>CM065653.1:3600000-4200000 GCA_033220425.1 Lepraria neglecta
TGAGCGATATTGACGAGAAGACTTTCGCTCGAGCCTCGTGGTCTTGAAGTTTGAATCGAAGATCTGCCATCTGAAGGATACCATGAGTAGCTGCCGCCTCCTCGTCACGCACGACAATTATCACCCGTGGACGAACACTCGTTGGTAGGGTAGAAGCATCCCCTTGTTCGATCCAGCCTGTGAGAAACCGTGCCACACCGTCAAGTCCGCCAAGATCTTCTGCGAAAATGCACACAACGTCACTAAATATTGCTACTAGCCGAGCGTAGACAGAGTGTAGAACGCTCTGGTCCTGGGTCGCCGACCAAGCCAGCGGTAATGTCCTGTCTTTATGGCATGTTGCACCTCCCAGGCGAGGAGGGATATGAGCCCGGGGATCCCCGTCCGCAAATAGGAGTGGTGTGTCGGAACTGAAAGTCGAGGAGTCTAGCCGGAGGTTGACGACTCCATCGCGGTTACCTCGTCGAATGTTGTTGTTTGGGAATATTTCGCGCAGCGCAGCGTCTTTTGACTGTCTCCCTACAAAGAATATCATAGATGGAAACTGCTTATCGGGACTCGCCATCTCATGGACAACGCTTGATGTTCGAGTGCCATAGTGAAGTTGGAAGCTTTCTCTACCAGAGAGATAAAACTACCCGATGTGATGACAGGTATTCATCTTTTCTTGCCCAATCGATCTTGAAAATGTGAACAAGTGAATGGACTCTTCACACAATGAATTGCTTTTATACCAGATGCGAATTAAAAACGATGTCAAAATTAGAAAGAAGGGGGGGGGTATACCTAAAAATACGTTCAGGCGACTAATTTCGATAATATACATTACTACCTCTCGACAAAAGGACTTTATGATCTTTCAAGGATGTCTCTTGATAATGAAGAACAGACGCAATTCACAAAAAGACAGCGAAATTATCGAGGCAGCGCGAAGATCAAGCTTCGACATCTGCAATTTGACATGTCCGCCTTCGTCGATCCGAAGAACGTCACCCGCTTGACCCAGATCTTCGAGCTTGAAGGATGTCATAGATTGGATCTTGAGCATCATGTTCCTGCGATAATTGACGACAAGGTGCTACAGTCCAACTTAAGGCTTTCTAACATTACGAGCCTTGATTTAATGCAACGGATCCCTCCCAAGCTCAAACTCCCTGCGGATTTCAACCTTGATTGTCTCCATGGAAAGTACCGTATTGCAGCGGCCAAAAGCTTCCTCTACCTGCCTGATGACAAGTGGTGGACTGTGGATCTCTATTCTGACCGTAGGTTGTATCACAAAGGCCCTGAAATGTTGATTGATCGCCAATGAAACTTGCAGGTCTCAGCCAAACTTTACGTCGGGATATCCGAGAGGACTACGCCAACTCAAGAAACTTCTGCGATGGCGATATTTTCCGTCAGATCCGATACTGCCAGCTGAACCATGATGATGCGGGAGAAGGACGTTGGTGGGCAAGACTTTCCGACAGTAAGCGTAAAGATGTCAAGAGCCTACAAAGGAGCAAGGAGCTCAAGCCGTTGGCTTTAGCTTTGGACGAATTACTACCGTACGTAGGCTTCTGGCCAGGGCTGCAATTAGGAACTCTTCATAGACTTCTGAACGTCAAATGTCCCGAGGTCAGTGCTGACTCCTCTTCGTGCTGCTTGATCGTGGACTAGGACCCTAACTTTATACTAGGAGTTACGACACTATGTTCATCACATACGAGACTATTGGCTCCGGGTTTTGGACAAAAACCACGAGCTGAAGCCCTTAGTCGATTTCGGGACAATACGATTGCTTCAGATAAGGAATCCCTGGGCTTCTGCTGTAGATAACGATGTCGTCAAGGACCTCATGCGTGATCACATCCTTTTTCCACTGATTACAGATCTTAACCTACGATCTCGTATTCTGAAAAATATTCTCGCAACGGATTGCATCATACCTTCGCTGTATACCTTTATCGAGGACACCAAGTGGCTCGAGCCATGCGCAAAGGCAATTCGAAATCTTCTACCAACCAATTGTAGAAAGTCCACGTACAAGTCGATGTTCGGTAGCTACCAAGGTGCCAATATACCTGATGGTGTTGTCCTCATTCAGGAAAATGAAGCAACGGGTACTCAACAGCCAGGGTCTGAGCTTGATGCCATCGAGTGTGGCTACCGACAACTTTGGCTCTTTGCATGGCGCTATTTCCCGGAATTATCCGCGATGCTGCCTCGAAAAAATGCTGGTAAGGTAAAGCCCCGACCCAAAGCTTCGAATGAGCGATGCTGGCACCGCTTTGCCGGGCTAGCCCGATCGCTTGGCTTTGAATCCGATAACATCGATAGACTTCTACGTCAGGACCCCGATGCCGCAATGGCACTTGAATTTATTCGCCAAGCACGACCAGATTATCTCTACCAGATGCCGAATGAAACACGGACTGCGGCGGCCCTTGAAATTTGCCATATACTGAGCTCTATGGAATGGCAGATGAACAGTACCTCTGGAGAATCCCGGAGTAGACAGTGCTCGGAGATTTCTCCTCAGCTCCGTTGTGGGAGACCATACGAGCAATCTCACAAAGAATCAAAATCTCGCTTTTTCTACCCTGATATATATGCGACCAAGAAAAAGACTTTGACGCATTTCTCAATTAACCGGGACATATTCCACGCCTTCTTTGAATCCGTGCCCCCTGTCACATTGGAGCAGGCTGGTACAGTATCCGACATGGACGAGGACACAGATAACGCTCAGCCGGTTACGACAACCGAGCCTGTTCAGCCGGTTACGACCACCGAGCCTGCTCAGCCGGTTACGACCACCGAGCCTGCTCAGCCGGTCACGGCAACCGAGCCTGCTCAGCCCGATGTGTCTCCAATATCAGAACGGCCGGAAGTGCCAGAAGACCAACAACTATTACAAGAGTCTTCCGGACCTCTTTTGCCTGGAGAAGCAGATACCAATATTGAAACTACGGGCGGAGGAGATCTGGTATCCTGGAGAGATGAAACAACAACCCAGCCGACTGTCGACACCAGTAGGATGGCCGAAATCGTATTGCAGACACAAAGTATGAACGACGCAGAAGTTACCGCCTTATTCGAAACAGATCTACAAGCCTTAGATTTGTTCGAACATTGGGAACGTCGGTGCAAAATTGGAGACATCTTCGCGATTTTAGTGTACCAGGGTGAGTTTGCGCATTACTGCAAGGAGCCAGCATTGGAAACAGAGCTGGGCAGAGGGATTCTGCCCGCAAGTCTTAAGCAATTAGCCGGCGCGTATTACTTTGCGACTTATATTCCGGAGAAGAAGACGCTGAGATGTATTGGCCACGATAATATTCTCAGATACGCCATGGACTCAAGGCACGACGGAGTGATATACATATTCAGGCGCCCTACTGACGACGCGACGCGCAAGGAAGTCCCAAAGGCCTACAGAACGCAGATAAGGGATGAAACCTGTCAGAGTATAACAGGAGAGACTACGAAGGCCCGGCTTTTCAAAGTCGCGGAACGATTTAAGAAGAAGCGTGGACAGCCTAGTGAACTAGAATCTGAGACATATAAGCTCTAACAAACCAACGATCGGCGAAAGGTAGCCAGTCGAGGTAGAGTTTTAGAATTGGAGCCGAGATTATGATTACATCTGAGCGCCTGGGTCTAGGTTGGCATCGCAATTTTGGCTTGCTATATACCCTGTCTATCCTCCTATGTTGCTATCCATGTGATCGTCCTCGGTCTGTGAATGTTTATGATATTTCCCTCAGGTGTATTGACTACATAGCGTAGCTCTGGTACGAAGCCGTTAGCCGTGAAAAACGATAGTCCGAAGCACAAGAGGATGCTTACCAACTCCTTCATGCTTGACCGGTTCAGCCTGATCTCCATGATAACCGAAGTTGTTGCCGAACCACCGAATCCGGAGGGTAGCCCGAATGCGGTCTGAAAGTGTCGACAGGAAGAACCAGAAGGTCTCCAAACAAGCGAGGCTCTAATAGGCCTGTGACGTTGGGGTAGCTGAGCTTCGTTCCATTTGCTATTGAAAGGCTTTCCAGGATGATCTCGCTCCATAATCCCGGGCCATTCACGACTCCGACGTATTTGGTAGGGACTTGCAGATGCAACACCTTTGACTCGCGCTGTTTTTCGGTCCTTTGAAGAGCAATTACAATGGCCTGAACGGTGTTTGGGGGTACTGGTCGTCCTGCCATTGTCGTGACGGTCCATTGACAGAATACTATTCGGTCCGAGTCTCCGCAAGAAGGCTCTGACTTCTCACGCTGACTGTACTGGATACTAACGATAGCCCGAGCGTAGATCTGAAGGAATGGCGTGATCGGCTCTCCAAAAGAATCGATTTTATCCGAGTCATTGAGAATTCCACCTCGAGCTTCGACAACGATGTATCGCAGACTATGACTTCGTAGGGTTGGAGACTGAGTGTCCAGGAAAATTTGAACCGTTTGAGCTTTTCCGCCGATATCTCTGGCCTTCGGATGAATACAGGCCATGTTTGATGCAGTCTATGCTTGAAGGGACTCTCCCTAACCGTCGAGCTGGAGGTTTTTGGATAGAACCTGCCATAACTTGCATGAGAGTGATGGTTCTGATATTGTTCTCACTCCTGCTAAATATCCTAAGTATCCGGTGAGGAGTAGACAGGGAAAAAGGATATAGAGAGAGGAGGGGTATCGATACTGAGGTGCTAGGTACTTCATTACTCAGAGCTCTTGCCGTATCATAAGCGCAGATCGAGTCTGAAGGACTTCCAGAGGGTAGATGAGTTTTCTCTACCGCTGCGTCCCGGATTCTTAGTGACACCCTGCACGTGAATGATGATAGTGCTAAACGATAGTATATCCGGGGTACTGAAGACGATTTGGGCCTCGCTATTATTAGGGCTCCTCGATCTATAATAATCAGATCATTGCGTGATCTGGCGTAGACCTTATTATTTGGTCTCACTTGCTAACCGCCGCAAGTTATACGAAGATCTAGGCCTATGAACATCTTCAAGCCACAAAGGTAAATCCTGCCTATTGCTCTTGTCTACTTCGCTTTTGGTGGTTTCCCCCATCTGGGGTATGATTATTAGAGTTAAGGTTTTCACCCACACCACATTTATTTTGGGGCAGGGGTTACTGGCGCTGGCCTTGTCCAGAAATGGTGATAGCGCCTCAGCCTTAACCCGCCCAGTGCCGAGCTGGGCTGGCGCTGCGCTACGCGAGTCATCTTCGCTACCCGCCGACGCTGGCGGCAACTTTTTCCTCTGCGCCCGAAAGCCAAAAACATGAATATAACACGGTAAGTGTAGCGTAAATCGTTTCTGCCCGCCTACAGCAGGGCCTGGATCTTGATATCCTAGGGGCCAAGAAACCTTCGCACCTTTTTGTCGGTTGAACATTTCGGAAAGTGAGCGAGTCCGAGTGTGCATCATTGTGTTCAGATGTTCGCCTAGTCTTGTTGTCCACAAAAGCTGAACGTTTTCGAGGAAGCTCTGCAATGAAACCTGCATCAGAACCAAGTCCACCGTCGCTAGGTCCACCATGTCGTCCCCTACTTCCCAGGAAAGCTGCCAGCTCAGCTACCACCTCAACTCCCACCTCGATTCCCGCTCCAGCAATCGAGCTGACGGCGAGATACACGATGCCCTCGATACCTCGACTACCGATAGTGGAGCACCTGATTTGCTTGAACGATTTTCTGCGGGTTCGACCAAGGAATTCAGAGCAGGCCAAGGTGATAGCCATCGATGGCTCTGACAGAAACGCTGTCCAGATGCTGATCGCCGACCTACAAAACCATATTACGACGAACATCAAATGCACTGTCCGCGTTATGGATGATGATTTCGCTCGACGACCCATGGACCCGTCAACACAGCTTCATAATTACATCCGACAAATACATGATTGGGGTATGATGTGGGAAAAAATCGCCGAAGCTCCTCCCCCTAGGCCGCCGCCCACTCGTGCAGGTCTGTGCATATATCTCCTGCCTCTTTCGCCGTTGATGGCTACCATCCGGGCGTCCAATCTTCTCGCACTGACAGGTACGTACAGTACAGTGGACCACTGGCGCTGGTTGGCCAGTTACTGGTCTGGGCATCCTCGGCCTGATATAACAATAAACATCGAAGATATGGCTGATGTTTCGGTCAATCGGGAAATTCTTCGCCTTCAAGGCCGGGATATGAACACCCTTATTGTGACAAAGGGACTGGATGGTGGAGTCGACCTTGGTCCTTAGTAATTACATCGAGTGTGTTTCGAGGTAGACGAGTGGCTTTTCTTGGGTTAAAAGGGTATTTGGAAGTGTTTTACTTAGAGAGATTTGCGGCAATTTAATATGAAACTGCGATGTTTTAATAGTACAAAAGCAAACTGATATTACATTTGATCCCCAAGATCCGCGCTTTATCACAAACTTTCCTCTTTGATAGCAGGACGCTCCCTTTTATCGTGAAGTTCTGGGTCTTGATCTGCGGATGTCATAGCGGCTGCCTCCTCTTCTTTGTTGGCTTTCCCCCCTCCCCCGAAAACGTCTTCGTCGTTTTGTAGCTTTCATGAATTCCGATGATTCCGGCGCCTCCACCCTCGGTGTCGACTTCATGTACTCTCGTTGGAGAGCTTGGTCAAGCTCGTGGATACGTTGTGCCTGGCCCATGAACTCTTCTGTATGTTGCGCCGAGTCGGCTTCGAGTTTCCCCTTTAGCTGAACCGAAAGTTGGGCAAGCGTTCTCTCCGAATCCGCGTGAAAAAGTCGTTCCTGGTCCAATACTTCCTGGCATATACGGTGCTCCTGGCGTTCATTGTGTAGCTCGTTCTCAAGCCTAGCCCGAGCGGCTTCCGATTGATTGAAGCCACTCTGTAGCTGCTGCATGTGATCGTGTGACTTGTTCAGCGCTATCCGGTCCTTTTGAGTGGTCTGACCAGTGTGACGTAGAGCTGCACCGAGCTGAGCGACGTGGCCATTGAGACCCTGGATCTGTTGCTTGGCCAACTCTTCTCGGTTGAAGAATTCCTTCAAGAACTCCCAATCGGACCGCCGGGCACAAGTTTGGCAGTTTATATGATTGTCCTTCGTATATTGTTAGACAATATCTCACAAGGATCGGGGCTTGCTCTTACCTCCTGATCTGAGGCGGCGATGTGTGCCATTGTACTCAATTCATAGATAAACTAGGGGCCTGTGAAGCGATTGATGATGTGAAACGATTGATGATGTGAAAAAGAACACTGAGGTGGTATTGGTCTTATATATCAAGCTTGAACGTCATACACCTTATGTGGTAACTCCCTCGCGCGCGCGTGCAGGTGTGGAGCATTACCTTGCCGTACGACATGAGCTATTTTCAGTGGGCGTTAGTATCACGGACAGGGAAGTATTAATATCATTTTCTTGATGGGTACAGCGTCTACTAGCTGAGAGAATAGACATTTTGTATTAGACTCGATGGGAAAGGAGGTCAGAGCTGCGCCGGTCGCAACAAATCTGTAATTAAGTAGGGTTGGCTTGATGCTTGGATCATGCTTAGATGTATTCGAACACAGAAATTATTGCCTTCGTGTGCCAGCCGCAGCCTCCAGAGCGGCTTTTCCCTCCATTTCCATTCTCTCAAATTCCTCCAACACTAGAGCCGAGTAACCCTGGCTATTAAAAGAACCATCCCAAGAGCTGTATAGACTTTCTGAAAGGACAGCGCGATCTTCCCTTGATTCAGTAGGAGACGGTGGGTACTGTTGGCGTCAGCGTTAGAAGGGCTTGTGAATGTCCTGTGAATTGACAAACCTCTTCATGCAAATCCGGATGTCGAGAATCCATACCATGCGTACGAGTGACTTCGTTCACGGCATTCAGCTTACTGCGTACCTTGAGAAGATTCCTCCCTTTACAAGCAATACCCGCTTCCGAGCGCGCTCTTTCGACAGGAACGGCTTTGTTGAATGTGTCTGCAATAGTAGACCATTCGGCTTGAGGATAAGTCAAACGTACGTTCAGAAGGACTGCTTCATCGTCGTAAAATTTGGTCTTCCATGGAATATTCGTACGCTTTGCCGGGTCGACCGAACAGTTCGATGAGGTATCAGGTTGAGCTATAGGACTTGCGGGAGAAGTTTTGTTCAATAGAGACACTCAAATACAGAGCCAGGTAAGAGTTGGGGGAGCGGGTAATGCCCAGAGACGAGATCTGAGAGCTGACCATTACTTACTTTGTCCGAAGACGTGGCATTCGGAGCAGATTTCCTATCGCCATAGCCACGATCTACGCGTACGGACCCCGAAGTTAGATCAGCCAACAACGAAAGATTCGGTTGGCTCCCATTTAATGAGTGCTTGAGCTAAGAATACGATGGCAGCAGACATGACTTAACAAGTAGAGAAAGCCAGTGATGGGCCAACAAGAATCACATTTTGAACGGCTGGCTATCATTAATACAGTGCGTGAGCTAGGAATCGACCATATACGAACGGCTGGCTGTTATCAAAGAAGTGCGTGAGCTAGTGAAGTCAAAACACGCCTCGGCTTCGAGGGACAAAGACGAGATGGTATAGTGTAAAGGTAGATCGGGTGGAAGTGCCTTTTGGTTTTAGAGATGAAGTTGCAAATGAGCATGCAGCCGCTGGCGGAAACGGGACGCCCATCACGCTCACCGAGCTAGTTGTGAACCTGCATGAACGAACGGTCAGCTGATACAACCAGTCACTAATAGCACTTAGACTGCGTTGTAAACGACCAACGAGACTTTCAACCACCCCTACCACCAGTTGGGAAGTAGTCCGGTGCATGCGCCATGAATCCGCCACCCGTCTCCCAGATCTGTCGTGTTCGCGTAAGCCGTTGAAGCTTGGTCTATTCTTGGGGCTATTCAAGAATATTAGCGTTATGATGCTGGGAATGAGCAGGCGCCCTCACCAAGCGTACCGCCCAGCAAGTCCTCGTACAAGATCTCAGGACAGTGAAAGATATAAAACCCAAGTCCTTGGTCTTTCCTCTACATGGGAGGAACAGACAAGATGGCAAATACAAACGATTTCGACGAACAGTGGCATCAATTCATGCAGGACAGGGATCTCATGAGCGCTGTGCGATGGAACTCTACTGCCGAGACTAAGCCGGACTTTACCGATCTGGAGCTGGACTACTGGCTCAATCAAGACTACTTCACTGAACCCGACACGATCACCGATGTGGAGCATGCTGGTGGTCAGGCTCAGGCTCAGGCTCAGATCTTATCCCCGCCACTGTATGCCGCCTTTACCGATCGGGATGGTCTCCAAAACCACGAGCCCGCTCAACAATCAGAGGATCAAGCTGTGCAACCCAATTGGTCAGAGGCGGAGCTGAGATCTGTGGTGCGGACGCTGCAGCTTGAGTGAGTCTCGCTGTCAACATGGAATTGCAAGGAGATGTACTGACACGGTACCAATTCAGACTGGAAAATAGGACAAAGTTCTTGCAATCCACCTCCTGGCCGTAGCAAGTTGCTGACTACATTCCAGGAAAATCGCTCTCATGAGTGAATATCTGGATGAACTTCAACCATGGACCTTCTACATTGGTAGTCTCGTGCATGACTCTGACGAGAGGATCACCGGGATCTCCAATTCAATTGGTAGGCAATTCAATCCGGCATCACCCACCCATAAGAAGACCGACATGACAGGGGTTTCCAAGGGGAACTTTGGGCGTGGCAGCGAAGGGGAAATTCCAGGTTCCGGCGCCAAGGACGCTACCGGCGGGAAGGGCTAAATAGCTAGAATAGACAATTCCATTCTCCAGTACCACTCCATACAAGCAATTCATGTTACCAATTCAATAGCTTTCTTCCATAAGTGAAAGCATTTCAGCGTCATCAAGATGACACTGTGATTATGTATCTTGCTTCGAGGTACGTTGGCTAATGAAGGATGCAGCAAAATTGCAGCTCTCAAAACCGCGGGGCGATTCGACTCAGCTCAAAGCCAATTGGAAATTCAAAGAAAACTCATGATATCCGTAAGGTTGATGGTCTTTGGAGCGAGTCCACAGGCTGGCATCATGCAAAAGTCGACGAGTGGCTCGTGGCGCTGGGTCTATACAACCTCAGGACCCTGGCTGGAGTGGATGTAGGGTATCGATCCTTTCTACAACGCAGAGCTAAGATACAGAGGAAAACCGTCAAGACTTCTTGCGTACTGTCCTTGCACCAAGCATCCTGCACGACCTAAAAGCTTGAAGACACGGCATGGGTTTGCAAGACTGGAGTCATAGATAGCTTGCAGTTATCGATGGATCAGATGGAGGCCTTGGAAACAATGTGATTATTGCTATTCGTTGCTATTCATACATGCTGGTGTCGCTACTGGCCGGGAAATACCAGCAGAGCTTCTTCATTGCATACAAATCTCCCTACCCCTATCAATGGATCTCTCAGTAATAATGACTAGAGGCTTAAGGCAATGGCTCTCCGGTGATTTTTCCAAAAACTCATCCTGTCTAGTCAGAAACCTTACGGAAGGCGACCGGTAGGGGGTAGACCGTACCTCTTGAAGACTCTCTCTAGAACAGCTGGCCGTCTTTTTTAGAAACTTGACAATCTGCTCGTCCCAGATTTCCGGTTTCTTCAATTCCAAGGAATCAGGAGCTTGAAGACTAGTATCAAGTTCCATCAACTGGACCATTAGCAGTCCCAGGGCCCGCAAGTCTTCCTGCTCGTTGTGAGAGCTTACGGTACCCTTTAACATGCTTTGACCGATGTTTGCTGATTGTGTCAGGCAAGGCAAACACGGCTATTGGGTCCATATACCAAGTTTGATATTGCCATCCCTGTCGACCATAATGCTGTTCGTGTTGATGGAGCCATGTAATATCTTCAGTTCTGTATGGATGTATTGTATACCTTTGAGAACCTAATGGTCGTATTAACGATTGTCCGGGCCAGCGCGTTTCTGAACCTTACCTCTTTACATATGACTGCAATCTGATACGAGGCCAAGCCACCATACGGTGTCGACTGAATCTCTGCAAGCGTCACATCCATGCATTCATACAGGAAGAAAATCGTCTCATTATCGATGTAGGCACCGAGTAAGGATACAATATTCTCGTGGAGGCATCCAGCAAGACTCTCGACGCAACTGCTTTTTGTAATTTTGGTTTCTCTTATGGCAATAATTGGATGCTCAACCTCCTGTTTATGGGCAATTGTGACTTGGCTACCTTGATCTTCTTTCAAAATAGTATAACATTCTTGCCAGGGATCGCCTTTGACGCAAACGAAGCCGTATGGAACGGGGACTTGTTTCGGCTTTGAGGTAAACCGAGACCTTGAAGAATACTGCGATGAGTCTAAGTTTACTGGTAGACGGATGGATGGCGGTCGTGGTCGTTGCTGGTTGTGCACAAATCCAGGAGCCTTGGGTATCTTAGAGGCAGAGAGTCGCAATGTTTCCTGTCCAGCTACTGCTTGTCGTTTACGAGAGGTATTGATACTGGAATTACCGGGAAATATGGTCGACCGCTTATTAGAGGAAGCCATCTGGAGACCAGGAGGAATTATGATGATCGAACAATCTACTCTTGTATCTTAATCGTTGAGCTGTTGACTATCATATTCTATTTATATCATTGCTATTCCTAGATTGCTATTTTGATCCTCCTAAGCTCATGCTGGGCGCTTACAGCTTCTTATTTATAATAGCGAATTCCCTTGCCTAGGAGCAACATCATGGAACGAAACGAAAAACGCAGTGCTGGATAACCTCCAGAGATCACAGATCTAGATGCTCGTATCGCTCGCGCTGGCGGTACATCCTCTCGAATCGAATTACAGCCTCATAGGCTTCGTCAGACCAAATTACAGCCGTGCAAGTCAACGAAAACCTAACTCGACGACCTAATACAAGAGAACGGCTCTTTGAGACAAGAGTTAGTGTACTATCGAGAATCAAAGAACGCGATGTAAGGATTTCATAGTCAAACTTTGGAAGCCTATCACGGTCTCCATATGGTATTGAGAGAGCTTTCTGAGAAGTTGGTAATAGCCGAGGGCAGGCTTGAGAAGTACTGGGGGATACCACTGAATGGGGCCGGTCAGAAGGATATTACTGTACTCTAGAACAACTTTCTCGATCCCCAAGCAAATTTCTTCCTAAACGGATTTTAGCTAAAAATACCACTTTATGCCCCAGGGGCTAATTAATTCAGGGGTAGGCTTCTACGAGCTATCCTAGTAAAACTTCAAAGTATAGGGACTTTAAAAGTGTAGGGACCTTAAAAGTGTAGGGACTATTATGCCGTAGGGACCTCAAAAGTGCAGGGACTTTTATGCCGTAGGCATTATGAAAATATAGGGACTCTTAAAGTGTAGGGACTGTTATGCCGTAGGCATTATGAAAATGTAGGGACTCTTAAAGTGTAGGGACTGTTATGCCGTAGGCATTGTGAAAATGTAGGGACTCCAAAAGTATAGGGATCTTAAAAGTGTAGGGACTTTAAAAGTATTCTAAAAATATGTTCAAAAGGTGGGCATTTGAAATAGGGAAAGTCTAAAAATATCTTTAAAAGTGGGCATTTGAAATAGGGAACTTTTAAAGGGGTAGGCATTTGTTTAAAACTAAATTAACAAATCCTTCTTTATACGGCTGAAAATTTTCGTATGATTGGTGGCTTCGAGCTCCTCGATCGCCTATTTGCTATCATTGTGTCGTAGATTGGTGGTTTCGAGCTCTCAAGTCGTCCGTTTGCTGTCTTTGAAGCATAAATCGGTGGGCTTGCTCGGTAGCGCAGTACAGGCTCGGTCAGTGGAGCGTCGTGCGTGACGTCCTTGTCCAACGATGCGGGGAATGACCCTTCCATGTTAGACTGTTCGAAGGCTGTCCTAAAGTAACAGTCGTGATGAGCGCTGTCAAAGTCGGGGGCCCTATTATTGATGACTTTTGGAGGTATTTGACAGCCGCCGATTTGAGTCAGATCATTACAAACAGCCGGACTCATTTTGACCTTACTAGCACTGGTATTTTCCCCACGATAACGCTGTGCTTGTGCTTCCGACTCATCCTGCTGGAACAAGGGCCGAACCTGTAAGGAACTGAGTGTATGAACGCAACCAGTCATTTGGGAAGATGGGCTTACATTCCCTTCGTGCCATGGTAACCATGTTTGTGATTCCTCCGAGTTAAAACAGTAAAAGTTGTTCGACCGGCGAACTACAATGAAGACTTGGGCTGAAGATCGTAGTACTGCCTTAGCGCTGCCCATCAACGCCTTCCGCCGGTCCTTGAAGCGCTTCTTGGCACCCTTCTTAGAAACTCCAGCGTACGGCTCTGCCATTGTGGTTCTGAGGTAATAGGACGTTGTTGGAAAGAAAGCAAGTCCTGGGCCTTAAGAAAGGGGTGCGCTTCAAGGCTTTTGTATATTTGGAAGCACTAAATATAGTCGTTATATAGGGCGCATTGTACCCGCGCGCTACGGTGTGATGTGTTCCTGAGAAAGTATATTTTGCCTTTATAAGTCGCAATTTCCCCTTCTGCATGCGTGATTCAGTCATGGATCCTATTACAGTTTACGGGATTGCTGCTGGCGGCATAGCTCTGATTGCATTCCTCTACAGTACCTCTTCTCATATCTCACGATGGATTCAAGACCGCACATTTTTCTACGTTTTCAAGTACTTGATATACCCGATCTTTATCCAACGCAATCGTCTCTTTGCAACTTTTTCGCGCTGGCACACGCTTTTGATGATGATATACTGTTCCGGCACAGTAGCCTGCAACCTTGTGGGAGTAGCAACGATCTCGCAGGCCGGGAAAAGGGCTGGGGCTCTAGCTGCGCTGTATCTCGTACCACTGCTTTTCACGAATCGACCTAGTTTCGCTGCAGATCTGCTGGGCATTTCCGTGCAGAGTTATCTGAAACTGCATAGCTTACTAGGTCTTATGACCTTCTTACAGAGTCTGATCCATATAGTCATCTTCTTCACCCGGAATGCTTTTCGAATTGGAGATTCACTGTAATTCTATGGGTTCCTGGTATGGAATTGCAACAGCGTGTCCGATATTTGCAAACTTACGACTAATGCTGTCCAGGGTGCAGTGGCAATTGCGTCTCTAACGCTTCTATCGACCCTCCGGATACCATTTTTCGAATTCTTCCAAAAGACTTATTACGCTCTTGCAATTCTCACCGCATACGCAATCTGGCGACATTTATCGATAAAGCCAGCTGTCGTAAGGATCTACATCATCGTTGCAGGTTTTGCATTCTGCCTTACCACCATTGCTCGCTATTCCAGGCTAGTGGTGCGTAACGTGGTTTGGCGACAACCATATACGGCGACCAAGCTCGTCGGAGTACAAGATGTCGTGCGGGTCCAGCTTACTCCCGCTCGACCCTGGAAGATACGTGCAGGGCAGTACGTGTATATCTGGATGCCAGGAGTCAGCTTCTGGTCTCCATTTTAAAGCCATCCTTTTATGATAAGTTGGTGGGAACACGATATTCGTGGAAGAGGCACGAACATATATCTCCTGGTGAAGCCTGCATCTGGATTTACTCAAAAGCTTCTACGACACGCCGGTATATGCGGCCTGAAGGCATGGATTGACGGCCCCTACGGAGAGCTACATGATATTGGCGATTATGGCAGCGTTGTAATGTTCGCGAGTGGAATGGGTATAGCTGCATAGGTACCGTATATCAAGGAGCTCCTGAAAGGGTTCCAAGAATACAAAGTGAGGACAAAGAGTATATTACTAGTGTGGCAGTTAGATAATGAAAGTGAGTCTTGTTCTTTGATTGGTCGTAGGTCAGTATCGTATACGCTAATTGGGGCGCTGCAGGTGATGAGAATTGGGTCCAAGAGTGGATGACGCGGCTTCTATCCGAAGACAAAGGTTCCTACGTAAGTAGAAAGACGAAGAAGACAAAGGAAGAGCACCACTGATGACTTAGGTCCTACGGATTACCTTGTATGTTCTTCGAAATTTCAATGACGAGCAAATCTCATATGGTCGGAAAGAGCAATATGGTGACCATGAACGAATCAAAAAGCTCTATAGGAGACCTTATCTGGAGAAGATTGTCAAGTCGGAGATAGATGCGAAAAGGGGCCGTTTGGTCATCACAAGTGAGTGTATAAGCAACTTATGAATCTCTGGTGCTGACCCTGGTAAAGCATCCACTGAATGTAATATGCAAGACCAAATCCAAAGGCTGGCCCACAAATATCTTGACAAGGACGTCAAGTTGATCCATCTTGCGTTCCAGCCGTAAGAATCTCGCGGTTTCTGGGCGCCGAAGCCGTCTGAAGTAAAATATGAGGGCGTGGTCTAATCTATAGAAGATTTGATCACGACTTGTTCTAATCGAGGGGAGTTTTGCGATCCTTTCGGCGGGCAATAATATTTTACATTAAATAGCACTATATGAGGAGTAAATTTTTAAAATTCATTGAAGAGCCTTTTCGTTGATGTAGGGCTACTCGAATACTTCTACGTACGGTCACTTAGCAGGTCAATAATCCTTATAAAATCGCTGCGCTTCGGCGCTTAATCAAAAGTTAAAACCCGATTTTGAGTACTGTCTAAACGCGGCGCTTACGTGACAGGAGACGTCTATTCCCAGAAATAGGACCCCCCCCCCTCCCCCCCCTCAAAAGACTCCTCCCCCGCCCCTCATCTTCGATCTCTTTATATTGCATGTAGATATATATAAATGAGCGCTTAGTTAATCTTGGTATCAACTCGACTGTTGTCGACTAGCATCAGTATGTATTAAAATATACTTGTATATAATATGTTCTCTTGATTGATCAGAACACCCTTTGAGCTTGCCAACGATACCTACAAACATCATCTACCAGCCGCTGTCTAATTACACACTCGAATTCAAAAGTGGTTGAGATTCCAAGGCTTGTTCTACTGAGCTATAGCTAAAATTGTCTAGGTACTAAGCCATGTGTCTCGTGTCTTTCGTCGTTATCAACGTGAAGCATAACGATGCGTTCACTAAAGACTCCCACGCAGGCGTGGGAGCATGGCTACGCCGGCATTTTTTCCTCCCAGCACCGCAGGTCAGGCTTTACTGTCTTTCCTGACGGTAGTACTACCAATATGGATGGAAGGCAGCCCCCTCCATACCTAGAGCAACGCCGCGATCCCGAGATTGTTGCGCAGGTGTTTGAGGGAGATAATCGACGCGCTATTGATCATGAGCCCGAAGTGAACCACGAGACGCCAGAAAGTGATGTTGGAGCAACGGGTATAGGAGAGGTCACTGGGTATTACTAGTGATTGTTCAGGGCTAGGTGGTCTGCGGCTTTTACAGTCTAGCTTTTGTGTGTAACATTAGAGTACCTAAGAACGTTGCCCTGATACCTCAAGAATTGATATCTCCTTGTGATGGAATCATAATTCCCAGTACGAAGAACAACAAAATCTTGAGCTCCTAGCACATTGAGTCGCCGTCAACAGATTGAGAGACTACCGAATCTTACTCGCCGGAAGAGCCTTAGATGTTAGCCTGGTATAGAGGACACATGTGATGTCCCCAAAATGCAACGTTTAGGATAATTCACGAAGGGGCTGGGGGACTGGCTATGAACAGACAAGAAGGTGCTGTCAAGGGGCTCTCGAGACGCCCTGCTCCCGAAATAACACGACTGGGATCGTCTCTGATCGAGGGATTGGCCCTGGTACGACGAGAATTGGGCAAGGCGCTTTCCAGGCACTCGAGACACGTGCTCCCGAAATAACACGACTAGGATCATCTCTGGTCGAGGGATTGGCCCTGGTACGATGATAATAACTGTGCAGGGCGCTGTCCAGGCACTCTCCAGACGCCTGCTCCCGAAATAATATGACTGGGATCATCTCTGATCGAGGGATTGGCCCTGGTACGACGAAAATTGGGCAAGGCGCTGTTAAGGTACTCTCGAGACGCCCTGCTCCCGAAATAACACGACTAGACTCCTCTCTGATTGAGGGATTGGCCCTGGTACGACGAAAATTGGGCAAGGCGCTGTCAAGGCAATCTCGAGACGCCCTGCGCCCGAAATAACACGACTGGGATCGTCTCTGATCGAGGGATTGGCCCTGGTATGGCGAGAATTGGGCAAGGCGCTTTCTAGGCACTCTCGAGACACGTGCTCCCGAAATGACATCGTCTGGTCGAGGGATTGGCCCTGGTGCGATGATAATAACTGTGCAAGGCGCTGTCCAGGCACTCTCCAGACGCCTGCTCCCGAAATAACATGACTGGGATCATCTCTGGTCGAGGAATTGGCCCTGGTGCGACAATGATTGCGGATAGTGTGGGCTTCAAGCTTAGCAATAAGCTGAGACCAGCGTCAGGGGTGGTTAAACAATCGACTGGCTTCTGTTGCCTGCCACTCCCTTCGGTAGTACAGTAAAGATCGATCAGAGCGCTAGGACACCGTCCAGGCAGCAACTCATCACTTCACATAATAATTTTGAATTTGCCAACATTTCGAAGTGCAAGTCTCTTGGTCCCAGTTATCAGATGCCGCCCCAACGTCACCGCCGCGCTACTCCAGTATTTCGCCCTCCTCCAGGCTACGAGCGTCCAATATTTCGCGTTCCTCCAGGCTACGAGAGTCCAGGTGATGCTCAGGGACGAGACAAGAGTAAGTCCGGCTGCTGAGTTGATATTCTTGTTCTAATTCCACAGCAGGCTCGCCGATCCTGCTCGACAATCTTAATGACGATAGAGAGAAGGGCGATGACCAAAGCACTACCAGTACGCAGAAGCCTGACATCTTAGATGATCCTTTCGCATGGTTGGCCAATGTCTGCGGATATTCAGTATCGCAGGACTCAGCAACGCTATCAAAACTCGACCAAGGTCTCATGAGGATGATTTCCAGTCGAGATGAGCTTCTCCAGGGTCTCTGGCAATCAGTATACTTCCACCGTCAAGAAGCAAGCCAAGCACGCGAAAGTTTGTCTGTGGAGAGTAAGAGATTAGATAACGCCACGAACCTCGTGAGATCTCGTGTGAGACATCAGGTCGACGAACGAGCACGTCGCGATTTCAGCCAGCGACTTGATCCTCGTTTGACGTGCCCCATATGTTGGGAGAATGACATTGACACCATGACCAACTGTGGGTATGTGTTCTGTCAAAGTTGCCTGGTGACGTTGAAAGCAGTCAAAGATATATGTGAATGTCCTCAGTGCAGGAAACAGATAAAGAAGACGCAGCCACTCTATATCTGAATAAAGGCTCTACTCAAAATTCGGCCTTATGTAATACTATAGTGCCGAGAATATACGAAGTCAAAGAAGCTCCTGTGAAATGATTATCCCACTTATACTCCAATTTGTATGAACTCTATATAGAACTCCTAATCTCTTTGAACATGCCGCTCGCTTATGATGACTAAGGTTTTCAGATAATTGCTACCCGACGAACTGTCCAAGGGAGTACTTAGTCAACAGCGTCGACAATGCAAGCTGTAAAAGGAATCCTTACCTTTAATGAGAATTACGATGGACCTTTCTGAAGAATGTGTATTGATTAAGACTAGTCTAGGCTCTATCTATGTAATTTCGCCTGCTCCTAATCAATGACTGTATACATTTTAGAGACAGAATAAGAGTAATCTAGCAACCAACCAAGTCGAGGACCGATTGGCTACTTTTGTGGCCGATCCCGTAAACGATGTCGGTGCTGCTGTAGACTTCAAGAACCCAGATGATACGTTGGACGTTGTAGAATACGTGGTAAGTGAGCTGGCCGAAATCTGCTCCTTTGATACTATTCGGGTGGGTTGTAGCTGTGTCGAGGTAATCCCAGTGCCACCTGAAACAGTCTTGGTACGAGACGAGATCTCAATCTCAATACGGGTTGAGACCTCGTTGAGAACTTGGGAGCCGGGCAGGGTCGGGGCTAGGGGCATTCCGCTTTTCGAAAAGGTCCATGATCCGTTGGAAATAGATCCTGAGGTCGGTGCCAACCTAGAGACTCCGCTAGCCCCACCAATAGCGCTACCAGTAGGTTGAAAGTGGATGGCGCCGCCCCCTGTCGCTGCTGTTCCCGCTATCGTCTTCCATGGTAGAGTAGTTGCACCGCTAGTAAGTAGATTCGAGTTCGGAGAGTTCGTCTGAAGGCCGCTACCTAACAAAGATAACTGGTGCGTAGAGAAGGGTCGTGTTGTTGCTGCACCTTCGAAGAGTAACGGTGCCATCCTACTACTTGGGAGTATTAAAGGTGATGTAGTAGTGCCGGAGTGAAAGGTTACACTAGAAGACTCCACCGTCGCTGTAGGGATAATGCTAGAAGTCGAGGACTCGTCGCTAGCGACGCTACCCAGAGTTAATGCTAACGCAAAGTTCCCAATACCGCTTGCCGAATTCGTATTATCAATATCGCCACTGTAAGTTGTTGTTAGCTTGCACAAGGTTGTTCGTGAATCCAATAAATATTACCTTCCAAGAGCCTGCCCAGCAAAGCTAACTTGTCCTACTGTTTGCCATGAAAATAGTAGTATTAATAGTGAAGCCAAAGACTTCTTCTGTAAAACCATTATGAATGTTTACTGATTGCTGTGTTTGAATGATAAATCTTTTGCGTTTTCAGAAAGTAAAGATAGTGTAATGAAGCCCGCTTGAGAAAAGAATAGTTAATAATCTAACGAGTAAATAAGAGATAAATAAGATAGCTTCTAGATGCTAAGCTAGCGTATAAAAGTGAAAAGAAAAATACAAATATAGAAAAAGATAAAGATATTTATGAGGAGAAAGGGGAGGGGGGAGGGGGGGGTGTCTTTTTTTAGCAAGCTAAGGGGGGCAGTCTATTCTGAACGAGTTTCTTCATTTAAGCTACGTACGTTCTATAAAGTAACGGCGTTTTCCGAGAGTTTAGTATAGTATAAACGCACAGTCTTCGCCTGTTGATCAGGAAGTTTCTACAAAGAGGCGATAGATTCTCGAATTAAGCAATCAGATCGTGAAATAAGATCCAACTACCGTTATCATCAAAATCTATACGCAAGATGACGCCGGTACCAAAGTCAGGGACGAAGGCCAAAGCAAGAGATATAGCAAAAGAGATGGTAAGAGGAAAAGCAGAAAAAGCGAAAAGGTTGGACGTCATCAAAACCTCTAAGGCCAAGAAAACCACCGAAAAGCAGAGTATCGACGAGCAGATAGACAAGCTAAAGAAAGACATCGCAGCAATTTCTGCCGTTGAGCTCGAGGACCCCGAAAAAAAGAAACACTATGATGATCTTAAAGAGCAGCTAGAGTCCCGATCTATACTTTTGAAGGAGTTTGAGAGTGTACTAGAGTAACTCAACAAGGAAGCGGAGGATGTCGAAATGGAAGACGCAGAAGACATAAAGCAGGAGGAGTCTTCTTCACCTCCGGTAATCAAGATTTCGTCTGAAGCTGACGGCAATGACATCTCGAATCCATTCGATCTAACCGATCTGGGAGCTGAGGTGGATTTACTCAAGCCTCAAGAGACATAACCTACGGCAGGATTACTAGATCCAGACAAATACCGCAAATTAATGGTGACTAAAGGGGCTCCGGGAGGGGGAAGAATAGGTATTGTCGGATACGGACCACAGAATGCATCGATATTCAGGCGAGAAATGCTTGCCGAAGGAGAGGACTTAAACGGTGTCGTAGATATCTCGGAGGCTAAGTTGCGCATCGGAGAAGGGGCAGACTACGTTCAAGGCAAAAAGGTTTGGTGGGTTTCTCGTCGTAACATCGTCTCGATCTAAGGTATAGCGATTCCAGAGTCAGCCAGCCTGAAAGATCTCGACCCTGACCGCAAAAGCGCCCGTGATCTATGGATCCCCACGGACATTCTTATCAAATGGAGTAAAAATGGGAAGATTCTCAGGAGTTGGGAAACCAGGGCGAGCTTTAGAAGAGTATGGGGTAAACAGGGAGACGGCCCAGATTGGGCTATCTTTGATGCAGCTAAGTATGCCGAGAGTCGATTCAAGCAATGGAAGAAGGGCGCGCGACCGGCTCTAAGCCGGTCAGTAACCCCAAACCTAGAGTATATAGCGGATATGGAGCGAGAAAAGGCCAAGAAACGGGCATTAAAACGCAAGGCCAAGAAACGAGGGAAAAAGGGCACACGCAAGTCTAGAAAGTTAAGAGATGATAGTGATGACAGCGATGATAGCGACGACAGCGATGACAGCGAGAGTGAGGACGACGATAGCGCGGGAGGCAGACATAAGAAAAGAGGGAAGAGCAGCAAACGCAAGTCTAGAAAATCAAGGGATGACAGCGATGACAGCGACGACAGCGATGACAGCGATGACAGCGACGAGAGTGAGGACGATGATAGCGATACGGGCGGCAGATATAAGAAAAGAGGGAAGAGAAGCAAACGCAAGTCTAGAAAGTCAAGGGACGATAGTGATGACAGCGATGTCAGCGACGATAGCGACGTCGATCCCAAAAAATTCAAAAAATCGTGGTGCTACGTCAACGGCAAGGTTTCCGGTCATTTGAGCAAGAAAGACCAGCTAAAAATGAAGAGGGCTTTGAAGAAGGCGAGGTCGTGAATGGCAAGAATCGCGACTCGGTAATTTGGGCGGATTGAGTCGTGCTGGGAGGCCATCTCAGCAGGCGGAGTGGCCCGCTTGTTCGTGTTTATGCTTTTATTGTTTGAGTTTGATTTGTTTGTATGTAGATGTTTCTAATAGTAGTATTAGCGAATAGATTGATTTGAGCCGTGCTATGGAAAATTAGAATACCAGCGATGCTGCTTCTGCGATTAGTTCATACTGAATGTTTTCGATTCTTTCCATGCTCGGCCTCTTAAATTATGTGAATTCTCTACCAGCATCCCAAGTTGGGCTCTGACCACCTGCATCGAGTAACGGATTATCGCGTAAGATGTCCTGCTAAAGGTAGCGCGCGCTAACGTAAAATCCTCGGTCGAAAAGATGGACCAAGTATGAGAATAGAGACAGTGCAAAGACTGGGTAGGGGATTGTCCGAATTTAGGTTAGCAGAAGGGAGGGGGGGGGAGGGGGGGGGGGATGGGGTTCCAAATTTAGATATCGGGTAAACTTTCCAAACTATGATTGGGCTTCTTATTGAAGGACGGCTGCGTTCTCTCCATGTTTGACAGGATTACTGAAAGTTAGCACATTGATTCTGCGTATAGGAAGCTGTTCAAATGGCACCACTGAGACAGAGTAATTCAGATTGTGCAGCTTATAGAACAAAATGCCGGCGGAAACTCTCCGAACATATTCGTAAGATCTGGCTGCCCATTGGAGGATGCACTTTGCTTACAAGTTCCCAAGTGATCAAGCTTGGAATCTCAATTGAGCCGGCCGAAGTACGCTTGATCACAAGTGCGAGCGATCCCTATACTTGGCAAGCACTACTAGAGAAACGGCACCTCTTCAGGAAAAAAGCACTCTATTGGTGCTTATCGAGAATTATGTCGAGGAGTTGGTGTATCATTTGAAGCTTCCCTGGTAAATGAATCGAGTAAGGCAGCTGGGGAGATATTATCGGAGGAGAGACCAGGAGCTATAGTATGCGTGTTTTGTATTGCTTGGCCACCAACTAAGAATATGCAGAATACATCCAATGTCGATAACACCTTCACCACGGTGATCGAGTAATTAGAAGCAGAAAAGCGTAAGCTCACCGCTGAGCTGCAAGAGTCACATGTTCAAGCAGCAAAGGCAATGGATTCAAAGGAGCTGGCCGAAGAAAAAGTGACCCGATTAACATCATTGATTCAAGCGGCTGATACGGAAAAGCAATTGTTACAGCAACAAGTATTAAGTCTGACAGGCATGGTGGAATATCTTAGAAACACAACGGTCAGTTCGGTGGATGAGTTCATAAGCAGACTCAAGCTTGACCTGAGCCTTTTCCGTGGATGAAGCTTTGTATGGAGACTGTACACGTTACATGGACTAAGATAGCACCAAAAATGAGCCACAATTCAGCCTTTTCAAGTAAAGAAACTAGATAAACCGTAAGCCCGAAAGGAGGGCGTCTGCGAATATGCTGGAGTGGACTTGCGGTATATAAGAGGAATGAGTACAAGCAAACCGATGCTGCCGTACTTGATGGATGTTTCGAGGCAGCCAATGTTGCCACTGAAAACATGATATGGTTGACTCAATGGCTTCCTCTTCTGCGACCCTTGACACCCCGCTTGATATGACGAGAGGTCCGTTGACTTTGATTCGCCGTTGGCTTTGGTTGACTTAATCGTAGTACGATCCTGGGCTTAGCTTGGCCGACTCGAAGCGTGATGCGAGGTTTCTTGGTATTGATAGGGATGTCTTTCGCGCTCGCAGTGCTGCCATCGCTCGGATCTACTAGATGAGCTCCCTGATTCGTGGAGAGGCGAGTATCACCGATAGTCATGGTATGCGAAAGTGTGCTCTTGGTGTCACTATTGCAGTCGTCGCCAATCTCTTTTGCGGAGGAACATGATAGGGATCGGGAACGTAGGTATAGAGAGAATAAAGCGTCTTTATCAGGCGGAGGGAGCTTCCCTTTATCAGTCTCAGACAAACTTGTTGACCACTCAAGCTCGCCAGGCGGTTCTCGGCTGAACTCGCCTGTCATGAACAGCTCATCAGTATCTGGAGGTGACGTGGCCTCGCTATAAGTTAATCCCGGTAGATCCTGTAGGCTGTCCTTGGCTGTCGTATCAGTGGAATCGGCCTTGGACAAGAGGTGTGAAGATGTAAGGCAGATGCCGTTCGGAGTGGTTTCGATCAACAAGGGCGGAGGTGTCTTAATGCTTCGATTTATCTTTCGGGCGTACTTGATTCGCTTCGGAGGCTGTAGCTCGTGCTCTTGCTCATCTCTATTCTTGTTCTGCCGCTTCTTGCCTGCGGTGCCAGGTGTCCATTCGACGAAAGGGTCCCAACTGGGCTCTGTGTGCTCACCTATAGCTAGTTTTAGGCGCATCTGGAATAGGTGCACATCGCGCATATGGTAGCCAAAGGACGGTCTATCTTTAAGCTGCAGCGTGTATAAAGGATGAGGACATGGCAACGGCCAACGGGACTTTTCTAGATGTTTTCCGAGATGGGTCCTTAATGCAGCTTCTCTGGTCCAGGAGCACAATCTCGATGATGGCTCGGCGTCGTGGTCACCTATGCAGAAAACACAAAAGGCAGGACGGAAAAGTGTATGGCAGAGGGTGATAGACCCGCACCGCTTCGAAGTAATCGACTCGAGGTGCGTTTGGCAGTACTGACCCCATTCTTCTTCGACAAACCAATCGAAGCAAGCGAAGCAATATTTCAATTCGGATTACAGTCGCTCGAGGTTATACGCCAGCTGTTTGCGACAGTAGTTGTGGGTGTGTATGCTCCGTTGAGGTTTGCGTAGACTGCGACCGTTAGACTTCTACCAATCCGACGGACTATAAGGATTATACCTCATCATCTCCACACCACAGCCCTCCACGGGGCAAATACCCTCGACAGGTTTCTCTCCAGGTCGGTATAAGATCGTGGAGTCTTGAGATGCAAGGGTACACAGATCTTCGATGGCTTGTCTTCGTTCTTCCTCGGATACGACTTCATCTAAGACTATCATCTTTGTAAGGCGATGGCGTTCTGGCATTACTCGTGAGAGAATCTCTAAGAGGTCTGTTTGTTTCTCATCATCGGGACGCTCCTTCCCGCAGGTCGTGATTTTCCAGTCCCGCCGCTGCCGGACCCATTCGAGTTTATATTGCTGCAAAATCTTCTTTGTGAGGCTAGCTCGATAATTACGGACTTTGTTTTCGGCCGCTTTGATTTGGGAAGCAGTACCATTTCTTTTCTTGAGCCGGTAGACTTCGCTTTCGAATTCCAACAGTTGTGGATCCCGTCTAATCGCATCTTCTTTTTCGGCTGGTAGTTTGGTGGGAAGGCCCTTTTCGCGAAATTTGGCAAAGGATTGGAAATAGTCAACGTGATCGTGTTGAGCAGGCTCCTTGTGGAAGGCCGTTTTTCCACAGCAGGAAGAGGTATTCGCCACGTAGCTTGAGCCGTAGACACGAGGATCCTTTTGGGTGATATGCTGGGATCGTTGGACCTCCGTATACCTCTCTATACGGTTTATTCGTCAGCGAGAGGGACAAAATTATATCAAGTTTGACTTCAAAACCACTTACCGTCGAGCATCTTTGCCAGGTAGCGGCGTATGGCATGAACTGTAGCATTGCCAAAGTATCCCGAGAGGTTCAATACAGACTTGACAATGCTATCGAAGGTGCTCTTCAGAAGCGGATCTTCGGTGACACCCCGTTGCTTAGTGGCGTTGCGGAGTATGGGGAGAGTCTCTACGGAATCATTCCATGGAACGATGAGCTCGTCTTCGCCTGGAGGTATTTGTAGCTGCCATAGATCTTTGAATGAATCTATGCCCTTAATAGCATTGTCTGCGATAGCTAAAGCAAGTAGATACTGGGTATCATCGTAGAGCAGCTTGCTGTGTTGACTGGTAGACGCACTATACCTTCAAATGTAAATCTTTATTAGTGAATATATATAAGACAATGTAGAGAGGACATTACGTAGTATTCTCGGGATCACGGTTGTTTTTCACCCAACGCTGGTCGATCCGATATATCGCCTTCCAACCACCACTGGGGATCCGTTTCAGAACGAGGTCAATATCCTGTAAGGAATCAGCGAATTTCCCCCTCAAATCGTTCCAGGGAGATATACCCGGTACCGAAGACCCCCTTTATCTTTGTTCTCCTTCTCTGGGAAGAAGGCACTGATTCGTGCTCCTGTCCAGCAGAAGACGGCAATTATAAAGGGAATTTGAACTTTATTGCGTGGATGGATGAATTGGGTATCGTCGACAGTCCAGAATGTGATAGTGAACTGAACTAGCTCCTTTTGACCGAACAAGTACTTCGGCTTCTTCTTGTTCACTACTAGGCCATCTTTAGTCAGGGTATCCCTGATCCACTGATAAAGTTCCTTTTAGCTATGGGGACAGTATCTTGTACTTTGGTATGTACTTACATCGTATACCGCACTTCTATCCTCCTTATCGACACAGTTACCCGTTACTCGAGTGAATCCAGTAAAGAACCACTCCGTAAAGGTTTTCATTGAATCGACGGTGACCTTTTTCTGTCCGTCGATAATTCCCTGGCTGGTCGAGATAATAAAGCGAAGGAAGTCCTTGATGGTGACAAGATCTAGAGGGGGTAAACCTTCTCGGAGACTCCGTGATCTAACGGTATAGGAGACGTCGACCGCGGCATCGTCACCAAAAAGTGCCTCTCCTGTATCCTGTTCCGGCTTTTCGACAGCAAATACCCATCTGCTCAACTAGGTAAGTATATATCTTGTGATAGGGGACCGAGCCTACGTTTGTACTCACTCCTTATAGCGTCTTAAAGCAATATCCTGATTCCTCAGGGTACTCTTGACATACTTTGTATTGTTCCTCTTGCTATCCTCTTCCTGATGAGCTCCCTGCTTGTAGCCGTTGGCTGTAGCTCTCTTCAGTAGCTCTGCTGGCGACACGTCGTTCCGGCCTATGACCGTATGAAATAGAGAGAAGAGTCGAGGATAAGTGTGGGGGAGATAGTGGTCGTAATCTGTGGGTCATAAGAGTAAGAATTGAAGAGCCAGGATGGGCGGCGCACCGCTCCCTGTTATACCCCACCTCAGCGGCCATCTCTGAGACCCCTGAGGTGGGCTGTGTGAGAGCGCGCGCTTTTTTTGGAGGCTCGAACGAGGGGTTCTTAGTGAGTGGAAGGAAAGGTGAGCGCGAAGCGTTGATCACCCAGTCGGGGTGTTGGATCACCAGGGAGGGGTGCCGCATCACCCCTGCTCACCCAGCTCCCTCGCTAAAGCGGCAGGGCCCGCGCGAGCTTCCACTGAGCTCGACGCAGATTTCTGTTGTCTTCTATTGCCAAGACTTGGCGTTTTTCATAGGTTTCACTTGGCAGTTGCTGAATCCCAGGTTACACTCGGATTCGGACTACATCGGAAGGGACAAGCCCTGAACCTTCTCGGAACCATGGACGAGGACTCAACCTTGAGGAATTTGAAGCCAGTGCATGCCACGGCTGTACCGTTTGCCCGCCAACGCAGTGACCAGGCGCGAGACCAGCGGTGAGGGCCCCAAGAGCCAGAGCTTCCCACCTCTTACGATACTACTGTATTAGCAGTACCCGCCAAAATGGAGCAGCATATTGCCCCGAGTAATTCAGAGCCTCGAGATCCGCTTCTCACTCGCTCCCCATCTACTGGCATCGGCGATGAATACAAAATTCCACCTCCAGCTTCCACCTCGTTTAGTGTGCTGAAAGATCGTATCAAGCAACACTACGAGATCTGCTCTGATTACTATTACTCGCTTTGGTAGGTATGCATCCCTGTGCACTTGGACCATTCACTGACCAACAGGGGCGAGCACATCCACCATGGCTACTTCCTCCACCCTGAAGACACGAAAGAGCTGGCCCAAACTCGACTCATAGACCTCTTGCTCGAAACCTCCAATCTAGCTCGTGGAAGTAGCGTACTCGACGTTGGCTGTGGAATAGGTGGCACGACACGATATCTGGCGAGGGAAAAGGCGTGCAATGTCACTGGCATCACCATCAGTGGGCAGCAAGTGAAGATGGCGAGACAATTGACGGCAAAGGAGGCCGCCAGTGGAGGACAAGACACTGATGGGGCTACACCTGTGAAGCTGAATGACGGAATAGTACGTTACATGGAGCTTGACGCTGAGAAAATGGGAGACTTCTTCAACAAGGCTACATTTGATGCTGTCTGGATATCGGAAGCGATGAGCCACTTGCCTGATAAAGAGCTTTTCTTTCGCAATGCGGAGACTCTGCTAAAATCAGGCGGCAAACTTGTAGTAGCGGATTGGTTCAAGGGGGAAGACCTGACCGAAACGCAAATGGACGCGGACATCAAGCCCATTGAAGGTCAGGGCAGTTCCTGTCCTACCGTAGATATTTTACTGATTGTTCTCGAAGATGGAATGCTGCTCCCAAGCTTGTGTACAACATCGGACTACGTCCAATATGCACAGCAGGTCGGGCTGAAGGTTTTTGCAAAACCCATCGATATTAGCAAAGAGGTGTCTAAGACTTGGTAAGTCGATACCTTGAGTGTAATACAACGCCACTGCTCATCATGAACACTATGTACAGGGACATTTCATGGTCGCTCATCCAATCGCCTGCGCTGTGGGCCTTTGCCTTTTCTCAAGGCCGAGATGCAATAGCATTTTTGCAAGCTTTTCGAGCAATGAGGAGAGGTTATGCGAACGAGACCTTTCGCTATGCTGTAATGGTCTTCCAGAAGTGACAGCAAGCATGTGTCCGCATGTATCACATACCATCACCAATCCAACTAAGAATGTGAGAGAACGATGTTTTTGGTCGAGCCTTGGTGATCTAAAGTTTTCATAGCCCGTCATAATAGCATGCCGTTGAGCATCTAGGAAAGTTCTAGATGCAATGGCGTTTTGGACAGAATAGCCTTTCAGTTGACTGGGGCTCCTGCAAGGGTATAGACGTACAGGCCGAGTGCTTACCACGCTCAAGAACAGCCACAAACTAGTCGAGGGAACGCATAAAAAGATCGTTCCGTCTGCAAGACATTATTTTCGGCCCATTGAATTCTTGATATAGAGTCGTCGGTGGTGTGAGCGATCAATTGCACTGATTGCGTGACTGGGATGCCTAACGGCCTTCTCTCCAAATCTAACTCGGTTGTGTGGTTCGACCTGCACCTGGACGCCCGATGATAGGCATGCTGAACACCATCACCTGCTTATACGTAGGCGAGCTGAGCCCATTCAGAATGCCTTATCGCAAATTCGGCCCCAATGTTCTTTCACATCACACCTCTGTCCAAAGGCTGAGAAACACAGGTGTATTGCTTTCGAGCAAAGCACAATGATCAACCTTCCAATTTCGCCTGCCACTTCGGTGGTCGTATTGGTTGGAGTAATCGTGCTCCATACCGTCGTGACTGCAATTTATCGCTTGATTTTTCATCCTCTGGCTGGGCTTCCTAGTCCTAAGTTGGCTGCTCTTACAAAGTGGTACGAATTCTATTTTGACCTTGCAAAGGGCCATGGCGGACAATTCGCGTGGGAGATTAAGCCCGTGCATAAGGTGTATGGTACGTCGAGATCTCTGCAGTATCTCTGCGACAGTCAAAGAGTGCGATGCCCATTGATCAGGGCCAATTGTCAGAATCAACCCAGAAGAACTTCATATAGAGGATCCTAATTGGCATGAGACTCTTTACGCGGGCAATCCTACGAGAAGGGATAAATGGCCAGTAGCAGCTAGGATGGCTCGCTCAGACCTAGGAAGTAAATGGTGACTGGCTCCGACATCGGATCCAGCTTAGAAGCTGATTTGGTTCCTGGTGATACATAGCTTTTGGGACTGTCCAGTATGACCTCCACCAGAAACGAAGCGCCGAGAACAGTCGGTTCCTCTCTGGCCGTGCCATAACCAACTCGGAACGCATCATACAAGCCCAAGCGCAAACTCTGTCGAACCTTCTTCAAGGTTGCTTTGAGAAGGGCGAAGTCATTGAGCTTCGTAAGACGCTGTTGGCGTACACTACCGATTCGGTAGCTCGATTTGCGCTTGGTGATTGGTTGGGTCTCCAGAACAACTAACGACGAGCGGATGAATGGTATCAAACAATACGCGCCGTTGCATTGAGCACTCCTTTGGTGAAACACTTCCCTTGGGCAATGCCCTTGGCTCAATGGTTGCCTGTGAAACTGGTCGGCCTTGTCCAGCGGCAGTTGGCGAGACTGTTGCTTGTACACGATGCGAGGATCCACACAGACATGCGCCTAGAAATGGGCCCGGCTGACAGGATCAATCATCGCCACAGGACGTGCACCCCGCAGCCCGCCGCTACTAATCGAGGGACCAAAAAGAAGAATACAACTACATCGATACTCACATTACCCATGCCGCTCTTTTCTCATCTATTTGTGAAAGCTCTCTGCCAGCTCCTGAGAAGGATGCGAAGCGCCTAGCTCACGTACGCTTCGTGATGATTGTTACAGGGTGAGAATCAACGGCCCGGATATTAAGGATAGCAATATTTCACATCTTGTCGAATGTTGATGTACTGAGGCGCCTACAAGACGAAGTGGTGACGGCCATGCCGGATGTCTCGAAAATGCCATCCATGAAAGTTTTGAAGGAGCTGCCTTATCTGGTATTGTTCCGAGCTCTTTTGCCTCTTTCGTCAATTTGGTACTTGACCACTAACTTAGGGATTTAGACCGGAGTCATCAAAGAAGCACTACGCCTATCGGCTTCCGTTACATCGAGAAGTCTTCTGTTGGCTCACCAGGAGTTATCATACAAGACATACGACGAGCTTCCTTCTATCTAAGCTTCTGTCATAATTTTCCTAGAGTGGTGATAGCTGACGATGGTATCAGATTTGCATATGCTGAATTGTTTCTGGCCTTAGTAGTCGTTCGGTGGTTTGACTTTCGGCTTTTTGGTACCACTTGGGAACGCAATATTGATTCTGTGCGAGACTGCCAGAGTCATCCCGAGGGGCAGAATGGAGATAGTAGGACTTCGACCGTAGGAATTAGCTATGGGAATTGGTCGCTGAATTGAGCTACCACTGGAATCTAGGGGCGAGCTATCCGGGTACTTTCCGCTTGAAAAGGCTCTCAAGGTAAATCTTCGGTAACTCTTCTATTTTCGGCCGGAGCACTATCCCGTGCTCACCTTCGCATTCAAGGACTGTTGAAGCTGACATTCGCTCTTGCCACACCGCCATCAAGAGTTCCTCCGAGAGCAGCTCGCCTCATTCGGCTACGTTTTAAGGCCGAGGGGACATCAGGCGGGAAGGGACGCGCAACTCTTCGGTTCCGCTTTCCAAAACTGTACACTAGCCAATCAACGAATCATTTGTTATGCACACCGCCGATCTATGCATAGTGGTTGATAACAGAACTGAAGGAATCCCGATCAGCTCCCTGGCATGCATATCGACACTTGCAAGGTAAGCTTACTGCATAAACGATGCGGTGTGGATCTGTCAGTATTAGACTGCTAGTCTCGTTGCCTATTTCTTAATGCCTAGTCTTCGTCGTATCTCGCAAGAGTTCTTTGTATTAGGTAGAGGCTAGTTAGCACAACACGGAAAGCCCAGAATTATCTCTGCTTACATCAGCGTAATGGCGTCTCACTCAATTTTACGAGACAATTGTCCGGCTTCGTATCAGCGTTGTATCAGCAGCCAGAGCGTTGTTTATAAAATCGCCCTTTTCCTTTTCTGCATTTCTCGTCTCTTGCAAATTCCTTTGTACCGAATCCCGGCACAATGGCTCTCAGTCAATTGACCCAATGGTTCAGTCTCGCACTACTGGCCGTAGTGATCCGATTCGCATCTTTTCGTTACGTCTATGGAGTTCAGAAATTTAAAGGCCCTCTGTTGGCTTCTTTCACAGATTTCTGGAGATTTCTACATGCCTATCGTAACAATTTGTTCCCATCGCGACATTTGCACGAGGAATATGGCGATGTGGTGCGAGTAGGCCCGAACGCACTTTGCTTTCGGGATCCGCAAGCAATCAGAGATATCTTTGGGGCTGGAAAGAATTGGGAAAAGGTATTTCAACCTCCAAGAAGTCGGTCAAAGTTACATCTACTGACCAAGTCTTTATGTTCGAAGTCAGGACTATACGCTCCCAGCGCCCCTGTCTCTAGAGGAGAATGGGCGCACACCTTGTTTTCGAGTCCAGACCAAACATGGCATCGGAACGTTCGCAGAGCCATGAATCCATTTTTCTCCCAGACCACAGTAACTACGTACGAGCCACTCGTGGAATCAACGGTCGAGCCTTTCTTGGCGGAACTTGAAAATCGTTTTGCCAACAAGGATGGTGATGAAGGCTGTGTGGACGTGTTTACCTGGATGACTTATTTCACCTTCGATGTGATGAGTGATTTGACGTACAGCCAACGCCATGGATTCATTGCACGCGGTGAGGACGTTCACGGCATAATAGGTTGGGTAGAAAAGTTTCTGGCATATGGCTTCTGGGTCAGTCCAGTGCTCTTCTCTTTCTTGCACTGCGCTCGTCACGACTAACCAACCCTTCAGGCGGGTCAAATGCCATGGATCGATAGGCTTTTCAGGCACAACCCGTTCCTCATGTGGCTTGAGAGGCGCGGATGGTACGCCGGCAATACCTTTCCCGGCGCCAGATTTGCCCTTGAACGACTTGCAGAAAGAGAACAGGAGGAGGCCATTACTGGAAACGATACCAAGAAACGTGAAGACCTGCTTGACAAGTTCCGCAAAGCTAAGAAAGAACGGCCGGAGCATATCACCATCAGAGAAGTTTTGGGCCTTAGTCTGTCGACTATCATAGCCGGTTCAGAGCCAAGGTGAGTGCTACTCATATCACGTCAACAATAGAAGCTAACCTCTCATCCCCAAAGCGCGGTCAGTCTAACCTCGATATTTTACTATGTGCTACGCACACCGGGCTGCTACGACAAGCTCCAAGACGAGCTATTCACCCGCCTCCCAAACCCAGCCTCCTCGAAATATCCTCAGACCCCCTTCACCATTGCTCGCTCGCTTCCATATCTCCATGCCTGCATTCAAGAAGCATTCCGTCTACACCCTCCTTTCGCCATCAATTTCGAACGCCTCGTTCCGCAGGGAGGTGCCACCATCTGCAACCACTACATTCCCGGCGGTACGATCGTTAGTGTGAATCCATGGGTCACGCAGCGTGATAAAGCTACATTCGGAGACGATGTGGATGATTTTAGGCCGGAGAGGTGGATGACACAAGATGAGGAGAAAGTTAGAGCAATGGAGAGGGCAATGTTTCTGTTCGGAGCAGGGAGTCATATATGTTTAGGCAGGAACGTTGCGCTGATGGAGATTTATAAGCTTGTTCCTAGTTTGCTGAGGATGTTCGAGGTGCGTGGTTCTCACTTATTATCTTTTTGATTAGATGGCACTGACCAACTCTCCTTCTGTCATAGATTTCGATGGTGGACCCTAAGAAAGAGTGGACGGTCGATACTTGGGCCGTTTCGAGACAGAAGGGTTTCGAGGTTCGGATCAAGAGGAGGTGGAACTTGGAGAAATGAGAGATGTCGTTAGTGGAAAGCTACCAGGGGAGTTTGCGCGCTCCTGCTCCCATTCCCCCTCGAAACAGACCTCTCTCCTCAGTCTCGTTACGTTGTTTATTTGGATCGAAGAGGGCGCTAGCACCTTTGGACACACACAATGATCTAACTATGATATAATGCCAGTATTACATGATCGAATCAAATATGTCATGACTTGATCGAGCCCCCAGGTCAATGGTGTGTAGCATCTTATGACAGTCATCACGGATGCCCTAAGCCTCTTGCCTCTTCAATCCGACAACTGCCTAGCAGTGTTTTTGTCGCACCATGGCAGCGCAAGAGAACGCTAGATCTCAAGGACTGTCATGTGGATGAGGGAGAGGGTCAAAATATTATTCTAGCGAGGACTCGCATAAATGCCGATGATGAGCTTCAAGATCAAATACGGACGAGTATCACTCCAGCGGGAAACAGCGCTTTTGGCAGGCCCTGGTTTTGAGATCCCAGATCCACCGCTGATGGAAGATGGTGAGTCTGCTTGGCTGATGGGAGTGTCCGCTACAGTGGTGATTGCTACTGTATTGCTACCAAAGGCAGATGCGATGAGACTTTCTATTTGTCGCTCTCAGAAATAGAACTCGCTGTCGACACCTCCAACTCCACTTCCGTTGAGCCTGACTGGTCCACGAAACTCTTCGTAAACGTTGACCCTTACTCTTCGCCAGGTTTATTGGCTGCAGTAGTGCCTATGGCCAGAGAAATTGGCCCAGACGGTGCCGGAGCCAACTAAAATTACATGACTGGAATGCATCGTCTGGACTCCGGGCGGAAGTGTTGTGCTTCCAAGGACCAAGCCGCCATCAGAAGCTTCATGCAGTAGTGGTATGGAAGTGCGTGGAGTTGCACTAAGAAGGTAAGGAGTCCTATCGATAGTAACGATGTTGGAGCCAACCGACAGCGTGTGACTCGAGTATGTGATTTGTGCTCCTGGCAGAAAGGTAGTGCTTTTAAGCACCACGCCGCCATCGGCAGCTTCATAGAATGAAGGGTTGCTGCCCTGAATCAACGGTATGGAAGCCCCCTGACTTGCACCGATAGTGTAAGGGATATCATCCACAACGACATGATTTGAGGCAGCCGATACGATTTGACCCAAAGTCGTGACGTGCGCGCCAGGAGGCAACGTCAAGCTTCCCACCACGACACCACAGCCACTTGCTTCGTGAATATCTGGATCGTCAGCCATAGTCAATGACAGAGGAACACCAGAGCTTAACGTGCGAGTGCCGTCTATAATGACGACACCTGAAGCAGCCGAGACAATGTGTCTGATACTTGTGATTTGTGCTCCCGGAGGCATTGTCAAGGTTCCAAACGCTACACCATCGCCGCTAACTTCACGTACAGTCGGTTCACTGGCGTCCTCTAATCGCACAGAAGCGCCAGTACTCAAAACAAGAGGATTCAAATCTGATCCAGCAGAAATAATATAACCCAAACTTGAGATCTGAGCGCCTGGTGCAATTGCCAGTGTCTCTATGACAACACCACCACCAGAAGCTTCGCCTAAAAGCGGGTCGTCGGCTGTAGCTAACTGCTCAGGGCCATCTCGCGTGAATGAATTTGAGCTCAAAACCTCAATACCGCCTAGCCCTCCACCTACTGCTTTAGAGTCCAAGGCAATGGTACTTTGTACGACTCTTCCATCAGTGGGTTCGAGTAGATCTGGCAACCCCGCTTGAGAAGTCTCGAGTGCCGATAAACTGGGATCTAAGGCATTAGGCTGCCATTGTTGCTTTGGATCTGTGCCATCACAATGGCTGGGTGAGCCGCCGCTCGGCGATGGAACTATTGTCATTGTTGACACGCCCTCATTCGCTATGCTTTTCTGAGCTCCAGATTCTGGCCGTGCTATGGATCTCGCCGCAGGACCAATTGTCTGCTCTTCCGACTACTCTGTACGAAGTGATTTTGCAGGCGATTCAGCAGACCCGTCCTCTCCAGGTAAGTTCGCAGCTCCATGAATATTATTTGGGGAATCCTCGCCCGTGTCTCGATTTTCCACCAACGGTGTTTGAGTTTTGGTAACCAGAATAAGGTGAATTGGCAGCTCCTGCTCCAGCTTGCTGCGGAGATGCTCCTTCAGCGGCTGCAGGAGGCGAATTGCTCGCTCTAACCTTTGCAAGCTGTGCGGGTTGAGCCGGCGAAGCATTGACATCAGCATCAGGAAAGCCAGGATCTCGTTTGCCTGCTGGTGCCACGTCTCCAGCATCCGGCCGTATATCGCTCGCACTTGCTATTACTATGCTGTTCAGTGCGCTGCTCACTTCTGTACTCGCTTGGAGCCCAATGACAGGCTCATTGGCATTTATTTTATCGTTCGTATTGGCTGGCGGTGCATTTCCATCAGGTTCCCCCATTTGGCCGTGGTGGGCCTGAATCGGCGTAGGTACATGGTTTGGCACAGGAGTCACAGCAGCCGGATGGCTAGACCCGCTGTTATGGGCGGCGCTGGGCTCCATGAGGCTATTCAACAAATTACCAGATCTCATTACCGCGGATTGGTTTGGGCCTGCTAGGATGGGAGTAGTAGGGCTCGTCATAGTTTCAATGGAGAGTGTGGGTGTGACAGTAGGGTACAGACTGTACTGTTGTTGTTGCGGTAGAGCTTTTCAGCAGATCCGTGAGTCAAAACAGAGGCTGCCTCTCAGAGGACAGGAGGGTCACGGATAGGCAGCTTAGAACACTTTGCCCATTGAGGGTTGACATCCGTGACATCAGGGGGCACAGAAAGCAATGGTATCGGTTCCCAATAATTTAAAAGAGCCGGAAAGGATGAAGCCACGGACCTTAGTCCCGTACAGGCAGGATTGGCTAAGAGTTGTGAAACCGATTCAGGTGAGACCAGTTCGGTGTAATTTAGCTTCTGAATGATAGACGGATTGCAATTGTTGGCGGCTGATACGTCTTCCGACCTGTAAGGGCCTCCTGTGTACTTGGCATATATCGAGCCTATCTGGGCAGTATTAAAAGAGCTGCAGTCGTAGCTTGCTTGTATACTTTCATATACCATGTACACAGAGGGCGATAGGCTACTAGACATTAGTACATACCGTATAAGGATTAATCTTGACTCGCAAAGCATGGCCATCGGACACAGGACCGTACGAAGCACCAGAAACCAGGATTGGGGAGCCCGCAGTCATGACGCCAGTTTCAGGTGTCCAGAAGACAAGGGAAGCATCGGCGCCTAATATGGTGCACTTGGTGCAATATACTATCGATGGCGGAAGTGTCGTAGTGGAAATTGTTTGTGAGGCTTCGCAAGGTCGTTCCCCTTCTGCGGCTGGGTTGGTATCACATGCCGACGTATGAATTGTATACGTCACAATTTTTGGAGTAGCCCAGGCGCATCTTAGACAAGCGGCATCTGAGCCGTTCGCATAGATACTGGGTAACGAGGCTGCAGATATCAACATGCTTGAGTTGCGCGGCGAGCCTTGAGTGGCGTTTTGATGGTTATCTCTCAATGCCATCGCATTATCCAAGGTCCCAGTGCCGGGCGATAACAGCGAAGCAGCTTTTGTGTAATTCAGAAACATTTTTCTGCCCAACTGCCCAACTTGAATTGCTCGTATTGTGCCACGTCTGTAGTACTGAGGGGATCTGCGCACTTGCAGTCGTGTTTAGGGCCAGAATCGAAACGGACGAGGAATTCTTGGACGTGGGAGTACTCGATGTTGGCTCCTGTTGGATTGCTATGTCATGCTCTTGGACCTCACTTTTCTGCGGGAAGCTGGAGGTTGAATCACACGGCGTCGATGCTGTTGCTGTAAGGATCGATCTGCTTGAATTGAGCCACAATGGTGCTGACGTTGATCTCTGCACGCCTTCGCCCGCGGTTGAAAGGTCTGAGTCCGAGCTGCGTGAGGGTAATACTGAAAACCCCAGAAACCATTAAATACTTTCAAATGCGTCCAAAATGAGGCCTAGGGGACGTTGCTTCATACTTACAAGTTCCCATGGCTCCCGCAAATGTGTCCACCAGAAAGAGGAGTGTATAGAGACTTCTAAGATAGGCCATTTGGATGTCTTGGCTCTGGATTGACTGTGGTTGCACGAGAGGAGTAATGTCTTTTCTTCGGATGGACTCTCCATGATCTCGCTCAAAAGAAACGCACATCGAATTTACAACATAGCCTCAATCTATCTGTCAGTCAACGGATACGCATAGAATGCAAGATCGTCGACAGCTCTAGCCTTACCGGTCGGCTAGTTATAGGCAGAATTTCATGCATGTTTGGCGGCATTGGCAAAGCCCTTGTTGAGAGATGAGATACAAGCGCCATTGCTCCTTCCCCAGTTCAGGTCACTGCCGCCCCAGTGGGCGCTATAGCGCAATGATCTGCTTGTCAAATATCCCACGGGTTTGGTAGTCCAAGCAAGTGGCGTCTTAGCCATCCTGGATTCGACATACGCGATGCGAAAAGTTTCAAGTATGACGAGTGGCCCATGCATTGTTCCTGGCACATGTTGATCATCGATCCGAATAATAAGTAGCTTTCTGCTAGGAGATTTTGCGGCAACGAACTTTCACAATAAGGTAAGGAACTTTGATAATGCAGTGAGAACAGGCTGCTGTTGGCATAACCTCTCTCATTATCACTTCACAGCATACTATCTCATGGCAACATAACTCCTATCGTCTTTGCGCGCGGCTGCTACCTTGTTTAATTAAAATGGCCATGCCTTCAGGCGAGTTGCTGAGCCCCGTTGTCATAATTTCTCCAATCCATCTACGCTTGTCGCGCTATTGTCAGAGCGGCTCGTGCGCATCTTTCAATGACTGTCTTCGAGGCTGCGGATGGAAGTCCACACTAGCGCTAGAAGCTGCCAATTGATATGATGAGCACGCTTTGGAGGATTGGATGTTGGGAAAGGAGTTCACCAGAGTGGCCGACTTGATGACTAAGCGTTCCATCTTGGCGCGTTCAAAGACCAACATAAGAAGCTTCACTTATCTACTGCTGACAACCAGGCGACTGCACGCCTCTCGTGAGAATAGCCTCCTATTGCGGACCGCTGTCCAGAAGCTCCAGCGCTAGTACTCAAGTCGGGTGGTCCTAAGTTGAAGGAATCGGCCTCGTCTAGCCAGCCTACCTCCTTCAACCGATCGATACTTGTGCCCCGCCTTTTTTTTCTACCTTCGCTTCTTGCCGCTGCGAACTGGGGAACGCAACCCGTCACTGCGGAGCTGGGACACAGGCAGGATCGGTGAACATGATCAAGGACAAGAGAGAGCTATTCCCGAATGGATGAGCAATACATGAAAGGATACATATCGTGTGAAGACCGACGGAAGGTCCGAGGCGCCAACTCGAAATCTGATCAGGCGTTACTCGCTATATGACAACCGTCCTGGAGGCGCTTTGTGCATACATAGGCACTTGTAAGCCGTCTCCTTGGGGGGAAGAATTGTTGTGCCCTGGTCTGATTGACAGCTCCACGATGATGAGCCTAGCAAGCGCACACTTTGAGTTCTCCTGGTAATAGTGGCTCTTCCAGAGGACGAGATTGCCTCGTGGTCTCACAACCATACATTCACATCTACCATGACTTAATCAACATCGGATCTACATTCATGAGAAGATTGCCAGGAGGTCTGGCTTATTCTGAACAAAGGCTCTAGTTTTGAACTGCTGGCCTTTAGACACTGGTTATCTCGCACCCATGATTTGGATCGGTGGGCAGGCATGGATCTTGGAGGAAATGGAATTTCAGAAGCAGAGAGATTGTTGAGAACAGACCGTTTTCTCTGTGGGTCCAAATCTCATTGAAGCGTGCCGAAGAAATACACAAGTTGAGACGCTTGATCTCCGTTGTACAAGAGTACAGGACCTGCAGTAATGCGTTTCATGAGCTCACTAACCGAGCTCTCACTCCCATGATCAGACATTGCCTTCAGGCGCAAGCCAACGAGACGAGAGAGCGTGGTGTTCATGAACAATGTTCTCTCCCACTCTGAAATGTCTTGTTCACCCTTACCGTTGATCCATAGCCTCCTCGCCAACGGAATTCAGCTCTTCTCGACTGCCCATACTTCGTCCCCGTATGGTAGATATACTAAGTCGCGGATTTGATAACGGCATCTCTTCTCCCGGCAGTGATTCACCGTGTCCTCAACTGTATGGGCAAGACACCTGCAATCCTTCACCTAGAGCTGGTTGGCTACGTACACAATATTCTTCACCGTCTTATGAAGACTTTGACTATTTGAATCGAGGAATTCACAGATTTATTCTGTAGATTCTCAAGCCAGCTCGCATCTTCATGAAGGAACCACGGTTTCACAAGGTGAAGGCCAACCCTTGACATTGAATCGGTCTTCACATGTTTTCAAATCCATTATCGAGTAGGAAGATCGTGTTCACGCTCTTGAATTTACTAGATAGTATTATAGGAGAAAGTGACAGAAATGCTCGCACCCTCCCAAGCGTTCACCCGGCTTCCACGATACCGTCATTCATCAACATGTGTTATCATGTCATAGGCTCTTTTGTGCATATAAACGCCATCCCCAACCTGTAGAATTACAACATTGTCAGCAGAAGCTTTATATCTTACCAACCTCCATCGAGATTGTCTTGGCACTAATTGATAGCGGTACTCTTCGCGCTTTGACGTTGCGACTTCCTCAACTTCTACACAAGTAACAGGAAACCACGCCCCTGCTAGATACACGTCATTGATGTGAGTCACTAAGGTCGAGCTACTAAGCAACTATAGTCTTCACACAACACAAGCTCAAGTCGGTCAGCCACATCGCTTGAGCTTCATTTGGCCAACACAAATCAGATTCACTCACGATTCGACGTGAATTAGGTTGAACCCCCCTGCCAGCATTCGCCACTTTGCACTTCTATAAGTACCTTCGGCCCTCCCTCTTTCCCACCACCTCCACCACTCCTTCCGCGCCTCTGTCAACATCCACCGCATTACAAGACTGCTCTGACAGACGACTTGTCATACGAGGCTCTCCACTACTTCTACCAACAGATCACACCCCAGCACCAGCGAGCATGGCTGCTGCAGGTCTACCGCTTCGAAGCCGCTCTCTCTCGGTCAATGTCGGTTACGGATCCGTGGAGTGACAAACCGGCCAAGCTTCTTCTACAATCACCTCTACTTGTCCCTCAGGCTCTCCAAAAATGCAAAGTCTGCCTTCACGGATCCTCTGCCGAACAAAGACACAATTGCCTCAATCGCAAAGACCGATCCTAGTTCTTATATATGTCAGGCCTTCAAGTGACTCGCGTTCTTCAATATATGGAGACACTACTTGAGAGTCGATGAGAGCATCACTCTTTCCTATTCTCCAAGTCCACCTGAAGTCAATACCTCCCACCTTCAGCATCTTTGCCGTCATCTCTAGTACGAGCTCCTAATCCGGAATCTTATTCCGAAAGCAGCCCAACAGACACCCGCTTCTCTATCGCACAGCTCAACACGTTCCAGACCAAGCAGCAAGCAACCAAGCGGAAAATCGGCGGCATGAGCAATCTCAACGTACCCAGCGTCCACGGTATGCCAGCCATCAAGAACGCCGCCTCCACTGAACCAACCCCAGCTGCAGCTCAAGCCTCGGACCAAACCTCTCCTCAAAATACCTCATCACAAGGTGCGACATTTACATATATAAACCTGCCGCAGAGCGCACATCTCCTATGCCCCAACTCACTCAAATCAACATACTCACCTCCAACGATATGGAGAAAACAACACTAACCGCAACTACAACCGCTGCCCAAGCATCCGGTCAACTGACGTATAGGCCGGTAGGTATCTCTATTAGGAGAGGAGTGTTAAATACCAATGGTAAGCAGGCTTCGATGTAACCGGATACTAGACTGGTCTGGTGTAGGAATATAATATATTTAGCGCCTAGTAAGAGATCTATATAATAGAGGAAGTTGAGTACGATACTCCAAGTGCGAGCAGCGCTCTATGTATATACATATAGGAAATCCTGCCAAGCCCCTTTATGAGCGATGACCGAGGCTTCGCTCGTCGCTCATCCTATAAGCGATAGTAGAACCGTCGCTTGTCGCTCATCCTTCTGCGTTCCTGATGAAGCCCCGTTCCACGGACTTTGGGTCCTGGACCCTGATCCTAACATCTAGCCGCTAGTTGGGAACGCGTATCAATATAAATAGTAAATAAAGGCCAAGCCGTAATATTAAACAAAAAGAGTAGGATATAGAAGTATATCTATATTAATAGGGAGGGAGTATCTAAGAGTTATAATAGTAGCTAAAACCCGAGGGGAGAGGTAGTAGGAAGTAAAGGGCGGCGAGGTAGAGGCTAGCCAGATACGGTACGCTTTACCGGATAAAGTAATTTACCTGTATATAGACTACGCGCGCCAGTTCGCAAGAGGAATTCGCCGAGGTTCATCGGAGGAATCAATGCACAGCGGTGGGGTAGCTGTCTGAGAGGGGGAAAGATGCGCATAGCACTGCGTAGCTGTAGGCTGCCATTATCTTTCGACTCTGGAAGTACTAGAGCTCTCACAAAGACCAATATTGGTGTATAGTTGCGCCAGAGGCCTACCGCCATTCAATTGGAACACTACATCCCGCCTACGGATGAGCCGAAACAGCAATGGCTTTAGGTAGGTCTAGCCTCCCGCTCCATATGAGTAAGAAGACTGACATAATGGTTCGATATATAGCTACAACAGCTGCAATAGCTGCAGGAACGGCGACCGCAGCAGCATACACAGAAGCAAAGTTCCACATCTGGAAAGACATCAACACACTCTACGGCCTCAAGAAGATCCAGCGCGACTTTGAAAAAGCCGGTACTATCTCCACTCTCTGTGCATACACGTCTTCAGTCGCTACTCTTCGCTAATATAGATATCTGTATACAGCAAAGAAGAACCGCGTATCCTGCTTTTACTTCCATGAAGAAGCCGTCAACAACCACCCTGACACCCTCGCTATCTGGTCTCGAGAGGGGAATTACACATGGAAAGAAGTGCATACACGGGCATGTCAGTATGCTGCATACTTCCTCGAGCTGGGAGTCAGGCCTGGGGATTTGGTAGCCTTTTACTTGCAGAATTCGCCGGAGTTCATCTTTGCGTGGTTGGGGCTTTGGGCAATAGGATGTGCACCAGCAATGATCAACTTTAACCTGGCCGGTGACGCCTTGATACACTGTCTCAAAGTCTCCGGGGCGAAGATTATCTTGGTGGACGGAGAGGAGAAGGTCAATACCCGGATTAAAGAGAAAAGCGAGACGATAGAAGCCGAGCTTGGAATGCAAGCCATTATCCTCGACCAACAACTGAAGACAGCCATAGCCGCCAGGGCAGCACAACGACCCGACGACAGCTACCGAGATGGCGTGAAGGGGAATTTCCCTGCAATGATCATCTATACCAGGTAAGAACATCCCTCCCTTGTCCTGCCCCACTCATCCACTACCAAGCTAACACCAGCTCTCCCTACCAGCGGCACCACCGGCCTCCCCAAAGGCGCCACCTTCCCCACTGCCCGCATGCATATGTCCGGCGCCCGCCGCTCCAACCTTCTCGGCCAAAAGCGCGGCCCAGGTGGCGACAGATGGTACATCTGTATGCCAATGTACCACGGCACCGGCGGCGTGCACGCCATGACAAACATAATGTCCGGCGTCAGTCTCGCAATCGGCAAGGGCTTCTCAGTCCGTAATTTTTGGAAAGACATCCGCGACTCCGAATCCACTTTCTTCGTCTACGTAGGCGAAACGGCGCGCTACCTCTTAGCAGCGCCGCCGGATCCCCTGGATAAAGAACACAAAGTGCGGGTAATGTACGGCAATGGGCTCCGGCCCGACGTATGGCGACGATTCAGAGAACGCTTCGCCGTACCCGAAGTAGCCGAATTCTTCAACAGCTCAGAAGGCATGCTCTCCCTCTTCATCTGGAACCGTGGGGACTATTCAGCGGAGTGCGTAGGCCACCACGGCGCTCTCCTCCGCTGGTATATGCGCGACACCTTCGTCCCAGTCCAAATCGACTACGAAACCAACGAGATCGTCTGCGATCCGAAAACCGGCTGGGCGAAACGAAATGACTATAAACAGGGCGGAGAGATTATTGTGAAAGTACCTGACGAAGCAGCATTTCCGGGATACTATAATAATCCTGACGCAACCAAGAAGAAATTCATCCGCGATGTGTTTTCGAAGGGTGATCTTTTCTACAGAACGGGCGATGCATTACGTCGCACTGATGATGGGAGATGGTTCTTCATGGACCGCCTAGGCGACACCTATCGCTGGAAATCCGAAAACGTCTCCACGGCCGAAGTAGCAGAAACACTCGGCCATTTCCCCGGCATCCACGAAGCGAATGTCTACGGCGTACAAGTCCCCGGCCACGAAGGCCGAGCAGGCTGCGTGGCTCTTAGTCTTGATGATGGAGCCCGCAAAGATTTCGATTGGAAGAGGTTGGCGGCGTTTGCGTATCAGAAATTGCCGCGGTATGCGGTTCCTGTGTTTGTGAGGGTGTTAGGTTCTGAGGTGGGGAGTGCGGCTAGTCATAATAATAAGCAGGACAAGGTTAAGTTGAGGGCTGAGGGGATTGATCCGGGTTTGAAGGGGAAGAAGGTGCTTGGTGGGGAGGGGGATGAGGTGTGGTGGATTCCGCCGAGAGGGGAGAGATATGTAAGGTTTGAGGAGAAGGATTGGGATAGTTTGGTTAGGGGGAAGGCTAGGCTATGAGATGGGATGTTGATGATTGGTGTTTTGTTGAGATGCATACAGCGATAGAACAGCTTCCGTCAGATAGACGTTGCAGTCATAAGCTAGATGCTTCAAATTACCCGGATTTCTCTCGGAGTCGCCTCGTGATCAAGAGACATTTGTTAAAATATCATCTAGTTCAGCCGCACTTATTGCATGGTACGTATAAGGGGCGCCTATCTACCCTTCAGAAGCCGATTGAAGCAGGCCATGATATTTTGTATAAGATAGCTTAGCTTCGTGAGACCTGCTAACAGAGCTATGTGGACATGTCGATGTCTTCCGCAACATCTAAAACACCAGCATATTCAGACTTCTCCCCACGTCAACCCACAAGCGCTTCCTCCATGCCTGCCCCCTTCATTCTCCCAAAACAACTTCTTCAACTTTCTCTCCTTCTCATCTTCGATATACTTATCGAACCTAGCCTCCTCTTGATCCAGGCCTTTGCCCTGATACACTTCGTGCGGTAGGAAAGCGCACTTCTCCTCTGCCCCAGCCAAATATCTGCAGACATGCGTATGCAGGAAGATAGCAACGCGCTGGTTGCCTTGTTCTATCAGCCTCCACTTCGCAGGAGTCACGGTCTCGTCGAGGAAGAAGTCTGCGATCTGGGAATCTTCGATGTCTGGGTCGAGCCAGAATACCGCTTTATCTCCGTCCGCTCTGAGCTTGGTTACTGCGTTCTGGGTAGCTTGTTCGAGCTGTCCTCGCAATGGTCTCATGACGACGATTGGAATTGATGCTGGGGCGGTGCTTGGGACGATTCCCGTCGTGCCAGCTCGTTCGCTTTGGATGATACTTGAATGTTTGGGATAAGCTAGGTTTCGTATGGCTTTGATAAGTGACACGTATTTAGTCCCGAACCTTTCCGAGAGGTCCCAGAGCGTCTTGTTGTATTCTGTTTCGTAGGCGTGGAATGAGGCGTCGTCCGAGCTTCCAATGTTAAGGACCTAGGAATCTGTTAGTTAAACCTGGTGGTAGTATCTACATGAGTGGCCAATTACCAAGACATCCGGGAGATAGGAGCTAAACATCCATGGGTGCTCATAGTATGTCGAGCCAACTGGGCCACTGCACGTTGATCAGCACTAGTCTCCAAGCAAGGCCGACGAAACGATACCTGCGAAAGAAGACATCGCCCATGCCAACCGGCTCTCCCGTGCCACCTTTGCAGTCTGGCGTTAGACACATTCCTTCAACACCACTAATGCTAACATGATCAGCTCTGAACATCTCCCCAAGGAGATAGTCCTAGCCCATGACACCAGCCAATAGGCCGTCGGCTCCTCCAGCCCGTCTTCCTCTTCGCTTCCGTGAGAAAGATCCTGGCGAGTCAGTAATGACTTCATGTACCTTCTTTCGATCCTAGTTAGCCAACAGTAGCTCTTCTTCCTCATCGCTAGCAGTCTGTCAGCCACTCTTGCTACTACCGCTCTGCTTGATGTCGTTAAGTCCAGTCCGATGCTTCTCTCCCACTTGATCGTTCTCAGCCTTTGAGGAGATCTTCGTCAATGTAATCCTTGCTCAGCATCGAGCCAGCGACTTTGACCAGCTTTCCACCCTTGCTTAGCCAGAGTCCGTCCAATTCCACGACTCCTCGCCCATGGCCATCGGTCATGGGAGCAATGATACGGACATGGTGTTCTTTATCCTTGTCCAGATCATTAGAGCGTATCGAAACCAGGGAAGAGGAGATGGCAGATTAATGTGTTCTTGGTCGTCCACTTGAGCTAGTAAGGAGACAGCAGGGGCTGGCTTCTCGTTCGAGGAGATTGGGTGAAAATGAAAATGTCTGTGACCGGCTGACGAAAGAGATGTTGGCACTTCTGACGAGGCGTATGCTGAGGTGCTTGTCTCTGGCTCCGGAGCATTGCGTAGCGCGAGGAGTAGTGAAGTTGTGTTCTCGATGGTGATATCAAAGTAGACCCCTGTACTCCTATCAGCCATGAGCTAATCAGTCAAGGACTTGCATGAATTACCAGGGAAGGTCCCATCCTTGCGCAGCCGATTCGGCGTGGAAGTCTAGCGTCTAATGTACTAGGCACTGTAAGCAGGAGGACTAACCTCTAAACCTACATAGATGTATGTGTATCTTGGGATTCGTGGCAGGGTCGAATTGATAGTCATAAATCCTTTTATTCAAGAACTCTTTCCTGAGTCCAGCAGCACCCAGCTTGACAAAATCAAGCTCCTCACTGCCTTCGTTGAACCACCACAATGTCAACGCAATGACCATGAGGAAGAGGAGTACCGGCTTGTTAGCGAACATGCGTTTGATTCGAAACCAATTGTATTTGGCCTACCCAGGTCTGGTTTTGTTCCGAGTCATGTGGGATCCTGAACCTCCATATGGATTTGGGGCTTTGAAGCCTGCAGAAAGGAAAGGCGAATATGCTGTCTTGGCAAATGGAGTATCGCCTGGAGTGGGGTATGGGTCGGTAAATGGACTCGCAGGAGGTGTGCTTTGGTTTGGATTCCTAGGAGAACCAGTGAGCTGTGTCAGGCCCAGGTGCAGATTAGGTCGATTCCGTAAAGGCGGGGGTTGGGACATTGTGTTGTGGTGATTCTATATAAAGTTGAACGACTTCCTCAAGGTTTGTTTATTTTGACTAGTTCTGGAAGACATCAGGAGAACTTGTTGCGATTGCCGGCAAAACTCCATGTAGAGATAGTTTGGTAAGGGAGAAGGCGCGAGGTAGGCGTCAATTCACGCGCGAGTCAACAAATAAATTACGGATATGGAAGGTAAGATCTCATCCAGCAGCCCCAAAAACAAAAGTCAATTCCATACGTGGGATCACGTTGGATGGGTCTTACATCAATTGTACGATTGGACCATGCGCTTGGAGAGCACAAGAGGATCAGCTCAGAGGTAGAGACCCACCTTCTGTTGAGGTCTATTAATGTTTCATAAGAGGCATATCAATCATGTCGCCGGCTCTGTTATTGAGCAGCGAAGAGGGCCAGGTACACTCCCCAACCCAACCCAACTAAGCTTCCCACCACAGTCTTCTTTTCTACGGGGATAAAGACATGCTGTATGAGGTTGACAGTGGGCCAAAGCTTATATCCCGCTTTCATTATGGGCCACATTTGCTACGAGCAGCTTGTTAGCATCATCCAAAAAATAATAGTTTCCACAATAAAACATACCTCCTTAACCGCATCCCAGCACGCCCCCGCCGGAACGCCTCTCAACAACCGCGTTCCCCCAATATATGCCCCCACGTTCACCACCGCGCCCACAGTCTGATCAAGCCCAAACTTCACCAACGTATTCCTAACATTTAACCTCTCCTCCACCTCTACTCCGTTCCCGCCATCGTCCACCTCAACCTTCTGGACTTTGTAGCCAGGGAACTTGGACTCCATCCATTGCTGCCAAAGAAAGTTGGGAGGCGTGGAGAGCAGGGTGAAGATTAGGAGCGCGGGGATATTGGGTGGTGGGTCAGCTTTGGTGAGGAAGCGGGCGATGAGGAGGGAGCAAAGGGCAAGGAAGGTTGATTGTAGAGTTGCGACTAGGATTGGTGAAGCCATGGTAGGATAAGAATAGTGCAAAGAGAGGAGAAGGGATAAGAGTAAAAATGTTCCTCGTGGAACAAATATCGAGGACGAGAATGTACGACGCGCTTCGAGATGCCCAGAAATTCTTAGCGTGATCTGATAAGCCGAATTGGGCAAGCGCGAATCTTATCGCCAAGGCAGAGAAGATCTGACTCGCATACATGCTTTTGCCCAGTCGCAACGGAGAACTCATACAACATGAGCCAATAGATCCTTTGTGCATTATATGCCTGCTATAACACTTTCACAAATGACCATTCCCGCTTAATCTTTATCCCACAATGGTTCGCCCCTCAGCCGCAATGGTCCGGCGCAAGTCCAGCACAGTCCACTACCAGACCTTCCCCACGCCCCCTCCAAAATCCAAAGGCCAGCCTCCCTCTGATACCTCCTCCTCTCCGAACGGCACTGGTCATGCTAGGCATGCCTCCCACACCTCCCAACACGACGAATCCCCGCTCCCTATCAAACAGCTTGTCGTCCTCGCCATCATATCCCTCTCCGAGCAGACGGCCCTCAACTCCATTGGTCCATATCTCCCACAAATGGTTTCGACGTTCCCAGACGTCGATATTGGACAAGTGGGTCTCTACGTTGGCCTTGTCGCGTCATCTTTTGCCTTAGCTCAATTTGCCACCAACTTCTTCTGGGGATGGCTGAGTGATAGGATTGGGCGGAAACCGGTTATCCTCACGGGGACGCTACTTACAGCAGTTTGTTTTGTTGGGTTCGGGTTTGTGAGGACGCTTTGGCAGGCTGTGATTGTACAGGTGCTTATGGGACTGGTGAATGGGAATCAGGGCGTTGTGTCTACGTGCTTGGGAGAAATCACGGATCGGAGCAATCAGAGCCGGGCGTTCACATATCTGCCGGTTATCTATGGCCTGGGTGGGATTACGGGACCAGTCGTTGGGGGTTTGCTCGTGGCACGCAATGCGCGTTTCACGAAGAAGGATCCATATCCATATCTCAGGCCAAACCTTGTTTCTGCGGTGGTGCTCGTGGTGGACCTTTTGATTGCAATGATTTTCTTGGAAGAGAGCCTGGAGGAGGCGAGGGATTTGCCGCCGTTGGGGAAGAGGGTGGGGAATCTTTTCAGCTGGGCTTGGCAGTTTGCAAGCTCGAGTCGGCCAAGTTACTTGAGGATTCCGGATGTGGCTCGCAAGCCATCTAGGCACACGAATGGCGACGCTGCTATGGATGACGACGAGGAAGATGACTCCGACTCGGATTCCGCGTCTCAGGCTTCGATACCGACGATGCTACCTCATCATACTACGGATCTCAGCCACTCGCAGGTATTCAACCGGGATACTGTGCTACTTATGTCCACATACTTGATTTTCCAGCTCTCCAACATCTCCTACAACTCGCTCTATCCCATCTTTGGCCAAGCTGCTCCACCCCGAGGACGAAACCTATCTCCTGAGGAAATTGGATTCTCTCTTGCTTTCGCTGGTGCTGCGACCATAGCCTTCCAGCTTGGGATCTTCGGCAAGCTAAGGGAGAAGATGGGTAACAAAATCACTTACAGAGTCTGCTTGGCTGGGATGGTCATTGCATTTGTGCTGACGCCTTGGGTTGGCTACAAACACATTGAGAATGGGGATGGTGGCATATCAAGCGGCAAGGGGTGGTTGTGGGCAGAGCTGGCCTTCATCCTCTTGGTGAAATCCTTGGCTGCTGTGGGGTGTTTGACAAGCTTTCTTCTACTGGTGGGTTCCCTTATCATATTCAGCTACACTAGCTAATCACTACGATCAGATCACCAACTCCGCCCCCAATCATTCCGTCCTCGGCACCCTCAATGGTCTCGCACAAACACTCTCAGCCGCTGGCCGAGCTGCAGGACCTTTCCTAGCGGGCGGTCTCTTCTCCCTCGCCACGCACGTTGAACCCAAGGGCGAAGCATTGGCGTTCGGTGTCTTCGGCGGTATTACTGTCGTCGGCTTTCTCCTCAGCTTCGGTATACGTGGAAAAGGCCTCGAAGCTGACGACTGGGATGAAGAGGACGGGAGCGAGGATGGTGAAGATGATGAGGATGAGGAGGAGCATCATGCAAGGTAGTAATTCGGGAGGATGGTATGATGTCTTTAGAAGCATTGTTAGGTGGATACACCAAAAGGAAATCATAGCGAAGGTGCTGGAGGCGTTCTGAACTTGGTCGGGAACCCTGTTGATATCAAAAAGTGGGATTCGTGCAGTCAGTAAGTGCGGCTTTTGTCGGTGGTCATCCCAATATTTGTGCCATTGCATTGATTATGGTCCGCATAAACTCAAAGCTTCGAGCTCCAGATACAGCTAGACATAGAAATTCTAATGCTTCGAAGCGCTATCAGTGAAGCACCTACTGCCTTTAGTGAGCATAAATTTTGCGGATCATGGACTTCAAGATTGCTACACTTCTCGCGCAATTGGGGACTACACTATACGAATTGGCCATTTCGCCGCTCAAGCCCAGCTCAGAACTGTGCTTGTCACGCTTCACGAGACCCAAAAATTGTCCAAATCTTCGCCTCGTAACCTCAAGTGTAAGCGCTTCGCTTGATAGACGCCTCAAATACTTCACTTCTCTCACACTACCAAACTTTCAATCCCGAACTCAATGAAGCTTCTCGTCAACTGCGTCGCAAGGTGATATACTTACCGCCACTCCGTCGATTTCTTCTCCCAGCCATCGTCTTCGTCACGCTCATCATCTCATATCGGGCAATACCTACACCAAGCTCTCTACCATCCCTCGTCTTTCATCCACCACTTTCCCCTCAACAAAGCATCCGCGTTTCCATCTCCAGCCTACAAAAGCCATTGCCCATCGCTAATGCCTCGTGCAACCATCTATTACAACTACAACAAGGATCAGAGGATCTCGAACAAGACAAGCAGTTCGGCATTATGGTAACCTGTCCTTGATCCAATTCTTGAGCCTCTGTTCACATGTCCAGTCAAGGCAAACCAGTACACGGCGCACACGCAGCTTTCGAATATCGTCCAGAACATCTCGCAGATACCAGCAGGATCGTCGAAATAGGAGTCCAGAGTCTTCTGGAACCCTACGCTGATTGCTCTTCCATACTGGTCCGAGAATCAATACCTCGTCGTTAGCAGAATCCTCACGCATGGTAATTACCAATAAAATGTCCTCTGCGAAGCTAACATCTGCTACGTTCATGGCCAGGATGCAAGACCAGGCGAGAAGCCATGTACGGAGGACGATCTGAAGTATGTTGGTCCTGGAGGGGGCATGAGATGTGCTTCGCATCCAGTGGCATTTAGTGTGCCCCTACGCCTGCGGAGAAATGTGATGGCGAGTTTATGCCGTATATGGATATTCCGGGATTCCATGACCCGAGGATCTTTTGGAGTGGGAAGGGGGAACCGTTGGTGATGGTCAGTACACAGTATGCTGCCGTTTCTCTTCACCGAGCTATTGAGGGTAATTACTACAGATCACGCTACGCCTGCTTCGGGCTCTGGATCATAGACCTACGCACTCTCTACTCTCCTCTAGCCAAGCTCCTCTCCTCTTCGCCTATTCTCCCCTCTCTAAGCCCTCTCAAGTCATACCCAACGCTACAGCATCCCCTGCTCATCGTCAACGAAACCGCATCCGGCTGGCCCGCCTCTGACAACTGGTCTGGTAACTCTACCAACGGATAAGGGTTCTGTTATCCGTGCTCAGGTGTATAAAATGTTTGAGCGGGAGATTGACATGTCTTACGCCCTCCTTGAGAACAGGTCAGAGGGCACGATGAAGCTGGATATCCCTGATTTGGGAAAGTATCTGATGAAGCTGGGTAGGGAAGTAGTCGGTCCACAGCTCTCTGATCTTCACGATGACCTCTTTACCCTTGGGATAAACAGTCTGCAGGCTATACAGATACGAGGCAGCATTGTGCGAGACCTGGATCTTGGTGGTAATGGGAAGAAACTCAGTCAAAACGTTGTTTTTGAACAAGGTAACTTTGGAAATCTTGCCAATTTTCTGTGGTGGCGAGGCCTCGTCCGAGCGCTTCTGCTGCACCTAGCAAGCATGTGATTGTAAGTCAAAATCCATCCATAATTGACTATGGATATTGAGTGGCCTAGGTCCTTACTGGTACAACGGGAGGCTTGGGTGCACATCTCTTGGTTCAAATACTCGAGCAGCATAATGTCGAAAAGGTCTACTGCCTAGTAAGAGGTAAAAAGCCTTCTTCACGGCTCCACGAGGCATTGGAGAGCCGTCACCTCATCATCAGCAACCAAGCGAAGCTTTCTGTGTTGATGAGCGACCTGAGTCGTCCCAAGCTTGGCCTAGACGACTCAACGTATAGCAAGCTTCTCTCTGAACTGACCCACATCATCCACTGCGCATGGCCAGTGAATTTCCAGCTCGCCCTATCCGCTTTCGAGCCTTCAATTCAAGGTTTGCAAAACCTCATCCAATTATCTCTGGATGTCAGCTCTTCATCACCAGCACGCTTCCTCTTCTGCTCTTCAATATCCACAGCGCTTGGCACTCCTTCACCGGCACGCATACCCGAAGCACCTATCGAAGACCTAGAACAGGTCTCCCTCATAGGCTATGCGCAGTCTAAACTTGTCAGCGAGCGAATCGTGCAAGCCGCTGTCGCAGAATCAGGCGCCAATGCGACTATCCTTCGAATAGGGCAGGTCGTTGGTGATACGAAATGGGGTGTTTGGAATGATAATGAGGCTTTGCCATTGATTATCAGGAGCGCGATGACGATGGATATCTTGCCGCAATTGGACATGGCTTGCTCGTGGTTACCGGTGGATACCTTTTCGGCGAGCGTTCTTCAGATTGCAGGTCTTGCTACTGGCGCTGTCTCTTTAACGAACGAGTTGCATAAAACTAGTCCTCGTCTGGTATACAACATCGTCTCTCCCCGCACGTTCTCCTGGAACTCCTCCCTCCTCCCCGCTCTCTCATCCGCTTGCCTATCGTTTAGGCCGGTCTCCCCAGAGATATGGATGCACCAGCTGCGCCTATTCTCTTCTATACAATCTAAAAGCGGTGATAGTGATATTACGGTTAATGAAGCAGCTTCAGACCCTACTCAGAATCCCGCTGTCAAATTAGTTGAGTTTTTCGAAGAGAATTTCCTGACGGATGGAGAGGAGGGTGAGGGAGGAACTGGGGTGGTGTTTGAGACTGAGGAGGCGGAGAAGATGGCGAGTGCGCTTAGGGAGGCGCCGTTGGTGGTGGAGAGTGGGCTTTTGGGGAAGATGGTGGGGGTTTGGTTGGAGAAGTGGAAGGTGAGGGTTTAGTGTAGCTGGGATTATCTTGGGTAGCAAAAATTGGGGGGTTTAGCTGTTGACGGAAGTTTCGTCTCTCCAAGATTAAGGGACAAACCTATGAAGGTTCTTCGCACGCGTGATACCTCTGGCAATTAGCTTCAGCGTCAGGATTGCTGGTCGAGACCATGAATCCGTGTGGCCAGATGAGGTAATGAACAAGATCAATTTCACCAGAGATCGAATTCTATGTGGACTTTTCATATTAAGCTATGAAACTAGACTACAAGATCAACGTGACAGCTTCCATTTCTTGGCATCAATGGGACGGAACGGGTGGAAGTGCGGGTCGCTTCTGTTAGCTAAAGTAGGCACTAGCCACAAAAGGATAACATTTGATGACGTGCAAAATATGCGGTAATACACAAGCGCTTCCAACAAACTTGTCATACTATTTCTCTTAAATCGACACAACTGTAAGCTTTTTCGTCATCTATAGGTGGCCTTCTACTTTGTTATTACTTTGCGCTCATCGAGCTTGAAGGCGAATATTTGAAGGTATGTATAATTTCAGAGCACTTCGTTCCAAATCTGCATCGTGATTTCAGGCTTGTTCTGCAAGCGAATGCTCTTTTTCTGCCTCCAATCTGCTCATAAGACTTGGCTGCTAGCCTACAACCTGAATCTTATTCTGGGCATTAAACCATGCTCTTGGAGCAAAGAGTGGGGTTCTTACCTCGCCCATGTCTCTCATTACTTTCTATCAACCCAGCCGCGTACTTGACAATTTAGTCTAACTCCGAATTGCATGCAGGTTGATTAATCTGTCGAGGACTATCATTGGATATCATAACGGCGGCATCTTTCGTCTACAAGAGATATAGGTTCTCTTTAGATAATGGCTAGTACCACAAGAGGCGGTCGCCTTGCGGGGAAGAAGGCGATTATTACTGGTGCAGCAGGGTGGGTTCGGGAACCATCTTGATTATATATGTAAATGGATACTGACAATTATTTTCTTTCTGACAGCGGCATCGGTCTCGAAACCACCATTCTCTTTGCCCGAGAAGGCGCTGCGGTCTTGATGGCTGATATATCTGAATCTGCTCTCGAAAAAGCTATCGCCAAAGTCCACGACATCCTTCCTGATCCGCCGCGCTTGGAGACGATTAAGTGTGATGTTTCTAAAGAAGCTGACGGTAAGCTATATGTTTTGCGGATTCTTGATTTATGAGCCGGGTTCTCAAGGATGAGGGTCCTATGTCGGGCCTTGTTCTACTCTCTGGCTATGTTCCTTGAGCCGATTCTGTGTATCGATGAGAAAATACTGACTCTTACTCTATTAGTGGAAGCAATGGTAGCCCATCTCGACTCCTGGGGCGGCGTCGACATCATGTTCAACAACGCTGGAATCATGCACGCCGACGACGCAGACGCGGTCGACACTCCTGAAAAAATCTGGGATCTCACTCACAGCATTAACGTCAAGGGAGTCTGGTTTGGAAGCAAGCATGCGGTGTTGAGTATGCGTAAGCACAAGAAGACGAATGGAAGCATCATCAACACGGCGAGTGTGGTTGCTTTGGTGGGGAGTGCAACGCCACAGTTGGCGTACACGGCTAGCAAGGGAGCGGTGTTGGCGTTGACGAGGGAGTTGGCTATCGTCCATGCGAAGGAGGGGTTTAGGTTTAATGCTTTGTGTCCGGCGCCGTTGAAGTAAGTCGCACCTTACAGACTATGCCTTGTGCAAGTCATCGGCTGCTAGAGAAGGATACTGACGCGTGTACCCTAGCACACCTCTCCTTCAAGACTGGCTCGGCGACGACGCAGCCAAACGTCACCGCCGCGAGGTTCACTTCCCGTCCGGCCGCTTTGGTGAAGCTATCGAGCAAGCTCATGCTGTTCTTTTCCTAGCTAGTGATGAGAGCAGCTTCGTGAATGGACAGGACTTCGTTGTTGACGGTGGCATGACCAAGGCATGTTGATCTTTGCTTTGTGCTTGTGTTGAAAACTCTAGATTGGAGAGTCCCGGCTGACGGTCTTACTCCTTTAGGCATATGTCACTGCGCAAGGTCCTCCGACTAAGGCGCCTACCAGTTTTGCTCGTTAGCGAGACTCCGGTATGACTGATTTTGTGATGGAGGAGATACTACTTGCGAGGGTTTGACGAATGACTAATGCTCAAGAGGAGATGAATCTCTGCGATGATCCTCTTTCTTAGAATCATATTAGACTATGAGACTTCTATGTTTCTTAGAACTGGATAGATAGATCATAGACTTGTCTATTCCTAGATTCGATCAGTATCACGTGATAGTAAGTAGTTACGGTATTGCTAACTCAACATCGGTCGAATCGAGTCTACATATACGGCTTACAATCACTCCCTTCTCCAACACACCACGAGATTATCCTATATTTGTGGTATGCATCCGTTGCAATTGAGCCATTTTCGATTCAAAAGACATTGAAGCGGTGTCATTTGCAACGCCTGTAGCTCTTAGAACTTGACTGGTTTACATAACATCGAAGTTTAGATTGGACAATATCATGGTATGCAACCTTATGATTCAGCCATTTTTAAATCAAAGCGTATTGTATTGGGTGCCATTTAAAGGGTACTTTCTTAATGATTGTGCATATTCCAGTCTTCTCCTAGCTTTTGAATTGCAGGTTTACTGCTCCCGTTACTGGGAAAGTTTACTTCTAAGGCATTGTGCCTACAAATCTGCAGTTCTGATACTTAACATCACAGTGAAGTTGTGAAGTTTGTTGGTCGATTGAGTCGTAGTTGAAAACATAGAATTAGGCCCCGAAGTAGACTTTCGAACTTACCAGACTTGCGGTGACATTCTAGAGTTTCGTGTCATCCGCGAGACGTGTCAGGATCTAAAGTAGTGCGCGGCAGCTGACTGTCCGGATATGACAATGTTTACATTACCTGGCCACTTCTCAAATTCACAATACTTGACTTCCCGAGACATATGGTCTTGCAAGATGCAATCCGGCGCTGATGGACCCACAACTGCCAGCTTCCAGTGCGGCCGGAATTGAGCCAACCCCATCGCAGCCGGGACAATAGGGCGTCGTCCTTACCTCACCAGAAGCTATCCTCAGCACAGTCATAAAGCTATCGCCTTAACTCTTCCTCACGGTATTGCGAGGATTCCCAAAGAGTAAATGTCTAAGAGAGCTACGACTTGTCTCCCGGTAGTTCAACGCATGGCTATTACCGCTGTTCTACCACCATGTCACCTTGAACGATACTATCATCGGCCACTTCAAGGGTGAGCATGAACGAACCGGACCACAGCTTTACATGAGCCTATTCACGAGACACATATCAATCACCACCAAGCTCTACTGGCCGCATGTGGAGGAACTTTTCAGGTCAATTGAAAATCTTCGGTATCTCACGTGAGTGGACCTTGTTGCCTACTTTCATCGCTTGAAGGATTACGCATTGCTTACAAACTCATCACAGTCTCTTGAACTGGACAAATATTCAGCCATCCACTTATTCTGGGATTCAGTCAAAAGACCTTGCCCTTGCTGCCGTCACCTCAAAGTTTCCAAGACTTGAGATCGTCATCAATAGAATCTCAAAATCTGCCGGTCTTGAACGCTTACCCTGTTCGCATATCGTCTCTTACGAACTCGCAAACTTTTTTTTTGGATGCCAACAGCATTGATACTATGCTGCTCGCGACGCCTCAATTGTCAACCCTATCATGTTTTGGCCATGGTCTTTTCATGCAAGCGCGCGATGACAGCAATACGGATTGCCTTCCTCCTATCAAGAAGTTGGTCTTGACGAGTGTCTCTTGGAAATATACGGCCCAAGATTCTGTTAATCTCTGGAATTGGACACAGATCACTCATCTGGAATTCCGCTACATCGGTGTCGACAATTCCCTTAAGAATATATCGCCAGAACATCTGGTCCAATTGCAGACTCTAGTAGTGATTGGTTCCTCCTCCAACCATCAGGCCGATAGAACGGAAATCCGAAGGACCAACAAGATATTTAATCTTGTGAGGAAGGTGCGTGGACTTGAGACGCTTGTCTTGCGATGCAAGATTCTGAACATCGGCCTCTTGCCTGCCATTCTCAGGCACGGCCCCACCTTGAGATTCTTGGATGTTCGGGACCGCTACAGCTCGTGGTCCCCACGGTTCACGGTCTTCACAACACAACAATTAGCAGACATTGGCGCCAACTGCCCCAACTTGATGGAATTAATCATAGAGATGAAGCTCCATGACTACGTGGGACCTCATCATCTACTACAGCGTGCGAATAGTGCGCTCGCAGAGTTTCACAGCCTCAGGAGGCTAAGGGTTCATATCACCAGCGGAGACCGTGATTGTGACGCATTCGATGATGCTGTACGCTCGTGGCTCGAATGTCTGCTGTCGACGAAAAAAGGGGCAAGATTCGAGAGGATTATTGTTCATGTTTGGCTGGGCCCGATAGCCGCACCGCAGCTCCATTCCTGTTCAGCCTGGTACGACTACACGGAGGGTGTGAATATCGATACGTTGGCGAGGAAGTTTGAAAGAGACAGGGATCCATTCCGGGTCAGCATTGTATGGTTGGACGGAAGATCAGGTCACTGACACGTTGGTAAAGCAGGTGGAAATGGATGGGTGGGGAAGGGTCTGACGAGTGGTGTCAAAGGCCATATGCGACGTCTCAAAACAACTCTAAATGCACCGATCCTGCCCGCTTCGTGCGAAGGGAGTGCAGCAAGAGCTTGAGCTTCGGTGTTGGCAGTTTCAGTTGCCGAGTGCTTTCCACTTGTCACCTGTTCCCAACTTCGTCCTATTAAGCTGTTTGAACCATTACATAGAGTGCTTGCAGAAATTCAAAGTATGGTCATTTTCAATTGGTGCAAATCTCAATTGTGCAGGCCGAGCCGGCTACTCTCTGAGATGTAGTCCGTCCGTTAGAGAATCAAATGCTGGGGTGGCGAGGCGTGATCAAGAATTGTATCTTACATAGAAGATTTACAAGCTTGAGTTTGAAAGCTGTGGCACGGAAAGTAGCTGTGGCATGGCTGCGAAACGTTAGATCTCATTGCCACGCCAAGATTTGTGACACTCCAGTCATACGCTACCTCCCGCCTTCCCCAAACTCTTAACTTCCTCGATATTATTAGATTCAGGAGCCAGGGAGTCTCAAAAAGCCAGTCTCTTGATCAGTAAACCGGCATTCTTCCTTCTCCGACGCGCTCAATCGGGACCGTTGCTCTCAGATGTCAGACTCAATATCGCGCAGGCTTTACCATCCTTTTCAGTGCCTCCTTACCGTTTACCTTCGCGCCTCATACTTCCTCATCTACCAATGAGCATGGAACATTAGCTGATTGGATGAACTGTCTTATCAGCGGCACAGCAGCCATCCGATCAAAGGGTAATGGCGGCACAGTGGTGGAGGTGTGGATCGCCAATTCCATCTTTACTGATCAGGCTGAGCCTTGGCGAAATGTCTCATTCGTTCAGAGCTGTGTGGTCCTGCAGGCATGGCTTCGTCAGACCGGAGACGATCGAACAACGCAAGCCACGTTCCAATTCAGTGCCCCATCAGAGCTTTGTGCTACCCATCTTACTAGAGACATGAAAGAATTTCAGGGAGCGCAAAATCCGGTACGTTCGATCATTGGATGAGATTGACACAGCGAGTCTGCATACTGATGACTCATCAGCGGCTTATTTTTAGGAAATAATCGACATTCTCCTAACCTCCGTTACCCATCATCACCGATCCTGACTTTGAAAGCCTGCCGCAATCCTGGTCCTTGATCTTTGCCAAAGTCTCACTTGCCCATATTCATAGCCTTACAGCAATATGGATCATCTTCCACTACTACCAAACCCAAAGAGACCTGACATCGTGGTGCCATACTTCTGTACAATACAGTATGACGGGCCTGATCGTGCGCAACACTTTCGCGACTTTCCTCGACGCCATCGACTCAAATACGAAGACAACGGTTTGTTGCGATGGAAGGGATCAGACGAAGATATGCTAGGGTTCTATCAGACTTGGCTCTATTTTGGAGTGATGGCCGAGTTCTTTGGACATTCCATCGATACAAAGGACTTTGTCCGAGAAGGTGATCCTAGAGGCACACGAACCATTCGCTCCTCAAGACTGCCATCCCTTCTCAAAGCGAGGGATAGTAGAATCAAGCAAAGCTCAGATGTGCAAGCCAAACCCATCAACTCATCGGGCTACCTTAGCGCTCGCGATTATAGTCCTAGTATGTATAATTCTTGGCAAGGTTACTTCGAAGGCTGCTATCATTTCTATGATGATGATATTGTTCGGATTGGCATCCGTCAGCATGATTACTATTACAACGATTCTTGTCATCTCCAGAGCCAGGAAAAAGGTGGCCTTTCGAACGTGGCTCGAGAGTTTTGCCGGCGGCGGCAACCTTCAATCGATTGACAACAGATCCACCAGACTAGAGCGGCGGTTGAATTTCTCCCTTTATGGGTGGCTCTGGAAATGCTGGAAGTCTCAGAATATAAGGAAAAAGTTGAGCATAGCAGAAGCCTGGTGGCATGGCGTGATAGATAAGCTCTTGAGAACACGCAGAGGCAGGCCCAGAGCAGAAAGTCCGACTGAGATAATCTCTGCCTGACCGATCGCATGCAGCAGCTTATGAGCGGAATGTCACGCGATTTCTACCATGAGCAACTGGGCTAAGGCTTGATCTCAAACGATAAGCTCACCCACTTGGACTTTCTGGTATCCATGAATTCAAAGGCTTCGATATTGGGATAGATCACGGAAGTACCAAAGGACACATTGTTAAAAGGGTATATCAAATTACATACTACCTTAATTTTCGACGACCGCCTCCGTTCAACAAGCAAATCTGATGTTCCGATTCTTGCTTCCACCCTGATAACCCTCATTCTTATCTTGTCCCATATTAAACCGGGGAGCCTGACTCACATCGTAACTATACCCATTATAGCTCACTAGAAGCAGATCCGCCCTGGTGCAGCGCTGCCACCCCAAAAAACGCAAGCAATTTTTTATCAACGCTGATCGCATGATTCGCCAATCATCCAAGAGTAATAGACTGCTCACTCGCAATTGGCTCAAAGGCATCCACACGAATCTTGCCAATCCCAAGCCTGTAAGAAATACCATCTTTCCGCTCAACAAGGAGAACATAATAAAGTGGCCAGAACCTATACGGGTCGTATTTCCTTTTATCAAACCAGCCTGTCCATTTTGGCGACTCGATTGTCGAGGAAAATGACTCACAACGCCAGCCATGCTTTTCGATCTTGGGCATCTGACCATCTGCCAGCGGGTGGAGGAACTGATTCGTATTTGGGTCCCAGGATGGATCGTCCGTACCGTAGGAGAGCGTTGTCTGAGAAAGCGCTACGAACTCTTGCTTAATTTTGACTATGCCTTCTGTGAGCTCGGAATTGATGTATACGGCTCCTGCAGCAGTGGCTGTATCGTCGAGCACGGTCAGAAGACATGTTTGATGCCGACCCTCATCACATGGTGATGGCAGAGTCGTGTACTTTGTGTGCTTGCTGGATATGGCGAACACTGCACATTTTAAACGGAATTGTAGGTAACCGGTCTCTGGGTCCATAGCTGCTTGGACTGCTGAGGTTTCTTCTCTGTTGACTGGGCGACTGAATCTGACCAGTGGGATCACCTTGTCGATCGATGTAATGAACGGAGACGCTATCTAGCCTTGGTACCTTATGGACTTCTCTTGTCCAACGATCAACATCAGCATTTACGGTTGAGACTGGTGGCTGAGGGCTCTCCAATTCTCGTTGAAGCTTCTCGAACCTCTCGGGGTTCGTCTGCCATCTGATTTTTGAGACGATGCTCTCGCACGCATTGACGTTTCGCTCGTATTCAATTTCTCCTTCCCAGCCTGCCCAACTCCAGCTGGGAAAGACGGGCTCTTGAGATCGCATGTCGATGCGTCGATAGCACACTTGCTTAGGTTTCCATAGCAATGCTGCATCAATGAGAGTTTCTGGGAGCCCATATAGAAGCCAGTTCTCAGAGAAACTTTGTTCTCAGTCCTTTAGGATGCCTAAGACGGCGTTCAAGCCGTCTGCAGGGTTGGATACTTTGCGAGTACTGAATTGTGCTACGATTTTTGTGTAGGCACCGAAGCTCTCCTCGTTTGGCGCATACAACCGACGAAGGTATGGGTTACCATTCGACGAAGGTGTGACATTGAGCTCTTGGGCTATCTCTTCGCAGAACTCGCAGGCATCTTTACACTCAAAATATACTTGATGTGTAGTCACATACAGGAGACGGTTCGAGAGTCTCTTTTCTTGATATGTCCACCCTCGAGTTTCCCATTTACATTCTCGCTTGGCACGCCATCTATCAGGTGTATAGCTGAGTAACGTCCTTCCTTCTACTTCAGTAATGATTTGCTTAGTAGAGCGAGAAGCTGGTTGTATGCCGGGTAAGCCGCTCTCAGCATCTGAGCCATGACAGGCAACGATCGTCAAGACCGCATTTCGATAAACCTTGTCCATGACTTCAAGCTGGACACGGACGTCTTCTGGGTTGTCTTGGATGATGCAAAGACTGTCGACCCAAAGATAACGTTCTTGCATAGACTTCACGAGGGAAATGGAATCTCCTATAGTGCGTGCCAAGCCGCGCGTCCACGGGGCCAGGGCACGGGGAATTTGGAGCTTTGCGAGGTTGGAATTTGTCAAAGTCAGTATTTGAGAAGGACCCCATACATAGCTCAAAGTGATGTAACGACAATGTTAAGGAGCAGCGACAAGACAGTACATTTCCAAATCGATCAGACGAAGCTGGGAGCCAACGACGAAATGGAATGGATGAAGCGCTTCACAAATCTCCAGCCAACGCCGAGGGAGCTCGGTGTCTATCTCTGTATAGATCTTGCGCCCATGAAGAAAGCTCTTGTCCAGAGACGAATCTGTTGCTGCGACCTGAAAGATAGGTATATCGAAAGCCAAGAAGTATTCTTCCCCGCAGTCTATTCACAAAAGATCTCAGGTCATTGCTAACCCATCAACTTGAAAGTAGCGCGGTTTATACGAGAGTACTAAGACAGTGAAAGAAGAATGTGTACCAATGAACATCTGCACATTCTCAAGGTGCTCGACTTGCCGTCCGACATAACCGCAAATAAACCCTTTTTGCTTCTTGTGCGTTGCGAGTAGGGAGTCATAATCACTGCCTTTGGGGCGGGGTATAATAGCGATTTCTGTTGTCGGAGTAGCCATTTTAGAGACGTTGAAGGAGTATGATGTCCGCAGAGCAGTTGAAGGACCGAGAGGAATTGGAAGACATGACGAAGGGAGGTGTGGGATTATGTGGTTGGGCTGCTGCAAGGTGAGAAGGCCTCTCGACGCCATCATCGTATTGCGAGTCTAGTATTGCCCGCTAGCATCGTTCTTGGCGTAGCAGAACCCTGTAGCTGAACGCTTGCTGACTCGGAGAGTTCTAGAGCAAGATAGCGGATGTTGAGCTTCCGCAAAAGGAAGAACGAGAGCTGCTGATTATTAGAGTCTTGCCCCTTGTTCGATATACTACAAAGTATAGAATGAGATGGGATGGGTATCTTAGGTTTCAAATTTGTTCTTATGACAGTTTTACTCCGTAGATGAGAGTATTGGGTATATTATACGAACGACAGCCATTCTTGCTGTTCAGGCCGTCTGTCGTGAGCATTTCTCCTTCTAGAGATGACAAAAGATTTCTTGCCGCAATACACTACCCTTGCCACCTGACCTTCTCTGCCCTCAGCATACTCATAAGCCCAATAGGCAACAATCTCTTCTCTCCCATCGCCAGCCCCCCATACCTACGAATGATATCGCCTCCATAAAATTGCAGAACCCAATCATTGTACGAGTTATCCCCTTGAATCCCGGGAAGTTCATATCTCGCATTCCTGAAATCATCGCTGAGTCCCACATAAACATCCTCGGGCGCAGTAAGCAGCTTCGTGTACGCCTGCTGGAGGTACGTATTGGTCTCCTCCGCATACCGTACATATTCCTCAAAAGACATGAAGGAATCCACGTCGGGCTATGTGGGATGGAAGCGCGAGCGTGATGTGCCGTCTTCATAAGCTTTCTTGGCTTTGTTGTATGCCTCTTCCTCATATTCGAAGGTCATGTCAATAAGGTGCATTGGTTCCTTGGAGCTATCTTGATACACAAGGTAAAGAGGAATGAATGGGTTTCGAATACCCAGAACGCCAAGCTCGATCGGTAAGTAAAAGAATCCGTCTGGGATGTCCTGTATGCCAAAGCGTTCGCCTAGTTTGGATCTGAGATGGGAGGTCACGTTGGCGCCGGGCATGTCGCCTGTAGCGAAGAGCTTACGTTGGATTTTCTCGAAGGTTAAGATCACCATGTCTAGATGTGCGCGGCCAAGGCATTGTGCTGGCTCGCCAAAGTTGTTGGACACGAAGCGGGCGACGTAGATGTTCTAGGCCTGAACCTAGCCGAAAATGCTTTTGCGTGCTTTGAGCTGCATTTGCAGTTCACGAATATGCTCTTCGACTTGAGACTCATCAATGGCCCAATTTCCTGTCGTGTCTAGACTGAGGAATCCCCATCGGACCTGCCCGGGTGGAAGCTTGCTGAGAGTGGCGCTATCGACGGTTAGGTAGGACGAGTCGGAGCTGTTGGAGATGTGCACAGACCCTGTTTTTCCGTGATTTAGGGTCAGGCCCATGACGCCAGTAAACTCTTCGATGGTTTCCCAGGCTGCGACAGTAGCATCGCTGGAACCCCAGAACCACAAGTCATCGTGCATTCGATACAGATTGGCTTCTGTTGACTTGTTCACCGCGAAGTCCAAGCAGAACAACACGGCCTCACCCAGTGCATCACCAAGGCGATGCTGGATGGGTACACCACATTGTCTGATTTGTGTTTGAGCATTGGGCCCATCGTGTACAAACTTGAGAGGCGCTTTCAAGAACGTTTCCATGAACGTCAGCCAGAAGTCAGAAACGCCAAAAAAACCGCAATACTGCGACGATGGTCGCATGAGGCAGTGATGGTCCGAACCATCTGAAATCGGACTGCAGGAAAGTGAAGGACCCGTGAAGCCGAGTATTGATCAAAATCTCAGTGCTGATGAGGTGTAAAATCGATGGACATCGGATTCTTGATATCGTCCTTTTCATTGCCATCATCGTCTTGATAGTTATCATCGATATCTTCAAGCGCCGTTGGCAGCTGGGACAGGAAGTAATCGCTTTGATACCTCTCAGGTCTCTCGTTCCTCACGTTTGCGCTTTGCTGGGTCTTCCCGGTAGATTTTCGAATGCCCCAGCTAGCCTTGTTCCCCACGTTCTGGCCATGCCCGGTTTCTGTTTCTAGGCCATAGTCTCGTCGCGTCCGCCTAGCTGAAGCATCTAGTGACTTCCGTGTGGAATGATTCCATGCACCTGAGTGAAAGAAAGTGGTGAAGACTGCTTTAATATGCAGAGCCCATTTCATTCCAATAAAATGCAGGAGAAGGGCCTGCATGATCTCTTCGTCCATGTACACTCGGTATTTTCCGTTGAGAGCCCGACGTATCTCCAGCGGAATGGCCTCATCACCCCAATTCCAAGAGTCTAGGCCGTCAATCTTCATGTCCAAGACGTCCGACATCTCGCTCAGGAAGGCTGGATTGTTTTGGAAATCAGTCAGGGCTTTTCGTTTCGCCTCAGACAGCAGATCCGTCTTCAATATGCCTTTGATGCAGGTTCTAAGGCCGTCAGTATCAAAACGTCCTAGTTCGAAATCCTTCTTCTCTGCCTTGAGCGACTCCAAAGGTGTCTTTGTCAGCTTTTTGGGCTTTGTGGTAGATCCGAAGAGGCCTTCGAGATACGCTTCGATAGTGGCGGAGTCGGGGTTTGAATCTCCACCAAACACGATTGACTCCCGTTCTTTCCGCTGGTCGTGCATTTCCTTGCGACCCACGTGTTCGAACGGATCCCCAGATTCGCTTCCCCCAGTGCTGAGAGGTGTGTCGTTTGGACTGACGAGCCATTCCATAACCAGACGCCCGAACAAGGAGGCATGTTCATACTTGCGCGATGGAACATCTAAAGCTTGCTCTCAGGCCTGCTGCCATTCATGAAGCAAGCTCGGCGAGATGGATGGATCATGCCGAGACTGTTCCAAGAACCGACAGACGTTGACCGTTGAGATGTTGGCTGGAGCGTCGATTTCGTGTACAGTAAATGCATCTAAGAGTACACGGACCTTATCGGATCGTGTATTTTGGGTCGCAACAGCATCGAGGATACGCTGCTTCTCTTCTTCGAAGCCCTGCTGTTGTTTCGAGAGAGCGTTGAGCTTGGTTGTGGTGATGTTGTGCATCGACTGTGCAGTCGCTGTAGAAGTCTCCATCATGTGATGCTGTATGGTATACTTGCGGATCCTTGCAGGTGCTGTTCATTGTGGTTTCGGGCAAGCACTAGACAAGTGCCGAAGAAAGAGCTCGGTGTTGGTCGAGGAACGAATTGAGGTCTAGCAAGATCGAGCAGAGGGTTGAGGGGAGGTCAATGGGCATGAAGCGAGGAAGCGGGCTGAATAAATAGACGAATGGTGTCTTCGCGTTCAGAAACAGGCTGCAGCTTCTGTGAGTCATGTAATTGACGTTGGAACTGATAAAAAGGATCAGACGTGGAAAGAACCGTAGTGAATGCAAAGGAACCCTTGACTTCACGCGGGGCTCTACAGACAAAAGGCCGAAAAAGGAAATGACCCTACGCGCTGTGACTCAGCTCGTCTAGCGTAGGGAGGATGCTAGCCTTTCACGATTGGGATTCTTGCAGGTCATGCCTACTGCGCCGCTTCTGCTAAAAGATCCGTGTAACCCAGTCAAGTCGTAGTTCCTCAAGGGCTCGCCAAGGAATTCAAATTTCTTCTGCTAGCATCTATGCTTCACAATGCCCGGAAGAACATCACCCCAGGCATCAATAGCTTATAGACTTGCTGTAGAACAAGTCTCTAGTGACTCAGAAGTGTATACAGTCTAGGGAATCCGTTGTTTGATTTGTCAATTGTAACGGGTTGTTGTGCTGATTAAAAAGGAGCAAGAGCATCCACAATCTTATCGTCAGGTCTTGGCGCGACAGGGATGCTGTAGGTACCACTAGCGTATTATGGGGAAGTGGAGATGCTTGCTTGGCTTGGAGCTCGAAGCTACAAACAATGCTTCAGTAAATCCAATCCATGGATTCTGCTTCATCTACAGTTGTACCTTGCCTCTAGCACATATCTCCAAGCTCGCCCAGCGCCATCGCCTACCCTTCCCACGCAATTCCCAATTTACACTTCCAATCATGCTAGACTTCAAAGGAGCGAGCACGTCCGCGTCCCTTGAGAAGCTCCTGGAACATGACACCAAAGTCAAAGTTGGCGGTATCGACGTCGATGGTATCCTACGCGGGAAGCTCATGTCAAAGAAGAAGTTCCTCTCGATAGCAGAATCTGGGTTCGGCTTTTGCTCTGTTATCTTTGGATGGGACATGCATGATCAGACATACTTTAAGGAACTAGGGATAAGTAATGCGGAGAATGGATACAGGGATATAGTTGCGGTGCCAGATCTGGACAGTTTCAGGAGGATACCGTGGGAGGATAACGTGCCGTTCTTTCTGCTGAGCTTCATGGATCCGGACACTGGAGGACCTGTCAGTGCGTGTCCGCGAGGCTTGCTCAAGACAGTGTCAGAGAAGCTGGAGAAGCATGGCTATGGAGCTATGGCGGGAGGTGAGCCGGTCAGCATATGAATATACTACAGCTGCTTCCGTGAACAGGATGTCGAAGGATACTCTATCCATTTGCTGATCTGAGGATAGCCGAATACGAATTCTTCCAATTCAGAGCGCCTGTCGATCCCACCGTCCCAAACTCAGAGCGTAATTCATCTTCTACGGCGCGCTTCCTCAAAGAGAACCCTGTCAACTCCCTACCACCTCTCACCGAAGGCATGTTTGGTTACAGTCTGACGCGGCCTGTCCACAATCAAGATTACTACTACGGCATATATGATGCTTGCGAGAAATTTAGATGCGGTATAGAAGGATGGCATACGGAGAGCGGACCTGGTGTCTTCGAGGCAGTAATATAGGCTCTCTATTCAACGTAGATAACCCTAAGCTTATACGTTGCAGGCTCTTGCATTCGGTGAAATAAATCTGATGGCGGACAAGGCCAGTCTTTTCAAGTCAGAATCTCCTCAGAGACCGTCAACACGTTTTCGCAATACTACTGACGCCATGCAAGGTACGTGGTCAAATCTATGGGCAGCAAATTCGGCATAACACCCTGCTTCATGGCCAAGCCTCGCGAAGGACTTCCGGGCAACTCGGGCCATATGCACGTCTCCATCGTCGATAAGTCCAGCAAGAATCTCTTCTACCGCGGCAAAAAAGATGACGACCCTCCCTTCTCAGATTTGGCGAACCTCTCAGATATGGGCAGACAATTCCTAGCTGGACTGTTGGACGGCCTACCAGACGTTATGCCAATAGTCGCTCCTACCGTCAACTCCTACAAGCGACTCGTCGAGAACTTTTGGGCACCAGTGACGGTATCCTGGGGTCTCGAACACCGCGCTGCTTCGATACGACTCATAGCACCACCAACCGCCAGTCCCAAGGCCACGAGATTCGAAGTCAGAGTAGCCGGTGCAGACGCTAACCCGTTCCTCGTGCTAGCAGCTATCCTCGCCCTTGGCTGGAGGGGTGTCGAGAAGAAGATGGAGATCAAAGTGCCTCCATTGGGGAAAGGACAGGACGTTGGAGGCGCAGCGGACAAGGGAGTGAGGTTGGCTAAGTCGTTGAAGGAAGCGACTGCTACGATGATGAGGGAGGAGAGCGTCGCGAGAGAGGTTTTTGGAGATGAATTTGTGGAACATTTTGGAGGGACGAGGGAGCACGAGATTAGGCTGTGGGATGAGGCTGTCACTGATTGGTACGTATGGCATTATGGGGGTGCGAGTGATGCTGATGCTGATGAAATCTTTAGGGAGGTCAAGAGGTATATTGAAACCGTCTAAGGATATGTGCATGTACAGTTTTCAAATAAGCACATATGAGGGTTTGCGTTGTCCTCGTTCCTTCTGCTGATCTTTTACGATACCCTCATGGAGTTTGGGTAATAGTTAGACATTGAATGCCTTTCCCTTTATACGTTGCAAAGTTCGCTTTCTCAAGGCCTGTTGCGTTTCTAGGCTGGCGAGGGTGAAACAACTCAATCCCTCGATCTATTGCTGCCTTAAACGCTCCGAATTCTGACACTAGAGAACTACCCAAAGAGTACAGTGCCAAACGAACCGCTTAGCAGGAATTGTTATTCCGGAGACTCTGGGGTTTACGTCTGCTAAAAGCCGTTCTCTCCGAGACTCAGCCTCCACCAACATCTTTAATTTGGATTTGAGGCTGATTCAGAAAGCTGAAGAATACAAAGAGACGAAGAGAAATCCTGAAGGAGCCCACAGCTTAAGACTAGGACTAGCCCCCGCTCGGCAATTGAAAGTTATCTCCGGCATTTAGGTTCCTAGCGCCGTTACAGTGACGTATTCAAATCTACAATGGAGGGGACGAAGAAGCAATGACTTCAGTTGTTGCACAATTGAATTGCATGATATTTAAGACCCTTGGCTCCTCTCTTCGACCAACCCTAAGGCATCAATTGATACCCAAAACACTCTACTACCCATTCCCGATAGCAACCAGATACAAATCCACCATGCAAGCACAACAAGGACATAGCCAGGTAGGACCACCTTGAATTTCATAGTAGACCATCAACTGACATGAATCAGGCGTGTTGCAACGTCCCACCAGCCGTTTCAAAAGGCTACAGCCCCAAGGGCAAATACATCGACCTCAGTGGCACCAAATGCTGTCCGTCCCACCTTCCTCCCCCAAACTTCCACCTCAGCACCATTCATACCCCCACTAACACTCCCCAGACACTACCGGCCCCTCCCACGCCACCTCCGCCATCTTCATCATCTACGACATCTTCGGCTTCTCCGACCAAGCAATCCAAGGCGCCGACATCCTCGCCCACGCTGACGCCAAATCGGGCCACGAATACCAAGTCTTCATGCCCGATTTCTTCCTCGGAAAACCCCTTTCCCACAGCGACTACCCACCTGATACGGAGGAGAAGCAGAAGACTGTTGGAGCTTTCTTTGGGGGGCCGGCGGCTCCGCCTAAGAATGCTGGGAAAGTGCCGGGATTGGTGAAGGAGATTGAGAAACAGTGCAGTGGGATTCAAAAGTGGGGCAGTTTGGGGATGTGTTGGGGTGGGAAGGTAGGCGCCCTCTTTCTCCTTCCTTCAAGCCAGGCGATTTATGAAGGAGTTGCTGAGTGCTGTGACAGATTGTTTCCCTGACAGCCCAACCCGGCACCAATTTCTCCGCTGCCGCCGAAGTCCATCCCGCCATGGTCGACCCCAAAGACGCCAAGGACATCAAGATCCCAGTTTGCATGCTCGCTTCCGGAGACGAGGACGCGGATGCGGTGAAGAAATTTGGTGAAGCTTTGAGTGTGCCAAATCATATTGAGACGTTTAGCGATCAGGTTCATGGCTGGATGGCTGCTCGGTAGGACTCTCATACCTGATGGATGGTAGTAAATGGCAACGGCTGACGCGGCTGTCTAGTGCCGACCTCGAGAACGAGAAGGTCAAGAAAGAGTATGAGCGTGGCTACCAAGTCCTGCTTGACTTCTACCATAAGCATCTGTGAGTATGCGAAGGTTCGTGAGCATCCTCAATCAAGATTCCCTTGACATTCTCCCGCAGTTAACATGAACGTGTCTGACCGTCATGTTTTAGGGATGAGTCCAGCGGCGTGAAGTCTAAAATTTGAGAGTGGACTGGTACAGGCAGGGTAGATTCATGAAAACATTACCTTAGGGCAAGTGATGTATATACGAAGAACGTGATACTCATGCTCACTCAGCCTTTGGAATACTGCATTGGAGCTGGCTTCGAAGATTTTTTGGAACTATTGGCTTCTGTATGACTCGCTTGCTTCCAATAATAGTTGAGGTGCTGGGACTGTTCAGAACGCCATTTTGGTGGCTTATAATTGGCAAATTCGTTGAATTGATGCTTCCCAAAAAACCCCCAAGGCTGGAAGACTGATATACTTGTCTCAAGGTTGGGAGTTTCTGCATGGGAGAATTGGCACTGAGAAGCATTGAGGTATCTGTTACACGACTAGAAGCAAAGATGCGAGAGATGGATGCGTCTTGTACATCATGACTTTTAATCTCTCGATTTCCTCTATCCGTGTCTAAAGGATGTCATCCTATCTCCCTACCCTAGGTATCTCCCCACGAAAAAAAAACAAATCTCTGCATCCCTCCCTTCCGCACTCCGGCCAGACGACATCTAGCGGGTAGTATACCCACCATCAATGACGATATCAGTGCCCGTAGTGTACGAGCTAGCATCACTCGCCAAATAGACATACGCGCCCTTCAACTCCTTCGCCTTAGCATCACGGCCCATAGGGATCATGCTCTTCCACAGGTCCTGGATCTTCTGGTCGACGAAGTCGGAGAGACCGGTGTCGATGTAGCCGGGGGAAACGCAGTTGACGCGGGCAAAGTCTCGCCATTCGTTTGCCAATGACTTGGTCAAGTGGATGCAGCCGGCTTTGGCGACGTTGTAGGAGGTTTGCTCTTGGGGGAAATTGGCGATGTGGCCGGACATTGAGGCGGTGATGACGAGGGAGCCGGTCTTGCGCTCGCGGAAATGATGCCCAACAGCCTTAGCACAATAGAACGTCCCCGTCAAATCGGTATTAATAACCTCCCTCCAATCATCCACGGACGCATCCAAAATCCCATTATCAGCCGTCTTCCCAGCATTCGCAATGAAAACGTCAATGCGGCCGAAATCCTTGATCACGTCGTTCACGAATGCTTGCACGTTGTCCCAGTCGCCGACTTGGCATTTGTAGGCTTTGCATTTGATGCCATATTTCTCGGACAGCTCTTTGGCGTTGTCTTCGCCCCCCTTTGCGCGGGAGGAATAGGAGATGGCGAGGTCGGCGCCCATTTCGGCACAGCCACGGGCGGCTTCAATGCCAATGCCGATGGGGCCGGAGGCACCGGTTACGACGACGACTTTGCCTTTTAGGCTGAAGAGGTCGTGGAGGGAGTCGGCTTTGGGGACTTCGATGGGCATGATGGCGGTATTGGTTTGGTACTTTTAGGTTAGGTGGTGGTTTGTGGGTGGTGTAATTGGGTCAATTGGAGAAACTGGAGGTTGTGAGAGTGTGAGGAAGGAAGAGGAAGGATGGATGAATTGATTGAGGGTTTTATGGGTTGAGTTATCGGGCTGTTTGAGTCAATTGGCGGAGCAGATGGAGCTTGGTGGGGCATAATTCTGCGCTTGGGTGGGTTAGTCAGCATGACGAGTCCGAGAGATGCCGAGATCGATCCGGACGCGGACGCTAGCAGGGATAACCTTACTCTTTTTGGTTAACGTTTAATCAATATCAGGTGTCCAAGCATCATCAGAAGTTACATCGAAAGAGCGGGATCATATAGTGATAGCTTCACCGGGAGCTATGATCAGCTGTTACTAGCCTGCTAACGAGGTACTTGAGCGATTGTCCGGGGACCAGTATCGACACGCCGTAGCTGCCTAGGAATATCAGTTGAAAGCTCCTTGTTTGTCCTTGCAAATCTCGGGCTCGCTCTTCGCATTGTTGCATCTAGTGAGAAACATTCCTGGCCTTGCTTGGTAACGCGCAACGCCTGCGTAAAAGTTATCATGGTATACTCTCCTCTCAGCAGGGGCACCGAAAGCTAGGGCCAATACTGATTTAAGAGGGGCAAATACAATAAGAGAAACCTCGTACCTGAGGCCGACGCATTGATCCAGTACACTAAATGTGATTGCGTAACATAGTAACCATTCGACGGCTCGACCCGTCAGGAATGTCATGATCGGCGTCTAACGATTACCATGGTTGAAACGACGGGAAATTGTTATGCTCTGACACGGAAACCTGAACAGTACATATGTATCTGATAGCAAGGAGACCTCGTATAGTAGGCCAGGTAATATAATAGAGGGGGGTGAATCAATTTAACCAGCCTTACCGGTGATCTTCATCGTTGCCTGACGACTGTTCAGCCGCACTAGCGTCATGCCTGGAATCCGCCCCACCATCTCCATCTTACTCGCTCCAACACATCCACCGCCACCTCAGCTTCCCCATATTAAGGCTAGATAAACCAAAATTGCCAGAGACCTTCCTTATTATCCTTGAACTTCGAGGATTGCGGCAGTTGAGCACCCTTGGATTTTGTGTTGATCCCAGCCCCACTATCATGGCACTGAAGAGGAAACGCACCGATACGGAACCAATGAGTGTCCCTCGATCGGGTCTAAGGGCTCGAATCGTGAAAGACGGGATGAGGAGAGCTGCCACTAGATCAAAGCCGCAACCGCTACGAGATCCGTTCCATGTACTTGGTGATCATGAAGTGGAGCTGATAATCTCCTACCTCGATGCCAAGGATACGGAAACGCTCAGAAGAGTATCAACGTTGTGGAGCGCCAGCTCAAAGTACCACTGCGGAAGGAATACACTACTACAGCACTTTCCTGAGATGGAGTCGAAAGCCCGCAATTGCGAGTCAAGAGAGGAGATGAATCTACTATTTAGGCGATGCCGTACATATTTTCCTCCATTATCTGATAATTACATATCTCTCAAGCTGACAAAATCCCACAGTGTACCACCAAGAAAGCCTAATAGCCGGCCTCGCCACCCGCGCCATCAAATGCACCGGAGCCTACGACTGGGATCTGCGCGATGGAATTCTTGTCTGGTCCAACACCGAAGGCCAAGTCTCAGTCCGTCACTTACAGTCCTTCAATTCTGAAATGTCAAAGAAACCAGAATCCAAGCATCCTAATCTCCTCAAACGCTTTCCAACAGCATATCGCCTCCAATACGTGCAGCCGATTCCAGGAGGTCAACTAGTGACGCTAGAGATGCATCCTTCGGACAACGATTCGTACTCACTGCGACGCCAAGGACTCGCTAAGATTGCTACCAGTGGTAAAATCGATTGGAGCATTAAAATCGAAGCATCGATCAGCAGACCCGCTATAAGCCACGATTTCATCTGCGTCATCCACGGCCCAACAGGCATGGACGCTTCAGGCAATGAATACAGGCGGCTCTCATTCCAGAAAATAAGCCTAGACGACGGTAATATCCTAATAGATGTCGACATACCACCGGCAAACGACACGGTCCACAACTACTTCCGCACCATAAACTCAGACAACAGATCTCTGGTCCTCAGCCATGATGAGAGATTCGCAATGTGGATCGACAACTGCTGCGGCCGTTATTTCCTCTGCACCACTACAGGTAAACTCATGCACAGCTATGCCTCCCGCATCCACCATCCAAACGATGCTGCAATCCCAAGCTCCATTCACCCAGGAGGTTTCTGGGATATGCATTTCCCTTCATCTCAGCTCATTTCCTACGACGAGGAGACCGAGACTTTCGAAGCCAGCGATTTCACTCTCCCAGAAGACTCACAAACAATTGGCTATAACGGCGATCACGATTTATTCTGCCACATCATTCACGACAAGCCCCTTCCCAACGCCCAGTTCAATAACTTCTACCACTGGGGGAATTTTGGGAAAGCCAGGTGTATGGATCGTTTTGCGCGGCTCGGTGTTTCCTCTGCCATACGGAAGAGGAGTGGGACGCGGACACATCGTTCCAGCTCGTCTAGCCTTATGAGGCCTGGGTCCAATTCGATTTGGCCGTCGAAAACCCCGGTTGGGATTACTTTGCCTGGTCAAGGAGAGGGTGAGGGAAGGAGGGATCTCACGTTGAAGATGCCGTGGAAATTATGTGGAAGTGATTACTTTGGGATTGTGAAAGGGTACTTGGTATACCATAATGCTATTGACCGGGTGCTTGTGCTGGTGGATTTCTGGCCGAGTTGGTGATGTAATCGAATAACCAGCGTGTCATATTTCTTTCTACCTCACATCATGGAAGCAAGCTATCAAAGACATTTGAGTCTCTCTCAGTCCTCAACTAAAAAGTGTCCTCTCCAAGTTGATTCACGCGTAAATGTCATCTTCGCTCTCCAGAAATCGCCCCTGGGACCTGCCAACCCCGGAACAATCGGACAACGATCACCCAGATCGCGCGGATACCTTGCCTGCCTATACACATTACAAGCTGTAGTGGTGGAAAAGCTTACAGTCATGGAGTGCTGTTATTCCCTCTAGATGTGACCTCTCTGATTCTAAGGCACCTGCTGCCCCTTAGTCCCTTCAAAAATTTGCAACAGCCCGAATGTTGCTGATATCAATGGTCTTACGTTATCTTAAGGTACCTACGTCTACCAGGATCCTCCGTCATCGGCAAAAGCCCTATCACGAAGGTAAAAGGGCTTCATCTCCCAGCTCCGCTTCTGCCATAAGCCTCCGCCTACGTCTATATATTCGTCTCTAGTTTCTAACTGTCCCTTCCATCAGATTTCAAGGATTGATGCAAAGGAAGCACGCATGCTTAGTCTCCCTCAAACTCTCTGCTCACCTTGACGCCTCCAAGCCGCCCTCTCTTAATTGCCGTCTACGAATCCCCCTCTCATCCTAGACTTGTACGGTTTTCCCATCTCCTCTCAAAGGCCTGCCCCCACCTCTTACCCCCCACTCGCGTCCCATTCCCCCCGCCGCCCCTTGGCGTCTCATACTCCAACCTAACACTGATTTTCCCACTATCCCCGCAGTAGTCGCACCCCCAATAAAACACTGCCAAGGCACTAGCCTCGCACACGTACTCAACAAGTTTGCAGCCTCCTCCCTGACCTCATCCCACGTCCCGTGTTCGCTCACTCCAGCATTCACCAATCCAATACTGACGAGGCAGGAGCCAGATGACTCGAAGAGCGGGAGGCTGAAAGAGTCTAGGCGGCCGCGCAGGTGGAACGTGCCTTGAGAGTTTGAAGGTTTAGCATTCCTGATATTCCCGATGCGAGATATTTGCGTTGTGAAGCGCATTTGGTCGTATGTGGAAGCCCACAAGGGATAAAATATAACATACCAGGTATTGTGCCCGAGGGAAGTTTTGCTATGGCGAAACTGCATTCGTTGAAGCGGGGGTAGCCGAGGGTCGAAATGCCGGTGCCACGGCGCCAGCATATTTTTTGTTCTAGGGCTGTTGTATTCTTCTGTTCCTGCGATGCAAGCTGCGTTGGGTCTTGTGGTAGGGCGGTGAGCGCGAGGGATATTATTGGAAAGAGCGTGGTTGCGAGGACAAGAAGGGATGGAGAGATTATGATCATTCTGAGGGATTCACTTCTACTGAATTGGTCTCTTTGGTATCACTTGGCAGCCTTCTGTGGATGGAAGTTAGGTATGTTGGTCGTCTGCAACGGCGATAATCTCCTCGAGTTTCGTGTGCATTAGATTGCGCCTGCGCGTTTCTGCTTTCTCTTGCGGCCCACACAGCTGATTTCGTGCAGATCCGAAGGGCTCGCAAGAAAGCTCATTGCCAGGGTTTCGGAAGTTTTAGTAAGCGCAGAATGCGGCGAGTGGAGGGTAAGACATGAATGCCAACATTTTGAAGCAGTGGTTAGAGGCTCATTTAGAGGCTCATGCTGCACGCTGGTTGGAGGGAGTGGGGCGTGTACTTCGCCCTTCGTCTCAACCATGCCGCCGTACTTGCCGTTCTCTTGAATGTTCAGGCTTTCACTGCTTCCTTGTTGTACTTGTCTTCTCCTTGTCACTAATTATGATGGGACTGGATAAACACTATCTGGCGCTCTCCACTTGACCGGCGAAAAGACAGCAAAATCGACCATCACGCAACCCAAGCCCCAGGCATTGTACTCGACCATTTCAACCCCTGAACTCGAGCTAGTCTGACAGCCTTCTTCTTCGTGCGTTTATGAGCACGCTCATCAGCCAGACTACGGATTCGCTTCCACCCCGGATAAGCCGCGTTTGTTGCAGGCCAAGGTTCGTAACCGTCGGCCCAAGGTGGATAATGAAACGGCCAGTGGTCTTCCCATTCGTCCGATTTCAAGGACCAATCGGCAACGAAAAGGTTCATATTTCTCAGCTCTTTGCGCAACATATAAGTCGAGGACCCCGGGTTGATCCACCAGTCCCAGCACACACTTAGGTTTAGGCCGAGGTCGATGACTAGCTGGCGTGGATTGTCATATGTTGCGTAGGAAGTTGACGGATAGGTGAATTGATGTGGCGTTTTGTGCAAGGACATTTCTTCCTCCAAATACGCCGTAACATCGATGCCCTCATTTGCGAGCATTTGCAGCCAGCCTTTACCAGCTGATTCTGCTTCAAAGAGCGACTCGGTGAACAAAAACAATTCGTCCAAAGGTGTGCCGTCCTCCGAAATCGCGCAGGGGTAACCTTGCCTTTTGGTGTGCCAACGACAAAGTTTGAGATTATGGCGCGGCACAACAGCATGAAGATCGGCTCCATTGCGGATGAGTCTCCGAATAAGAGGCTCCCATTGTGGCATTCCTGCTCCGTACATTCGCAGAGTCGTGGCAAGAGGAGGAAACGGGGTTTGATCACTATCAGTGTGGAGCAGCTCCAGCTGAACCATCTCTTGAGACAGCATGAGTTCTGCACCCTCTGGCGGGCCCGAATATAACTCAAAGAATTTAGATATGTCGGATGCGGAGAAATCATCCTGCGATTGTGCCAGCACCCTCAAGGTGTTTACAAAGCTTTCTATAGATTCTTGGGGGAATTCTTCACGCGGATCATGATTTCCAAGGAGCCCTACTCGCTGAAGGGCTTTCCTAGACAAGGAAGTCAGCCGATAAACTTTCTCGTAGAATGAGAGTGTCTACGTACTGTCCAAAGGTCGCTGTACGGTCAGGATCCACCCCTATCTGTAGCAGTAAAGCACAGAGTTCCGTCTGAAAACCTGTCGCTGCATACTGCTAATATTTAGCCACCGTCGTCCAAAAAGTTTGGACCTGATACATACATGGAGTAAAGTCTGACCAAACTCATCTACGACGAATGGGGATACGCTACCACTGCTCAGGGCCACTTGCAGACCTTGTAAGTCGCCTGTTCGGCATGTTTTGAAAATTGGATCACTACGGTCAAGCATGGGATACAAGTTTATCGTCCTCGAGACTCGACCAAGGCTGCTCGTGACACGCAGTTCGAGTGCTGTTTTGAAGAACGCCGGCGTAACCATAATAGCCTTGGTCTCCGTGATGGCTTTTCGTCTTAGGATGCTGGAGTTTCGGGATCTGCTGGTGAATTTGGTGCTCTTTTGGACATTGATATCACCAAAGACACCGCTATACAAGACGGCGAACGTCGTCTTTGAGACAAACTGGGCATCTGGTCTTGCGATCGGTATGTGGGAAGTTATCTCTTCACTGCTCGAGCCACCATCGGTCTCCTCGGGGCTGGATAGCCGTGGCTGGATGGCGATGCTTGCGATGGGCAGACTGCTGCCTGCTGCTGTGACTTGCATTTGATGTAGCCTAATAAATATCAGTAACTTCCACGTAGTCAAGCTTCGAATTACTTATTGGAGCTGCGCTGAGTTGATCGAAATAGACAATTGCAGTGTTATCAAAGACTCCTGGATCTGCTTCCGAAGCTCCAAAAGCTCTTCTTTCTTCAGTACAGTCCTCAAGGAAGCCCAGGCTCTTTGAATTCGATGTTGACGGTCGAGTGATCTTTTAAGCTGATCGACCAGACTCTCCAGCTTCTTGAGGCTCTTCCCACAGTTCTGGAGAGCGGCTGCGATGGATCGGAGAGACCCTGACGAGGTGAGGACGGAGCTTTGCTGCTCAATGAGATCACTAACATGGCCCAGGGTGCCTTGAAGTTGGTCAAGAAGGTCGACAAGCCTGAGGAGCTCGTCGGGCGCATTTCGAACGCTGCGTAGAAACTCGCTGGTTGCCTGAACGGTGCCTGCGAGTTGGACGCCTAATGACACCACCGCGAAGACGGCTGAAACTCCATCCATCTCGATCACTGTAGATTCATAGACATTTTGTTAAGAGTTCAGATGTTGGTTCCTGGTTTGTTGATGTGGCAAAGCATCATCGCTTTCGCTATTGCCTATTGGAGAATGTTCAGACATCAAGTCAGATGCAATTACACTATTCAGAAGAGCGAGGCTCCTTTGACATTCAGATAGTACAGCCACCGAAAACTTACCTGCCGAGCTGAATGTTTTGTCATAGCGGTCTGCAAGGGTCTTGCGCTAGCGTGGAACTTGGCCAAGAGAAGCTAGCCCACAATGCACAGCCACGTCGTGCTTTCCATACTTAGCCTCGACTCAAAACTAGGATGCTACTCGAGTGAATCGGTCTAGACAAGTACCAAACGTCTTAGGTTCTTTGGCTTTGAAGGAAGTCACATTACACTGTTTGTTCATGTTCTGCAGGCAACAGACAAGACCTGTACTCTTTGTTGAATCTTCATTCCCGGCCTAGTGCTGCTTGGTTTGCTTTTCCATGGACCTTAGGCTATAGTGCTTCTACATTGTCATCGTCCACGCTACGCTTGATTGGCTGTGGACTCGGTCCCAGTCATCAATGGAACACTAGATATGCGGAGCATATTCAAGTAACCATGGATGTCTCCAAACTCCCAAGCTTCTCTTATTCAAATCTGCCAACCCCGGGCTCGATAAGACTTCTTCGATTGATGCCATACAACAACGCCGAAGCAGAGGACCTGATTCGAGTCACTCTGGAAGTCGCTGATCTAGATAAGAGGCCATCTTACCAAGCACTCTCTTACACATGGGGCCATCCAATCAATTCGAGGAAACAGCCCTTGCCAGAATAGAGCATTGCTTGCAACGGCAGATTCTTTAAGATAAACAATAACTTGTACAATGCTTTATACTACATAAGAGAAAGGTGGGATACGGAGGTCTTATTGGTCGATGCTGTTTGCATCAATCAGGAAATAAACAGGAGCGGAACAGCCAGGTTGCTCTGATGTAGGACACCTATGGACGGGCCACCCGAACCGTAGTCTGGCTCGGGATAGAAGATGAAGATTTCGGACCGGCTTTGAAGCTGGTACATCGGTTGGCGCCGTTTGTTTCTTGAATGATTGATCAGGGTCGAATCGATGAACTTCACGATGGATCGTTTGTGGAGTGGGCGTTCTCCGAGAATTATGGGCTCGAACACATCTCTGTTGGTTGGTGGCAAAGCCATGATGCATTTTCTAGACGAACCTGGTTCTACAAGGCTTGGGTTATCCAAGAAGTCGCTTTGGCTCAAGATATTCTCAGGTTGTGTCGAAGTACCATGGAAGCACTTAGTACAGCTTAGTCACGTAATTACAATGAAGACCTGGGATCCGCTTTGGTGGTCAGGGAAAAGGAGGCAGATGGTAGAAGAGTATGCTCCGCCCTGGCTTGGAGGGCGGCCAAATCCAATTGGAGCACTTGTCAATTCTCTGCGCTACCGGGAAAAGTTGCAAAAGCTCCTTTACAAGCAGAGAGGGACCAAGTCCTACATGCAGATCTGCTATGCATTCTTTCAACACGTTTTGAATACAATCAGGCCGTTCCAGACATCTGATCCACGAGATATGATATATTCAATTTTGGGGTTGATGAGAAGTTTTGACGTGGGATTGCAAATCCACTTTCCCCGCCCAGACTATGACTTGTCCGTAGTGGAAGTCTGGACCGCAGCTACTGCAAGAAAACTAGAACGTGTGCCCTCAATTTCGATACTTTCGTGAGTAGATGAGTCGGAGCCGCAATGACTACCGGGTTTACCTTCTTGGGTGCCGGATTCCAATGTATGGTCATTCGGGTTAGTTCGCAGGCAATTCGCAGATTCAGGACATGAGTATAATGCCTCTCGGTCTGTCGATGTCGACTCGTCAGCACGCAGAGTAGCCGGAAAAACTCTATATTTGCCTGCAACCAAGTGTGGCGTCATCTTTGGAATTAGTCTGGAGTGGATGGAATATCATTGCCTGCTGGAGGCAATGCTCGGGTACCATTGAGATGGTTCCGATGACCGGTGCCCAGTATATTAACGGCCAAAGCAACCTCGAAGCACTCTGGCGAACCATGATCGCCGATCAACAAGATGGAAGAATTCCTGCACCAGAACAGTATGGACGAAGATATCGTCTAGCACTTTGGTATAGCAGTGCCAGAGAGCACGATTTTTGAGACCATAAGTCAACCCTCTTGGAGTTGTGCGAACTGGTGCGGAGATTCTTGGCTATGTACCCCGAATGCAATTTGCCGACGGTCAACGACATGGAAACATTGGTACACTCCATGAGAAAGCTTCCCGAGGCGCCCGAAGGAATACAGAAATATCTCGCTTCGACAAAGCTATTCATTGACAACGCTGTTAATAGTGCACCAACTATTTAATAAATAGTTGGTTTAACCGGTTGGTTTGCCTTTTTTTGCTTATTAGTTGGTGCAGTTTAACAATTCAACTGTTTAATTTAAACCGGTTCAATATTTGAACCAACTACTTATAAACTAGTTGGTTTGGCAGTTAAACGGTGCAATATGGGGGCGGAGTTCTGTTCGGGTTAGCGCATAAGAAGATGTGTTCAACTCTGAAAACTACGGCAATCGCATATTTGGGAGCTTTGCGTGTCGAGGTCGATGAGCTACTGGGGCGGTCCCAGGCAATTTGCTCAGGGCGACGACATACTATTCTATATTGATGTCCCTATATGGCTGGTGGGTAGGAGGCTTGTTTGGGATGTATACAAACCCCGGAGGGTGTTTCTAGATACTGTTTTTGTATTGCCGCTGTCGTACACATCGTCGGCGATGTTGAAAACTTTTCATATTCAAGCCTCGGTAGAATTACTGCATAATTAGAGCGAGGTCTCACCAAAATTTGGTACAAACTTGCTTCAATTCCGCACTTACGTCATCAAACTGTTTAACCAACTGGTCCACTAATAGTTTTTTTAGTGTAAACCGTTTAACTTTTAAACTGCACTGTGAACTGTCAATAAACAGTTCGTAGTGCAGTTTGCCTTTTAAACTGCACGGTTTGCACCATTAACAGCGTTGTTCATTGATGCTTTCCCTTCGGTCATTGAACGACGAAAGATATTTCGGACGAATGCTAACCTATTAGGTCTTTGTCCAAATACGACGGTAGAGGGGATTCGGTATGGATTATACATGGCGCCAAGGTCCCTTATATTCTGAGGTCCGTTCCCGACAGTGACAGTTTCGAGCTTGTCGGCGAGGCGTATTCGCATGGTTTCATACAGGGCGAGATACATGAATTGGGAATGGCTGATTTCTATGAGAGATCGCCCTTGTATAATGAGGTGGCACATCGAGCAAGAAGATTGTACGTATACCTCGTGTTACTCGCTCACCGTTAACGCCATGTTTACAAATGAATGCTTCTCCTTTTAATGCTGTTGAGTATTGATGAACTGAAGCAGAAGACGATATCACTAAATTAAATAGGCGAGAGCATCTTGTCACACTGACAGAGCTATTTCCATTGCTAATCCATCATACTTTGAAGTTGCTAAGCGCGGCTCTCCAAGCAATTCTGTCAGATTACTTAAGAGACAGAGCCCTCACCTCACCTTACCATACCAACTCACGCACTGTCCAAAAACTCAATCCTAAAACTCCCCTTAACCTGCATCTCACTAATCTGCTCCCCCACCACCACAACAAAATAACACTCCTCAGCGCCCCATCTATCGACCGCTTGATAAAATACTTGCAACGCTCCAATCGCCAAAGCCATACTCATCCACTTCTCCCCCGACTTCGGAAATTTGAGCTCCATGCTGAACTTAACGCTTGACATGATTCGTTTAAATCCATTGGGCAGGCCGCGGCGCTGGGCGCGGTAGGCGATGATCTGTTTCTGGATAAGCTCCAGGAGGGCTTCTTTGTCTTGCGCAGTACCTGGGCGTTGGAATTCTTGGAATTGGAACATGCTGGTTGGGCTGAGGTTAGGGATTAGGAGGGCGAAGGGTGGATCGGGCCAGAGGTTGGCGGAATTGAAGGTGTTGTTTAATGATAATAGGGCGGATATCTTGTAAGTGAAGCCTGTTGCATTGACTGGTATGATAGGTAGATCTGTCGAGAGAGAAGCGGCAGGAGAGAGCAGGAGAGGTGTTGGCGGCAAGGCTACGGAGGTGACAGGTAAACTGGAGACTTCGTAAATGATTGTAAAAAGCATGAAAATCTGCAGGTTCGAAAAGGCTGTTGAAAGGAAAAACATCTTTATGGAGGAAACGACAGATCATTACAGGACGCAGATCCGGAACGAAAATGGAGATCCCCATCTCGTACATATATCGGGATCTCGTGCACAGGTGCACAGACGGTCTTACCGTGAAAAAAAATCCCATAGTGGTATGTGTCGGCAGATCGGATAGACGAAAATACATACGATATGCGCTTGTACACATCTTCGGCGCATTGACGACATTGCTCTTCCGCAAAACGCAGACATCATGTCAGATGCAGAAGCTCCTAAAGCCCATCATTCGTCACATGTAACATTAGGAATGCCATGATGGCTACTAAAGCGCATGGGATCGATATTGCACCAGGTTCTCAACGAGCTATGGAAGCCATTCTTTAAATACATGTATATTTTGCTATTATGTTTTTGAGCTCTTAATGGAAAAGTGGCCGCCCAGTCTGCACGCACACTCTAGATCAAATGGGGATGAAATCTGGTAAGGCTGAGTTCCTTGGCAGCACACATAATGCCACAAAATAGAAGCCATAAAGCGTTATCCTTCCATCAGCACCGGAGATCATAGCATATAAAATCAGCTGGTGGTGAAGGTGGTACAGCATAGCATTCGTGCACCCAACAAACCCAAACCCCTCCCACACCTCGCCCCATTCCCACCTTCATAGTCCCGAGTCCAAGCCTCGCTCCTTCCACCTAAAAGCATTCTCCACAACCACCCTCATCTCCCCCGTCATCTCCAACCCACCAACCTCCTCCCTACTCGCCCAAACACCCTCAGAATGCTCATCAAGGATTAACACAAAACTCCCCTCCAGCAACCTCACACCCGAAATTCAACTGCAGAGACATCTCCCTCAAAACCATCCTCTCATCTCCCGCCCACACACTCTTCTCCACAGCATACGAAAAGCTCTCCACGGCCGCCGTGACAGTCTCAACCTCCATACCAGTTTCTTCGCGGACTTCGCGCTTCAGACTATGTAGGATGGTGGCGTCTGTGTCGTCGACTCTACTATCTGGGATTTCGAAGACATTGAGGAAAGCCGTTTCGTGGGCGGCGTGTTTGAGGAGGAGTTTGGTGGGGGTGGAAGTTGGGTGGAAGATTATGGCGCCGACGATCAGTTTGTTGTAGCACAGGCCGGATGCTGAAAGGTGAAAGGTTAAGAGTGTGGTTGTGAGGGCCATTGTGATGGGTATTTGATTTACTTTGGAGATTATGGATGGAAGTATGGATGATAGTGAAGGTAGATGTTGAAGATGGACGTACAAATTTGGGAGGGAAAATTATGGAGAATGCTCCTGGCATGTGAATCATCTTCATCCCTTTTCATGTGTTACAAGAGATTTTTGCCTCCAAAATCACGTGACATCGTTATTCAATCCATCTCCCCATCCGGAAATCTGTAAACAAAGCCAACCTTCTCCGTTCTCTTCAAAATTCTCGAATTTTTTGACGCTAGTGCTCTCTGACTATTATGTTCCCTCCCATATCCAGCTCGACGTCCAAAGATGAACATTTGGAAACCTCAAACAGGTTAGTGCCTCCATCATGCTGCGGTGATCAACTCCGCCGAGGGTGTGCATCGACCTAACTGGAGAGAGAAGTGAGGAAGAAAGGCGGACTGTGGTTGAAAAAATTGCTAGAGAGTTCGGTAGATGATGTTGAGAGGTAGTAGGTGGTGAGTGGCAGGCATGAAACAACGAACCGAGTCAACAAGTGAGGGAAAAGGGGTTGATGTTGCAGTGAATTCCTGTTCGTTACATCTTCCCACCATTTGCTGTCACCTGACCATCCTCCGCTTGCTGCACCACCCCCGCGGCCCCCGAAGGCTTAAATCTGTCTCTCTAAAGCCCCACATTGTTTCCGCTAGCGATGGCATCCCGCTTCCAAGCCTTTTCGATCCGTAAGACGGTAGCCTTGCCAACTGAACCCAAGTAGCCCTTTGTCATCTGCAAATGCCACAGTTCGGGCATCCAGCCTGAAGGACCGATTCCACCGTAGGCCCTTCTCTTGCCACAATGACGATCAATTCAATGCCAATTGTATACCCCCTAGCGCTTGCAAGGGTCGGCAATTTGATCGATCAAGAGTCCGGAACGGTAGTGGTACGTATAAAAATGTTGGGACAGTAGACGAGGTGAGGCAGCAGAGGACGTTGTATAAAATCACTGCCAAAGAGAATTAGTAATCTCAGACACCGTAGCAACAAGGACCAAATTGTATAGAGAGATACATACGTGGGGGCTGGACCGTTCACATCAATCTAGCCATCGTACGATATGCAACATGTCGATACATTCCGTTTTGAATGTTCTCGTAGATTGCGCTGAAACGAATCGAAGTATCCTTGACCAAATCCTTGGCCCCCATTGCATCAATCGTGAAGTTCTGCCATTCACGATTCCAAAGTCGATCGGTTTCAGTCGATCACACAAAAAGCATGAATGTAGTAGCCAAGCAGAACAAATGCACGGTGTCGCGGGTGCGTTGCTAATTCCTTCAGTTCTCCAATGGGTGTTTCCTATCTCTTATCTTATCTTCAAACCACCACTTAGAGCCTTGTCTAAGCTCCGTTCGACGGCTATTGGTGAGGGTCGCTGTATGTTGGGCTTCGTAGGTACCGAGATAATGTCGTTGTGGGTACTACTCGTAGGTCGAGCGAGCGCTCCGATCGGAACCCTAGAGAAGGGTAAGTAGAGGAGAGACACGAATATGAGAGGTACTCACAAATTCCCTCAGATAGCGCTCAAAGGTCATGGAGATGACACGCTTGCCGGGGAAAGATTGATAAGTCACCCAGCCTTTACGTCGAGGATGCAAGGATACAGCGTCAGACCCGTAGGGAGAAGTGACTGGGCGGCGTAGTGAGTGCTTATCCAGACGCAGAGACTTGCCGACCCTGCAGGCATAGGGTCTGGTCGTGTGTGTAGATGGTCGTGCCTTTCGGGTAGTAAGTTGCTGAGGTGGGGCTGGTTGCTGGGCGGACTGCAAGTTCTGGGGCTGTGATGATAAAGAAACTGGGGTGAGGAGTCCATCGTCGTCGGAGTCGTCGGGATCAGAGTCATTGTATAATTGCCATTTTCTCTCTATCGCTTTGAGTTGGCCCTCTTGCCAATAGGCGTAGTGAGGATGGTCCATATTTGATTGATAGTATTGATAAATCAAAGTGAAGATTGTGTTGTACTCTGGGAGGGGCGCTCGAACAGATAAATCGGAGAAACTTCGGGACTTGACTGTAGGCTTGGCGCTAACCAACACCACACTGCATGTTTGCAAGCGGACAGAGTTAGACACAAGTCCCCAACTTGAGTTTCAGTTATCCCGGTGGTCAAGCTTGGTTCTTCATCTCTCCACCGCTTTGTGCTTGCCAAGCTCACGGTTCGCAAAATAACCCGGATATCTCCCCAACTTGATATCCAATATACTTGACAGTAAGCTGTGAAGGGTTGGAGATTTGGGTCTGAGACCTGTGCAAATCCTCGATCACTGCTCAGTGGCCCCACATTCGATGCCAATTCTTGTAGTCCGAGCAGCCACGACGAAAAGTCGAGGGGCTACTGGCCGAACTTTTTTCCTACCTGCGAGCCAAGCAGCCAACTCTCATCATGGAACATCTTCAACCCAATAATGAAGTGGAGTACGATAGCACCGAGTTTCCACCCACCGAGCCAAATTCTCCTGGGACCGAGGCCGCAATCGAGGCAAAGTACGGCGGTAAACACCCTGACTCTCTTCATGATATATTGCGGATCATCCCAATTGACTACCAGGCGCAAATGGCCTTCCACGAACTGGCTCTCATGAGAGAAGACTTGAATGAACACCATGCCCAATTCATTGTCATTGACAAGCAGAAACGCGCTCCTGGTAACCAAGGCTACGACTCAGGACCGAGTGAGGAGGTAAACGATTCCAGTGTTGGCTCTAAAGAAGAGCTAATTTATCCGGGCTATTTCCGTTTGAACTTTGACTGTCAACCACTGCTTGCTCACAGCACGCAGTACAGCATTGGAAGAGGTATTACCAAGATACAGCCGGATCACAATGTCGATATTCTGTTAGCCGCACCAGATTCAAAGTACAGGGGTCGCCTCGCTGCCGCGCATGCCTTTCTGCAGTTACACCTGGACTCTGGTGCCTGGCTTCTTCGGGCAGGATTGGGGCATCATAGCACAGACGATCCTACACCTGAGGTCATTGATCATCCGAATGGTTTCCAGGACTGTATACACGGCCCAGTCGTCTACGATGGGGAGTCGATAAGACACGGTGCAGTCCGCTGCCTCTGCAAGCCTCGAAGTTCTCTTGTCGTGGGAGGTATGCATTTTGTTATCCAGTTTTGTATTGATACAGCACCGAAGGATGCAAAATACTTGGAGGACCGAACGCCATGGCTGCAAGCGCGTGGACTACCTAACCCCACCACCCGTCAGTCAGGCATCCCTTTCGAATCCGACATCAAAACCAAGTGGGCTGTATTTAGGGAAGGTCTGGGAGCCGGCGCCTTTGGCTTGGTCTTTGAAGGTCTCGATCCGGAGAGTGGGGACCTCAGGGCGATTAAGAAACTACCGATCAAGTCGTTGGAACAACGTGGCGAAGCAGAGACGGAAATTCGCGTGGGCAAGACGCTCAATAATTACCCTGGTCTAGTGAAGACTTACGGGTGGTGCAATCAACAGGGAGAGTCAATCTTGAAGAATCGGTACCCACACGAACTCTATATTTTCCAGGAGAGGGGAACATCATTCAGGCACTACAACTGGAAGTCTGAACCCATCATGCAATGGATCGATCGAAGACGCCTGTGTAGGCAGCTTCTAGAAGGGCTTTTTCAGATCCATCGCCGCGGCTGGATGCACCGAGACATTACCCCAGCGAACGTTCTCCTATTTCAGCACCCACTACGAGCCACTCTGTGCGATTACGGAAAGCTGTGTCAGCAAGATACCGACAATGTAACGACTTTAGCAGCATGGGCTCATCTCCCTCCAGAAATTCGCAAACCCCCGGAAACCCCCCATACATATGACCGAAAGATCGACATCTGGCTGTTGGGTCTGACGCTTCTCTACTCTTGGTTTCCAAGGAAATGGATGCAAGGCAAAGCGGAGTTGCGAGATGAAGCGCATTACGATAAGGTCATGCCGCTATTGATGGATCCGATGAAGAGTCTCCGGCAGGAGGATAATGGCGCTTTCTTAAGAGATCCTGGAGCACCGAGATTTGTTTCATTAATCCGTCAAATGGTATCATGGGACCCCGCAGACCGTCCCTCTACATTGGAAGCTCTGAATCATGAGAGTATGCAGATTGACGAGAACGCCGAGTCGGCAGGCCTCAAGCGATCTCGGCAATCAGTGTTGTCTACTCAGGACTAGCAAAGCTGAAAAACTGGACTTGGATAGCTTGCTGGCCACGTGCCAGTAGGTTTTTGCCGACGCATGTTAATGACTTCATAGTAGTGATCCAGGCTAGAATCATTTATACCCAACATCCTCCCAGCGCTGATTGCCACATTCAGGCTTCGATTCGAGCGTGGACGCCGCTTCAAGCTCGGCTGGCGACGATTTCTTGAGTTTCATTTCTAGCGTGTATCTGATTTTGCATACGAGCGTGGAAGCTCCGAAGGGGAGCGGGAGTTTAGCAACGAGATACCCTAGTAGACGTTCAACTGCTACGTAATTAGCGATTTAACAATGCATGCTGGTGATGACTTTAATGACATTGCACTTATTCCATTTCCTGGTTTATGATTCTAGGCTGCGATCATCGCAGCCTACGAAGCCATGCCAAACACGTCCAATTCCCTTGAGCAACCTCTGCCCCCACCTTTCATTCCTTGACAAATCCACCTCAACGTATACCATCAGACTTCATGACAGTCGTGCTCTAGTGCAATCGTCCATTTTGCCCTTGGATACCGGTTGAGCACCCAAAATCGCAGCCTACGAAGGTATGCCAAAAATGTTCAATCTCCTTGACTGGCCCATTGAGCGGTGAACTCGTCTAGCGAGATCTCCTCTTTTCCGATCCGAACTTTCTATTCACCTTGACTAACAACATTCATGCAACAAGAGATTCTTTATTTTATGTTAGGTGATGTCCTAGATGGTCTCATTTCCGTCTAACATGATTGAATTCATCGTCTAAGCTTGTGTAAATGCCCACTAATAACAAGATTGGGGACATTGTGATGCTTAAAGGATCAACAAGAGAGCCGATAAAGAGGATCGATGTGGTAAATTGATGCAACCAACAGCCAAGGAAAAAGATAAAACCTAACCATGAACCATTGACTAAATCAGAGCTGAAGCCAACCATCATTCATCAAAGCTGAGTTTGGTTCCTCTTGACGACAATGCTTTCCCACATTTTTGGCTTTCCAGTCGCGTTTTCCATTGTTAACAACCCTCACATGCTATTTCACCTTGTCAAGATGCTCTTCATTCAGCGCCGGAGTGTGTAGCTGTTCGAGATGCCTCTGAAGGGTCATGGCGCCTATCGTCAGCACTGGGCTCGAGACTGCCCGTCTCTGAAAGCCGGTCACTCGGGAGAGCCTCGAGTGGTAAGTCATCGCCAAAAAGCTCTGGATCGAGATCTTCGGTTGGAGTAATGTCAGTCGTTGGATCATACATACTAGAGGATGACATACCGTTACTCGGAGGCTCATGTGACCGTCGACGGCCTAGCCAGAAGGTCACCCAAAGAGCAACAACTCCGAGGATGGACGCGATGCACCCGAAAACAATTGTGCTGATGTCGTTGGGATCCCACTGGGAGTTTTGCTGGATCGCTGGTGCGCTCGTGCCTCGAGGGCTAATTCGAGGTAACCCTATGGTTTGTGTGTTAGTCGCCAAAGAGTCGCTGCTGGATATAGCCTGATGGTAAGCAGGCATGGGGCTCGCGATGGTAGAAGAAATAATGCAGGGAAGGCAGAATGATTTACGCATCTTCCAAACCAGGCTGTTGAAAGGCTGATGAGAAATGTTTTCGGAGACTTTGAGCATTTGAATACCCAAGATCTAAGACAGAGAGATGGCAAACCTAAGGGAAGAGCCATGACTCTATGAGCAAATCCACACGCCACGTCGACAGCCGTAGAGCACGCCCTGCCCCTTCTCCTGCAATAGTAAAATCTCAGCTCAGACTGCTATGGCTCTCGAAACGTTCAGATGGTAAAGAAATTAGTTATTTCTACAAGTTTTGCCGAGGTTTTGGGACAAATCGGCGCGCCCACCATCAGGAGGACGATCTGCACTTCTTTGCCTTGAAATGGTTCGCTCAATTCATTCGGCTACTCTGCCTACGATTTCGTCCTACTACATCTTGTCGGAAAATATCGCTCATAGCCGTGGCAGCCCCATATTGAAACGCTCTCTATATTAAGGTAATAGATGTTCGAGGAAGACTAAGGTATAGACTTTGTCGCATAGTGGAGGTCCACGCTGGAATTCCAGTAGAAGAATTATTCCATCTGGCAATGATTCTTCCATGCATTCTGTGCTTTCAACTCCGACACACAGGGCAAGGAACGTCTGCCGATTGGCCATTGGAAGATCCACAGTGCGGGTGTGGTTTGGACAGCAAACCAGTTTTCTGTTTCTTAGTGCTCACCACCAATACATATCGTTAACATAAACAACTCTCAGCCCTACTCAGCCCTACTGCCTAGTACGCAAGCATCTCCCATAGAGAATCAATCAAGTCGTCTTCAACATGCTGAAGCATGTACACCAAGCAATCCCGGCTCGATATTTGTAAGTTATATCGCATAGCACGATGCCCTGCAAGATTAATGATCATTCTCATGAATGGGTGAGGAGTGGAGTGCTCTCGATCGCCAAGTGTGAGTCTCTTTGCGACTTCTGGCATTTGGGCATCGAATACAAGCCAGCTTCGGCTCTCCGAAAGGTAGGAATCGAGGTGTTGAACGAACTCGCCAAACTGAAGAACGTGTTAGCATGTCGCGGTACATATTAAGAATAATTTCTTGCCATTGACGTTAGCGCAGAGCGGAAGGGGGACGGCCCAAATTGTAGGACACATCTCCCATCTCGATGTTTATCGAAATTCTAAAGCGCAAGCAGAAAAATTGGATCGCCCCTTGCCACTGCCAATACCAGCCACAAGGATAAGCCAAATCTTTGTTCTGAGGTCAAGCCCAGCAGCCTGTGCCCAGAAATTCCAGGTATCAGCATAACAGCCCTACTTCCACGTGGTCCAGATCCTCAAAGGTAAGTCGAGGACGTGTCTAGTCTTAGCCTTCTACCGCGAGCTAACGTGATAAAGTGGAACTGTTTGTTGGAGATGCACCATGTTCAAATTGGAGGCATATACGCTGCTTACTCACCGTACCAACTTCGGAAGGCTTCAGTTTCTTTTCAACCTTCGTGGAGTGTAAGAGCGGTTGTCAGCTAACTTGAGACACAGTGTAGTGGTCAAACGCCCTGTCGGAAATGCCCAGATCAAGAAATTACCTCGCCAGTATGTTCTAACATCCGTATTGAAGGACCTGTATCGCGTGTTCTATTAGGTGAGTCAAAGCCACTACGCGACCACAAATCCGAATATTATCATATTTAAGGCTGAGGATCGAATAGCCAATTTTAAATTTCCAGGAACGCTGCATTGGATAAAACTTCGTACAGGTAGATCTGTATATGTCGTCTTTACGGACAAAGGAGACATGGTAGCACCGGAGGATACCAAGTGTGTTGCGCGCTGTTGGCTGGACCCGCTGGAAAATTGTGCCACTCTAGTTGCGAAGTGTTGGGCCCTGCTCGGGCCGAAGAACGACGACTTTCACAAAAAAAACATGCGAGTACTTACCGCGGCATTTCTCTATAATTACCAATGTATACAAGAGGTACATCTCGATGTTCTCCACCATCCATTGTATGCTAACATAAATGCAGCATGAGGCCATTTCACAGGGGCTGAAATGCTTATCATCGTCACTTCAAATGCTCCGGGCTCTAGATGTCACCTTCCAGATAGCAGGACCTGAACTGGACAGTTTCAATCTGTAAGACATATACGGCAAGGTTGAATGTGGACAGTTGCCCGAGGTTAAGTCCACGTTCAAGGCCTTCCTGTCGGCATTGTATCATCTTTGTTCCTCGGAAGTGTTATTAACCTCGAGCGGAGACTTTCTACAGGTTTTCTACGGTACGCTGTTACTTTTCCTCATCCGAATCAGCCTACGGGCTATCCTGCACTATCCCATAGACAGGCACTATGATTATGGTGAACAGAGTACTCAGGATGTCTTAATTGGGATGGGTTCCGCCTCTCTACTGTACCAGCCATTGCTGTCGGCATTGGAGACTACCAAAATGACCTTCGGTGGCTGTTTGCAACGTCTAAATACTGACCCAGCTTTGAAAAAGTCAGCGCATTTGCGCCAGCATTATGAAAGCGCCGCCAGCCTGATGTCTGTGCCTGATCCACTAGAGACAAGCATTGCGGAGCACGTTTTTTTCTTCTTCGAGCGGTTTTATGTTTCTCATAGGGGCCACTGCTATGGACGTCAAAGCTAGATGATTTGGCACGACTAGGCGTTGTGTATCTTGGATTTTTGAGTGGCGACATTATGGGGCACCGATGGGGTGGCAGAAGAATTTATTAGATCCAATGCTTTAAATCCACTCAATCCTTGCATCATCTCCTTGCCGCCGACACTCACTACACCCGGATGGCTTGGAGCTTACCCATCAAGCGGGGATCTCCTTCTGGGTTCCGACTAGCAGTGTCCTGAGGTACGCACAGCGACTAATTTCATGTCAGCTACCGATAACATAATCCATGCACGGCGGAGAATCAGATCATGGGGGCTGCCACAGAATTACGTTGAAATTGGCCTCGCACCAATTGCTTAGTCGGTCAATTTACTCTACCTTCTCTTAGACAGGAAAAATACTTCATGTTTGAGACTCCCCAAACTCATTCAGAAAAAGAGTTAGCCTCAGAAAAAGAGAGCGGCTGGGAGACTATCAGAATGTCTGCCTGAAGGGCGCAATCCGGAGGATGGTAGCTGGCTGCTGGAGCATACTGAAGGAACGCTAATTTGATAGCGAGAAAAATGCCCAGAATTTCGCTTATCAGATCAAGATCAGCGGATTGGTGGAGGCTTGATAGTACGTGCAGGGTTTGGGAGGGTGAGCGGCCATCTTCATTCGTCATGAGGTCCTATGTCAAAAATGTCAACTACATCCGACAACACTCCTAATTCTCCTCTGCATCCTTTCCTGCAGAATTGAAGTTCATCCTTTGATGCTTATCGGATAAAGTTGATGTTTCAGTATGCCTCTCTGCGAAATTTACGACGGCGCCGCAATGTTCTCGTCATGAAATGTTTCAAGGCAACATATCCCTTCTCTGCGTCTTATACCATCACTTCAGGAAGTTTCTAGCTCTCTTCTAAAGTCTTTCTAGTTTCCACAAAATGGCCTCGGCGTGGCGTACGGGTTTCACGGCCGGGAATTAAATGCTTATTTCAAACCCAAATCCTGCGTTTCATCAGTATAGCTTCAACTTTATGGATGGCAAAGCGTTTCGGCTTACCAATTGCTGCAGAAGAAGCTTAAAATCCCGGTTGAGCGCCCATAGGGTTCACACAAACTCTGCAGTGGAGGTCGTTCTTACATGATATCCCCAGCCCGCCAACCTGGTCACCGCAAGATCAGCGTTGACACACGCCCTCATATCCCAGTTCATAGTGGCAAGTTACCATATGCGCACCCATCAGTCGGCACCCTCCCCACAGCCTGACTGAAAAGACTTTCCTCTAGGTTGAGCTTTCCCCTGGACTGTTTCAATCCCCGTTAACATACCTCTATGACGTGCCAGCTCTCAGATGCTCGACCAGAGTTTGCAAAATCGCTCACACCACAAAGCGCATGTTGCTCAATGATGCTCGGGCTGATCCCTCTTTCGAGACACACACAAGGGGAGCCACACTGCGCTCTCTCTTGAATGATCAGCTCCAAAGTCAGGCAATCAATACACTCCTCGGCCATCTGCCCGTCCTTGAACAGCTTACAAGACCACTCTTGCACTGCACACCTAGCTTCCAAAGACAAAATCCCATCCACAGCATCACCTACAATGTTCTCCAACTTCCTGATCACCGGCGCTCTCGCTGCCATCGTCGACTCCCTCCCCACCGACCTTCAAGTCCGCCAAACCTTCAACGGTGCCGGTCTATGTTACAGAAATGACAGATACACAGTCATGAGGGACAGTCCAGCTTGGAGCTCCGTCCAAGTGGCCGACGGCCAAACCTGCACATCTAATTCCCAGCCCTGCACAGTGGGGGAGAATTACTCCAAGTCCTTTGGCATCACTATCACCGCGGGTGGATCGCTGGATCTGTACGCATCCCCCTGGATTCCTCTAAAAAATAAGCTTCTTCATAGTGACTGACTCTTCCCAGTGGCGAAATCTTCCCCATAAACTCAGCAGTCTCCTACACCAGAACAACAACCATCTGCTAATCAGTCGGCGAGTGCTGCCCGGCGGGAGGCTATATCTGCGGCTTGACCTACACGAAAAATGAGGCGCATATTTCCGGTGTGAAGACGACTTATGTTACCGGCAATTGCGCTACCGCTGGGGATGTTGTAAAGACTGAGGATTATTCCCTCACTGCACCGGTGATGATGGGTGATACTGCACAGGTTACCTTTGCTGCTTGCATTTCGGCTAGTAGCCTTAATCAGGATACTGTTACTGCGCAGATTCCGAACTACTCTGGGTACTTCTAAGTTTCTGAAGATTTATGTGTCGATTTTTTCTTCGCATATGCATTTCTTCGTCGGTGTTGCTGTATACAATGTCACGTCTGACTCATTTTGCGACTTGAATCGGGGCTACATGCCAATTTGCAAAGGGATGAGACGGTTGAGAGCCCCTCAATCGAGGAGTTGCGGTGGCATAGAAGAATACTGAGATGAGCGCAAGTGTGGAGAGAAGGCGCCGAATACGATGACAGCAGGCTTGTTTCACTTTGAGATAACATAGAACTATTAGATTAAGCTCAAATATTCAGACACAATTACGAGAAACGAAGTTTGGATATAGAAATGAATGACGGTTTTTGCGGCGTTGCTAAAATCCAGACGTTTCGCTAAGCACTAAGAGTGTTTCAGACCTGCTTTCAAAGTAACCAAACTTCAGCTTTTGCAGACCCCGCGAATGTAAAATAAATTCGAAACATTGGTACCTTGTCATGTGGGTGTCTTCATATACCAAGGCGCGCGCGGGGCAACTTTGGAATTGTCGTCGCATTGCTGGAGCCTCTGGCAACGTGTTCCGATATAACCTACCACCGGCCTAACATTATGATACACTCTTCATGAATCCGTTGAGGTGTAACATGCTCAGAAAGATCAAGCCGATCTTTGCCTTTGCGAACATACAGTGGGTTGAATGAATTCTCGAAGCGACGAGTACCTGGAAAAAGGATTCCACTTGAATCCATAACGGACCTGTCAAAGCATTTCATGGCAATACACTCGCTAAAACTTGCCAGAAGAAACACACAATTGCAGTCTCCAAATGAGATAATCAGAAGATGGGGAGTGGCCCAATCACGTGCATGCCAAGCTTTCAGATCCAAGCGGGAAAACGCCGAAAACAAGATTCGGTCCAGATCTGTGGCTCTACGTCATCTGAACCATTGGAACCGTGATTAAACAACGGGTCACACGCGTCACTCTTCTATGAACATTCAACATCATAACTTGGCCCATATCGCAACATCCTCTCAATCTAACCTTCGACGAGTATCTCACAAACTATCCTCTCATTATCTCTAAGAAATTTCCGGCGCAACTACCAGAACAATCGCAACTATGACCGATTGGACGAAGAAGAAGTACAATGAATACTACACCTCATACATGCCATGGATCGAAGACAAGGTCCTTGGTTACTGGGGCGAGAACAAGACTAGTTATACTGTCAAAGGTATCTCATTACCCTCTCCTGTCTAGGCTACAGCCTCCTGTCTTCATCTCTGTGCGAAGCCTCGTACTGACATACCGTTGCAGACAAGATGTCCACAGACGTGACCGGCGACAAGAATGTCAACGCTATTCAAGGCGGCGTAGCTGAAGGTGTCGGCGGCACCCTCTCCAGCGGCGGCATTCTAGGTGGTGTGGGAGATATGTCAAGCAAGGAAGGTGTCAACCGTGCCGAGCGAGGCGACACTGGACCCATCGATCCAAGCAAGCTCGATGCGCGGAAACAGCAGCAGCAGCAGAAAGGGTGGACGGAGACACTCAGTGGAGGGTATCTTGGTGGAAGCGGGAAGAAGTAGACGCCTTGATAGAGGATAGCACGGAATTTGGAAGACGATAGGGAAATTGGCGTATTAGGCACGGTTCAGGGCACAATTTGCATTAGACTGATGAACATTGTGAGCAATTCTTCAGGGCACTATGCATTGGCAAATGTGGATACTTGATGAGTTCATGCTATCAGCTTTTTAGAAGCAATGACGAATAATACACCTCGCTATCTCGCGTCCATGTCGTATAGCGCTGTGAACGATGTTACCTGATCATATGACGCTTATGCTGCATTTACCACCTCTCTCCCCTACCTCGTGTACCTTCCTTCTATGGCTTTTGAATATCGACGTCTCCGCCATCTCTTCTCGCCCATCTATGTCCTTTACTCGCAGTCGCAACTGCCTAGCCCATTCAAAATTGTCTAGATCTATCTCCCTAGACTTCGTACGCCTCTCAGGGTCCATCATCGCGCGACGACGACGACGCACTAACCCTTTTCGGGGTTTCTGAATGTTGGCTGTTGGACGTCTTGTGCAAATAGGCCAGAATATGTTGGTCTGTGGGAGAGCTAGCTTCTTGGCGTTAAAGATTTTGGAGAACGAACAGATGAGAAGGTTTGTTTACGAATTTCCGGTTTGGGAATCTTTGAATTTCGTGCCAGGAAACTCTAATTTCTCGCTGGAGGGAGTCACCACAAACATTTTCTCGCTAACATCTGCACATATGATCAGAGTAATGGTATCATCTCAGCAAAATGCGAATTACTTGTACGATTCAAAAGGCCTGACTAATGTCATTCAATTCTTAATCCTTACAGGTAGGACACCAGGCACAGTCAAAATTACTAAACATAACAAAATTCTAAATTCTCAGCATGAGTAACTTTGACTTCTCTCCACTGTTAAGCCGCCAGAGCTGACAGTTAAAAGGTCTGCATAGTAGCGCGCACAGTAATCCAAATAGCCACCACAGTCCTTTACTGTTCCGGAAAGGTCCAATTCAGCAAGTATGTCGCGTAGGCTGCCTCCACAAGAGCTTCTGCGCTCCCTTCATCCTCTGAAGGCCCTACTTCGAGCTTGTACTGTAGCTCTTTCGAGGCAGAGTCAAGCCAAACGAGATCGGAAGTCTCAACACCTGGGAGCGAGACCGCTAGTTTTGCCTTCCATGCCTCGTCGATTCCCGGCTGCTGCAGCAAGCCCTGGATCACGGTGGTGAAATTCCAGTCGGCGAGAGTCTTTCCTTGCTGGTAAAGTTATTCATGTCAGTAATTCCCTTTACAATTGCGCATCCGTTGGGGGGAGCATCTATTAGAGTTGACATACCTCGAAATGCAGTTGAAGATGTTTCAGACGCTGCTGAAAGTCCGAGAACGTGGTAACGCAAAATCCACAAGACCATGCCTGCTTCTCGAGAGTATGCTTCCTTTGGCTTGCCAATGCTTCGGCTTGCGGCCTGTAATTGACTCCATGGATTTTGGCTAGGTGCTTGACCATATCGCATCTTCTCTTGCAAGAGTATAAGTGACCACTCGCCGACACGCATGCGTGAATGCTATGTTTCTCAAAATGTCGGTTATTCGGATTAGTAGCGTTACAGAACGTGCACTTGAATCCGAGGTTGGTCATCTCGCTGATCCCCCCAAGCATACACACATAAGTGGCTTCGTGCTGCTTCTCCTCCCTGCGCCAATCGTCACTGTTCTTGTAACATTTCGGCTTATTTTTTCCGCAGCCAGTGCACCAGTAGATGCCAGCCTTCTGGATATCTCCATCCGCATGGCCTGAAGCAACGTCAGCCACCTGGCTTGCTCACGACATGCAATGTTATACTGACCACCAGCACGAGCTTCATGAATCCAATGGAGGACCAATACGTCTTCACAGTTTCCTAGTGTCAAGAAGGCGCCAACGATCTCCCGTGACAGAGTCCAATTTCTAGATTGCAATTGAAAGCCGCCCCTTTTTGCGAAAGCGAGCCAAGCGACAATCTCCTCATCACGGCGTTCTTGCAGGGCAACGATAGCTTTCACCTGGTTAGGGTTAGGTGCGACATACTGCCAGTTCTCAATGCCAGTAGCGGGAAACATCAGATCCGAAATTGCGTTGTTAGCGTCAAGCAAGAAAGAGAAGTATTAGAGTCAGACTGTTGGTGAATGGGAAGTATGAATAGAATCGTTAAGCTAACTTCATGTCAAAGTTGAGGATTCGATCAATACACCTCAGACTGTGCGATAGATCACCGCCAATTGCAGCTCACTGGAACGGCCCTTTAAAGAGAATGTTCTCTGGCTGTCAGCCGCCGTTCATGCTGGCTGGCCGCGAATTTGACACCGACCCAACTTCCCCGCCTTGATTGAGAAACCGCAAGCTCGTTACCATCTGGCTACTCCAATCATGCACCTGGCCAATCAAACAATCAAACATCGATTATGTCATGTCCTAGCCAATACCTATCCATAGAGCCGAGAGTCAGGCATGGGATTAGAGCCGAGAGTCAGGCATCAGAATACCTCTGGGAGGATCAAGAGCTTTTTTATCAACGACAAAAAGTGAGGCAACCAATACGAAGAGTTACACGAGTGGGGCGAGGTGAGGCTCTGCGAGGCTTACAAGAAAGGAGTTCCAACCAGTGGCAGAAGAGAAAATGCGCACTAATGCCACGTTGGTGATGGATCAGGACAGAGCAAGCCACCCGGGTCGGAAAAATGTGATTGGTCGCCTCACATTTTCTTCAAACTTGATTGGCTCAGAGCAAAAGGAATGGAAGCTGTTTGGCCTTTGAAATAATCAAACATAGCTCACCCTGGATGTCAAGGAACCAGGAAATGCTTCTCGCAATGCTTGCGCAAGCCATTGAGCGACTCGCGTGCGATACTGAAGGTTTCCCTACCGGAAGGTTCAGCCTCAGATATTATAGAGAAAATCGCACCATTTCTCTAATGCGAGGGTCAAAAACAATACCCGCAGGGCTGTTAGAGCTGCGGTAAGAGGATAGCATTCATGTTTGTTTACATGTTACGCTGTTACGGCACCAGCCTCTTCCAGCACCTTCTCAAGCTCTTCATCATTTCTCGCCTTGGCTAGATCCATAGGCGTCCTCCTTATCACATCCTTCAAACCCACATCCGCGCCCCTCTCAATCAAAAACTTCACAACATCCCGATGTCCTCCATTCACAGCCCTATGCAACGCACTACCCATATCCTCCCCATACCTCTCATCAGTCGGATGCTCAATGCCAATCTCATCAATATCAGCCCCTTTCTCAAGCAAGAATTTCACCATCTTCAATTTTCCTTCTTCTGCTGCCATTACAATTGCGCCCGAGCCTCTCACATGCGCACCATTTTCCACTAATAGTGCGGCCATCTCGACGGAAGCTAATTCGGCGACTGCTGCAAGTATGGTTTTGTGCTCTTCATAAAGATTTTTGTTCGGATTCGCGCCGTGTGAGAGGCAGAGTTTGGCCCATTCGAAGTCGTCGTCTGTGGCGACGTTGGAGAGGATGTCGCCAAACCAGGGGATATACTGATCGACTTCGACAGCTTGAGACTCGAGGAAGTAGATGTATGTGTTCTTGGCGCGGCAGATGAGAACCTTCTGCATCACATTGTCTGTGACCGCTGCGCCCTTTTCGAGGCAGTATTTGACGACGTTGAGATTGTCTTTGCCGGCCGCGGTATACATCATCTCTGGGAAAGGAGGCTTGTATGACGGATTTGCGGCTCGTTGGCGAGATACGTGTTTGACGATGGTATCGAGGTCGCCATCTTCGCAGGCTTGGTGGAGCTCGTCACCTAGAGTCGCCTTGGTTTGGGCTTCCATGGTTGCGATACGGTCTTGAGTGTTACTGTTTGGTCGTTGCCTATGAAGACTGCCACTGTCTTGGTAGACTGAATTTTATCGGTCAAATTCTGACCTCCAAATTCCTATCTTCAGGACAATCACTGGAGGGGAAAGTGATGACCCCGTGAAAAAGGAGCTGTATGCGTGGCTAAAGGCTCGACTGTCATCGAAACCAACACAAAGGCATGCCGTTCTGTTTAAAGAGACGAAATTTAGGATGGGTATCACGAGGATCATGGGTGTGGATATCGCTACAGATGAAACATAAAGTCTTCAGCTCGGCCGCAATCCTTCGAGTGCACAGGATTATTATTCGATTGCTTCCTGTCGTGGTGGGTAGGCAACCGATATCATTTGGAGACTGTTGTCATACAGCCTAATCTTGTTTCAATGCCAGGGCGGCTGTGCCTCAAATTCTTTAGCACGTGTTGGTGTCAAAAGCTGACCCGTTCCCTCGGGTCAACCAGTAATGATACGAAGATATGCTACAATGGAGGGGCGGGAGAGTGATGTTTCAGGCAGGCAGCGTTGAGGCTGTGTCGTGGCATCCATATGAAGATGTTGGTGGCAATCCCAAAAGTGTGGTTGCAAGCGGGAGGTCTGATTTGCCAAGTCTTTTCTCGGAAAATTTACGGAATCCCACGCCAAGGTCTGCTGACGAACCAATCATCTAGAATTGCGCTCGGTTCGGCCCGACCGTTTCAAGCTTGAAAACAAGATTTCGGAGAGTTTTTCCCCTTTTTTCGTCACCGATATGGTATCAGAGATAGTGCGACTTACTCAATGTCTAGATTCCCAAGCCCGAGCGTGCTCAGGGTATCTCAACGAGATCCAGTCAGTTTCAGTGATTATATGAGGTTTTCTTTTCGCAAAGGTGTTGGATTGTTCTTCTGTTGACGAAATATTTTCCTGGCAGGACGGCGGCAGCTGATGCAACCTTTGCCACAATTCTTCGACTCTAGAGCCTTTCTAGGACTAGGATGACAAATCATAGACGTTATATGGTAGTTAGCACTCAGCTTTAGATGCAACTGTTTCGATTTGAGCCCCCACGTAAGATGAATCAATTCCTAGGGCTGAAGACGTATTTAGTTGAATTGTACTTCGCCACACCTCTCCGAGAGGGCTGCACCACAGAAAAGACCATTCGCACAGCAGAAGAAGAGCACCCACATGATGCTCTGATGTTTTAGCAACGATGTGAGGGGTCTAGGGGATGGATACTGCGCATCTATATGAAAGGGTAATGCAAACATCCCTATCCACACCTTCTTGAATTCACCACCTGCCATCCAATAATGTTTTGTTCAGCTCCGTCTTGGCATGTATGAGAATTATTTTAGTGTGTCTCGAATATAGCATCTAATAGAGCTATGATGATTGATTCTTCATTGGCCAAAAATAGTCCGCTGCTCGTTCTCTTCTATGTCATAGGTCGTACTTTTCAATATGCATGGAATCTATGCAGGCAGTGTTAGCTGTGCCGTTCCAGAGTTGGAGGACCTTGACCACTGGCATTCTTGAAATGCGTGCTTCCCTTGCTCTTTTCCAATAACCTGACATGTTTCACGAGGTGGGATGTAGCTCCGTCTTCATCTCCAACTTGCTCTCTGTCAGAACTAGATTATTTACGGAGGATGCCTACGGTTGGACCTATTCCTGCTTTGTCTCCCGTAAGTTGGCGGTGCGAGATTCCTCATCGGATGACCACTCAGTCTTCTATATAAAGAGATATGGACTTCGCGACTTCTGTAGAGCCAGAACAGCGATACTGAAGACTTCATCCAGCTTCCATCTTTGCTAAGTTGAATCCTTCCTTGTGTAATTCTTCAACTTCAACTCTCAACTCCTCTCGACCCGACACGTCGTCAAACCTTCACCTTAGAATGCCTTCCCATCAAATGCTTTCCAAAGCCATGATTTTCAATGTCATTCTTCTCTTCCTCGGAATCCTCCTCCAAGCCACTGCATCTCCACTAGCAGAAAACTCCCTGCAGACCCGAACCCTGGGAAAACGCTACGAAGGAACCCCATCCGGCAAGCTCGGCGACGGCGGCCCAGACACCAGCGACTACCAAAGCGATTCCGACATCGCAGCCGCCTATGTCGCCCCCAACGGCGCCTTCGTCTTCTTCTCCGGCATCCAAGATTCCCAAGCCCCATACCAATTCTCTCAAACGCTATCACCACCAGGATCAATCCTCCGCGGCGCGTTCACGAAGGGATTCGTAACGCGAGGGAAACCGCAACGATCGGTGCAATGGTTCCAGGATTTCTTGGACCGCACATCCGGGTATTTTGCTGACCAGGCTGTTGCGGCTGGTAATCCCGTTTATTTTGTGGGGAATTTCAATGGCGAGGTCAACGATTGCAGTATTTGGTCGAGGATTGAGTTGCCGACGCTGGTTGCTGGGGGCATCCAGATTACGCTTGTCGATTATACCAATTTCGCTAATCAGGCACCGTATCCCGTACCGGGCGGTGCTCTAGGTCGCCGTGATGCGGATAGCAGTTTGGTGAAACGCACTAATCAGTACTGTGCCGACTGGCAGGGTGATCAGGAAGATCCTGCTGATCCGGACTCGACTCCTGGTGTTGGTCTGGATTATTACCCCGGCAATTGCGGTGTTCACGTTGTCCAAGTAAATCAATACTACTCTCGTATTCATCCCTTGCTAACAAGAAATAGTATCAAAAGAACGAAGGTGCACCCGACTCAACGGGTGGAACATCCAATTACCGCTTCGACATCCTGATCAAAGACGACCAGGGTGAACTTGTTGGAGAACTGGACTACGCCGATGCGCCTGGCGGTCAAGGCGTTGGTGTTGACAGCGCTTTACCTGAAGTCCTTACCGTCACGGCACAGAACGTTGATAGCGATCCGGTGCAGTTTACATATGCGGGGCAGTCGTGGGACAGCAATTCTGGGCAGTGCAGCGTTGGTGGGTATGATAGCGGCTCAAGACAAATGGACTGTGCATTCACTTGCTAGAAGGCTGGCGCACCAAGAATGAGTTAGTATTCATATTTTGAGGACCATGTAAGTTGATTGGGGCTGGCTTTGCTGGCGTTTTGAAAGGCATTAGCGTTTTTTGTGCTCTGAAGGTTCCATGTAAATGTTTTTTCAACGTGTTTAGTCATGATGGTCGTAGACGAACATGTCATCATTAGCAGCATGAATTGATGCAGACCGCTCACTCACTCTCTTACATACTCTCCCAAACGCCTCTAAGAGCTTTCTAGATGCCGCAATGCTCATATTCAGTCTATGTCCCAAAGCGCCACATTAGCCAATATCAATCAGAACGCCGTCTAGTCCCATTCTTCATATCGTTAGCACGTCCAGCGTGCAGAGATGTCTTCCATAGCGGTGAAACTAGGAACTTTTTCTTTATCGTCGAGCTCATATATTATGTCATTGTCACTGGCCTTCAATCCGCCTTCTGCTTTGTACATGGTCATCGTCGTATCTATATTGGGAGTGCTGTCCAGTGTCTATGACAGAGCCAGGGTTACTTTCTTGTTCAAACTGGTAGTCTCTTGCCTTCAAACCCGAGAGCTTCCTCTTAGGCCTTACGACTAGGCGTGGCGATCTCTTGCGGACTGGAGCGTTGATAGTGATGATTGGAAGGGTATTGTCCATTGAAGGAGGTGAAGCGTCCATTGGGCCGGTACTGAGTAAACCATCGTTCTGGACTAGAGATTCGGGGCGGTATGCGTCGTGGTTGGAGGGGACCTCTGGAGGCATAGGGCTATGAGTGGGATTGAAATCGCCCTGGAGTTGGGTAACTTTGCCGAAGAGGGCCTGATTTGGTCCCCCGCCTTCATGGGTCTGTCTCTCCGAAGGAGTGAATGGAGTCCATGGCTCGGCTTGCGTGTTCCAAAAGTCCATCGTGTCGCCATTTTCGTTTGGTGGAAGCTCAACCTGGCCCATTAAATTTTCCTGATCGTAGTCCGCCCCTTCCTGTATATCGGCGTCAGGGAGGTCTTCCAAGGTTGCGCTCATCGTTTGGAATTGACCGTATTGAGAGCTGCATGGGTCTGATTTGAGGTTGGCAGCAACATTGCGGTATAAATCAACAGGACTTTGATTGTTTGGAATGTAAAATTTTCCGGACGAGGAGTCTAGCTGGGACGCGGAGCGGGACTGAGGCGCTTGCATGGTGAAAGCTGTTTTTTGTGATACTGGAAGACTCTCCTCCATCTCCAGGTCTTCGTTGCTTGGTTGCACGGCGGTTCCCCTAGCAGTCCCCACTTGATGGCTCCGATAGTATGAGCTTTGCTTGAAGGCCAGTTCCGCAAGTGCTTGTGCTGAGCCCTGACCGATTTCAAGCTTCAGCTGCACGTATTCGCTCACGGTCGGATTCCAATGGGCGCTTAGATCAGAGTCTGAGCGAACGTGATGTGTGGCCAAAAGCTCCTGCCACGAGTTGCTCACTCCAGGTTGAAGGAGCAAACCTAGTATGACCCTGTTGGTATCCCAGTCCCTTATATGCTGGTGTTGGCTCCAATGTTCCGTCTCAATGTGACTATTTTGTTCTTTGACCGTGAAGAAGATGGAGATACAAAAGCCGCACGAGAAGAATCTCCGCCTGTTCTTATGCGAATCTCGCCATACGTCGGCGAGTGTAGAGGCATTGGCTTCGGAAGCGTTGTGAACAGCTTTGAGGTGTCTAACCATATTGGCCTTCCTGGTATAGCTGTGTGCTTTCTCGTATCCCCCATGGCATTTGGAGACAGAGTGTGTATCGAGATGATTTTGATCGGGGTGAGGTAAATGGCAGAAGCAGCATTTCGGGCCGTTCTCCGTGGCGACGACCGGTCCATTCGGCATGCAAGGGTATATTGTCTCATGTTCCCTCATGTGTCTCTTCCATCCATCACACGTCTTGATAACCTTGGGTTGTTCGCAAACGGTACACCAGTGTGCATGGCCACTAGACTTGGATGAAGAAGAGGAGACTTCCTCGATAGAGTTTTGTGAGTGAGGTGTGCCATTGCTTAGCGAGCTGGGCAGGGTACTTTGACTTATTCGACGGCCGTAGATAGAGGATGGAGGGAGGGAAGAGGTGGATGCTAACTGAGAACTCCGAAATTTGTGCTGTGATGAGCGTGAACCGCGTGAAGATCTCGCAGCGAATGACGGCGAAGGGGTCAGTGAGGTCTGTGATCCCCATGCTCCCACTGCACGAGCCTGTAAGCCTAGTTTCAGCTACTATGAGGGGTCATCGACACCACTAACCAGCGCGATTGGCAAGTTTTAGCCAAGCCAGCACCTGGTCATCAGTACACCCTTTCAACACCGAGGCGGCATCCAGTTCCTGGGCGGAAAGTAATCCGGGACCACCATTGTGTTGATAGCCTGATCTAAGACACCGAAGGACCCTGAGCCATGCAAGTACCTCTGATGGATGGAACCTTATAAGGACTGACAGAGCGTGTTGCTGCAACGAAGTCGGCGGCACTGGATATATAACGGTAGGTGAATTTGTGCTTATCGAATCAAGGACGGGTTCATGTTTTGGTCCCGATAATGGAAAGGATTGGAGGGAGCTGGTGGGGCGGACCGAGAGTGTGGCTAATGAAAAAGGATCGTCGCGTAACGAACGTGAGGACAAAGGGTCGGAGGCAGTTTCCATTCTTTCAATTAAGAGTAAAAGGAGTGACGGAGAAACGAAACATCGCTACAGCAGTAATGGAAGCTGAGAGCAGCAATGGAAGACGAGATTCTTGAAGAAATCTTAGGGAACGGCACCCAGTTTTGGTTGAAGGACAACCCCGCATGCGCTGTGTTGGCATGCCAGAAGGTCGGCGGTCCATTCCTCCTCTTGTGCTTGAAGCTACGCTCGAGCTCAGGGTACAGCTTCCCTCCGCGCAGCTGTGGTGCATTGCATTGCAGATGCCAACATGTTGATGGCAGCCGTCAGGGTCAGTATCGGGGACTTGATTGGGGGTAACCCCCTGGTCCCTGTTGGCCGCCCAACCTAATTGTTTAGCGGCGGCCATTGCGGGTCCATCACGACGATCGCAAACTAAAAACAACATTTCGCTTACTCTCGATTTTAAGCTTCAAAAGTCGCAAACGGTGCCCATGGAGGCTAGGTTTGTTGACGACGTTGGCCTTTGCGAAAGTAATAAAAGAATTTTGTGAGACCAACGACAGCATATCTGGCCCATCGTCCCTTCCGTTCAGTCCAATTTCGTATCGAGAGCAGGTTAATCAGCGATGCTAGGCTGACTCTTTGTACAACATCCTCCCACTTTCGCAACGCCCTCCAATTAAATCCGAGGATACGCGAGAAAATACACGGTGAGACTGAGTTGCTGATTCTCGCACTACTAGAATTGTCGCAATAGTGTCAAGCGTTCTAGAACGAGCATCGTTTTCTGCGGGGGGCTCGCGGGGTAAATCGCAGGAAGATCTTCGTCCCTGCAGTGGAGTGCTTTTTGGCGCGTTACCGCGTCATCACTTCCTGTGAAATGGGCGTCTTGGGACCTAGATTTGCCGGATGGGGTAAAAAGGTAAGTGCTAGAAGACTTCCTAGGTAGGCGGTCTCAGACCCGAGAGATCCGAGACAATTCTCAGCTAGGCAGGTTATGGATGCTCTGTTAAGTGGCTATCTCTACTCAACTCTGTTGCATGCTATTTACATTTGATATTGGAGATTCCTTGTGTTATGATGGTTCATTTGTGCCTCGTATCACGCCAGAGTCTTTAAACACCACATCGAGAATTCCTTCTTTGCGTCCCAATCTCGTTTTGATACGCCCGCTCCCTACTCTATAGGTTCAACGCTAGCTACTCGATGCCTGTCAGAATATGGCATCATGAGATCCACGCATCCCTGCTGAATAGGATCCAGTTGTCTCTGTTGACTGTTGCATAACAGCAATGGCACTTTCTAAAGCTTACGTGATTTCACATACCTTTCCCCTTCAAGCAGGCGCATTGTCCCATCTATCATGTTTCCAAGGTCTGCAATCCGTGTTACTAATACGCCGGTAGTTGTCCAATGTCGGCATGCGAATTACAATGCAACGCAGCCTAATTCGTACATATGTGTACCGCTACTTACCCCGATTTCGTATGTCATCCTACATTAGTACGTAGAATCTTGATAATTAAGGCTGACGCGTAGCCCACTGCCAACCGTTTCGCGCGCAGGTGACACAGTCCCCTGTTCTTGCTCCGTACGGCATTGGTGCCCAATGTCTCGACCACGAAATTATTTGAGTAAGTCGTTGCGAAGTGAAAGTGGCGAAGAAGCAAGTCATATTGATCTATGCGCTTATCTCTTATGCATCAATTGTATTATTCAGGACGGCTTTAAACTTCTGCGGAGCCGGCCCCAGAACGCATGGACCGTGGAAGCCAACAGAACGAAGGCATTTTAGTTCAAAGTCAAAACTCTGATTGAATGTTGGTGTCGTCTCGGTCACTCTGACTTCCCGACTTGATAGCTGAATAAATTGGGTAGGCGCTCTTGAGAGCTGAAATCATGCCTTAAAAAAGCGTGAGTAAAACAAGGGGACTCTCCGTTTCATGCTTTGGCTATTTCTCGAATGGTAAATTGACGGAACACTTGAGACACGCAGACTCATCCGACATTTATTCGTGATACCAAAGGAGTGCCTATGGTTGCTTTGTCAACTTGCGGCCAGAATCTAGCACAATCCCATGGGCAAATACCCAAAGAGTCGTCATAGCCTATCAATGTGCGCATTCTTTGTACTCGTGATATGCATTTGAAGTGGATATAAGATCATGATAGCAATTGCGCCACCTTTTGATGGACGCACCGGAGCCTTCACCGTATTATTGCTAAAACCGCTTCTGGTCCGGAGTTACACTTGTTCCGAAGGATTTCGAACATTGGAGAAGACTCCAGGACAATCGATATAAATTTGGAAACAATGAAGGCAAGGTAGCCTCAAATTTTTGAGCGCCCAACCAATCAAGGATTCCAACACGTATTGCGGCTGAGACTAAAGCAGGAAATTTGGAATGATTGGGGTCTTGCGCGAGATGATTCACTCGTGCGGTGCATGTCGGAACGTTTTAATTCAATACCTCAGTATGGAATTTAGTGCGAAATCAGGCCTTCTTACTTAAATGGCAGAAGGATCGAGATTTTAGGCCCGCTAGCGGGTGAAAGAAATGACCACGCACCCCTTAGGCTGCAGCCGCACAACTCGTCAACCTAATACTGTACACAAAGTCTGTTCATAACCCCCTGATAGACAACTTCGTCAGCAAGACCTATGTGTTAAAGTGTGTTTTCGAGGATATAGAGCACCTTCCGGATTTTGCAGTTCCGGGCTTTCGTTTCACCCGCGAGGCCGGCCACCTATATTTTTGCATCACGATACTAGACCGAAACGGGGATGGGATTGCGTGGGATCCTCAGCTCCCGGCGGGCTTCAACCCAACACCACCATTTCACATCATTTCACATCAATTCTTGCCACCATCTGATCCATCTGACCCAGCCACGACCTCTCCCCAGGCTTTCTTATACGACATGACGAATCAGCCCAATCTTAGGAGAAGAGGTGTCAATCCCAAAAAGTCAACGTGTCTCCCAAGACAAGGCTGCACTCGCGATTCTCTATATTACTCCACAGGTATCCCCTCTCCACTCTCCACGATAGCGTATCACCGCTATTGCTTGACCAAGTCCTACTTTCAATCGCTTCTTGGATCTCTATATACCCCTTACAAATCACGCTGATACGAACAGCTCCAACCTACCATGAAGATTCACCTCTTCGTCCTACTGGCCCTCCTCGTAATAACCGGCTCAACCAACGGTATCTCTCGCCGCCCGACCCTCGTAAGCAAGCAACTTTGTATCGTTCAGAGCAATCCCAGTAATGGGTCTTGCTGTGTATGCATCGCAGGTCGTCTCATCTTCGCAACCAAGTGGGCACGCGTGAAGCGTTCGCGCCGTGGTGAAGTCTCGGTCTCACCGAACACCGACGGTCTATCCTCTCCTCCACCGAGCATGGGCAATACTACAATTACATCTCGCAACGGCGCCGATACTCGACCTCCTCCGAATAAACCCTCCTGGTTACCTATGTTCGAAGACCTCGTAACCGCTGTCTATCGTGTCGTCCTGTTGTTATTCAACCTCAACATCACAATGACATTAAGGTTTCAAGGTCAGTCTCACTTCATCCGAGTCGGCTACCGAACCGGAGCTGATAACTTTGAACAGCACATCAGATAAGAAACAGACTTCGACTTGGAAGAGACCAAAATGATCCGAGAAGGCCTAGATGGCCGGCATAGCCCTAGGTTGTTTTCCTCTCGGATAAGTCATCTCCAAATAGCTATACAAAATATCGCATCTAGGCAGTGTTTACTTCTGGGTGGCCATTTTTGGCGTCTTGCTGACACCTCCATCTCCAGAAAGCCTATCTGTCAATCAATGTCTCCTCAACATTCTAAACTCATCGGCCTACTCCCCAACAATCCGCGTTGGACACACACGCTCAGTCTGTCATCTCATTTCTCGAGCATAAGTACTCCACCTCCTAAGCCCCGGCCTTCACGCCTCGAGCGTCCGGTTTCGAGCACCAAATGGCTTTGGGCCCCGAGCCTTGACATATTTCCTCTAGCCTCCTTCCTCAACTACACAATCCGACCATCGACCTTGATGCTCCGCCATGATTGTCTAAGGTGCTCTCCACTCTTCCAGCAGCAGCTCCGCAAGTATTTTGAATTTCTGGTTTGGCGAAAAGGGCGTGGGACGCCCAAGAGCTGGCTGCCCTCTCTACATTTGGAACCTTTTTTAGGTATATGTAGGGATATCCCATACTATTATCGCAATGGCGCTTGGAGTTCTCGCAAGTCGCCAGAATTCCCATAGATTTGTCAGATGTAATATAGCAATCAAAATCCGTTTAGTCGTTGTTTGAAACACTTCACGTTGGACCTGTTGTGTGGCTCAACTACCCATATAGCCCCAAATCGCTCCTTCTCGTTGGGTGTCTCAAGCTAATAATATATCAATCACATCACTCATAAAGAAGGTCTGCGCAGCTAAATCTATAAGAAAGACCCTTCTAGGGAATAATGGAGAGGACTGAATTTTTTGACACGTCAAATGGCCCTAGGTAAGCTAATGTAAGACAATTGATAGAAGTGAAGCCATCTTTGAAGAGGTAGGAAAGGGCCGTAGCAGATCTGCAAGCAAATGGAATATAAGGTAGAAAGAATTTGTGATATGCTGAAATCCTTGCGTGTTCCGATTCAAGCTGACGGCCTGAGGTCGTTGTGGCTCGTGAATTCGTTCATCGTACACTTGTTCTGTCTATGTCTCTTCGTGGAAATCTCTGTGTTCCACGAGCTCTTAGAAATCGCTAAGTCCGCGTGGCCTCGTAGAGTTCGTTGTCTAATGCTGTTAGTGGTGGATGATATACAACGACAGAGGCAGCTCTCACTCCATGTCCAGTCGTTGGCGGCTTGGTATCATTCAGTCATGACATGTGTTTCGTGGATCATTATCGCCGCGCCTGCGACATTGCCTCGAATTATGGCTATCACGACTCTGGCTCTGTGGCTCGTTGTCGTCTTGCGATGCTGAGAGCGACATCTTTCTCTGAAATTGAGAGAACAAGGAGTGTTGTCTCCTTTGGGCGTCAGTGTTGTTGTTTGGATTGAGTCTATCATGGGTAGTGAGGAAGTGGTTCGTCGTGTCGGTGTTTGGGACTTCGGGATGATGAGGCTGGTCGTCCTGGTACTCGGACGGTTCGCTTGCAGAGGCCGTTGGTGGTCCGTTTCTGAAGTCGTATTCTTGCCAGCCTCCAATACCGCGGAAGTAGTTGGGAGGCGGTACATGTGTATCTTGCGCTCCTGCATTTGGAGGATATGCAGGATCCAGCTGGGAGGTAGGTATTGCTTGACCAAATTGCGTCATGTCCTGGCAATATGGAGCATTATTACCATTTCCGGCAAAAGGAGTGGTGACTGACGATGCGTCATGTTGGGCTGGAGAGGGGTCGAGACTTGAATCATCAATGCCGTTTTCGAACGCAGACCTGGGAAGCTCATGAGGATAGGCTTCTTCTAAGGGCCCAGCGGTATTACCAGTATAATTCAAAGCGCTTGATAAAGGCCCGTGCGAGATGTTAGGCTCCGGTCGCGCGGCAGGCCAGGCTTGGCCAGCATCCATGTCTTGGTCCATGGGGTCAAGGGCAGTCATTGATTGATCCTCGGCGTGGCGGTTGTAGTAGTATTCCGTCGACACCAAAGCTTCTTCTGCAAGCGCTTCCGGAGAATCCTCGCGCATTTCGAGTCTGACCTGTAAGTCGGCGACGATGGACGTATGCCAGCTACAGTCGGAGTGGGAAAGAGAATTAGATGTCAAGATGTGTTGCCAAGCATTCGTCACCCCCGATTGGAGCAACAACCCCTTGATGACGTTATTGTGGTCATATTGACTGATATCATGAGACTGCCTGTAATGCTGGGTGTCAATGTGGTTCATCTGGTCTGCGAGGGTATTGAAAGAGGTGATACAGAATCCACAGGCGTAAGCCTTCTTCGACTGGGTGCTTTTCCATTGATTCGCTAGGGACAGTCCATTCGGAATGCTATGGCTCTCCTGAAGATGCTTCACCAGATTGACCTTCCTGGTAAATGTGCGAGCACTTCCTAATGTTGACGCAGGTCCGCATAGTATGCAGGGATAGAATGTCTCGTGCTCCTTCATGTGCCTCTTCCATCCGTCACAAGTATAGATTGGTTGAGGATTCTCACAGACGATGCACCAATGAGCATGTGGGTGGGCAGAGGGACCAGAGGATGATGATGCACGCTCATCGATGGATTGTTCTCGAGACAGACCAAGGAGAGAGCCGCCTCGGCTCAAGGTGCTTCTCAGCGTGCTTTGAGCGGCGTGCTGAGTAGGGAGCATTTCTGCGACGAGGGTACCGGCAGATGACCTGTATATAGCTCTTGATAATTCATTTTGGGGTTTTTGTGGCGCAGGGGCAGTGAAGTTATGAGTCGCACCATATGGACCATGCAAAGATGGTGTGTTTTCTATTATTAAGTCTCATTAGCTCGGCTTTGTCGAGCAACTAAGGGCAAGAGGTACTGACCAAATTGACCACCCCACTGTAGAATCGCTGATACATGATCATCAGGAAGCCATTGAATGACGAAGAGGGCGTCCAATTGTTGACGGGGCAGGCATCTATGACTCGGCGAATGCTGACAGCACGGGTCGAGCGAGCGAAACACTTCAAGCCAAGCCAGCACCCTTGCTACATCAAATCCTTGAAGATTTGCGATAGCCTCTTGCTGTGAAAGAGGAGGCATCGTAGACTCGTCCTATTGATTGACTGGGGAAGCTGGCTCAGTTGTCTCCTGCAACGATCAACAACTTTGCTGCTGCTCTAAAGATCCATATTAGAAGAGGGTGAGAGGGTAAGCAAGAGTCGAAGGACGGAATATTGTTGTCGAAATTCAAACAATAGATTGATGATACAGCTCCAGATGCAATGCGTTCGGAGCATGTATAAAAGGAGGACTGAGAGCATGACAGATTGCAGCGCAGCAGGATTTCCAAAGAATGGAAGCTCGAGCATATAAGAGGAGCATGAGAACGAGACAAGCCAAAGCAGCCAGGTCAGGGCAGTTGGCCGTCCGGAGTGATCCATCATGGCCGCCGTGGATATCAATGGCTCAACGAGCGAGTCACCTATCACTCGTGAGTCGCTAAGCATAACACGAAAATTGCTGATGCCTCCACTACAAGGATTTAAGAGATCCCGGGAGATGCAAAGAATTGGAGGTGTCTTTTCGAAAAAAGACCGAAGCCACCTTTCTCCACATATCTTTACCAACAGTAATCGGCTCCCGCCCTAAAACTCTAGGCACTCGATCTACTTTAGGCTCTCTAATTACGCTCTCACGGGTCGGGCGCGAGGTGGCTTTGGGACGACGTGCCCCCACACAACCTCGCGGTCCCACCATTCCTCTTATCTATTCCTAGAAAGGTAAGGGCTACTCGCCGTTGCAAAAGTCGCTTCAGTGTGATACTGTTGATTTGGCATAGCACTTCGGCGACTTTCGTGTGGTGCGGTCCAGCTATTGGACCTGAAGACGTCAAAATTGACTAAGCCCCATATTCCCTGCTAGACTATTTCTTGGCAGCCAACCTAGATTATAGCGGCAGCCAAGGGGGCGATCAGGGTGCTCTTCAACATCGTCGACTTCTCGCTCCCAACCCCCATTTTGGAGCCGCGTAACCTTGGATACGCTGCACTTCTTCGTTCTCTAGAGGATACGTACGCACGTACTGTCCAGTAATATTCCAATTTACTGCGGAGGAAGAGGTTCATTGTTATCTGCACGGACGCAACGCTTAGATGATACGGTTCAGGAATAATAGCATCCACACTTCGCCAATGCGATATGCTATCAGAACTAATCTAGATCTAGAGACTGCTTAGCTAGAGTTGACATCCGAGATCGTTCCCAGGTTTTTATGGGTCGTTGAAAGGCATGTCATAATAAAAAGATGGTAGTAATGTCATGAATTGTTGGTAGCATGTTCCTCAGATGAAAGCTAATCGAATGGCTGAAAAAGGCCGAAATGATCAAAACTCACCAACTCCCATAGAAGGCTGGTTGTGTTGAGTAGGCGCTATCAATTTTATGATTCTGTGGCTTGATATCTGAGACAAGATTTCAACTGGCCCAGGGTTGGAAGGATTCAGTTGGGCAGAGATCCGGGCTGATTCTCTACCCCTCAAAATTGTGATAGTGGGGGTCCCCGTTCCGCTGCAGACTACAGCCCACCCGCCGGCTCACAATCTCCATCGCGTTGATCAATACAAGGATTGTACCATGATGCTCCGCGAGTTACATGATTCGTACCACGTTAGTTTTTGAAGACTAAATTATGCCCTAATTCTTCAAAGACGGATGGCGTTGCATTCTCCTCCAAACTTACCGGAGCTTCCGACAAAAGACACAGAGAACCTTTACGTACAACAACGTCGATTTGCAACAGCAGATCCGATAAGAAGTTTTTCGGTCGAGATCCGATGCTGGCTGCATACGCAAATAGCTTCTGCTCTCAAATTTTCTTATCGGTTCCGTTTTTGCTAGCATCTCCAAGCCTGTAGTCTCAAAGGTTTCACAATAATCTGCGAGTTCATTGGGTTGGCCCGAAATAGAGAATCTCGTTCATATTGGCCAAAGAAGCACCTGAGCTGATGCAAAGCGGTGAATGTTGAACTATCAATAGGATTGGCAGGTGCTGAGTTTCCCCATTTTCTCCGTGGATGCGGCAATACCCCACAAGCACGATAAATGGAGAATGAACCATCGTCGATCATCTAGTGGAGGTGGGTTGTTTGGCCTTACCCCTGGGTTCCCCGTGCTCCCCGCTGCAGCTAGAATACCGAGTATGGAATTCCTGTGAAGATGAAAGCTAACATGATGCAACAATTGGCTCTGATGTACGTTACGGTCTAGAACACAGGTTGTAGCTCGTCATTAGAACCGACTCACTAGAAGCCACAAAGAATTATGAAACCACACTATCTCCAAATCAGCGGAGCTCGGCCCCTAACTCAGCGCCCAGCTCAACCTTGTTTAGCTCGGAGCCTTCAGAACGCCCGTGTCATCAGGTCAAATACAGCTCACCCGCCGTAGGCACTAGAATTGCACTTCAAAATACATCATACTCTGATTCGACCGCATGAGCGGAACTGCCAATCATTTCTAGTAATCATATCGTGGATTGTTAGTACATTTGTTTCCTAGAAAACTGCACTACGCCTCATCCTCACCGCCAGATCAACAGTACTTGACGGCTTTGGCAATTCGAAAGAAAATTCTCGTATTCGACACGAGAAATTGGCATGAAGCGCGACCCCTTGCATGAGAGCGTGGGATGACTGAGTGGTGCCTTACGATGATCTCTACTTCCACGGCGCGGTGCATCATATAGATCGGAACCCATCGCTCGGCTGACACTAGTGACCGTTGTCGTTGAGCGCAAGGTCACACGCCTTATTTGGAGAGTGCCGGATCCCAAATTGGCTCTCTTTGACATGGATTATCACGGCTATCATGCTGTGTATACTTCTCGTTATATGCCACGTATGTTCCCAGGATCTTGGCGCTGACCGCCAGCCATGGCGGCCTTGGCAGCAATATCCAGGAGTACCAGGATCCAGGAATCTGGAATCTACGCTTTCATCATTCTATCTCTCAAGTTCTCACTCCCGACCGCCCTACTCTATCTGTCACGTTTTGAAAACGTCTCTTTGACCTGGGAATTCTATAGTATGAGCATGTTCGCGGCTTAATTGTGAGTATGCATCATTAATTTCATAAGAAAATTGGGAAGGAATGCAACAAACTTGATACCTCGCTCTACGGATTATTACGACGAAATAACTTAAGTATGAGGAGCCTGCAGAGCACTCGCTGATATCCTCAATCCTCGATCTAGGTACTCGTACTAATACTCCTCGGGGGCATACATACAGCTGATTGAACTCATTCAATCTACAAGAATGTACTCACTAACTCGGTACGTTCTTCACACTTGATTCGTACCATACTCCGTCTACTACGTCCGTCTTCCACTATCCTCGACCGGATCACATGCCTAGCACCATACACTTCGCCCTCATACTTCCCTCAATGCCCTTAGGCATAATCCTCAGCACAAAAACGGGTCTCTACAGGGAATAAGTTGCGTGCCGTGAGCAGAAGGATCAACACACATATATGGCAATCAGCGCCTGTTTAAGAGGACTATGAATTGGTGATATTCATGTCTGGAATATTCATTATTCGTAAGGTCTCGTCATACCTGCATTTAATTTTGCATATACACGGGGAAACTTTCGGATAGAACAATAATCTCAACCTGCATGCATGATACATGTGTCGATATCGCTAGATAGAACTTTACATCCACTACGTCTCGTTCAAACTACCGCTCGTCTCGTACTAAAGAGTCAAATCTTCCTTTCATACCAACCGAAATGAGGTGAAATAGTAATTCTGGTATAGTTTTAAGTCTGTTAAAGTTCAAAGAACCTGTGATTTCGGCGATGCCGATGAATGATATGACTGAGTGCAAGTTCTCACCACGCAAGAGCACAGAACCCGTAGTGCAACAGCAGCTCGGTAGAACATCGGCGGATGCACATTGCTTGGCAAGCTGGATGATCCAATCAGGCTTCCTCGATTACCAAGTCTGGTACTAGGGATCCTGGCCTCCCTTGTCTGCTGTTCAATTTCAAAAGACGCAAGCTCATTATCAGGACTAGAGTAAAGCGCAATATAATTTTTCATACCGTAGTCTGTGAACTGGTATACTGTAACAAGACCGCCTCTCCCAGCCATGCGCAATGCTAATCTGTTCCAATTATATCATTGCAACACTCAGTTCTTGACGAAAAACGCAGCAGGCCGCCATTCCAACCTAGGGTCATTCAGCTAGGTCTAGTGCTGGCCTCAGTCAAACTTGTCTGCCATTCCCTAGTCTATCAATTACAAAATTCCTGTCATAAATTCATACGGCACCAGGCCTAGGAGAGATTTTGTGTATAATTTGATCAAAAAGCGGGGAAGGAATTCATCTCAGCAGATCCATCCATGAGCGAATCAGCTTGAACCATAATGCTGCTTCACAGCTTAAAGCCTGCCGTGTCGAGATCGATCGGTTCGCTTTCTCCTTTGCGTGCCTGCGCTATCATACTCGGATGATGCTGTATACTCTGTTAGCCCCCCAGAAGGCTGCTGCTCCTCGAAGGTAGCTTGAGTATTACTTTCGTTGAAGGAGAATGGCGGAGTTGGAAGTGGCGTCGGTTGGGTTGCCATCGGCATGGCGTTGGAATAGCTATGACCAATTGGAACTTTGGTATACATCCTGCTCGGAAGGTTGATTGAAGCTGTGCATATTCTCGGAATAGGTGTTGGGCGATCGCAGCTGGTGTGGATGAAGAGAGGATGGAGCTCTTATTGCCTCGTTGCCGTCGTTGTATGGAAGCCCCAAAGATGCACAGCTGTCATGGTACTGGTTTGCGGAGAATGATCCCTTTGCTTGACTTTGATATGATGTCGAGTAGAAACCTCCCTCTGGATAAATTTGCTTGACTTGACCGGCACCAGCCCATGAATGAGACTGATGGTCGCGAGCAGAAAATGTCGGAGACCTTGGCCACTCTGGTACGATAGGCGGATAGGGAAGAGAGTCGAGGCCGGGAACCTGGGTTGTGGGCGCTATGTACGACTCCATGGGTGAGATAAAGTCTACCTTCTTTGGGTCATCAGCAGTGGTACGGTCCAAGTCACTTTGGCTGGACGCGGCCCCATTTATGTTACTCAAATTATACGCAGCTTGCGCAAGGCCCTCAGCGGTCTGCTCATGGCAGGGTCCCAGCTCAAGCTTGTATTGCAAGTCCTTTATGCTGGGATTCTGCCAAGTGATATCCGACGGCTGATTTAGGGATAGTGAAGAAACCATGCTTTGCCACGCTCTATCAACCCCAGGCTGTGTTAATAGACCTTGAATGACTTTATCATCGTCCCATACGGCGAGTCCTTGCTGGCGCTCGAAATGCTGGGTGCCGATGTGTTTCAGTCGGTCTTGGAAATTGAGGAATAGATGGCCGCAGAATCCACAGGCCCATGCTTTCTTTTTATCAGCATGTCGCCATTTGTTAGCTATCCCACGGCGCTGCACGAGGTCCTCAATCCCATGAACCTTGCCCAAATGATCCACCATGTCACACCTCCTCTTGCATGAGAACGTATGTGGTCCCCTGACATCCTTCAATGTAGCGTTATGCTTTTCGAAATGGTCGATATCCGGGTCGCTAGATCCACAGAGTACACATTTGGTGCCATGCTGCGTAATCCCCTGAAGTCCACCGAGCATACAGATGTATTTGTATTCATGCTCCTTTTCTTCCCTTCTCCAATCGTCTCTTCTCTGATACGATGTTGGTTTCTCCTTACCGCAGCTGGTACACCAATAGATACCGCTCTTCTTCGCTGCGAGGTTGCTAGATTGTGCTTTCGAGCAGGTGAGATGCGTCTTTGATAGGCAATCTTTGGTCCCACTTTGTGAAGACGCGGCGGGGAGCTCGGTGATTAGGGTGCTGCTATTGCCCGGCAGGCGATCTTTTAAATTGACCTCTATATAATGGCATTAGCACTCGTCCCTTTTGGATAGAATACAGTGGACTCCTGACCTTCCAATCGCGTAGTCTCTAGCCACGCAAGAACCCGGGTGTCTTTGCATTTTTCCAAGGTTTTGATGGCATGAACCTGCGGGACTGACAATCTGCCACGACCGTCCCAGTGCCGGAAACCACCTTCCCGCGCGAAGGCGAGCCATGCAAGTATCTCCTGACCCTCGTAAGGCTGTAATGCCACGACGGCCGCTTGTTGTTGTGAAGATATAGGATAGCTCGGTAAGACTTGCCTCCCGGTACCCCACATTGACGCTAATGAAAATTCGGGTTAGTGCCTAAGGTACTAGAGTCTTCTGCAGTCACTAAATTCCTTCCTTCGAAATTCACTTATGTACTTGAGGACGTGAATTCTGTTGACGTGATGAGAGAGACCTTGGTATCTCGCAAGTGGATGGCTGAGAACGTGAGCTGTTGTAGCGGCATGTAAAGTGTTCCGGAGTTTCAAAAGAAGATGTGCAGTCTTATCCAGGGAAGAGTAGAGGGGCATCTTGTTAATGTTATGGAGCCTACCGGAAATTTGCAACCGCGCTGTCTGGCTGTGGGATTACTAGCTTGGCTGGGCTGGGGTCCAGTGATTCATGATTCATTTAGAGGACGGGAATAGCCCATAGCTTGAATCGTGAACCTGATATGTACAGCTAGCAGCAGTTACCCTTCTTACGCTATGACTTCAATGTTGTGCGTAAAGACATCTTGATTCCTTCGACCAGAAATTGCTTACCTTCGTCGCATATATTGAGTGCGATGACAAATACCTCTGTTGAAGCTAGGATGCTGAGACAACCTTCGAGGGAAAGAGGACAGTCCGGCGGCATAAGGGCTGACGTGACCTAGAATTCTCTAGTGCTCCGACTCAAGATGATTACAAGGTAACAAAATCATACACAATTTGACATTTGCTACTGTAACATACATCGTTGTCGCTAGAGTAAACCCTTGTCGTGGTTGATCTATTCGTCTTTTACTAAATAGCCCTGTCTTATCTCGACATGCGATTGGGTCCTCTTAAGTCTCTCAGGTGATGTCCCTTCAATCCTCCGCTCGCGGTCGGGAGGTCATGGCTAAGGTCGCCACAGGACAGCCAACGCTGATAGCGTTACCGAAACGTGGATTCGGTAAGGGATCGCTGAGTTCCTTCTACCTCCCTCTCCAAACATTGGCACTCGGCCTAAGTCAAGATGAGACAATCAGCTGCGACCAAAATAGCAGATTACCAGTCTCTATGCATACATGCTGGGATGCCCACGGGCTGGCTTTGGGAGTTGATGCCACGTTGGACCAGGTAAGTCAAAATAATGTTTTGCCGATGGAACACGATCGTCCCCCACCCGGCGTGAGCGTACCTTGCCTTAGCCGCATATTATTCTGCAGCTTTACCTTCTTAGGGGAGAAGTGGAGGCGGCTTTTGGACTAGTCAAAGACTTGCCGAGGCCTTGCCTTGTCATCTCGCGGACCCAGAGATCAAGCACCGGGCAAGCGAAACCCGCGAAGGTGTGGGTGCATGACAAGATGGAGGCGACAGAACTGTTGGAATGGCGTCTACGGGGGGCCAGGGGGTACGTAGTCCTTTGTCACGAGAGCGACTGTAATCACCGCGAGGGGATGCAAAGAAAGCCTAGCGCTATCTAGAGGTATGTGGCTTTCAAGCGTCTGAATCTTCTGCACCACTCGAGATTGCGGGGAGCAGTATTCTATCGGTGAACTTGTTCCAATATTGGAATGATCTACCTAGTGGCAGCCCTCTCGCTAGAATAACGTTTCGTCAGATTGTTACTTGGGTCGCCTCGGCAAGGATGGCTGCGCCGGGCTGGACCTTCAGGATGCAGTCAATGTATGCCTTTTCCAGAATTTGCCTCCGCATTGAATCTTGATGGCAGGCAGTAAGGCGCATCCCAAGGTAGATGCAATTTCGGCTTCCACCAACCCGAGTTTGTGTTCAGTATCATCGGCTCCTCGTCTAGTTTCTCTCATTGTCTGATACCGCCTTTTGGCGATTGCTATGCCAGATCAAACCCCTCTACAATTTTCGAAATTCCAGCACCCAAACAAGGATCAAGAGAGTGTTAGGTAGCCCTTCTCTTGATACAATACTGATATTGCAGAAAGCCTGAGTGATAACGTTGCCGAAGTAGTGTGGAGTGGATGTGATTGATTCCAGAACCTTTTGGAGACCCTCCCCCCTCCAAGAATAGTCGTTTCAGGTATCAGCAGGTGCTCGTATTGGGTCGAAGGATTGGAGTAGTGATGCGGTATGGCATCCATCAGGTGAAAGTAAAACAAAAACGCCACGAGAACACGTTCCGGGACCCCCGCACTTGCGCATGATAGTGCGTTATCTGCTGGTCAAGCTGAAGTTTTTGGAGTTCTACCAATCAACTTGCCGCGCCGTGTGATTCGATGCGTTGTCAATTGACACGGAAGTAGGACACGCTAATCAAGCCACAAGAGTCCGGCGGGTGCTTATGTACCTTCGTACCTGCTGCCTTTTGGCGAACCTGGTATGTGCGCACCAATGACTGTGATAGCAGGATCCACTACTGCCACTCGCCTAGACACCGCAGATCATTGCTTTTGCCGGTATGCCCAGCATTGTTTTCAGGCGTCCAGGCAAACGCGCTCTTTAAACTTGAGGCTCAACAGCGCGCGGATTTTTAGGAAGCTTCACATCGAGCGTCGCAGTGTCTTCCATTACTCTGGTGTCACATTCATTTGTTTTTCATGAGCTTCTAGTGTTCCGGACCATGCACGGTTTCGATGCATCGAGACTTGAGGCATTTCTGCCTTGCGAGCCCCGCTTGCTATGTCGGACTGACGATTTCTTCAGCTACACTTTCAAGTTCACTACATCTAACTCTTCCGCTAATAGGGCTCTCATTCTTAGGTCTCTGACACCGCCTGCTAATTGTATCTTGGCCAATACAATCGCTACTGCCGCCAATATCGTTCGTAGCTAGTGCGGCCAACATAGGTTGTCTCTGGCTGGCTCTGCGACTTCTTTCTTCTCGGCAGCCCCGTTCGCTGTTCCAAGGCATGCGTCGGAATTCTCATCTCAGAGAACTGGATCCTGTTGCTCTTTGTCGAGGAACCTGTCAGGTATATTTTCCGCTCTCCCCACAACGAAAGTCACTACAGCCTTCCTAATAGTCCTTGTAGTTAGGAATCCTTGCTTCAATTTGTCTGGCATAGGCTTCCGCGGACCTAAGTGAACTGGCACCTCCGAGTTGGTATTGGTCTACGATACACCCTGAACCTCCGTTGCTGGTTGTGAAGACATTAGCCCATAATTCACCCTAATTCTCCGTTACTGGTTGATATTCCCATTTCAAGGCCCCCTCCTCTGTGAATCAGCTCCAGCAGCTCCTTTTTCTCATAGCTCAGGACCATGGCTAAACTGTGATGTCTGCAGGTCAATCTCCGAGGAACCTCGTCCCACACGGCCACTCCCTCCTCTCTACAATGGAATTAACACGCGTTATACTCTTTACGCTGTCGAGTGGCGACATGGAACCTATGCCTTTTATGAATACGATCTAGGAGAGCAGGAACCGGGATCAAGGAACCAGCACCAGAAACCAAGGGCCAGAAGACCAGGACTAGACCAGGACCAGGACCAAGGGACCCCTGTCTTTAATACACAACGTGTCAATATACAGGAAAAAGAACTCTTCGTTGGATTCAAAAATCTCTGCGAGGTCAAGGGATCTACACCAGAGCGACTGTTATGTCGGAACGCAGGACCAAGGAGCTCATGCAGGACTGAGGAATCTATGCCGGACCAACGAGTACGGGCCTTTCTTACAGGCTATGCTGAAGTACAGGAGTAAGTAATCTATGATTTCGACACATACTATACCAACGAGATTGTGGCAACATGGGATCTATGCCTTTCTTGATGTTCCGCGACAAAGGCTGCCAGATTATAGGAGCATATGCTTGCCTTCATTTACATTACCTGCGCTATGATGGCTTTTCTATATGGAGCAGTTTCAGCCTCGAAGGATACATGGATCGATTGCCTAGTGGTGCCAGAATTAGTAGAACATATGTTAGCCTTCATTTATATCGCCCGGAGTATGATGGGCCCTGTGTATGGAACGGTTTCGACTTTCGAAGATGCATGGATCGGTTCCTTGGTAAGGCCCGATCTAATTCCCCAACAGGCTCCGAATATCGAATGGCCATTCCCCATCGTCGAACATTGGTGGCCTCTTAGCATGCATCTACTCTGACTCTCCGCCACGTATTAGCTGCCGCCAATAGTGATCGAGGTGAAGGGCATCTGTGCAGGGCCCTTTATGGTAGAGGCCAAATGCATCGATATTGATCAGAGACAAACCGCCGCTGCGCAAGAGCAAGGTTCATATAAGACGAATCGCCCCAAGAATGATCAGTGGCAGTCTCATCGCACTATATAAGCAGGTAAGACACAGCATCCCTCCCAACGACATCACCTGGAGGCCCCATGAAAAGCAACCGCTAATTATATTTTGTTGCCAGACGCTGCACGAGCACCACGACTTCTTTCTGGTACCTTAACATCCTTCCGCTAATCAGGCCTTAATTAGGCTCGCTGCTAAATACTCTATACCAGTAAGGATGTGGCACTATAGAATACTTGTATTTCTTGACCAATAATTGTTATTTTTTGCCAGACGCTGCACGAGCACCACGACTTCTTTCTGGTACCTTAATGTCCTTCCGCTAATCAGGCCTTAATTAGGCTCGCTGCTAAATACTCCATGCCAGCAAGGATGTGGCACCATGGAATACGTGCATTTCTGAACCCGTTACGGTATCGGCTCTTGGCTTTACAACTCGAATGCTCGGTTTCATCTACATGGCGCTTATACACGAGTTACACAACGAGTACACTCCAGGCGACAATCGGTCATCAACGCCTCCTATATGCCTTTTCGGAACTGACTTGACCTCCTTCCTACGTCCAATGATTAGTTGAAGATACTTGGATTAACTGCCTTGGGTCTCGGATCATACTCCCACGCGAACATCACGGTTTTTTATTGGCGTCACAGCGTTCTACCAATTAAGTGGCCCGAGCTTCTGTTGCCACGTACCTTAGGTCTGCGATGATGTGCCACTGGTCAATCTGACTGACTCCTCGGGCTGTCCGAATCTTTGGAGCACATGCTGGCCTTCATCTACATTGCTCATTCAAGGATGGCTTGTCTCCTGGAAACCGTCTTTACAATCGAGAACACATGGATGGAACGCTTCGGTAATAGTACTCGACACACTGCATGCTTCTCGGTTGTCTGAACACATTCCCGACAGCCATCGAGGATGGCGAATCCGTGGACCAATATTTTTGGAGTAAAGTTGCTCATTTCTGATACCACAAGGCCGCTGAGAATAAGGCCACTTGTTGGAAACCTCTACCATCACCTTGCCACATTTTCTTGTCCTAGCCTACTGGATTGGCTCTTGTTAAAACCTGGATCGTTGTGTTGTCATACGCGGTCGGATAACGTCGGCCGTACTATTGTGCCACTTTTGGAACTTATTCTTGATGGAAGCGATCCAATACAGGATCTTTGAAATTCAAATATGGCTCTCCGGATCAATTCACCGCCGCTAATGGGGATAAGCAGGGAGATGACGATGAATGTTTGATCGAGCTCCTCGGGACCCGCGAATGCCTCCTAGGATGTGGCAATGTGGAATCCACGCGTTCTTTGAATAAATAAGAGCATCGGATTGTTGGGTCCTTGTTCGACATTTTAGCTGTCCTCTTTTAATATGTCAGCCCCAATGAGGGGACTAATCGCGATGAGTTCAGGTTATCTAAAATTCGTCCTTTCCAGGAGTTGGTTCCTGCAATTATCGATATCATATGACAAATTTGTGGTCAAGATATTTAGGGACATCCCTACACAAATTGAGGATAGAACTACATTAGATATTGAGGATGCGACTACGTTGGACATTGAAGATATAACCACGTTGGAGGTCGAGCTAAATGTCTAAGTGCCAGATGTGATACTTGATCTAAACAATCTCTATACACTTCTTGATTTGACATTTGCCTTTGTAAGATGCGCTAAGAAACCTATTCTGTGATTTCAATGAAAGGGCCGACAATTTCATCATGACCATTTAGTCACTGCCCAAACCACCACTTGACCTCGCATGCCTCGTAGGCTGTGTCAGCAAGAGCTCGTGCGCTAATATCATCTGACGGACCTTCTTCGAGCCTAGGTTGCAAATCTTTCAACGCAGCTTCCGTCCACGCCATGTCCGAAAGCCCAAAACTCGGCATTGACAGGATCTTGGCTTTCCAAGCTTCATCGAGCCCTGGTTGTTGCAGCAAGCCCTGGACTACTGTGGTGGCGTCCCAATCGGCCAGAGTCTTGCCTTGCTCGAAGTGAACCTGGACATGCTTCAGACGTTCATGAAAGGCTATGAATGTCTTGACGCAGAAGCCGCACGACCACGCTTTTTTGCTAAGCGTCTTTTTCCAATTGGTTGCGATTGCCTCGCAGTGGGAAACACCATGGACATTGTGGTATTTGCTTAGATGCTGGACCATGTCACGTCTTCTTTTGCAAGAGAACTGTTTGGCATTGCTCAATGCGCACATTTGAACGTTGTGTATTCCGAAATGACTGTCCTGAGGATTAGTCGCGCCACAAAATACACATGTCGACAATTCTGCAGAGCCTTCTTGAACTCCTTTGAGCATGCAGATATACGTCGCTTCGTGCTGTTTCTCCTCCCTTTTCCAATCGTCGCAATTCTTGTAGGATCTCCCTTTCTCCATGCCACAGGCAGTGCACCAATAGACTCTGTCATCGTTGCTAAGTGGTTTGTTCCTGGTCTGAGGAGTGTCAAACTGGACTGCTTGGGTTTCGTTCGATGGAAAGACTGCAGAGTTCTCTTGAGACGAAAGGCCAACAAATGTGTCTGCACATGGTCAATTCTCCGTTGATTTCGTCATACGTAAGCATCACTAACCACTTTGAGCCTTAGATCGCCGGTATCGAAGCCAATCTAGAACAAGGCTATCTTCATACTCGCTCAGTGCCGAGATAGCAAGGACTTGTTCATTCGATAACCGTCCAATTGCTGGCCAGTAATTGAAACCACCTCTGCGTGCGAACGCTAGCCAAGCGATTATCTCACCGTCACAGAGACTTTGCAAGACGGAGATACAACCAAGAAGCCCAGCTTGGGAAGGACAAAGAGAAAAAGGGTTGGCTGCATAATTATCGATGCCACTAGCATTAGTAGCATTTGAATGAAACATGATTAGTTTGATATTGAAGCTTCCTCTCGATCAGTGATAAAATGAGTGTGAAGTACAGAATCTGCTCAGTCTGGGGGTATTGAGTCGAGCTGCTGAAGCAAGTAGTGCAGGAACAGCCTTCTTATCTGACTTATTTGATCAACTAATGTCATCATTCCTGGCTGTGGGACATAAGGGTCCTGGCTGGCCATTAGTAAGTCTACACTTGTAATTTCATGAGAGAGCACATGGGGGATGTGGCCTTCGTGCGTGCAGCGCACGGTGAGTGCACCGGCGCACTATCTACAACTACCCCCTCTAGGCAAGCCAAGACGGGAGTACCCACCAATCCACTGAGTTGGCGGTCAGGCCGACACTATGACCACGCCTCAGAATAACCCGGAATTGCCCGCCAAATTTTAGGTGCTAGCCAGAACAATACGGATTCTGTGTCACCAATATCTCTTTCCGAGTTTGTTAAGCTGTGCTGAAAATGGACGTAAACTTGTTATTTGAATAAATTTGAGACGAGGTGGAAGGCAGACATCAATTAGAAAAATATTCTTTATAATACAATCCATGTGGAATGGAGGTAATATGGCATCGCTTCGCATGCCCACGATGGAGAAAAGCACTTCTATATAATACACCATTCAGAACATAATATGCAAATGGCCAGGGGCTTGTGATGTATCTCTTATCAACACAATACGAGAATTGAAGTAGATGACGCGATGTGAAGAGAATGAAGAGGGCTGAGCAGTCCAAAGATCCAATGTCGAGAATACATAGTCGTCCGAGGGAAAAGTAATACCAATCGAAAAGATATTGTGGCACGCTATGTCGTTCCATGACTTCGAATACCAGTCCAGGCGTTGTCCATCCCATCCCAAGTTCCCATCCGTATCTTCTTTAATATTACTATCGACTCTTACCCTATGTTGTGAAAGTTCGCGCGAAGGGGACAGCGATCGAACTCCGTTACTGCTTCTATCCAATCGCCTATACATAAATCATAAGCACAGTTTCAACGTTGGCGGCAAACACTCCGCGTACGCTCGTCCTCCTGCATAGAGCGCTCAAGCTCTTCGAAGTCGAGGTCCGGCGCGTCGTGGTACTCCCATAACTTGTTACGCGAGCGTTGTTTCCTAGCCCGAGGAGACAGAGAACGCATATCTGGGTACGTGGAGGACGGGAGTACCTTGACCGTTGGTGGCAGGGTAAGATGCGGTGTCAATAGGGAATTATCAGTATTGTCTGTGTTGTGGGCATTTGTTCCAGGCTGATATACGGGCGCGCAGGGGTAAGGTTGCGGTGTCAAGTCGCTTGGTCCAGGAAACAAGGGGGATGCCACTCTCCAGCTGATGCTGAGCTACCTCGTCTTGATGTGCGGCCATAATCACCTGCTGCATCAAAAGAGTCAATCCAAGGCGAGGATGGTTCAATCTGAGGTAGAGTCCAACCTTTATCACCTCCGGATCGAAAGGGTAGCTCTGTGCCTTGGTTGAGCTGCTGGTAAGATGTTGATGGCACGTTGTACAAGGGATTGCCGTAGATCTCACGAGGTTGGGACCAATCTGGAATATGCCAGGACGAATCGTATTGCTGATCTGATAAGCTTTTACTCTTAACCAAAGTACTGGTAGCCGCCAGGCTTGGGTTTGGATCAGAGTATTGCGGAGTCAAAGATATCTGATACAAATTCGTGGAGATATCTTTGCTAGTCTGCAGCTGCTGATCTGATAGGTCGATGGTAGAAGCTCTATTAGTCTGCGCTTGGTGTTGGAGGTGCCAGCTGGCTTCGTTGATCACTGCCGACGCAAGAATCTCTGCGGCGTCTTCGCTCACTTCGAGTTGGAGCTAGAGGCCCTTGATTACGGATGAGTCCCAAATGAGATCTTGGCTGGTGTTATAAGCATTGCCGAATATTGAGCGCCAGATGTCATTGACCCCAGGCTGTAGCAATAGCCCCCTTATAATATTGTTGAAATCCCATTGATGTATGCCTTGGAAAAGCTTGAAATGCTCGTTATCGATGTGATTCAATTGTTCAGTCATCGACGCGAACAAAGAGATGCAGAATCCACAGCTGAAATACTTCTTTTTGATCGGTTTCCGCCATTCATCCGCCAGCGGACCGCCAGTAGAAATGGGCGTCTTGTATTGCGGCTAAGACTAAAGCAGAAAATTTGGAATGATTGGGGTCTCGCGCGAGATGATTTTTTAATACTGTTCACCGGTCAAACCATATCCTATCCGTCCTTCTGAAATCAGCGCGCCCCTTAAGGGCGATGAAGATTGGGATGGCGGGGAGGCGACGACACGGACACTTCATGCGGCTCCTGCAGGGATCTTCGCACAAATTCATTTTGTGCGAAGATCCCTGCAAAGCGGTTAGATCTTATCGAAATTGAGCAGACAGCGTTACCCAAGGTCTCAACCGTATCACAATATGGGCATAGAGCAACCGGTCCGCTTCATCATACCGGATCACCAGCGAAAGATCAAATATGCCCAAGATCAAGTGCAATCCATACGGTATGCAATATCAAGAACCCACCAAACTCATGCGTTGTTGCGTGTGAGTCTTTCTTAGATGGCAGGAGACTCGAGATTTTAGGCCGGCTAGCGGGTGAAAGAAATGACCACGCACCCTTTAGGCTGCAGCCGCACAACTCGTCAACCTAATACTGTACACAAAGTCTGTTTATAACCCCCTGATAGATAACTTCGTCAGCAAGACCTCTGTATTAAAGTATGTTTTCGAGGATATAGAGCACCTGCCGGATTTTAGAGTTGCAGGCTTCCGTTTCACCCACGAGGCCGGCTACCTGTATTTTTGCATCACGATACTAAACCGAAACGGGGGTGGTTGCTCAGCTCCCGGCGGGCCTCAGCCTAATATCATTATTGTCATATCAATTCACGTCAATTCTTGCCACCATCTGATGCATCTCACCCAGCCATGACCTCTCCCCAGGCTATCTTATACGATATGAGTGTCAATCCCAAAAATGTCAACGTGTCTCCCAAGACAAGGCTGCACTCGCGATTCTTTATATCACTCTATAGGTATCCCCTCTCTACTCTCCACGATAGCGTATTACCGCTATTACTTAACCAAGTCTTACTATTAATCGCTTCTTGGATCTCTATATACCCCTTATAAATCACGCTGATATAAACAGCTCTAACCTACCATAAAGATTCCCCTCTTCGTCCTACTGGCCCTCCTTGTAATAATCGGCTCAACTAACGGCATCTCTCGCCGCCCGATCCTCGCTAGTAAGTAACTTTGTATCGCTCAGAGCAATCCCAGTAATAGGTCTTACTGTATATATATCGCAGGTCGTCTCATCTTCGCAACCAAGTAGGCACGTGTGAAGCGTTCGCGCCGTGGTGGAGTCTCAGTCTTACCAAACACCGACGGTCTATCCTTTCCTCCACCGAGTATAAGGAATACTATAATTATATCTCGCAACGGCGCCTATACTCAACCTCCTCTGAATATATCCTCCTAGTTACCTATATTCGAAGACATCGTAACTACTGTCTATTGTGTCGTGCTCTTATTATTCAACCTTATCACTTCATTCGAGCCGGCTACCGGGCCTAAGCTAACAACTTTGAACAGCACATCAGATAAGAAACCGACTTCGACTGGGCAGGGACCAAGGTGATCAGCGAAGGCCTAGATGGCCGGCATAGCCCTCGGCTTTCTTATATTAAGGTCAGCCATCCCTTAATGCTAGTGGATGTTTACGCAATTCTTGCTGACAAGTTTATCTCTAGAATTCCTATCTGTCAACCAACACATCCTCACCAGTCTACACTCAACGGGTTACACTCCAACAGTCCACGATGGACACGAACACTCGGCCTATTATCTCTAAGACTAGGACCTCGAGCACAAACAATCTATTCCATGGGCATGACCTTTCCACCTTGACTACACAATCCAACCATCAACTTTGATGGTCCGCCTCGATCATCTACTCTCCACTCTTCCAGCAGCGACTCCGCAGGTTTTTTGAATTTTTCGTTCGGCGAAAAGGCGTGGGACGCCCAAGAGCTAGCTGTCGTCTCTATATTTGGATTATATGCTAGGGTATTGATAGAGCTTATCATGTGTTAGTATAACAAAGGTGCTCGGGGTTTTGGCGTCGCGGTTTAGTTGTCAATAGATATATCGGACTCAATGGACACTAGTTTCGATGTATCGCGCTGTACCTACTCTTCATACGTGTGCTCTTTTGCTACAAAAACTTTCAACTTTCACCACCATCTTAATATCCAGAAGTAGAATTAATAAGCCAATAACAAAAGATGATGCTTGTACGAAAATATAATGGGCTCGTGCCAATACATTCCGTAACAATCTATATCACAACCCATGTTAAATGGACCATATACCAACTTTTCGATCCCGCTTCCCAAGATGCACGCATAAATTTAGTAATACAGGGTATAGAAGTATAATTTACAAAAGATAGATCGGTTTGTCTGGAAAATTCTGATGTAGTACAAGGTCTAGTAGATGGGAATCTCGAGATTTGGAAAGTACTGGTGTGAGCGGTCTAAAGGTTGAAGCCCAGTGTAATGAGCCCTTCAAAGACAGGAGTGTAATCGATGGACAGTGCAAGATGCACAGTGCGAGATGTTTGCGTATGTGGCCTGGTCGTGTTGTTGGACAACATCGATGATTTTGCTTGCATCACTTCTTTGCATACCATGAGCTCGTGGACCATCGGCTCTTGAATGAGGGGCCTATAGAATTGAAAGTAGCCCATAATTCTGGATCTCTTCTCGGAACTCCATCAGTCGTCCATGATATATGGGTCGACGTTCATCGGTATCCTGTTGGATTTGGTGTATAGTCATGCTGCATCGAGCACACGCCAAGGAAGTCTCGCAACTTGTTATGAGATCGTTGCTTCCTTGCCTGAGGTACTCGGTCCAAATTTGAGTTGGAAGATTCTAGGATAGGATTTGATAAGAGAAATGGATGGATGCGTCCTGGTGACATGGCTTCAAAGGCTCCGGTGTATGTAGGATTGTTCGTCTGTGGTCAGGACTGGTATGTTGAGGGGTTGACGAACGAATTTGGGGGCGATCCGCTTTGGACATGTGAAGCAGTTGTTTGCCAGCCCTCGGTAGGTACTGAGCTGTTGGGTCCTCGATCGCGTCCATCGTACCCCCTTGTCAAAGTGGGTGGAGTTCCGAACCAAGATATAGATGGTCCTGGCATCCAGCCACTGCCATCGTCCGGTGGCAAAGTTGGCGGTACAACCTGGTCGGGCAATTGGTAGCCTTCCCTTGGTGCGTCATACGAAGTTCCGCTGAATATGTCAGGATTTGGAGACTCGGCATAGGACAAATCTGAGTGAAACCAGTCCGGCCCTTGCCCAGCCGAGTCAAATTGCTGTTCTAAGGGAACATCAACAGGATCCGGCCCACTGAAATCAGCTCCAAACGAGTCTGCACAGGGGTGTGGTTGTGTAAGAGCATTTTGATAATGCATTGCGGGTGCTTGTGGAGCTATCTGCGGCTGCAAGCCTGAATACCTTGTCATTGAACTCATCTCAGCCGGCCCTTGGTGGCTGGGGTGCCCGCCTTGATTGATCGCTGCCGACGCAAGGGCATTAGGCGTTTCCTCGCTGATTTCCAGCCGTTGCTGGAGGTGTTGATTGGCAAAAGGGTCCCAATTGAACCCTTGGGTGATAGTGTAATCATTCCCAAACATGGATCGCAGAATGCTATTAACTCGGGGTTGCAGCAACAGTCCCCTGATAACTTGGTTGAAATCCCATGCATGAATATGTTTTCGCCGTTTGAAGTGCTCGTTATCAATGTGATTTAGTTGTTCGTTCATTGATGTAAACAGAGACACGCAGAATCCGCAGCTGAAGTACTTCTTCGTGATTTGTTGCCGCCAGGCACTGGCCAAATTTCCAATATCATCAACTATATCATGGGCCTCACGAAGGTGCTTTATCAAATTCGACTTTCTGCTGAAATTCTTGATCTTGTCCTTATCCAAAAGTTTGCATTTCCTGCATGGGTATATTATCTCATGTTCTTTCATGTGTGTTTTCCACCCATCACAGGTATCAATAACTTTGGATTTCCGGCATATAGGACAGCCATGGGGATGTTTATCTGGAGCAGAAGATCGGGAGCCCGGGGAGCCAATGGATAAGTGGCTTGGGGTAGTAGTTAAGAGATTCGTTTGGCCACATGAGCCGTGGCTGGAAGGAAGGGTAAGGGGGGATAGCGGGCCGCGGGAGCCGGCGGATGATCTGGACACCGAAGCTGTCGAGGTGAACACGGTTGATCCGTTGGACAGGCTGGGCACCGAACCCACACCAATACGCTGCGCGTCAATGGGGGCGCTGATGTAGGGGCTTTGCGAGCCATTGCTCGTACCTGCAAACAGTCATCAGCCCACGCACGACAAATGACCGGAAGCACGCTGACCGAAGCGGCGAGCGGAGTGCAGCCAAGTCAGAACGACATGATTTGGGAGTTCCTTCAAGGTGGAGATTGCTGTGGATTGTTCAGAGGAGAGGCTGTTGGGCTGTTGCCAATTTCGATTGCCAGGTTGGGGAGAAGGCAGCCCTTTCAGCCATCCGAGGACAGTGTAATCATCGAAGGCTCGAAGGACTTCAATAGCCCCCCGTTGCGACACTGAGGGAGAGTTGACGGCATGATGTTGGAAAGCAGATCTCTCCGCCTTGATGCCTTCCTGCAGGTGATGGTGGTCAGCAATTAAGAGGCTGTTGGTGACCGCGAGGTTGCTTACTAACGACCCCTGCAAGGGACGTGGGTTCCGATTAGCCGAGGTCATTGTCGTCAATCATACGCTGAAAGTACGAGAGGAAGTTATGCCTATGATCTTGTTTGCTATCGGAAATGAAAGTGAGTCATCCCCTATTATATACAGAGACAGATTGTGGTGCGGGCAGACATGTTGAGACTTGTGAAGTCTTTGGTTCCGTGCCTTCTATCAGTATTTGGCTGCCACTAAGCCGTTCTTGTCAGTGATACGCTCGACTTATTACAATAAAACTTTTACGCGGACAATCGCCAGCTGGCAGAGAGGCCTCGCCTCTACAGATAGCCAGCTTTGATTGCTGTTGATGTATAGGAACCTCACACGCAGTAGAGTCGAGCTTAGCAGCCCAACAACACCAAAGCAAATACAAAATGATACAGGAACAGGAAGGAAGAATTCGCCGCCATTGTACCAAAATAGCCAAATTGTAGATGGCTCATGGGGTATGGATGGACAAGAGCTTCTGGAGTACGGGCGGAGTGGAACAGCGCAAATACTATTTGCCCTAACGACCGTTTTTGATTAGCCGTGGCAGCGGCCTACTCAGAACGATCAACGATCCCCATCTACTTAGGGCGGTCAAGCTTTGTTTGCTACATCAGCTACATATGTAGCTCATGCCTGCATTTCAAGTACCTCACAACTTTAGCTGGGACCTGCAATCTCGCTCGCGTTTACTTGCCATCGAAACCCTGAGCTACATTCAACTGGAATCAGCAATGGTATCAAATAGTGCTGACAATCTTTTCAGGCATATGTACCCATAGGATTCCGGGCCCTTAGGAATTCGCTGTCCCGGCAGTCTCATTATTTTGTTTCGAATTCCTGCAGACCGTGGGATGACTAAACGTCAATCTCGTTACATCATTCGCCAAAATCAGATCTAGTGCCCGGGAAAATAAGTGCATTATGTCAAACGGCCGCTTATCTCAACGCGATATCATTCACGAAAGTACGTGACGCGATCTTCTTAGCTTTCAAGGCGAGCCGAATGTGGTGACTGGTGGGCTTAGATCTGTATCAGGCCGGGCGAGATTTGGTGCTTTAAATAAGTGCCTACTCAGCCCATCATGGTATGAATTGCGTCAAAATCTCAAAGTCGCATGCCATATAAATGTATTCACACTGCTCCTAGTACTTGTGGGCATGTGGGCCCCCCGCGTTTACATAACATGGCCCGGCCACCTAATAAACTCCAGGAAGTACCAGTCGCATGTTGATTGAAGAAAGAGAGGATCGCCCTCAACCTTACGTCAAAACTGCCTTCCCAATATAGCGCTTCATCATTCGATTGAGTAGCCATTGCCCTTCTTGCGACGCTATTCAGATGCAGGTACCCGAGCCACCGGGGCCAATCAATGATCAGGAATGTTTGATGTGTCGACGTGGGGGTAGATGTAAGAGTTAGACTGTTCTCTTTTCTTTTCCCAAGCCGCGTTTCGCTATTATTGAGAAACAGGCAAGATCAGGCAAAGCTTGGCAAGCAAGCGCATACCCCTGCAGAATTTTCCACCCGGCACAATTGATAAGGGCGGCCACGTGTCAAAGATTATGATTCTATTGATAATTGAGAAACTTCGGACATGACACTCACGATTTCCAAGACTCCAACCTAGGGAGTAGTTTTGACCTAGGTTGAGCACGAGCATTGCAAACGACTGCCACAAGAGGTCTGCATCCGCTGAAAACGATCAAGCCTAGAAGATGGAAGATTCCTGATGGGGGTCTCAGTCCAATACTTTCGCAACTATTGCGGAAGATGTCCCACGGACTTTTGGCCTTTTCAACTTGACAAGGCTACGGCCCATGAAAAAGCAGTCTTCTCCCATCAACTGCCTCTTCGGTCGGAATCCCTAAAGTTCAAGAATGGCAGAGTTGGAGGAATACGTTCAGATTCAACACCAGTAATTTTAAGCCTTCATTGTTGCTAGTGTGCGCATCTGGAAGCCGTCCAAAACTTTAACAAAAACGTCCGGGTTTTCTCTAACCCAGTCAGGTACCGGGGAAGGGTATCCGGCAATGACCTACAGACTCAAACATGCCTGCTTAGTGCGTGGATGCCCTGGCAAGCTGACGAAGTTCTTGTCGGGGGCTTGTGGGGCCGTGTGGGATTTCAATCCCTGGACGGCATTCGAGAGGATCTGCGCGCCGCTGGCCGACGCCAACAACAATCTCGAATATTGGCAGTGAATCGTTATGCCTGTAGTTAGGTGGACCGATGTCGGTAGCAATGCCACCGTTCGATGTAGTCATGTATACGCTCGATGCATCTTTTAATAACATTTGGTGGATTCCAGAAACCAGCAACTGGGACCAAACGATAGAAAATTTGCTGGCTTCGATCGCGCGATAACAATACCTGATCTTTCAAGTCTCAAGCCACGCTATTCTAAGGCTCCAATGCCCGTGCAAGTCGATGGATCTTAGTTGTTCCCCACGCATGCCCAGACCCCCTGTTTGCCTTAAACTTTCGATTTGGGGCAAGGCAGAGCCCCAATTTTTCAAAAGTACTTTCGAAAGGCCCCGTATCTCTCTCTATGTTTCAATCCTCCCGTTCTTTCATAATCGCCTCCCATATATGTTTAGTTCTCAGACCAATGCACCACAACAACGCTAACCCAGCTGAAAAGAGGTGTATCTGCTCTATTCGTGACATCGCGCACCGTCTGGAGACAACATCCAAAAGACTCGCGTTCCTTCATGATTGTAACGATATGTGCTGCCTTTGGTGGCTATCATCGGTAGCGGCAGACGTATTGCAGCCTTGAATGACTTGTGTAGTTGCAAGTTCAACGGTGTCGTACAGCAGCACAATCGTTCATTCCCAAAAAACAACACTGATGCGAAGCTAATTTCTTCTCAGATGAAGTGTCAAAGACTGACAGTACCTGGTCTATCCTCACTGCGACCTATCCTTTCCATTTAGTCAAACGCCTCTCCCACAGACTGATAGCAGGAACAAGCAAATCTACTAGCTGCCATACCCATGTCCTAGCTCTGTATATCCACCAATACCTGAAATTCCAGGGTCGATTGCAGAAAACCGGATGGCTAGGATCATGATAACTTCTATGGTCCTCAGTATTACTCGTCGACGCCTACCACAATTCTGTTCAGGACCACCCCGACTCCTTCCACCATCCAATCAATGGTCAAATATACATGGATTGAGTGTCGTTGTATGCCAGGGTCTCGAAAGATACTCCCCCGGGGACATCATGGTTTTTTTCTTGGTTTCAAAACACATATCACATCTGAATTAGTCTGGAGTACGCTTGCTGCAATGCACAAGATGCCCAAAAGAATGCGACAGCGCTCAAACTAACGACCTAGGCTATCCGGGCACATTCTGGCCTTCCCTTTCATGCCTCATTCAAAGGTGGCTAGTCTCTTGAAGATCCTCTTCACAATAGTGAACCCACGAATAAAGCGCTTTTGGTAACTGAACTCGATACCCTGCATGCTGGTCAGCCACCTGAGTATGTTCTAGACACCTATCGAAGTGACGGACCCAGAGTCCAATATTTTTAGAGCAAACTTGCTCAAGTCTAGTACCACAAGGCTGCTGGAACAGAGGCCACTAGTCGGAAAATTTCACCACCCTCTTGCCATAGTTTATTAGTCTAACTTACTGGATTTCCTCCTTTAGAAACCCGGATCGATGTCTTCTTACACAGCGTCGAAAAGCCCTGAGCTACTACCGCATCACTTTTGAGCCCCCTATTCTTCACGGGAGTGACCTGGTGTATGATCATGAAAATTCCAATGTGGCATTACCTCTCTAAAATGGTTTTCTATTTACTCGGCATGCTTCAGGCTCCCCGGGTCGATCCACCGCCGCTGAGAAGGCCAAGAACGGCGATGGGACGATGAATGTTTGACTGAGCTTCTCGGGACTTGCAAATTCACACGTTCTCGGATGGTTAACAGCATCGAATTATGGGACAGTTGTTCGGTATTGTTGAGTACCTGGCAGAGCATGGCATTCCCAATGAAGGGACTTACCATAACGAGTCCGAACTATCTAGCTCTCTTACTTTTCTGATTAGCTCCTTGCATTAGTATCTACAGCAACTTCGCAAATCTTAAGCATATGTAAGTTTTTTCTGTCGATGAACTCTGCGTTTCAACTCGGCACGAAGGCTGCGAGGAATTCTGCTGTGTTCTATATATGCATTTAGACAGAAGAGATATCAGGCCGTCAGTTCTAGCCCACCCTAGAGTTGGCGGCAATAGATCTCCACAAGGCTGCGTACTCCTCCGGAGTCCAGCACTCTAATAACCGCAGAATGTTCTCTGCCTTGCGAGAAATTTGTGACCATTAATCCCAAACAGTTCTATTTATGGCTAGCGAGAACAGATGATTGGTTTTAGCAAGCGAGTCATGTCAGCTGAAAAAGTATGGATGACGCGGTCATAGCCCTACTCCCTCCAAGTAACCAACGCGGAAATAAGCCCCACACAAATTCGGACATCCGAGCAGGCAGTACAGCTTATTGAATATTTAAATAAGAGCCACCTATTTTCTCGCATCGAATGATCATCGAACTTGGCTGATGGACGAGTGAATGCTGTCTATTGGCTGCTATTCTGATTATGTTGACGCATTAAGCCATAAGCCATACTATGTTGATATCAATTCGCTCACGTCTGAATCGCGGATAGACTAAGGCCGAAGACCGACCATCTATACGGCAACTTGGTTGGGATCATTCCAGAAGCATTCAATTGGGGCTATGCAATTTGTGGCGACCGTGAGAATGCTACCAGGCAAAAAGTGCCCCGCGCCGAACAGGCTTCAAAATGCAAGAAGAATGGCTCTGAAGCTCAGTAAGAACGAATCAAAGTAGTGATCCAAACGCCTAGCGCTCTCTGGACCAGTCCGCAGCTCCCTCGCTAAGGGAATTTTCAGACGGAAGACTATGATGGGCCAATATCAGTGGTTCCGTCTGACGACTGACGGTCATAGCTGATGCTATGTGGGGCAGGTGCGTCTCTAATTCACCTGACGGGCAAGGTCCTTTTCGTGGGGCAGAAATAACTCTGCGCTGTCAGCGGTGCGAGGCACAGATCAGGATCGTAGATGGGGCAGGTGCGTCTCTAGTGAGGGGCAAGGTCCTTTGGTGGGGCAAGGTACGACGTCTTCAGGTAGGGCCGGGTCCGTCTCGGATTTGTCTAATGGGCGAGAGCCTCTAGGAGGGCAAGGCAAAACGCTTCCTGGTGGGGCAGGTGCGTCAGTAGTTCGTATGAGGGTCAAGGTCGTCTCGGTGAGGCAAGTACCTCTCTGCGGTGTACGTGGGGCGAGTCCCAGTTACGGGACGTAGCTGGGCGTAGAGTTTTTGGAGGGGTATGTACATCTCTTGATCGTACGTGGGGCAGCTGCTTCTCTCGTGACAATTTAAATCGTGGCTGACGCATTTAGAGAAATTTGAAAGGATATCCAGTCCAACGCGTACCCAATGCGAGTTCCAGCGATAAATGCTGTCCTTGATCTTTCCAAATTTTACTTATGACTTCCTCCCGCTCTTCCGTTATTTCTGTCTCAATCCATGTTTGTCTCATATTCTCCAGCTCACGGCAGGGGTTTCGTTTAAAGCCCTTATTGCCATCTAACCATCATTATGAATCTTATCACAATATTACTCATGGCTTTCGCTGCAATACAGTGTCTTTTCTGACCATACAGACGCGTATGCTACACTCGGACTTCAGCGGCAACGCATTACAGGAAACACGACAGGTGTCCCGGCTCGCTATATGTGCATCGCAGGTCGTCTTACCTGCTCGAACAAGTGCCTGAAGCGATCCCGCAAGGGGGAGTTCTCAATATCGCCACCCTCACCGCCTTCATCACCCTCAGCCCCCTCACTCACACCAATAAGCAGAGCCCCCAAGAAAACAAATCACACTTCGACCTCGCCAGCTGCACCCAACTTACAATCGTGGACCCCTTTACTCGAACGTATCTTGACGGCTGTCTTTCGTGCGGTCATAACCATTCTCACATTATTTAATGTCAACTTCACATGGAGGATACACGGTAAGGAGAAAGCCCATAGACAGTCTTTCCAGCCAATGACGTTAGCAGCTTTCAATGCACAACGTTGATTCCGGCCTCTCAGAAACGGATGACTAGCATGATACGTTGGTATGATCGATGCTTGATGCGGGTATGCAAGCCGCTGCCATCTCCCACAACAACAACAACAACAACAACAACAGCTTGTCAATAGATGAGCGTCGCTGACCGTTAGCAGTTTTCAGGCTCAAGTCCGTCCGCTTCTCTTCGCACATCATCCACTTCAAGATCTGTCAGCCATCGCTTAACAACAACATGACCACAGACGACGATTGCCTTTAGTAGGCTGTCTCCTCATATCCTCGACTCTTTGAGTATTAGGATCTTTTCATGTTTTCAGTACTGTCTCCAGGGTAGAGACAAGGCTAGGTCCTGGATGCTTGTAACAATGTGGCGTCGTGGAATACATGCTTTTGCCCCTTTCTTAGACGAACTGTCTCTTTGAATATCTAAAGCGCGCGTTATACTTAAATTAGAGCAATGATGCTATGATGCTGCTTCTATTTGAGACGATCTCCACGTTTGAAACCCGATGATTGAGTGTCTCGGTAGGGTGTATTGCTTGTTCATTGAATATAGGATGCATTGATGCTTAACGGTAAGTGTGCCACCTCTGAATGGATAAAGAGCCTCGGCACTACTCCTCCTATTCCCTCCCAAGTTTCTCAATACTGAACCCGGCACGATCCTCAAGCATGCGGTAGATACTGACGGCGATTACTGCGCTGCTAGTTAAGATTGCTTATGCGCCAGGCTGCAACTACGTCTCTGTTTCCTCTTGCGTTTTCTCTAGAAAATATCTGTGCGCCGTCCTAGACCCTGTGTGTGACTGCAACGCCTTGGATCTTTTTCGCCTCTCGCTTGTAGATCCTCAATCACTCGTACCTTATGTAGCGATTGCCTCTTCCCCTTATTTTGCCCCTTTGGTTTGATAAAGGTCGAGTGCAAGCCTCTATCGTAATACATGCCATCGATGGCCATTGCAGCTTAAGTATCATTTGTGCTCTTTATTGAGATGTTGTTCTATGTTTAAACGCAGCAGGGAGTTGGCTGCCTTATCAATGCCTTCGACGCCGTGATCTAGTTATGAGGTATATGAGGGTTGGGGGGAGGTAGACTCTCGTAGCGGGCGGCGAGTTAAGCCTCTTTTATCTCAAGGTTGTAGACATTCGAGAGCAGATGGTACTAGGTGCATAGAAGAGTTTTGTCAGCATCTAGGCAATATCTTCGTGGGTCTATAGCAAAAGACTAAAAGGTCAAAGAAGATACTGACGGCTTGAGTGTCCGGTCAACACCATCCATCAACTCTCCTAGCTTGTGGGTGCCACACCGTAAGCAACATGCAATCGTTCTTGCTCAGGATGTAATAACGTTAGCATATTCTGCCGTTCTAGCCTGATTTTTACAATGGACAACGATTTAGGGCTCGTATGAACCGGAAAAGAGTACGCGTTGCCCTGTTGTGCAACAGCTGGAGAAGGCGTGTGGTTAGTCAGTCTTCGTAAGTACTGACAGGGCATAAGGACTGTCTAGCAGTTTTGGCGCATATTTGAGATTGATACGGCAGGCTTAAAGAAGAAGTCTTCAGCTGTAAGTGGTAGGAGCATCGCGCAGTAAACGCCAAGAAAAGGGCGCTTATCCCTGAAAAAGGCTGTCCAATGAAATTTCGCTCAATGCTGATGACAGCACTCATGCCAAGAGATCATTATTCGAGATGCACGCAGTTCAATTCTACACTCACACAGATTGATTGTTGACAGGTGACCCATTGAGTCTCTCGATCACAAAGGTTGAAGTTGATTCGTCCAGTCCAGTCTGTCCAGGCAGCTACGAAAACAGTCCGGGATTGCCACAAGAAGGCTTTGAAAAGATGTGTTCATCGTGCCCTGTCAGTTACTTCCTTTCTTCTGCAGGGATAAGGCTCTAAAAGACCGGCTCTAAGACATGCACTACGGGAACCAGGGAAGTCAAAAGCGTGATCGAATGGCTAGTCGTGCTCACCTAACTCAACCAATTGATATTTCAAGGCGTTGCTTTGAAGGCTTCACCTGAGAGGTGTTCCGTAGATCAGCTGCTCAAACATCCTCAAATTACTTTATCCGTTGGTTATGTCAAGGTAATAATCATCACTAACATACTTAATAAAAGTTTGTCTGCCTAGTCAATACACGAGAAAGAGTATTCGATGGTACAGTATATTGATTGAATATTTCGATACGTCAAGAGCCTATGGGGTAAATATAATACAAGACAGCTCATGGAAGTGAAGCTATGGAAGACATGAGAAAAGCCATAATTGACGAGGCCGTGACAAAACCGGCCATATCCGCAAGGAAGGTGGTATAGAGAAAGATTGCGTGTGCCGTATCAACCTAAGGGCCCGACGTCGTTCTGTTTCGTGCAATCATTTATCGTACATTCGTTCGGTCCATGTCTCTTCATGAGTCTATTGTGCTCCGCGACGCCATCGAAATCATCACGTCCGGCGTGGACTCGTAAGGTTCGTGATCTACTGCTATCAGTGATTGATAATGTGCAACGATAGAAGCGCCGCTCACTTCATGTCGAGTCCCTGACGACTGGTCATCATTCAGTCATGTCAAGTGTCTCGTGGATCTTCATCGGCACGCCTGGAACGCTGCCTCACATTACGGCCCTCATGATCTGGACTCTGTTGCCCGGTGCCATCGTCCTGCAATGTTGAAAGCGAAATTTTTTTCTTGAAGTTGGAGGACAAAGAGTAGTGTCCCTCTGGGGCGTTGTACTGTCGAATGAATTGAGTGAGGGGTCGAGTCTATCGTGGGTAGTGGGAACACTATGCTTTGTGTCGGCGTTGGAGCCTCCAAGGTGATAAGGCTAAAAGTCCTGGTAGTCTGAGGGCTCGATTGCGGATGCTGTTGGTGGTGCATTGCCAAAATCGAGGCCTTGCCATTCTCCGATCCCTCGGAAGTAGTTTGGAGGAGGTGCGTGAGTGTCGTGCATTGTTTGGTTGGCTCGGTCGAGATTATTCCAGGAAGTACCGACAGCCAACTGCGTGTCCGTGGCGCCAATTTTGGCTGATGGAGAAGCTGGTTGTGAAGAAGACTTTTGATTGTGATAGTTTATTATGTTCTGGTGGTAGGGAGTGACAGGCCCGACGTTGGTAAATGAGATCGGTAACCGCAACGAGTCATGACAGAAACCATCAACAAAGCCGTTGGCCGCAGGTTGAGCAGCATCCGGTGTGTATGAATGACTGCTCGGCTCGATAGCAGAGTCGTGATAGCGCAAAGGGCTGGATAGGGATGCCCGCGAGTCGTTAGGCTCACGTCGTGCTGCAGGCCAAGTTCCATAAGCATCCATGTCCTGATCAATAAAGTCCAAGGCGGTCATTGATTGGTCTTCAACATGAAGGCTGTTGTAGTAGACGGTCGACGTGAAAGCCTCTTCGGCAAGGACTTCTGGAGGTTCCTCCCGTAGTTCGAGCTTGAGTTGTATCTCGGCGACTATGGATGGATCCCAGCTGCAGTCTGAATTGGAAAGATATTTAGATGCCAATATGCTTTGCCAAGCATCGATCACATCAGCCTGGAGTAATAGACCCATAATGACCCTGTTGTGATCGAAGTGGCTGATATCGTGGGACTGTCTGTAATGTTGGATATCGACGTGGTTTAGTAGGTCGGTAATCGTCTTGAAACAGGTGATACAGAATCCACAGGCGTAGAATTTCTTAGACCTAGTCTGTTTCCATTGGTCAGCTAGGGCAGGTCCATTCGGCTTGCTGTGGCTATCTAGAAGGTGCTTGACCAGATTGGCTTTCCTTGAATACTTCCGAGCATTTCCTAATATCGACACAGGTCCACATAGTATGCAAGGATAGAATGTTTCGTGCTCCTTCATGTGTCTCTTCCAGCCATCGCATGTCGACATTGGCTGAGGGTTCTCGCAAACAGTGCACCAATGGGAGTGAGGGTGGGCATTCGAACTAGATGAAGAAGAGGCACGTTCGTCAATGGAAGGTTCTCGAGACAGGCTGAGGAAGGAATTGCCACGACTCAATGGGCTTCTTGGCGTGCTTTGACCATTACGCCGAACTGAAAGTGACGATATCGCGAGGGAGCCGGCTGAAGACCTGTATGGAGCTCTGGATGAGTCTTGTTGGATTTGTTGTGATGGAGAGGCAGTGAGAGCATGACTCGCACCATATGGACCGTGTAAGGAGCGTGTGTTTCCTATGATGAAGTCTCATAAGCCCGGAGGAGTGGAGCTCTGAGTATGTAGGGGAAACTGACCGACATGACCACCCGACTGCAAGTATGCCAATATTTGTTCATCCGGAAATTCCTGGATAGCAATGAGGGCGTCTAGTTGTGGACGGGCCAGACACCCATGGCTCGCTGAGTATTGACAGTCCAGGTTGAAAGAGCGAATGACTTCGAGCCACGCCAGCACCCTTGCAACATCAAACGCTTGCAGATTTGCAAAGGCTTCTTGCAGGGAGAGAGGCGGCATTGTTGAAAATTTGGGTGTGGAATCCAGGTAGCTGGCACGTTCGGCTCCTGCAACGATCAGCAACTTTGCTGCCGTTTGATTTGTTGATGGCAACGAGAAAGAGAGCGTCAGTAAGGTGTGTTGTCGTTGTTGTTGAGAATAGAAAATGATGTCAGATTTGCATTGCCAGATGCTATGCATTCGGGTCATGCGTGAGAAAGAGTGATAGGAAACATTAAACAGTGCAGTGCAAGCACTTTGCCGAACGAAGAGGAATCGAGCATTTAAGAGGATTTTGGCAAGGAGACAAGCCATAGTACTTAGCCGTCCGGAAAGATACCACAATTCCACGAGACTTCAATAGCTCGACCGGCAAGTCATCATCATTCGGGAATCGGTGAGTGCAACACGAAAACTGCTGATTCCTATGTGCAAGAGATCCCTGAAACATGAGAATTGATATGAAAGTCGGAGGCGTATTTTAGTATTTGCGCCAACCCCATCGTTCTCCGCAGATCAATGCTAATGACATCGATGGCCCTACCAGTAGCGCCGGGCGCAACAAATTCGTTGTCTATGCTCGAAGTAGTAAGGACATTTACGCCATCGCGGCCTTTGCTTCAGTTGCGAGCTTGGACAGCACATTTTTGGCATATCCTTTCAACAGAACGATTGGATCTGGAGATGTCAAAATTGAATAGTATCCCTGATCTCTATCTCTTGGCAGCCAACCTGAGCACTAGCGGCGACCATGTGCCATCAGCGAGAGATGACATGAAACAATTTTCCGGCGCTTTTGCCCGTGACTTTTCTTCTCATGCTACCACCTGGCCCACCTTTGAGCCGCGTAACCACCAAAATTCCTGCGCCGTTGACTGTCACCCAACAGTGATCGGCGCGATAAACCACCAAAATTCCAATGAGTACCAAGGAGGAGGAGCGCGGCCTGAACGAATGTTGCTTAAATGATCGTGTTTATCAGCAGCCCGTGTGTCGAACCGCGATCAGACTTGATTCCAGATCTAGATACTTCCTAGCTAGAACACATAGCCATGCCCAATGCTAGGGATTGTCACCCACGAAAGTACTTAGAAGCACAGAAACGCCAGCGCTATAGGGGTTTCCTTCCAGTTTGTTACGTTAGACGAAGTATTCCGATCTGGCAAATGGGAATGTTCAGTTGACTCTCTACAGGCCACCCTTTATGCGGCCAAACCGCTGGCTGTAAGGAGTTAGCACTATGCACCTTATGATCCAAAGGCTTGACAATCTGACATACTTTTCAGCTCGCCTAGGATCCTACTAGTTCTACCCCTCAAACCGTAATAGTGGGGGCTCCGTTCCGCTGCAGTCCACGCGCCGGCCCACAACGCCCATCCAGCAGATTCGCACAAGGAATTGATCACGCTGCTCCGCAAAGTACGTGATTCGTGCCACGTTTTCTTGTCGAAGATTGAGTAACATCCATATCCTTACAAGGCGGATGGTATCACGTTTCCTATAGGTGTGCCAGAGCCTCCGGCAAAGACGACGAGGTACATTTTACGTACAACGACATAATTTTCCAGCAGCAGAACCGATAGGAGTTTTTTCATTTAAGTGCTGACTTTGACTGCTCAGCGAGATAGTCTCTGCTTTCAAGCGTTCTTCTCGGCCGAGGGCTGCTAGTACAGTCGATCTGCAGTTTCATGATAGTATGCGAGGTCGCTTCAATGCCTCGGAGTAGAGGAAATCGTTTATCTCAGCCAAATAGTCTAGAATGACGCCTATGCCAATGCGATCATGCAAAGCGGTGAAGATCAAGTTATTGTTAGGACTCTTACAGGGAAGTGCATGCGGTACAACCCGCATGCACGATAAATTGAAGAATGGGGAATCGGCGATGGGCTAATTAGCGTGGGTTGTGTAGCATTTCCCCTGCGTTCCCCGTGGTCCCCACTGCAGCTAGAGTCCCGAGTACTGGATCCCGGTGACGAAAAATGAAACCATGATGTAATAATTGGCTCGAACAGACGGTGCGTTCTAGAATATTTCCCGAAGCTGCAGCTAACTAGAAAACACGAAGAATCTTGAAACTAGACTATCTCCAGATCAGCCCAGCTTGGCCATTGGCTCTGCAACCAAGCTCGAGAGATTGAGCTCGGACCTTTGAAGGGACCCAGGTCTTGAGCCAAAGAGAGCTGACACCGCAACATCCAACTACAGGATCAGCGGTAACGTTGCAAGAACCAACAATATTTGATTCGACCGCATAAACGGAAGTACTGCCTGGCTGCCGGTCTTCTCTGTTGGTTTTATTTGATCGTAGTGTGAGTTTTTAGTTCGGCAGTCTTCCTTACGGCCTGCACTACACCGCATCTTTCACCGCCTAGTCAATAGTAAATGATAGCTTCGGCAGTCCGAAACAAGACGCTGTCGGTCTAATCTCGAGATTTACCCCTTAAACTCCCTTCTCTATTTGTTGTCTGCTAATTATGTTTCCTTTACCTCATCTACGAAAAAGATTCAGAGATTCTCGTCCTATTGGGCGCTGATCAGTGCTCTGTTCCAAATCTTCCATCCACTTAGCACCGTTGCAAAATGCATCGTGGTAGCAAATAAAGAACTTTATATCTACTACATCCCCTTGCAACCTTTCTGTAATTTCGAGGCCTGACCAAATGAAGCCACGTAAGAATCCGCGAATATGTTCATGTAGACAACGGTGCAACATGGGTTAGTAGCTTCTGTTATTAGATAATGAATTAAAGACTAAGTTGATACATGAGCGTATTTGGCAAAGAACTGAAAAAATCATGCCTCCATCTTATCATCACGTCTAGATGACAACCCATATTGAAGCATGCTAAGCATAATCTTTGAACCTCCCGCTACCAAGATGCTCGTAAGAAGTCTATATGAATTGTGGGATATTAAAAAAGCCAAGCGGCCATAGGGTACCCTGTCTATTCATAATACATTAGATGAAGTGTGAATATGGAAGTGGTAGAGACCGGAAGTATACTGGCGAAAATTTTCCAAGAATTGAAGTCCAGTATGACGAGTGCAGAATCGTAGCAGCTAAAAGTGACGCAAATTGCTGATGTACTGTTGCTTAATATCGGTCCCGAGTAAGTGATTGAACCGTCCCTTTCTCTCGCAATGGTAGCTCGTCCATTTTCTTTCAGGGTAGTTGCAATGCCATTATCTCATGACTGATATAGTTAGTAAATGATGACAGCATAGAGCTTTGAGGACCCTACAAATTAACCCTTCGGTCAACCATGGCGCCTCACACCCCGGGTACGATCTTCATCGCGCATGAGATTTTGTAGCTCGTCGATGTCAAGGTCTGGAGCGCCATAGTGGTCTCTCAACTTCTTGCGTGAGCGCTGCTTGTTCAGGCGCGCAGCCGATGGAACCAATTCAGGGATGGTATAGCGGCCCTGTACTTGGGCAAGCGATACAACACGCGAGTTGATGGTCGATGAGACTCCCTCCGTATTTTCCGCGCGGCGAGCCGTGTTCGCGAGAGGGCTATGATGGTATGGGGACAAGGCCGGGCTTGATCTTAGGGTCAAGTTGCTAGGAACAGAGAAAGGTGTAGCAGGCATGGGATCTGGATTCTGGCCATGGCTATTGCGGCTCCCAAAATCAGTTACCACTGTTCCGGTCCAAGGTGCGGGATTCGGTGCTTGCTGCAGCAGCCTGCCACAATCTTCTGCGGGCTGCAATACTGAAGCTCTGCCAGTCGCAATGTGCCGGTAGCCAATGGAAGTGTTGCCATATAGATTGGCCTCACTGTCAGGGATTGTAGGTTGCGCTTGCGATGATTCAAAGCTAGACTGATCCGAGGTATCCCAAGCCATTTGGTAATCCTGAGCTGGCGAATTTAGGTCGGATGCCATCCTAGTCGACGATGCTAGTGTAGGGCAAGTAGGCAAAGCCGGTTGCGTCGAGACGTTCTCGTGCTCAGGAAATGATGAGACTTTCTGCACCTGTTCATAAGGAGAAACTGGCTCATAGTTTAATCCGCTCGAGCGCTGCGGGTTTTCGCACCAGTTGGCCGAAGTGATTGCCATTTCCGCAAGATCCCCTGCTTTCGCACTGCTCAATTCGAGTCGTAGTTGAAGGTCCTTAGCCACTGAAAGATCCCAGGCGAGTTCCTGGATTGCCAAGTAACTCGATTGAAAAAAGTTTTGCCAAATGAGGGAGACGGCGGGCTGCATCAAGAGACCTCGAATAACTTTATTGATGTTCCATTCACCAATCCTGTGCATGTTCTTGAAGTGCTCGTTATCGATATGGTTGAGTTGGTCTTGAATCGATGTGAAAAGCGAAATACAGAATCCGCAGCCGAAGTATTTTTTTGGGAGTGTCTTCTTCCATGTCTCAGCCAAATCGGAGCCCTCGTCGTTCGAGAACCCATGTGATGTCTCCAAATGTCCAACGAGATTGGTTTTCCTGCTGTAGCTCTTTGCTTTTCCTAGCGTATCAAGGTCGAGACACAGCGTGCAAGGCCATACGGTTTCATGCTCCTTCATATGTCTTTTCCATCCATCGCAAGTTTCAATAGCCCGAGACTTTTTGCAGCGAGGACACCCATGGGGATGCTTGGTGGAAGCCGAAGAAGTAGTAGCTCGGTCATCAAAGGAAATATCACTCAAGGTCTCAATATGGGAGTTCGCTTGACCCCAGGAAGTTCTAGGCGTACTCGGGCTGGTGAGGTTGTTGAAAGGGGAAGGCGGCCAAGCAGAGATGGTCGACGATCTAGCAGTGGAACTCGAGGACGACTTTGGCAGCGCTTCAGACGCTGACCAGGATGTAGTTCGTTGTGTGCCAACATTATTGCTGGTATTAGGATTTGGCAGACCGTTGAAAGTGCCTGCAAAAACTGGTTAGCCTGAGAGCATAATGGAGCCGGTGTTTCTACCAGTGGAGCGATAGGAGTTCAGCCACTCTAAAACAAGATCATCAGGGCAGTCTTTCAGCTGCAAAAATGCGCGAATATGCTGTTTTGCGAGAGAGCCGGGTTGAAATCGACCTGATTGGAACGAGCGGATTACGGCGAGCGAAGTGGTGACTACGTGATTGTCGAATAATTGAAGCACGTGGATAGCCTCTTGCTGTGAATGAGATGGGACGGTGTTGGAAACTTGGTAATTGGTAGATGAAAGAATGTGGTCATCTGTCTCTGTTTGATCAAAAGAATGCAGGGGGCTTTGGTCAAAGGCTCCTTCCACGAAGGGAAAGGACGGCGATCCGGGCTGAAATGAGTGTGGGGTCGAATTCGCAGAACTCATGTTGGGCGCTTAAGCATCGAATCGAGTAGCAAAAGAACGAAGCGCCTCCAGGACGTGTGCTACTGCAGGCGAATAGGAGAAAGCATTGAAGAATAAATATACAAATCCATTGGAGACGGCGAAAAGACAAGGAGGCTCAATTCAGGTGACTCTCTGCTGCTATCATGAGTCTGGCAGCCGCTAAAATATTCTGGCAGGACACGCACTCGAAACTCATTACGGCTGCCACAAACAAAATTACCGGGTGGCAATAAACTGGCCTTTGTGGCTGTTGGGTTGTCATTGCAAAAACACCTACCTTGTTCGGGCTTTGCGAAAGGTACAAACCTTTATTTCCTGTGTGTTTTTATGTGTTGATCGTCCTGAGACAGTAGCGGCTACCTGAAGGATCGGGATTTTGAGGTGGGGGAGGAGGATCCCTACGGTAGTGCGCCATAGATAGCTCTCTTAGCGGCCGCTGGAGTCCGAAATCACTCCAGGTGTCTCTCGAAGACGTATAGCCCTCGTGCACACTGAAATGAAGCAGATCTCATACCGAGTTCAACGAATAATCGAGGTTACTCGCGTGCCCATGATAGCGATGTTTTGTTGAGTTGAATGCGTTGACATGGTCGTCGAGCCTTCGGCCCCTAACAGACTAGCCACCGGTGCCTGGTGGTGCCTCTTAGGCTGGGCTAAATTGGTAATCGGCTCCCCTTCAATTTCGGTTTGGTCTATTTCGAGAACATTCCTTCGAGTCAGCTTCAGGTAATACGACGTCGTACTTTGGCGCATCTAGTTTGTAGGTGTCATGGTGCCCCACGTGAAATTATTGCGTCTGAAATCTGCTTGAATGTTTTTTGTCTTGGAGAGCCGGTAGCCCCGTTACAGCCATTTGCGCAGCGTTCTCGATAGCCAGAGTCTTCAAAGCGATTGATTCTTTACTTCAATGATGCAGATCGGATGACGTTTGACGTTTATTGATCATCCTTTGAAATTGGTTGAGGGGCACAAAGCGGTGATCATTATTGACCTGCATATTGTCCGTGGCGGCCACGTGGCTAGCGTCGAGCGTGCCTGGGACCTGGCTTGACCAGCAGCCCCCGCGTACCTTAATCAATCCTCGAAGTGAGCCTTGCCTCGTTGCCATAGGTATTGAAGAAGCGCTAGACGACGCACGGAAGAGCCATATTCAGATTCGCTGAAGAAGACCGACATTTTCAGCGGCCACCATTCTAGCCCTGCATACCCCTGCGAATATTTGGTTTCGCATTTCCTGCAATAAGGTGATATAAGGCAAACAAGCGGCGATCACTGCAGGTCATTGGAAGCCACTCCTCCGACACACAAAACAGGGGTTCGCATCCCAAATCCACGTGCTGCTTCCAGAATTCTCGGCATGTTCTGGCAGCTATAAACGATATATGTGGAGATTGGGATAGGCGGTGAGGCGACACAATCGTTATCGGATCGTACTCGTCTGGTCTTAATACGTTACTTCATCGAGATCATGACAAGAATTACAAGGGTTGGCCATGGCCAGGTTTCAAAATGTGGTCGTGTGATGCAAGCCTCTGAGGTACAATGTTGGATTTCTTGACCGCCTTCGCAGGCCGTCAGTGATGTCTCAACCATCTGGGCGCGGACATTACTTCAAAGATTCCACATTTTCCCCCAGCACGCTCAATGCATAATGTGGCAGTACTTGTGCAGTTGGTAGGTTTAGTTTGTGATAGATTTATGTATTGTGTAGCAGTGTCTGTCGCAGTGTTGGTCGAGCATCCCTCAGTCACCCAACGAAGGAAAAGACATCTGCCAATCGAGGAACACCTCGGAATGTAGTCCAAACAGAAAAGTGTCCCGTAGTCATGGTCTAAGGAAAATTGCCGATGTCAGAATAGAAAATCGAGCCAGCCCACTATGCTTAGAAGCGTCTTCGTTGGACATCCTGAGCTCCTATACCTCATCTAGATATAGGCTATCATCTCGGGTATTTCAGCTCTCCATAATACCTTTTCAAGTAGTGGAAGGATCCAGTTTCCGCGTTCTCACGATGTCAACTACTGGATAGAGCGGCTAGTCACCTCAATTGGCACAACTGCTGTCGTTGTGATGACTGAAAGGGGATGATACATCTGCAAATCGGGAGCACCGGCTCGGGGATCCCGGGGATAGCCCCTAGGGCTAGGGGCCGATCTGCGCATGTCCCAGCTCACGGGAATTAGGGGCAACCGCCCCCCGCTCCCCAGGGTGCTAGGGCCCAGCTTGCAACGCATGCGCCCATGGGCATGCGCATGTCCCCTAGGCCGTGTACACCCTCCCCCGAGAGAACTTTTCACTCACTGGCGTTGATAGGGGCCCTCCAGGGGCCTCCCGTTGTTGATGTGGCGAGCGCAATGCAGCCATGCGAGAACAAGACCGTAGGGACATTGTTTTAATGCCGAAAGAGCTACGAACTGTTGGGATGAGAGAGCTCTGGGTTGGAACCAATGCGGACACCCAGGCTGTGAGGCAGGAGTGGAGTTTTGTCAGCCAAGCAATGACAGTATAGTTGTCGACCTCGCAAAGGATCCTGATCGATTCCCATTGCTGTGGAGAAGCGAGAGTGGAGGCAAATCGACCATGAGCTGATGCTTCGACACTGTCGCCAACCAGCTGGTGATGGTGAATTGTAAGGAATGAAGGCCAAGTGGCTGGCGCTGTGCCGGGAAAGCTGACTAATGACTCATGAAAGGGGGTAGAGTGAGTTTTCCGAGTTCATTTTGCTCGCCCATTGGTGAAAGAGTGAATAAAATAGCAAATCATGTCCACGATGCCCTCCGCTGCTACGAAGATGACAGGAGAGTGCCTTGAAGTTTATATACACGAAAATACTGCAGAAAGGGAATGGCAGTGAGGCTCTTTGCTTTCATTCCACCAAGTATTGGCAGATGCTGTACAGCTTTCGCACATGAAGCTCTTCCTGTTCATTTGGAAATTATTGCCGAAGACAATACTTTAGTGCTAGGTGGCCGTGAAGGTAGGTCTCGGGTGCGTTCGGCGCCATCGCTACTTAACCATTTTTCGTGGAGATAGCTACAAAAGTCGGGAAGTTGACTTATGAGATTCGCCATCAGCGCGGGAGAGAATAGATTCCACTGTGAGACGAGGCCGTTCTTTCCGACTAGAAAAGCCAACATCTGATGTGGCTGTCAGGGCATAGATGGATGTGAAACACCAAACGCAAGCTGAAAACGAAAAGCAGTCTTTGGCGTTGGTGGCCGTTGGCCCCAGGAGCGACTGACCATGTCACAGATCTACGGCGAATTCGTCTTTGCTACTTCACCCATGCACATATGTTCAACCTCGCGAAGATACGGTGTACTTTGGGTTTAATTCATGGCCGTCGATTGGACCTCGGAGTCTTGTCAAGTTAACACGCTCGGCATGTTTTGTCATGCTACTGATCACTGACCGCTTGTTCTAATTCAAAAACTCGTAATGCTTGGGGTCCTTGGGGGTCTGGTGGGCTGTACTGAAATCTAATTTCGCTACGGAGTAGATGCAGACCGCCGGTCATAGTCACAAACACATTATGGCCATAGCAATATTATCATCGACGCTACTTTTTCGGCTAGCCACCTTGAGCCAGTGACTTGCTTCGAATTCCCGCACGATAGTATATTAATAGCACGAAACCCACTAAGGCTCTCAGTCGCCACGTATCTTTCCTCGGGAGATCCCCATGCGGTGTCCGTGCTGGCTTCTTCGCCTTCAAAGGCTACAGGCTAGACCAGGGGGCGCTGCTGCTACAGTTCTGAATCAAAATGTCATGCAGCCATTCCAGCGGTCGGGCCTCCTCGAGTAAGCACTAAAACCTTGAAAAGAAAGCTCGCAGAAATAGGGAGGACTGCCATTGCTTTTACGGAGACGCTTTTCCAAGGGCCTTGTGCTTCGTACATCGTAGCTGTCCTTAATAGGACTACGACTTCCTCTTGGCGTGGCACTAAGAAGACGCACGTACTCCACCCCGTGCACGGTGGGATCCATTCTCCACAGGAACCGCTACAGTACCTTAGTCTGACATCACTCATGTTTGAGGAATACGCAGATCATTTTCGACTTCTGGATTGAGGTCGCAATAGATTGTAGACCTAGATATTTATTGTTATAAGGATTTCACTAAGTTGCGTACACAGACCGCTGAGAATTTAATAGGGCGTTCAACTTGACGACGACTTTTGTGATTGCCCAACACCACTAAGGGATCCCTATTTGGATGTGAAATCTAAAGGAAAGCGGCTGAAGATATTCAGCGAACTTTGCCTATCATGGTTCGCGATCATTGGCAAACCAGGCAAATCCAGGGGCGCATTACGAGACAAGCGGATGGCTGTCAAATAAGCCACCGAGGCTCCTTCTGGAAGGATGGCGAAATCCCACGTGGACAAAATTCAACATGTGGAAATTGGTGGTGACAGCGCGATAATGGCGTCGTTGTCTCATCTGAAACATCTCGACCCAAGCTGGCCCCTCTAATCTTCAGGATTTGGCACGAAAAACGGATAGGTCACAGGGCTTCTGGAGGTCGTGTGACACAAGTAAATCCGGATGGTTTGTTCTTTTCTCGGCACTTGAACCATTTTGTATCAATCCATTACCTTAGCTTAGAACCAATAATATACCGCAGTCTCGTGATCGCGACAAAGCTATAGCAGTTCTCGAAGTGCGTGTTCGACACAGGAGTGGGCCCTTTCTACTGGGTATTCTATTTGTGAATTGAGCACAATGCTATTCGTGCTTCGTCACTTTAATACATTTGTTCTCGAGATCTGCTGAAGGGTCCAATCGACGCCATCGCGAGCCATAAACCGCTAGCCTAGCCTAACCATCAGCGAATATACCATGCACACGCTCTTTCGCACAAAGGTTGGCTGAAACGGTCCAGTATTTTGCTATAGAAATACCAAAATGATGACAGTCGCAAGTCTGTAAATAACGTACTTACTTCCTTGATTATACCCAGGTAGGAGTAGAGCATATTGGGTTGCTGCTGTGCTCAATTCAAAGCTGTCAGAAACCTTACCAGAACGTCGGGAATTCTGGAATCTAGCAGTCGACTGGGGAAGAGTATCCGGCGTTAGCCTACTGACCCAAGAATCGCATCCGTGAACCTGATTTAGCGGAGCTGAGGATTTCCGTGCCGGGGCTTGGTCGGATGGGAGGTGACCTACGCTCCGTCGGCCGACACCAGCAACATCGTCGTAAATTTTTGAGTCGTGTATGGATAACGCGGTTGAGTGGGGGCTCTAGGAGGCCAATGCTCAGGTTCAAATCTCATGCCTGGAAAATTGCTCCCAAAGCCTACGGATCTTCCAACGTACCTAGGCCATAGCACGACAGTACTGATTCAGCCGAAACGCCTATCGGAAGCAGGCTTCATGGAAGCCAAGTGCATCGGTATTGCTCCCGTCCAGGAGAAGGGTTTTACCAAACGAATGGAACTGAAGAACGGCCGATGGCAGCCTACTACTCTGGGAAATCGAAATCTGCCTGCAAATTTCAAGTGAAGAATGACCCATGGGAATTGCTGCTCGTTCTCGCAAAGGCATGATGACTTCTTCGTTTACCGGTTCCCTTGTTCCTGGTAGCCTGCTTGTGGACCTAAGGTACTGTCAAAGTTTCGGTGCCTGTCAGGATGTGTTGCCATAGAATTCACATCTTTCTGTATTCAAAATGAGAATCGCACCAACAGGGCTGAACTAACACATGGAGCAGTGGCAACCTCTGATGGTACTTCATAAAAGCGTCACGACTTGGTCTTGTATTGCCAATATCCTTCTACTCGACGTACTCCGCGCAGGCTTGTTGCTGCCTTAAGTGTTCGACGCCTGCTAGAAGATAGCGTCATGGAATCCACGCATTCCTCATGAACAAGACTCAATTCTCTTATACTTATCGCTTCTTAGAAATGCTCAGTTCTTGACCACAACTCTAGTTGGAGGGGACTCTGAGCTTGTTCGTCTTAGAACCATACTCAGTATACACAGCAACACCCATAACTCGTTGCGGTGTAGTGGTAGTCTTGGATAAATTGACTTAATTATGCATATTGGCAGTCAGTATTAGTATAGTGCGTTCTACCAGGGTATCATCCACTCCTAGTATAGGGCTGTCGTTGGTATTAGTCGCATTAAGGCCGTAGGGCTGCCGTCTCTGGTGTTTGGAAGCTATGATCAGCCTACTGTTCACCTGTGCAAAAGGCTCACCCGCGCAACAACAGAAGGAGAGGAAAGAGTTCACGGCATTATTTTGTGACAATGCGGGCGAAGCGAAGTATATACAAACTCAGGCATCAAGGGTGTTGTTCTATAATAGGCCGGGTAGAAACGGAACCATATAAGTGGTATGAATCAAGCCCGTTGAAACCGTCAAAGCCTGGCCGAGTCTGAGCAGAGAAGTCTCGCTGGAACAAAGTGTGGTCGAAAATGGAACAATGGAATGACCAGCCATGGACAGACACCAACTCCGTAACCCGTCCTCTCGCTCCCGATGTGTATCCCAATGCCCTCTGTACCAAGATCATATATCGTACATACTCATCATCGACATTACCGACATTCATTCAATTATCCATAACCCTAGGCTCATTAGCAACTAAAATTCCCCAGTCGAATAACAGAGTGCTCACCTCGTATCTCATCACTAAATGCCATGGCTGGGGAATCGATCATTCCGCCGTTCACTCCGAGTATGCTCCTCGTCCTGCATATGCCTCATCGAGTTGTCAAGATCAATATCCATTGGCTCAGGAGGCTCAGGTGCTGGCTCCCGGAGCTTGCCACGTGAGAAGCTCCTTAGGTGGGCGACAATGGAAGGGGACTTGCCCCGAGTTGGCGGGCTGGTACCTATGCTTTGAGTGGGCGCTGGGCCATTGTCCGATGTGGCTATCGCCCCCGTTGATCCTGTATTGTGACATCGCTCTATTCGAGAAGTATTGTGGTTTCCATGAGTAGTCGAGAAGTTAGGTTGATGATAAAGCCCTGTGTTGGTGGTTGAAGCCTGCCAGGATCTGAATGTGCTTGAATCTATCTGAGTGGGCATATTGCGAGGGTGCAGACCGGAAGGAACATATTCATGGTTATAACGAGCATAGTGTTTGTTGGCATTGCTGAGGTAATATGGAATTTGTGCGCCATGATTGTCCTGGCCAAGGTCCATCGCATTACCTTGCTCGGAGAATTGTGCCTGATCTTGAGGCACCCCACTCACTGCCAAGGATGAGTTCAGCCTGTTGCCACCATCTAAGGCGGTCCAAGGTGTATCGGAGGCCTGACCGTATGCCATGTTCGAAGTTGGGAGTCCGGTGGAACCGATGGCAAGATGTGTAGAGTCTGCTGACGGCAGCTGTGACGTAGCTGCTTGGTGCTGATATTCCAACAACTTTAGGCCGGTGTCCATCTGTTGATCCGTGGAACTCGATGCAGCACCAGAGTCTGCACTAAAGCTCTGAGGCCACTCGCAGACGGATTTGTCGAATGCAGCCTGCGCGAGCACCTCGGCAGTCTCCTCGCGTATTTCTAGTCTCATTTGTAGGTCTTTGACCACAGAAACGTCCCATGTGATCCGCGCGCTGTCTGAGAGAGGGCAAAAGGACATGATTCTTCTCCAATGCTTTTCAACTTCAGCTGAGAGCAACAAGCCCTTGATAACCTTGTTGCAATCCCACTCTGAGACATCCTGCGAATGGCGAAAGTGTACGAGATCGAGGTGGTTAAGTAGTCCAGAGTGTTCAGTGAACAGAGAGACACAGAACCCGCAGGAAAAGAAGCGTTTGTTGAGCAGCGTACAGCGCCATTTATCAGCGAGAGCACCCGAATTGTGAGTCCCATGGTTTCCGAGATGTTTTAGCAGATGGGATCTCCGGCTATAACTTCGAGCCGTTACCAGTTTGCCTACGCACAACGCATAATTGTGTGTAGCAAGGTGGTCGTCGTTGGGGTCCGGTATACCACAGAATACACACTTTGGACCGATTTCTGTTGGTTCCACTGGGCCATACGGCATGCATATATAGCTTGTCTCATGCTCTTTCATGTGCCTCTTCCATCCGTCACATGTCTGGAAAGCCCGACGATGTTCACAGACCGTACACCAATAGGTATAACTGCCGCTGGTCGAGGTAGGAGAAGTGGTCTCGGATATAGAAGGCTCTCGAGAGAGATTCAGGAAAGGGAAGCCCGGTCCTCGGTTGAATGAGCTTGTTGGCGTACCGTGGCTGGTGCGATCATTGTAGAGCGAAGGCGGTCCGAGGGAAGTAGCCGAGGTTCTGGAGGTGGAACTCAGCGATGTTGTCCATTCGTTGGAGTTCCCTGTTCTTTGGGTACTATGGCTGCTGTTCCTAGGCGAGGTTCGCGAGCTAGCCCGCCTCCCTAGCAGGGCATTGTCAGCGCAAGACTGGGTATCTACATCTTGAGCATGACTAACCGACACATCGAGCGAGATTTAGCCATGCTAAGATCAGGCCGTTTGGGCAATCTCTGAATGAGGATATTGCATTGAACTGCTCTCCAGGGAGGCCTCCTGGTTGAGTGCAATGCAGATAACCTGGTTGGAGCGATCGGAGCAACGTGAGCCAATCGAAAATTGTCCGGTCGTCGAAATCTCGAAGGATCCCAATGGCTTCTTGCTGTAGAGGGGTTGGAAAGGTGGAGACATCCTGTCTGTTGACGGAAGTAGAGTTCAAACGGCTGCGAGATGAATTGTGGACGACGATTTGGTGCCGAGGTCGCGAATGTAATGGTAAAGATTGCTGGTGACCGGTCGAGATAACGCTGACTAATGGCGACTCGCCGCCTTGAAAGGAGCGTGGGGGCGAAGGCGCCTCCATGGGTGCGAATCAAGCATTGAAAGAAACACAGAAAGAATGAGACATAGTCGCAATATGCAAAGTTAAATGATGAGGAAAAACGTCACAAAACAAATTGACAACGGGCGCGCCCATTTATGACTTTGACGGTGTCATTTTGCCCTAGATTTTGATGGACCCCGAGGCCAAGCACGAGCTTTATGACCGCCTCTGAGGGAATCGGTCAAGGCATAAGATGCAGGTACCAGATGGCAGGCGCTAAGAACAGCACTGGCAGAACTAGCTTCAAATCTGATGGCTGTTTCAAAAATTATTACGGTGGCGGTGGTGTTAGAGTAAGCTTTAAGGGTTGGTCCGGTAGTTGTAGTATATCTCTGCCAGATCAAACGAAATTCACGGCCTGTGAGCCTAACTCCCAGCAAGACTCGGACTTTGACACAGTCCTTACGGCGGCGAGGAGAACGCCAGCTTAAGATCGTAAAGGTTAAGCGTCGCATGGCTCAACCGTCGAAAAGAAGCCGCCTAGAACTCTTCTCAGTCACTTTGACTTCTGTCCCTTGCCAGCTGGCAGCCATTTGCCTCATTGCCCTTGCGAGAAAACATGCCAATAAAGGTAAAGCGCCAGGTACAAGAGGACGTATCCGTTAAGACTAAACGTTAATCAGTGAGCGACAGATCATCGCCTCATTATGTTCGTAATCTGCCCCTCGTTCTGTTCGTATTGAAGCACGGTGACCTTTTAGTCATGAAGGATTTTAGTTAAAATGCGCGGAGGGTCTCGTTAGGCTGGCCCCTCTATAATCTTGTTTTCATCGAATTGCTGCCCAATGGCAGCTTTTTGTGGTGGCAATGCTGAGATCGAATGCGAAGAAAGACGCACGTCATATCTATGTAGGTACTTAGTACGAACGCATCATCGCGCTTATTTCGCTATTTGACTTTGGTAGGGACAGGGGTGACTGGAAGGTGGACCGAGGCACAGATCAGTGTACCAAACCGAGTAACCATCATAGCTCAAAGTCAAAGACTTGAGCCGACAGCCTCGCCATTCGGCGTTTGATCAGGTGGACTATTTAAAGAAATTTTTGAGGAAAAAGTCGGCGTTTTATGATTCATCCCTTAAAGGCGCTTTGCACACTACGAGAAATGTTTGCCAAGAGAGACCAAGGTATTGAGGAGCTGAGACTGATTACGCAAGTCTCAAGCCAAGCGTGCACGAAACGTGTGACCAGACCTTTTGGGGTAAGCGAAGCGAAACGACAACCATTCCATTGTCACTAACAGTACAAGCAAACTTGCCTCCAGGACGACAAAAATCTTATCCCACCAACTGAATTATCCAAAACTCTATTTTCGTTGCTTTGCTCGCTCTTGTTTTATTGACATTGGTGTAAAACCAAAGGCTATCGGATTTGTGAACAGATTGTTGACCATCAGCGTGCTGTTTCCTTGGGATCTTTGTGAAAGATTACGCGTATTCAGCTTCGAGTCTGCAAAAGACCAACGCTAATCATCTGAAGCATCAGGCCTCAATTGGCTTCCAACCGAAACTCTAGGCTAGATGAGACGCTCTCATGCCCAACGTTAGGGCCGAGTCCGGAAGTCTTCTTGCCGATCACAAGTCTAGAATCCGTCGCGAAGGCCGAAGCTGAGCCACACGTTCTCCCCCACGCCAAGTTTGTAATTTTTCAACTCACTATTGTCATACCCCATTCTTATTGCTTAGCCATGACACGATCCTAGGCGTTCCCGCTGATAGCAATGGTACCAAAACATGAGCTAATGTTACTTACGCTTCGGCTATCTTTAGGTCAATAATAAAGGTGGCATCGTGCGGGGATGGACCTCTCGATCGATCAGGCTCCTACCTTCTAAATTTCGCCTTTCGCTTTTTGTCCTTCCTTTCTACTTCCTAACTCCTTCACTTCGCACCGTAACACCCACTTCACCCGAGATTTCCGTCCTTCTTCCGTGACAACCGGCTACACCCTACCTCCACTGATCCAATTTTAACGTGCTCGGTCAAGCTTAGCTTTTCTAAAAGACACGAAGCCTGCCAGCCCGCTGAAGATGGCTGCCAAGTCCAGATCCGACAAGTTGGCCACTGAAGGGGATCTCTGTGTGAGAAGGTATATGTACTGCTCGCCTCTGGATCCCTCCCCTGGCCATCTCGCTGTCCAAATTTCATTGAACGATAGACTCTTACTGTCACACACTTGATCTTTCCAACGAAACCCAACCTTATCGTTACCTACATTCATCGCGTCGTCATGAAGGTTAAAGTATGTCTCATGCTTGCAATGCTCGCTACAGCCTGTTCCTCTAATCGCTGGTTCAATCAACCCACCGGCGCAACTAAGCAGCTACAAACGATTCAAGGCAACCGAACCAGCGATCCCCGTTATGTTTGCATTGCCGGCCGCCTTAGCTTCCGAGTCAAACATACCCTCCCCAAGCGATCACATCACGGCGAAATCTCGGTCTCGCCTAATCTTGGTGGACCGTCATCCTCTCAATCAAACACGAACGTATTCAACACAGCGACCTCCAGCAATGGGACGAAAGCTTCTCCCAACCTGCCCTCTTGGGTGCCAACACTTGAAGATGTCATCACTGCGATCTTTCGTGTCGCTGTCTTGCTGTTCAATATCGATATGACGTGGCGGATTCATGGTGAGTGTCATTGGCTTCATATACTGTTCTTCTTAACAACTCATCATTCAAACAGCACTCCATGCAGGGCGCCGGCTTCGTATTAGGAGAGACCGAGTTGACCCTGGATGGCCTGGATGGCCAGCATAGTGATTGAACCTCTCCTAATGCAACTTCGAGTAAGTAGCAACCGATAAAGGATTCTGACGGCTTTCAGTATATGTATTTGCTTATCAAGATTGTTACTGACATATTGTCACCTGCAGACACTCGACCAAGCATGACCACATGGATAACTCTCAGCAACAGTGTGCACTCGACGGCTCCTTCACGATGTTCTACATTGAAAACACTGAAATTCAGGCTCGATCTAGGATAATCCGCCTCCATCACTAAGCATTCCACCCTCGAGCGCCACGGCTTGGGCCTCCAATTCTCGGTAGATCCTCCGACTTCCATCCTCCACCTCGGTCATCCACTTTCCACTGATCGAGCATCAGCACCCCCCGCCGCCGCGGCAACAATATATTGTCAATTCATTATCATTCTATTTGGGAAGAGAGCGCTGAACCGCTAAGAGCTAGGCACACATCGATGAATCCTCAGCCAGGCACTTAATGACCCTCTGCTCTTTAGTTCCGAGGGGCTAAGCGACTGATTACTCGGCTTAGATTTCCGTGATGGAGGTCTATAGTCCATCCAGGCCCTTGTCCTTGGATTCTATCTCGTCGAACTTTTGCTATTACTCTTCACGAGGCACTCTCCACAAGGTCTTCCATCAGAGCACCTTCTTCCGAACTCGTCCTCAACCACCCAATTCATCATCTGAGTCTAGCTTTCTCTAACAAGGTCAACGTAGATGTCTGTATATACCTGGAAGAATGAGACGTATCTTCCCTATCATTTCCATTTGGCTATTATATTACAAGACTGATTACCTTGCCCATGTTGAATGGTATTGTATACCACTTTCCCTTCCTACCGCCCACCATGCTCCTGAGAACCCTTATAGTACAATCTATAGATCTGCAATCGACGAAGTAAAAATACAATCGGGTATTTCCCGTAACACAATGTAAATGACGGTACATTCTCAATTCGTGAGACCTGAAAAGATGCTGGATTGAAATCACCAAGAATCAAAGATCTAGCCTCGTAGAAATCTTTCAACGACAGAGAGGTTGCCGAAAGGTAATTCACGTAGAAGGCGTGTCGTACATTCTTGTCTGGCTATCAGACGCCATATGCCCACGCATCATCGAAAGGAACATCGTGACTCTATACACCGTTCTTTCATGGCTAAAGCACCGTCAGCGAATTTAAAAGTTTGAGAGGTTCAGTACGTACCTTTTGACAGTAGAAAAGTAGTTTGTGGATGCCGCATCATCGTTGGCGCTTTTCACTGCGGGTATGCCCTTCTTCACGCATGACGTGTTCAACGTCATCGAAGTCGAGGTCCATCTCAGGGCCATAGTGTCTCCTCAACTTGTTCCGTGAGAGCTGTTTCTTTGCACGAGCAGAGAGATGGCGCAGATCGGGTTGTGGAGACAAGCCAGCGATCTGGTCGATGGTAGCCCTGCTCGCCTGGTGCCCGTGTCCCTTTGCTAGAGAATTCGATTGGTATGCTGATGCAGCTGTGTACGTCTTCGAAGGTGAGTTGCTGGGGACTGGAAAGGCGTTTTCCGGCCAGCCTTCGTCTGTCGCAGAGCTACTTCCAACTGATGTGCTACCATTGTACATCTGGCCACTTGTGGGCGCTAAGTCGTCCCAAGGTGTAGGAGGAGTAGTATAGGATTGGGCGGAGTTGCTAGACTCGCTCTGCTGGAAAATCGGCTGGGTTCCTGGGTTGGTTTGATCATAGCTTGCTAATGCTGATCTATATGGTAGCTGAGTCTGGATTTGAGGGATCGTTGACTGGGTGTAGAATGAGTTTATGTCGACGTTATTCGAGACCTCCCATTCCAAAGCAGATGGTGGACCTTGCGAGACCTCGTGAGCAATTGTCGTTCCGGATGAAGTGCTAGTAGTAGTTGACCTAGAGTATGCCGGCGTCACAGTGGCTCGATCTTGAACTGATAGCATATTCTGGTCCATCTCCATGTGCGGATTCGTAAATCCTCCTGTGACACTTGCCTCATCGCTGTACTGTGGGATCTCAGTCCAGATGACTTGGCTTATAGCAGCTGTTGCCAGATCTTCTGCGCTCTCCTCACTCAGCTCAAGCCGGAGTTGAAGATTCTTAGCCACAGAATCATTCCAAGTGAAGTCCTGGCTTCTGGGATAGCCCGCGCCAAAGAAATTTTGCCAGAAAAGATTAACGCCTGGTTGCTGTATCAGCCCTTTGATCACCTTGCTGATATTCCATCCACTGATATCCTGAAGACGCCGAAAATGCTCTGTATCAATGTGGTTCAATTGGTCGGCGATGTTGTAGAACAGAGACACACAGAATCCGCAGCTGAAGTATTTCCTTTCCACCGTTTTACGCCATGTGTCCGCCTGCGCAGACGCATCCGAATTCGAGATGTTATGAGTGTCGAAGAGATGATTCACCAGGTTGGCCTTCCTTGTATAGCTCCGAGGCTTCCCTACAGTATCAGAGTCTTCGCATTGCATGCAAGGGAAGACCGTCTCATGTTCTTTCATATGTCTCTTCCAACCATCGCATGTGCCGATAGCCCGGGGTGTCTCGCAGAGAAAACAGCCATGCGGATGGCGACCTGGTTTTGTTGAAGGAGAAGCTCCTTGATGGTTGAAAGTTTCATTGGATGCCTCGGGGAAAGGGCGTCGTTGGCTATAAGCGCTCCGCGGCGTACTGGGGCAGGAATCTTCATGATTGGAAGAGGGCGGGCCGAAAGAGCCGGCAGATGATTTAAGGGTAAGGTTTGGTGATCCTTGTGACGCATCGATGGTCATAGATGCGATGGACCGCCGTGCATCACGAGGCTTCCCAGCATAGGCGGTTTGTAGTCCACTAGAATTTCCTTGGCAAATAAGTTAGCCTAGCTGATACACATTGCAAGCCATACATTTCACTCACCAGAGCGGGCGTTGTCCAGCCACAAGAGAATGAGACCGTCAGGGTAAGCTTTCAAAGCCGATACTGCATCGCGCTGCTGGCTCGAGGGAGGCCTGGGTTGGAACCAATGCTCGCAGCCGGATTCGTAGCGGAGCGCTGTGAGCCAAGCAAGAACGGTTTGGTTGTCCACACTTTGAAGGACCCCAACAGCTGCCTGTTGCAATGATGGCTCTGGCGTATCGGCATGTCGCTCAACGGCAGAATCTGCATGCGGGTGTGATTGATGAGGTGACCGTGACGGAAACTGGCCAGCGGCTCCGGGGGCTCTGTAGGACATAGTGGTGCTGACTAAGGAGGTGCCAATCTATTGAAAGGGGGAGTGGGGGCGAATGGGCCGTAGTCATTCTTGTCGCGTGCGGAAAGAACAATCGTGAGCACAAGGGTTATCCATCCCCAAGTTTTTAACGCGACAAAGAGGAACCTGTCAAGACTAAATAAAGCAGAGCAGCACCAAGAGGAGATGCTAGTGAGGCTCTGTTCAATAGGGAAATGCTTTCCTTTCCATGGTGGCTTTGGCTGCCACTATGGCAGACAAAAATTTCCAGTTCATTACGGCTGGCTTACAATACTAGCAGGTGGCAAGAGGATCCGGGTCCTCGGGTCTTCCTGCATCACGTTTGCTCCATGACTGCTTGTATAGCATTCGGGCGTTATTCCAGCTTTCGAGTGGATATTACTATCGCTATCCTGGTGACAGCGTCAGTTCATGTGTGGGATCTTAGACCTCTAGCGGTGGTGGCTGCGCTGTCCCTGAGCTGGAAGGATTGACTCTGGGGGAGGGAGCAAGGGCAACCCCTGACCCTTTGGCGGTCGTTCTGTAGTAGCGGCCGTCTGGTGGCGGACGATCAGCTAGCGAACTGTGCATCGAACCTAACAGTAAGCTTCTTAGTGACTTCTTTTGCACCTACAGATTTGCTGTGCACTAGAAGTACCCGGTAGCACATGCGTTTTGCAATCTCCTTTGATCATCCCTTTGTTCAGCCACCAGGAATCCTGGAAGACGCCAATTAGCCATAGAAGATTACAGTCTTCCAAATAAGATGTCCCGATTGAATCAGGCAGGGAGAAGCATTATGGCTACAGTGTCTAGTTCCTTAGCATACGGTATCCTGCGCATAAATCTTCAGTCTTTCGTGTTAACATCTTTACTCAAGCCTGCCTGTTATAAAAAATATCAGGCACGATTATTTGAAACAGCCGAAAAATCCTCCAAGCCACTAGCTTGAGCTTCCTGAAACATCGGTATCAATCTGGCTCAATCGAAAAAAATCTATTTGTAACCATGCCGGCTGTTTCCAATAGTGTCGCCCTCGTCGAGCCGGATCCACAAAGCGCCACGACCATTGGGCTGACGCGATATACGCTACCTGCCATACAGTGGTGAAAATCACTAAACGAGATCAAGATCTAAAGAACTTCCAGGTATCTGTGCACTGCATGTCCACGGACAACTTCTCATCACGTCTCATGGAAGTGTGATGGAAGTGTGACAACTCGGCAGCTTGCAGGACTAGTCCCCATGACCACGTGGCTAGTGCATCCCCGGAGGAGAATTCTGAACCGTAAACTTCGATCATCAAAGCCAGTATTACTGATGTAACCTCATTCACCGACATTTCCTCATGGCCGTGATAAGCACTAAACTTTTAACTGTCATTGGCCGATCAATTCAGCTGAGCGACCACAATCGATTGAACTGGCCACTTCAAAATCCTCTTTTGATGCAGGTACCCGGTTGATAGGTTCCTGGCGAAGCTTGAAGTCGCTCAAACTGTCATTGTGTATTCCTTAGTAGGAAAGTTGAAGTTCAGTATTTGGGCACGGCACTCAATTCAGGTGGAATCGCTGGGACCTCAGGATTACGTTGATGCGGCTCCCACTAGATCATCGTTCTAATTGTCTTCCCCGTGCGGTTCGCATTGATCTGCAAACCAGGCAAAACTAGGCAAACGCTATCGAACCGGAAAATTTGGATGGGGCTGTGCCTGTATGTCATCCCACGCCATTTTCGTGCATAGGCCCACTATATCCACGTGGCCTGAGGGTGGTCTCTTGGTCTTGGAGCGTAATGTGGAGATTGAAGGTGGCAGTGCAAAATCACACCCCCCGTCGCATGTTCTCCATCTTAACGTAGCTAGCTGAGAATACGGATCCAACTCGTCAGAGACTTCCCAAAGGGACTTAACTTGGAGTGAAACGGCCGAAGATTCTGCGTCTTGTCTGATCCACTATTATTCTTTATCAGGAATAAGATGAAACCTTTCCGTGAAATACAAGCGCTGCTACCTCATTCGTCACAATCGGAAGCCACCTCCACAGGATCTCGATGAACTCGCTTCTTTTACTTTGACAGGTGACCCTAGGAAAGCGCACGGTCTTGTTGATATTCTCCGAAAAACGTGGGACGTGCATCTCGTAGAAGGCCTCGCCCGCCCAAACTTCTATTGCTCGTGCATCACATCTCGTATACCTATCTACTATCTACTCATCATCGCCCCGTCCAAGGCGATATAGTAGAATGTTGGATATGGGCTGGATCGACCGTCGAAGTAAGGCCTTGTTGGGTGTTGAAAGCCCTCTCCGGACCATCAGCCATCATCTCAAGGTAAGTATTCCTAGGTAAACCGTCGTGACTTGGTGTATAATTCTGTGAAGGAGATTGGGTGCTGACATCTTCCAGGCTAGCATCTTCGACGTCATCTTGGAATAGGTAGGGTAAACATTCTTGGGACCAAGTGGGTATGGGCAAAAGCATGAAGAAGCTTGGACTAGAGTGCTGGTTACAGTCCAAAGTCGGCGTACGTGATACGTGTTGCTCCTTCGAAATGGCTAGACCAACTGCAGTAGGGTCTACCATGTTAATGGAGCCCGAAGGTGTACCATAGATTCTGTGATAAGATATACTTTGCGTGAATACATCCCATGCAAGTGTTTCAGCGGGCTCTTCGCTCATTTCAAGCCTGCTTTGCAGATCATGGACGATAGGCCGATCCCAGCTGAAGTCTGAACGTGGGATGAGAGGATGTGATACAAGAAGGTTGTACCATAGAGTCTGTACTCCGGGCTGTAGCAACAAGCCTTTGATCACGTTATTGAGGTCCCAAGCTTCGATGTCCTGGAGGTTCTTGTAATGTTCGTGATCGATATGATTGAGGCGGTCCGCAATGGTGGTGAAAAGCTCGATGCAGAATCCACATGAGGAGAATTTCATTGTCGATTTGTAGCACCATTTGTTGGCCAATGTGGAGCTGTCTTCCTCGGATACGCCGTGAAGTGCCAAGTGTTTCAGAAGGTCAGCCTTCCTGGATTTGGTCAGAGGCCCACTGGCTTTTCCTATGCAAAGCGAGACATTGTGCAAAAGCAGGTGGCCCTGGTCTGGTTCCTGAACGCCGCAGAATGCGCATTTTCCCCGTCCTTCTGCTGAGGTTTCTATAGGGCCATAAGGCATGCATATATACAGCATATCATGTTCCTTCTCATGTCTCTTGTATCCATCACAAGTTCTTATCTCCCGCCGCTTCTCGCATAGCGTGTTCGTACACCAGTGCGAATGGCTCGAAATGGCCGATGTGACAGAAGATTGACCAGTGCTTGAAGTCTGGCGGCAAATCTTGAAGGCTGAAACATCTTGGTCCTGATAGACTCCTGGAGAGCCGCGCACTGTGCAATTGTAATGCGGAGAATGCACGCCGGATTGGCCAATGTCAAATTCAAGAGTATGATTCATTGAACCTCGACGCTTCTTGTATGGTGAACCGGCAGTATTTCTTAGTACTCGCAAAGGACGGCCACTCGTTACTTTTTGGATACCATTGGCACTCACTGCAGAGTCCGTCAGCCTTACTCAACGCAGGGTCAACAAGCTATTTGTTCTACCCGATCGGGTAGTGCGTAGCCACGACAGCACAAGATCAAAGCGACAGCCCTTCAATTTTAATAGAGATTCGAAGTGCTGGCTAGATAAAGACCCAGGCTGCGCGCAATACTTGTAGCCCGGCTCGAGTGAACGAAGTAGGCTCAGCCAGGCAAGGACTGTGACATCCTCAAAGCCATGGAGAATAGCAACAGCTGATTGCTGCAGCGGAGTAGGGAATGCGTCTACGTCCAACGAGCTGATGGTTCCATAGTCTGTCGCGATATCTTGCGGATCCTGTTGCGTCGAGTCACCTGGACCTGGGAAAGTGGTCATGTAATCTTCCAAGGAGGGTGAAGTCCAACGATTCATTAAAGATGGCCCCATCATCGCTGCGGACAGCATGGAAACAGCCGGAAAGCGCCTCCTCTTCCTCTTTCGGAGGGTGCGTAGCTGCTAGCCGACATACCTTGGTGAGGGTAAGTGATAGCTTAAATGACTTCGATGTTTTGGTAGCAGATTTTGTGATGCAGGGGTCATGGCCAACACTAAAATTAAGTTTTGGCCAACGTCCAAGGATTCCGGAGGTTGACGGTACCTTAATAATGGAAATATCGAGCGAGGGTGATATCGATCGGGAATCCAGGTCATCCGAGAAGGTTACAGACCTAGACAAATTAGGCTAGTTTAGGTGATCTTTGCGACTTTTGAGACGTCGATCCGGTCTTTAAGCCTTGGAATGTCGATTCTGAACTGCTTCTAGGCTGTCAATGTCGTCTTAATCGGAAGACTTCTTATTCTAGCCACGTTATTCCCGCGTCTTGGCGGCCCAGCTTCCACATAGCAGTGGCCAGGCGGCAGGAACCCTGGCACCTGCGAAGCTTCCATTGTTATGGTAATATGGGCGAAACCCCACACTCTTGTTCAAACATTCTTTTCTGGAATGGTTTTCTAATGCGACACTTCAATTTGAGACTAGTCTAGCAAGCCCTTTTTGCCCTTCCCAGGTAGTGTTGGCAATGATCGTCGACTCCGCGACGAGGTCCAAAATTGTAAAGAAACAGAGGATCTAGGAGAAAGCGGCAAGGACAGGAAACCTAGGCTTGCATGCTCTGAACGTCCTTGGTGGCCGGGGGGACTGCGCTGTGCATTAGCTCAAACTCTTGTGGCAAACCCGGATAGAGTTGGCCGCGATATAGCCTTTGAATAGTGACAAGGCTACGCCACGTCAGCTATTTCTTTCTACATCTCAAATGACAAAAACAATAAGCATTATTTCTTGTATCAAAGCGCAGTCTGTAAAGAATCCTAAGCCTGGATAAGAATATTAGTTTTTTTGTTATAATCGAATATAAAGATCCCTTCTTTGACAGGGTGCTCAACTAAAAGCTGTCAAAAGTCTAAACAAAACGCCGGGACTTCTAAATCCAGTAGGCTATCGGGGAAGAGCACCCGGTGTCAGTCTACTGACCCAAAAAAAGGGATTAAGTGAGCCTGCATTAGCGCGTGGACGCCAGAATTAGGGTGACGATTTTCCGTGTTGGTGGCTTGTGGGAGGAATACCCCTGCTTGGCATCGGAGGGGATCTGCGCGCCGTTGGCCGACATTAAGACTATTGTCGTAAGATTTTGAGTCGAGAAAGCGTTATACAGTCGTGAGGGTGGGATTAGAGAGGATGGTGCCGGTACTCTTATCGTAGCCTTACAAGCCGATATCGACGAGCGAACGTCATGATATCATCTCAATTCATCTTGCCCTAAGATCTGAAGGCTTAGGCATCCAGCCTAGAGTTGATATTCCGAAAGTCCGTAGATGTCCTCACGTGCTCAATTCTTAGTATGGCAGTATTGATGTAGTCGACATATTAGGTCATGATATACTTCATTGTAGTGCTAGTCGAGCATACCAATCAATACCTATAGAAAGACATGACATATTTCGATCGAGATATGCGTCAGCCTGTAGTCAACAACGAAAACGTCCAGACTAAATCTTAAGGAAAGGGTTGGGTGTCAGGGTAGAAGATTGATGCAGCCCATTCTGATAGAGGCGTATTCCGTTAGACGCTCTATGCCCGAACACTCCATTTAGATGACACATCGTTATTTCGCGTACCTCAGAGCTCTATAAATCCTATGTTGGAGGTAAAAGAACCTAATTTCAGCGTGTAATCGTGCCAGCTACTAGGTGAATCGTCTAACCATGGAAATGGGCTCAACCCCCGACGTCTTCATAATTGAAAAGAGATGCCAAGTCCTCTAGGCACGCCGAAATCGTCCAGTGCATCGTTTGAAGGCAGGCGCGCTGGTCGAGCTTGATCCGGCATTGGACCACCAGGCAGGTACGATCCGTCTAGCATGAAGTCATTGGCCCATGTCGAGTGTTCAGAGTGCCGATGATCATCCAGAGGCATTGAAGGACTCATTGGCATCAACCATGACACGGGATGGCGCATGAGATCGAGTTCAGGCGTTTGTACTCTGGGCACAGGATGAGCATCACTCAACGGACGCCGATCCCATTGCATGGTTTCATCGAGGGTTGCCGTGGCAGGAGCTTCCATGCCTGGCCGCTCCAAAACCCATTCAAACTTGGCAGCGAGATATGCTGCCACTACGAGAGACTCAGAGCTCTGGGTAGCTGATGGCCCAACTTCGAGCATAGGCTGAATTTTGTCTGTCTCCGGACCTTCCCAAAAGATGTCTGGACAACCCGAACGATGGTGTGATGCAATAATTTTCTCCCAAGCCTCTTTCACTTCTGGCTGAAGCAGTAGACCCCTTATCACTCTGGATGTATCCCATTCTTCGTAGCTCTGATCTCGCTCATAGTGCTCGGTGTGGATATGTTTAAGACGTTCTTGGCAACTCGAAAAGGACACAGAAACCACAGGACCAGAACCTTTTGTCGTTGGTACGACGCCATTCATTTGCTAAAGAACGGGCCCATATAGAGTCATGGATTCCATGGCATTTGCTTAAGTGGCTGACCATCACATCCCTTCTCTTGCAAGAGAAATTGCATGACTGAACACCACAGTCTTGGAGATTGGGAGAACCCAGAATATCTCGTCCAGTCTCTTTCTGTAAACCATTTGTCAGGCAAAAGCAGGTAGCCTCATGCTCCTTCTCATGCTTTTTCCAATCGCAGTCGTTCCGATATGAACGCTCATCTCCACATACGGTACACACGTAACGATGAGCTGAGTGCACAGATGTGGATGGTCTGAAAGGTGAGGTCGTTCGTGAGTATTTCCTGTCGACGGGTCGTGGATGGCAAGCTCCTGGCTTAAACGACCTGGAGGAGCTTCGTAAGCTTCGTAGCTCGAAGAGGAAGCACTTGCTAAAGTAGCGAGAGGGTTATTAGGTGTATGGTATAGAGAGGCCACAGCCGGGATGCCGGGGTCAGTGAAAGGTCCAATCAAAATATCCTCAGAATTAACAGCAGTACCTGCAAATACTCGTTAGATGTCTGGTAGTAGAAGAGACATCAGCATGAACACCTTCTAAGAATGCTATTGTGTTCAAACCAATTGCGGAGCTTGTCATCAGTGCAGCGACTCAATGTGGAGATAGCATTGATTTGGTCGCTCGAGAGCGCGCCGTGGCCACCGACATGGGGAGAGCGAGTGTTGAGGGATCGAGCGAATTTGACGTATGCAAAGACATCCCCGACGTTTTGGTCTCTCAGTAGACCGACAGCATCCAGCTCCTGTCTTGTAAGAGCACTCAATAATGTGGAAGTGTCATCATTGTTCCACAGCTTGACGGAGAAAACGGAGGATTTGACAGAGAATTATGTTGGCGGCCATTTGCATAGGGCTGTGAATGTGCTCTTTCATTGGATGACATGACTCAGCTAAACCTTAATTATGTTGCTACAATCTCTTTCTAGAGATGGAAAATCACAACAATTTTCGGATACCACGATGCGAAAGGAAAGTGAAGAGGCCTCTACAGAAACATAGAATCAAGTTATGGACCACAGCACTTCTAATCTACGGCCATGGCTTGTGTCTGGCCGCACTGAATTGCTGCACCAGCAGCATTTTTCACTTAGAAAAGTCAGCACGCTAACAAATTCCGAGTTGTAACGGAGGATTAAAATTCTGAGCAGTATATCTTTCGCCATAGCCTCTATGACAAAATATTCGCACGGGATCGATAGAAGTCAGCTAGAGGGACATTTAGTCACTGCAAATCGGTTTTATAGAATTGATGGTTGGAGAGATAGAAGGGCAATTGACATTTCCACCCCTACGGACCAAAAAAATTTGAGCTGCTCGGTATGGACGGAACACCTATATTTGATGTCCTAGTTCTAAGGCTCTTAGATTCATGCAAGGATTTTGGCACATACGAGTATAAAATCTCCTCTTAGTGTTCTCACTCCTGAAGCTATACATACCGGCACAAGTGGATATGTAAATAGATGCTTGGGCGGTCCAACGCCAGGGCTAGCAAGCCTAGAAAGGCCATAACAGGTGCCCCAGCGCTAGAAAACTCCCATGCCTAGGCGGCATAGACCTGGAGTGTAGATAGGCTATATATAGGCTATGTATAAGGTGCGGGTGGGCGGGAAAGAACTGCTATGGCTCTGAAAGAGATGAACTCGACTGAAGAGCCAACTGCTGGTGGGATGCTCATACAAATAGTGCTCTCAGGAAGCACGGATCTCTCGCTATGGCCCATGGTCATGGCGCATGGCTGAAACCGCATCTGATCATGAGACACACTAACCCACAGTCCCACTGTAGCGATTTGTGCGGACATTGGCAACAGGTCAACGTATAATGGTTTACAATGTGCGAGCAGACTCAGTCACCTTCACGAGTCTAGCGATCATCTGGATGACGTCCTAGGCAGAATGTTTTCAATGGGGGACCTTTTGCGATCGAAGCTTGAGCCGAAAACTTATTTGCTTGCCTGCCTTATTCTCTATAACTCTGTTCGTAGAACATTCTTGCTAAGATTCCTCTTTGACATGCTAGATGTGGTCCAAAGTATCCTAGTTTGTTTCTCAATAGCGGGCCAACATCCCCGCGAGAAAATTTTCGTTATACTGACCTGCTCAAGCAACTCCGCTTTCCCGTACCTGACCTGACTCCTTGGCCTTTTTGTACTTACTAGGATGTTATGCAAAACTAGTTGGCTACGACCCGGATTCCGGCAGCTTGGAAAGATCACACATTACGACTGATGCTGTGGCTTCCCGTGGTCCGCTGGGCATACAGACAGAATGCTTTGTGTTCCTTTTCATGTCTTTTGGTATCTGTGGCATGTTCTAATTGCTCGCCACTTTTCCCAAAGTGTAGCAATGCAACAAGAGGTATGGCTGGCAGTATCTAGTGAGACAGAAATTACTCGTTTGGGCGAGCTGGGCGTAGGAAAAGTTTTCAACGCCATTGGTCCGCTACTGGCGCCTCCTTAAGGATCCGAGAAACGGACTAAGTCAGGCTTTATTGATCCAACGCTGGGTCTCCGCGATCCCTGCATCTTGGAGGCTGAAGACTTAGGTGAAGGATGCTGCTTAGAGTAGACGACTTCACATACTCAACGCGTTCCCGAAGGATCATGACAAAGCCCTTACTACGCCGCTTACAGGCACAATTCAAAGTCCAACTAGACATCTTCTATAAAGGTCATCTTGTCTTCTCGTCTTCATACCTTGACATACAATTACACATTCCCGTCCATCGTCATGGCCTCGGAAGAGCACTTCGACTATATCGTCGTTGGCGGTGGCCTTTCTGGTTGCGTTGTTGCTGCACGCCTGCATGAAGCGCATCCCTCCCGCTCAATTGCCCTCCTTGAAGCTGGCCCGGATGAGTCTTATAATCCTGCTGTTTTGTCCCCTGTCCTCTATCCTACATTGCACGGCACATCCCTCCAGTACTGCTACCAGTCTACTCCACAGCCCCTGCTCGAGAGTCGCCAGATTCCCAACTGGGGCGGTCGTCTACGTTAGTCATCCTAAGCATGCCTCAAGAAGCCTCACATAACCATCAAGAAGCTAACTAAACGCTCCAGTCTCCGGCAGTAGTGCCGTCAATTATGGTGCCTGGACACGCGGCCACGCCGCTGATTTCGACATATGGAGCAAAGAGGTTGGAGACCCCCGTTGGTCCTATAGCGGTCTGCTTCCATATTTCAAAAGATCTGAGCACTGGCACAACGACAAGGACGGGGCCGCTCAGCATGGCTTTTCAGGCCCTATACACACTTCCTCCGGCGGTCGAGACTATGCCCTCCGAGAGCCCGTGAAGGAAGCTCTCCTGTCCACCGGCCTCAAGCTTAACCCGGATATGAATAGCGGTGACCCCAATGGCGTTGCCCAATTAGTCGAGAATTGGTATGAGGCTTCCCGCCAGCACGCCGCCATCTGCTACAATCTCAAAGACATTCACGTAATGACGAACACCGTTGTCCAGCGCGTCCTTCTTGAGGGCAACAAGGCCACCGGCGTTGAGCTCACTGACGGGCGGCGTCTGATGGCCTCCAAAGAAGTCATTGTAAGCTGTGGCGCCCTCCGCACTCCACAGCTCCTGATGCTCTCTGGCATTGGACCTAAGTCCGAGCTTTCCAAATTCAACGTCAAGCAAGTCGCTGAATTGCCCGTCGGCCAGCATCTGCACGACCACGGCTCCATAAACATCATCTGGAAGCTAAAGAGCCCCGACAAGGGCTATGCCTTCGGTTCGCCCTTTTTCAATAAGCCCGAGTACGCCACCGGCAACCCAATGGACTGGATGGTAACGGCCGCCGCGCCAGACGAGGATCTCCGCAAGGCCGCCAGCGCCGACGGGACCACGTTCCACCCTGGCCCACGTACCGACTACGAGGTCACGGTCATGTACGCCATCACGGCAGCCGCGCCCGTCGAGATAGCCCCTATGGACGGCACCCACGTCACCACAGGCGTGATCTGCCTATCTCCTACCTCCCGCGGCACCGTCACTCTCGCCTCGGACAAGGCGACAGACAACGCCGTCATTGACCCGCGCTACTTCACGACCGAGCACGACCGCGCCGTCATCCGCGCTGGCATGCGTCTTACGATGCAGGCGATGGAGTCGGATTCGTTGAAGGATTATATCGAGGGCGAGACGCCGCCACCGGGCATGCCGCGCATCAGCTCTGCCTCGTCGGATGCGGAGCTCGACAGGCGTGTTAACGCTATGTCCTGGTCGTGGTTTCACACTGGTGGTACTGCAAGTATGGGTAAGGTTGTTGATAGTCAGTGCCGTGTGTATGGCGTGAAGGGTCTCCGTGTGGTTGATACGAGCATCTTGCCGCTGTCGATCACGGCACACTTGCAAGCACCCATGTATGCGGTCGCCGAATCGGCTGCGGATCTGATCGTGCAAGCAGCTTGAAAAGACCTCTCGTGGCACAGTCTTGTCGTGTTGAGCAAGATGAGTCACGTACGACATAATCCGAACCTTGCAAAAAGAATGAAGATGAAGTGATAGTAGAGAATGGATTAGATGAAGCGAAATAGAGTTTCCAGAAGCTCGAAAGAACCACATTCTTCTCCGCACAAGACTTTTTCTCATGCTCTCAAGAAATATCTTACCATCGTTGCCGAATTGAGTCCAGGGCTCGCGACGGTCCGTGGACTGACGGTCTGGACTGCTAGTCCAGACATCCAGTCCTATCTTTAGACCGTCCAGTTTATGATTATATTCAGACCGTCTGAATTCAGACCGTCCAGTCTGACGTCCCCATTAGACGGTCTGGACTGGTTGGACTGGCAGTCCAAATGGGACATTCTGATTGGCTGAAATTTGCGGGGTCGGGTACTCCCGTGCGTAGCGAGACTTAACGTTAATCAGTCTATATAGACTTTTTATCCATATAAAATTTAATCCTTAGGAAAAGATGTATCATCACGTGTATTTTCAGCCACTAGGTCTAGGTGTTTTCATCCTCGCACTTTGTCAGTCAGGAAATTCAAGAAAAGCACTCACCCTAACCACTGCGCCATGCTGCCTTATTCAGATAACATGGATAAGTGGCAAATATATACCATTGACACAAAATTGGCAGTGTATTAGCTCTATGATTGAATTTTTACTAAATATACATGCTTGGACTAGCAGTCTGACCGTCAGTCCGACAGTCGGTCCAGTCCACCAATCAGACGGTCTGAATTTATACAGTCTGAAATTTGGACTGAAGAAGACCGTCTGGTTTGCCCTTTGGACTGGACCGTTTGGACCGTCGCGAGCCCCGATTGAGTCTCAATTCCTTCGTATTGGTCATTACGGAGTGCGTCACGTGACTGTATAGAAAAGGCTGAGAGTGATCATCTATGCACATGCTACGTACGACGACACGTCCCTAGAGCTGATGTATCTGGATTGTAAGTTCTCATGATTAGAGCTCGGAACATTGATGCAACCTCAATCACCGACAATTCACATGGCCGTCGTAAGCAGTAAAATGGTGGTTTTCATTGGCAGGTCGACCGACCCCAGACCATCGGAGTTTCAGATAAGCTAGAACCTATTGAATGGTCACTGTAATGACCTTCTTCTGACACAGGATGGGAGAATTGCGGTATGACGTGCTCACAAAAACACTGGACAATTTAGACATAATGCCTCTCTCACAATCGTTGACCGAAGTGAAGGCTCAGTGAGATATTCCTACACAGAATTCAACAAAGGCTTGGAGCTTTTGATCTGATCCAATAGTATTTCTCCGCTAGCTTTGGCATCAAAGCCCGGCATTTGGTAAAGATGCCATTTCTGGTGGGTTGGAAGCTGCAGGTACTCCTCCCAACCAATACAAGTATAGAACATAAAGGTAGCTAACGACATAGCTAATTCAGGTAGAGAAAGGCTTCGATTGGATGTAGGCGAGCTGCGACTCCATTAATACAGTGTTCATTGGTGCAGCTGAGTACTGGGCGAAGGTGTGTTGATGTCGTAGTTTGACATCGCAGGATTAGCCAAAAAAAAACATCCCGTCCTGAAACTCGACCTGCATGTGGCTAAATGTGTGCAGCTGGGAGTGTGTGCTGAGATCAAATGCGATTGGTTCCTTCCAGCCCGTCTCGTCCTAACAACTGACCGAAAAGCCTTCAGAGTTTCACAACGACTCTCAAGCTAAGTCTTTTGGTTGGAAATCTGCGCAGCTTATCAAAAACACTACCACAAGCTACAGTAGCTTCTAAGACCGTAGTTCGATTGTAAACAACATTCAGTAACAGTAGCTTTAGGTCGACCAATCTAGGCGGCTCGGGCCTATTCTAGGCCTCGCTTGCTGAGGTCTATCACCCCGCGAACTCGTGAGATCTCACGGCACGGTCCACGGGCCATCTATTCCGATGGAGAATCTGTAGCAAGGTCGGGATCGTGATAACGATAGTGCCATTATTTTTGTTTTCGATCAGGATCAGCCTATGAGGTCCAAGCAGAAGCAGACTGGGAATGCCACTACAGTCGATTGCAGAACCATTGGCGCGAGAAAATCAGAATTTTGGGGGGCGCTCCGGGGGTAGGGAAGGCGCGCGAAATGGGCCAAAACTTTGGGAAACCAGCTATACAGTAACGACCAACGCTACTCCGGGGGCCTAGTAAACGGGGAATTAAAGCGCCTATCTAGCTCTATAAGGCCATAAGCTTTGTATATATATTGCAGCATTAGGGGGCTATCGCAAAGCAGGGTCGTTCCTTGAGCTCCCGGTCTTCGAAAATTTTTACGAATTCGCGCTAAAATCCGAGCAAATTCGCTGGATTTTATAAAAACCAGCTGTACAGCGACGACCAACGCTGCTCCGGGGGCCTAGTAAACGGGGAATTCAAGCGCCTATCCAGCCTAATTAGGCCATAAACTTTGTATATCTAATGCAGCGTTAGACAGCCATCGCAAAGGCGATTCTATGATTTTTTATTGATTCGCGCTAGTATAGGGCTGAAAAGTAAACAAAAAAAATCCGATTTTTAACCCTATTTGCGATGGCTGTCCAGCGCTGTACTATATATATAAAGCTGATAGCCTAATAGAGCTGGATGAGCCCGTTAATTGCCTGTTTACTAGGCCCCCGGAGCAGCGTTGGTTGTTGATATACTGTAGATTTCAAAGCTGTTGGTGCCGAGTAGTTAGAAAATCAGAATTTGGGGGGATTCTGGGGGTAGGGAAGGCGCGCGCAATGGGCCAAATTTTTAGAAAAGCAGCTGTACAGCGACAACCAACGCTGCGTAGAAGTTACAGTAAACGGGTGATTAATAGGCTCGTCCAGCTCTATTAGGCTATCAGCTTTATATATATAGTATAGCGCTGGACAGCCATCGCAAATAGGGTTAAAAATCGGATTTTTTTGTTTACTTTTCAGCCCTATACTAGCGCGAATCAACAAAAAAAATCAAAAAGTCATAGAATCGCCTTTGCGATGGCTGTCTAAGGCTGTATTAGATATACAAAGTTTATGGCCTAATTAAGCTGGATAGGCGCTTTAATTCCCCGTTTACTAGGCCCCCGGAGTAGCGTTGGTCGTTACTGTATAGCTGGTTTCCCAAAGTTTTGGCCCATTTCGCGCGCCTTCCCTACCCCCGGAGCGCCCCCCAAAATTCTGATTTTCTCGCGCCAATGGTTCTGCAATCGACTGTAATGCAAGGGTACCGTTTTATTCCGCGTTTGATGGGTGGGGGTAAACTAAACCCGTGCTTGGAAAGAGAAGCCTCCTTCCGCATATGCTCTGCCAGTCGAAGGTGGGCGAACCTCGCCCCCAAGAATGGCTTTCTCGGAAAGGCACAAGCTGACACGCGTTATGCAACCAGTATGCAATCCCCGAGACTAACAGCCCAAAGTCGGGGCCTTGTTTTCCATGTTACAACTATGGCGCCTTCCCTTTGGCATTTTATATTTCTTTTGCGTCCGTATCAATGCAAACATATCTTTCAAACATCTCCACGGCATTACGAAGTGTCAGATCCCGTCGAGAATGTCAACCGAGGCTTATCATGAAAGTAGAACGTCTAGAGTCTACGGCGGTACGATATCTTTGGTGGTCGCAGCAACCATTGCTGTAGCTTTACGTCTAGTCGCTAGGAGGATATCTGGATCCAAACTCTGGTGGGATGACTGGATTCTCGTGATTGCTCTGGTCAGAAGGACTTTGAGAAACTAGGCGGGGTAGCACTAATGTCATCTCAGATTTTTGATTATGGTCTGAGCGTCTGCTATTGGCTGCAGGTAAGGTACGGCGGACTCGGGCTTCATACCACGGTCTACGGCGGACCCATCACCGAGGACCAAACAGTTGTGTTTTTCAAGGTATGTTCAATATCTCCAACGACTATTTCCAATAATTGAACATGTCCAGATCTTCCTCCCTCTTCAAATGTTCTACTTCTCCTCCGCCATGGCGATCAAAACATCGTTGATCCTTTTGTACTACCGCATCTTCTGGGTAGTCCGTTGGTTCAAGTGGGAATGTATAGTGGCTTGGATCATTGTCGTACTCTACTTCATTATAGACCTGCTCGTCGGAGCACTTGAATGCAGCCCTGTTCCATTTTTTTGGGATAAGACTATCAAAGGCGGCACATGCATTAATCAAGATCAATTCTACCGCTGGAATGGAGTGGCGAATCTACTTATTGATTTCATGGTCCTGACTCTTACTTTGCCTCTAATTTGGCGCTTGAAACTCAAATCTCGACAGAAGCTTTCTGTAAGCGGGGTTTTTCTGTTGGGAACCTTGTAAGTCATAAAGTTCTCTCCTATGCTCCAATTCCACTTCGCTAAACTCTCGCTAATCTAATGCAGTGCCTGCTCGGCGTCCATCTTTCGGGTTTCAACCTTCAACCAAGTCAACTTTGATGACGTGACATGGACTATGGTCGGCGTTTCCATATGGAGTACCATCGAACAGTCACTTGGGATCATCTGCGCCTGTCTTATAACCTATCAGCCACTGCTCAGCCGCGTGCTTTCCCCATTCAGGCGCGGTAGTACCACTTGTGACAGTCAGCCTGCCACGTCGAAAGCCACTGAGATGTCACGATTGGGGACGAGGCATACCATGAAGCCACCAAGTGATTCGAGCACTGCTAGGTTTGCACGCTTGGACGAGGAGAGTGGTATTAAAGGCTCTGTCACAACTCACGTCATGGCGGCATGGAGAGAAGAATCCACAGTCCTACCAGAGGCGATAATGAAGAACCAGACCATCGAGCAATTTCATCACCCCGTTGGCCAATCTTTTACGGAGGTGTGAAAAGGACATGGTATACCGTTTGCTCGAGGTTAATGTGGAGTGTAAAATCAACTCTATTTGTGCAGGTGGTTATTCTAGAAACTTGATGTAATATATCTCAATCGGTCCAGCACTCAGTATGAGAATGTAGATGCTGTTAATTGGCCGTGATAGAAAGCAGCGAATTTGGCGCCCATTTCTAAAACGCGGCTTCAAAGATCGGAGCTGGGTTGAACTGAGAGTAGAAGGCTTAAAGTCAGAGCGACGTCACCTGATGCCAACCATCCCTTTCCAAAGCAGCACCGAGGGCAAGTTGAGACCTTCAACCCCGTATGACAATATTGGCGAAATCTGAGCAATCATAAGTTCACAATATATTGCGTCCCAGCATATATGAATTTTGAGATCTAATGAAGGTAATGAGTTCGTCAATCGTAACTTGAGTAAAGAAACTGTCCAAAGGAAGATAGGTAGCGTGTAAGGAATACCCCCCAAGACTGATGTGCCTTTTCATCCATGAAACTCTAAAGCCAACAAGCAAATCTTAGTCTCTTAGTCCCATTCCACCATATCTGAGTATCCCAACCCATCAGCCTGCGCGAAGAATACCGGGTCTATTGCCGAGTCCGGGACTGCCTTTTTGTTGTCTTTAGATGAACCTGAAGAGCTGTAGGAAGATCCCTGATCTCTAGCAAACGTGCCACTTTGGGAGCCAGATATAGAGTGGAACAATGTTTGAGTACTTTCGTTGCTAAGCGTCAATAGTGATGGCGCGAATGTTTGCCATGGTCGATGCTCAGCCGCAGCATTTCTCTCGTGCATGTCATGCTTAGATAAGGAATGGTTGTTAGCAGACACTGCCCCCAGAACAGGAAGGTCAGGTCGATGTAAGTAGTTGACGGGAAGGGCGTGAAGTCTCTTGCTGGCAAGATAGGCGGCTTCCGCAAGAGAACCGGCACTGCTCACATGCGTGGTACCAAGCTCAAGTTTGTGCTGCAGGTCCTGAATGTCAGATTTCCCCCAAATCAAGTCCGAACCATCGTAGCCATAGTCTGACGCTAGTATGTTTGTCCAGGCCTTATCAACCCCTGGCTGAAACAGCCGACCCTTGATCACTTTGGTTGCGTCCCATGCCAATAATGTCTGATGCCGCTCGAAATGCCCTGTGCCAATATGCTTTAGGCGATCTGGAAAAGCAGTGAACAAGAAGCCACAAAAACCACAGGACCAGAATTGCTTTCCGCTCGTGCATAGCCAGTAATGCGTGACCTTGCAATGAATCACGAACTTCGTGCAATCTGCTGAAATGGTTGACAATGTTATCCCTTCTCTTGCTTGGAAAGCCACAAATCTGAGTATTGTGTTGCTGGATACGCTCTCCACGAGGATTTGGGGCCCCACCCAGTATTGACTCTATATCTTCTCCCGACACTTCTTGCGACTTGCCAAGCCAGCAATGATATGTAGCCTCATGTTCTCTTTCGTGCTTCTTACAGTCATCGGAGTTCCGATAGGAATTGTCTCCGCAGACTGTGCACCCATAAGGACGAGATGTCTTTGCTGTTTTTCCAGAAGTGTGTTGGACGTTGGTAGTGTGGCTCGAAAGGCTGCGGATATTGGCCTCATGGTTTGACGAGGTTCGAGTCGCATCACATGGTTTGCGGTCAAAGACGGAGCGACGGCTATGAATTCATGGTTCGGCGCGCCTGGAGAAGGTGCGGTAAAGTGGTTTCTCGCATTAGACGTGACAGCGCCGATCAAGTCTTGGTTCCTAAGACCTCTGGACGCGTTCAGACGGTCTGCGTACATAGGTAGTCAGTATTTCAACGACGATACGACCGTAAATCAGGGTACGTACGAGGTACATGAGCGCTATTCAGCCAAGTACGAAGCTTGTCCTCACCGCAGTCGCTCAAGACGGAAATTGCTTCGAGCTGATCGCACGATAGACGGCCACGCCCACATCTGGAGTGGCCATCAAGGGACCGAGCAAATCTGAGGTATGCGAAGACATCTCGACGTTCTCATCTTTCAATAGCGCGACAGCCTCCAATTTCTCCCGCTCGTGAGGGTTGGGACCGTCATTAGTACGAGTGAGGGAGCTAGAGGGATTGATAGGCTACCAAGGCACGGCTAAATCCGTCGCTGACATAATAATGGCGCTTAGTCTTAAGCGAGATAGTCTTTCGACAAGCAGCATGTGTCGATGCCATGAAAGTGTTAAAGAGAAAAGGTGATTGCGGAACAGAGAGCAGGAGTGATCCAGCTCACCGCTGATGGCCATGGCTGGATTTTGGCCGCCTCTAGGACGAGATTGGGAATTGCACTGGAAGCTATTGCTCCTGCACAGCGTCAATTTGACAGTTTACCACAAATATTTGCCGATAAAGCTGGACTAAGCTGTAGATCTAGAGGTTTAAAACAACTCGTTTGCATTCCTAGAATTACTCATTGAGGTGTTGTGTTGCTATGAAGGCCAGGCAAAGTCCCCAAGTCCCGGTCCGGCCAGTCGAGTTAACACAGGTCCTACAATGCTATATCGTACATCTCAATATGAGTCTTCCTGTTGTATGCTATTTGCCATTTTCCTTTGCCATTTTCCTTTATCACCATTTCTTTGTCAACATTCTAGCGTCTTCTACTGTTTGACACTCCATCATGTATATTAGGAGCCTCATTCCATAGATTCTGGCTCCTCAGGCTGTTCACATTCATAGATCTCATTGATACATTGCAACGCTTACACCATAGCGACAGTTATGAGCCCGGATTGCCCTAATTGGTTAGCTTAAACGGCGCTAAACCCGATCAAGCATATCAACCGCTGCACCCGATTCTTCAACATCTTCAACAAGCCTCAAACTCATCCAATTTCCTTCATCGCGGTAGAAGCCATCAACATGAGCTTACAAGCTACCGTTCCTGCATCGATCACCCTCACAGGTGCATCAGTATGGCATAACTGGATCTCTATCATTAGATCCAGTGCAAAACAATCAGACATCTGGGATCTCATAGACCCATCGCTCGATCAAGAGCCCCCAATCACTGCTCCCACTCTTCCAAGACGAACAGGGCTACCACCAGGCCTTACAGAAATCGAGCGCAACGATCAATACACTGATCAGTTACTAGAGTTCAATGTTCGACAAAAGGATCATAGGGAGAAGAAGGATGCACTAATCCGTACATTATCATACATACAAAAATCGATCTCACCTGAGTACGTGACGTACATTCTCGACAAGGACACTCCATGGCAAGCTCTTCGATCCCTCCAACAGGCTATCGAACCTCATTCAAGTGTCCGAGCTCTTAAGATTGATCGTCAGTACAAAGCACTTTGTGCAGGACCACCAAAGGGTCAGAACATCAAGCAGTGGCTCAGCAGATGGGAAACGGTCTATGCAGAAGCCAAAGCAACGAGGCATTCGGATGTTGAAACAGGTTTAATCCTCAACTATTTTATCAACAGCCTCAAGCAGACGGATCCTACCTAGACCGCAACATCACTTTATGACCTGCAGCTCAGACGTTCCCGAAACGAGAAAACACCTACCTTCATAGAAGTCCTCAATCTCTTTCGACAAATCAGTGCAGATAATCTACTATCTAGCAACTCCGCATCCTCATATGCGGCAACACTGCAAGGTCAACCTCCGGCACCCATGTCTACAAACCCTCAAAAATCAAAGGAACCGCCCCAGAAATGTGCTTGTGGGATGGCACATTGGTACAGTGATTGCTATTACCTTATCGAATCACTACGTCCCAATGGCTGGAAACCCAATGCCAAGATTGTCCAGAAAGTGGAAGAAGCCCTGAAGGATTCAAAAGTCAAAGCCAACGTCGAAAAGGCTAGGAAGTGGAGAGCTAATAAGCAGAAGCCTCCAACTGAACCTCAGGATCCAAAAACCTTTGCAACAAAGTATCACAGCGATCCTGCAGCAGTCCTCAACATAAAGGACTATGATATTGCGAACTCCTGGATACTAGATTCCGGTTCGAACATCCATGTCTGCAACGATCCACATCGCTTCAAAACAACTCATTCTACTACATCCGACGACTATCTTGTTTCCGGATCAACAATATATCCTATCACTGCCTATGGGACGGTCGACATCACCATCGCGTCACCAACTGGTAGGACAGAAAATATTTCACTCAAACAAGTGGCCCTGATCCCAGGATTCTTCACCAACTTAGTCTCATTCAGTAAGGCAAAGACTGCAAACATTTATTGGGATACCGCAAAGGATACTCTATACACAGTTGGTAGCAACGGAAGACAGGATCACTTCTGCCAGCTCAAACCACATAATGGGCATTGGATTGTTGAATACAATGACCCACCATCAGCGAAACAAATCTTTGCTGCTTCAAATACTGCATCTCAGCAAAAAACTTTCGAAGCTTCGCCAAACCATCTACACCAAATAATGGGCCATGCAGGAGCTGATACTATTTCCAAGCTACCAACTGCAGCTGAAGGACTAAAGCTCACTTCGCCATGTGCTCAAGACGAGTTCAAAACCTGCGAAACCTGTCGCCTGTCGAAAGCACATCGGATTATTTCAAGAAGAAGTGATAATGAAGTCCCATCAACACGTCCACTTCATCGAGTAGCCTATGATCTTATTCCCATGGAGCAAGGCTACAATGGGCATGCTTGGATCAGTCATTTTGTCTGCCAGAATACCTACTTCCATTGGTTATGGACACATCGCAACAAGCATGAGGCTACTAACATAGTCGCCCGCATGGTTAACATCGCAGAAAATCAGTACCAACAGCGGATAACTTTCCTTCGTACTGATGGTGAGAAGTCCTTAGGACAAGCCTTCGAAGACCTACTCACTGGGCATGGCATCCAATCAGAGCGCACTGCTCCATACACCCCTGCCCAAAACGGAAAATCCGAGCGCTCTGGGGGGGTGATTATTCAAAAAGCCAGATGTATGAGGATCAGTGCCAACTTACCACATGATCTATGGCCGGAAACAGTATCAGCAGCGGCATACATCCTCAACCGCACACCAACATCCAGGACGGGAATAACACCGTTCGAAGCCCTTTACCACTCAAAGCCGACGCTCTCATATATGAAGATTTATGGCTGCAGAGCTTACCCTCTCATTTACAACATTCCAAAGCTCCAGAAGCTAGAGCCTCGAGCTCACATTGGGTATCTAGTAGGGTACAGCTCCAGGAATATCTATCGCATTTGGATTCCTAGTAAGAAGCAAGTGATCCGAATCCGCGATGTTACCTTCGATGAGAACACTTACTACAAGCTATCTGATATTGACGCTGGACAACTAGTACAGGAGCAAGAACTGCTACAAGCCATACAAATCTTGTAAGAAATCCCTGAAGCTCTACTGGCCGATAATCAAGATGAGCAGGAGCTGGAGATTCCCATTCCTAGCAATATCAACACTACTCCAATCCCACCTCCCAAGACAATGACCAATGAAAATCAATCATACATATCACCGCCGCCATCAGAACTGGTCGATCCTAATGAATCAACATCCTCATCGGCATCATCAGGAACACCACCAGTAGGTGACGGAGATGGCAACTGGGAATATCGACCAATAGGAGCTCCCGCTCCCCGCTCGAACGATATATCCGCAGATATAAATGAGGATTTCATCCTTCCTTCCAGAACCAGGAACCGTCGACAAGCTCATGCGGTAGCCATCAACAATCTACATGATCTTTCAGGATATCACGCTGCCTTCGCCACTAACCTGGTACCCAAAGATCACCTCCATCGTGATCAACTCCCAGACGAGCCGAAGAATTAGAAGCAAATGCTGAAACATCCGCATATGCACCAATTTGTTCAAGCAGCAAATTGGGAGTTCGACCATCTGAAATCTAGGGGCACCTTTCAACTTGCAAACCGAGCCACTATCAAGTCAAACATTCTGCCACTAGTATGGGTTTTCAAATATAAATTTGATAACGCCGGCTTCCTCATCAAACATAAGGCCCGACTATGCGTCCGCGGCGATCTACAGAAGACAGAGCAGGATACTGCTGCAGCTACTCTAGCTATCCGAGTATTCCGAGCTCTTATGGCTATCACCGCAACCTTCAAACTCAAGGCAAAACAATATGATGCAGTCAATGCATTTATCAACAGTGCTATGAATGAGGAAGTCTATGTCAACTATCCAGAAGGAATGAAGCCACCAACCTATGCCATCAACCCATGTTTCCTTCTGCTCAGAGCTCTGTATGGCCTCAAGCAATCTCCACTACTATGGCTCCAAGAAGTCACATCAACATTGCTCGATCTAGGCCTCTATCCAGTGCCAGGAGTCGACTGTCTTTTCACCAACCAATGGCTCATCCTCTTCTTCTATGTGGACGATTTCGTACTACTTTATCGTTCCCAGGATGAGAAGAAGTTCGTCCAATTTGAGGCAGCACTCCTTGCCAAATATGAGATTCGGAGCTTAGGTGATCTCAACTGGTTCCTAGGTATTCGGATCATTCGAAGCGACGACAAGCTCTATCTATGTCAAGACTCGTACATAGAAAAGCTGGTAGAACGATACCATATCCCAACAAGTGGGCCAAGTCCTAGAACACCACTCCTCATAGATCAACTAGTAGAATATGAAGATACTGCGACAAAGGTACAAATCCATGCCTACCAACAGCGCATTGGATCACTCACATTCGCGGCAACGACCACGAGGCCAGATATCGCATTCGCTACAGCTAAGCTAGCGCAGTTCCTCGTCAATCCATCACCGATACATTTGACTGTAGCTAACAGGCTTCTGGCATATCTTCATCATACAAAAACGCTGGCCATTAAGTTTTCAAAATCCAAGATCGACCCCATATTCCTCTCTAGCACCGATGCAGCTTTCGCAGATGATCAGAAAACTCGGAAGAGCTCATTCGGCTACCTCATCCAGCTCTATGGCGGACCCATAGATTGGAAAGCTTCAAAACAGGCCACCGTTACTACATCAAGTACTGAGGCGGAGCTACTGGCCCTGTCCGAAACAGCTAGGCAGACTCTTTGGTGGAAACGATTTTTCGCTAGTATCAAATTTGATACTCAACAACAACTCGTCATACATTGCGATAATAAGCAAACTCTAGGACTAATGCAATCTGAAACTCCAAGGCTTTCAACGCGTCTGCGGCATATAGACGTCCATAGTTGCTGGCTTAGGCAGGAAATCCAGGAAAAACGGATCACAGCCTCATAGATTCCCACGGCCGATATGCCAGCAGATGGCCTCACCAAGGCTTTACCAATTCAAAAGCACCAAAACTTCATCAAACTCCTCAACATGGCCGACATTTCAACCCTCATTATGTGAGATTTTTTCAGCCTGATCGCATCAGCGCTCAAGCTGGGGGGGTGTATTGTATGCTATTTGCCATTTTCCTTTGCCATTTTCCTTTATCACCATTTCTTTGTCAACATTCTAGCGTCTTCTACTGTTTGACACTCCATCATGTATATTAGGAGCCTCATTCCATAGATTCTGGCTCCTCAGGCTGTTCACATTCATAGATCTCATTGATACATTGCAACGCTTACACCATAGCGACACTTCCAAACACTAGGCTCCTAACATTTTGACTGACATTGCATGCCCAACTACCATGAAATGACTACGTCTAGGTATACATCTCTCGGAGGACAGGTGACCTCGAATGTAATTTAGTCTGCGTAGGACTTGAGTCTGTCAGTGGAAGCCGTCGAGCATATTAGGAGAGGCTTTTGCTACTTAACGGGGCCGTTAGACACAATCAAAACATTTGGGAATGCGGTTAAGTCATGCAAGTTGCTCTTTTACTTTTGGTACTCTTAGCAATGACTTTGAAGTATCCTAGAGCCTAAGTCACTATCTTAACCCGTGTTGACAAATTCGACGAACACTCAGTCGCTTCTCAAAGCTTCGTTGAGCAACGAGCGTAGGCGACTTTCATGTTCGATCTTAGTAGCCAACTGGTTCTGATCTCCAACTTTTGTCTCGTACTCAATGATCTTGACTTGCGCGTCCCTATGTGCTCTTCTCGAATTGCGTCCGTTCGTCTTCTTCCATTGAAGATATAAGGTTATCGAGATCAATGTCCATGGGAACCTCTGGCTCGGCAACCTGTTCCTTTTACTTGTGAAGCGAGAATCTCTTCTTCAGCTGCGAAACCAGTGACGGCGACTTCTTGCGAGAGGATGTTCCGCCGAAGGTATGACATGAGGATACTGTATCAGATTGGCTTGACTGAGTCGTCTCTGTGGCGCCGATACTACCATTTTCGTTCGCCAGAGTATCACACTGCTCTCTTAGCGAACCCGCAAACTCTGACGATGATGATGTGGCGATATGAGACTGAGGGTTTGCATGCCAGACTTCGGTCTCATTCGGATGCGCATGAGCTGGGATGGTGCCCTCGACATTCTCCGACAGTGTGGACACCAATTCAGCCTGGTTTTCGAGGGGCAAACTCTGAAACCTGGCCTGATCGATATGGTATATGGGGAAGAGTGGTGGGTGTATGCTAGTATTGTTGTATTGGTATCCCATGACTGCAGTACCATTGAGATTTCGATCAGAGACTTCAGGCTGAGACATATATGAGAGGTATGGTTCAGGAAAGTGTGTCTCATTGAGCGACATTGTTTGAACCTGATATTGCGGTATGATAGCATTGATTTGTGAGCCGGTAGTTGACGATACCTGGCGTGGAGGAGCAGATGATTCGACCGCTCTGTTCCCGAGTTGCGTAGGAGTGCCCATCGAGAGGCCTGGCTCATCGTAAGTATGATGGCTCCAATCATAGATACTCTCGTTGAATGCGGCTACAGCAAGATCTTGTGCGGGTTCCTCAGCCTTCTCAAGTCTCAGTTGTAGAGATTGACTAGTTGATCGATCCCAGCTAAAACTACAATCTGTGTAGTCTGAGGAGACGTCTCGCCACGCCATGTCCACTCCAGGCTGGAGCAGTAAGCCTTTGATGACTTTGGTCATATCCCAATTAAAAATGTCCTCAGATATCCGGAAATGATCGAGGTCAATGTGGTTCAGCTGATCATTGATGGTGTAGAAGACTGCAATGCAGAAGCCGCACGACAAGTATCTCTTCTCAAAGGCAAATCGCCACTGTTCCGCTAATTTGAGGCTATCTGGAACGCCGTGAACTTCCAGGTGCTTGATCAGATTTGCCTTTCGTGTGTAGCTCCGAGGTCTCGCTAAGCAATGCTGAATCGAGTGTGCGGTAAGATGATCTTGGTCAGGGGCTGGTATACCGCAGAGGACGCATTCTGGACCGGTATCCGCAAATTTCACAGGTCCCTGCGGCATGCAAGAAAATATTGTTTCATGCTCTTTCATATGCCGTTTCCATCCATCGCAGGTATAGATAGCCTTTGGTTTTTCACATGTCATACACCAGTGCGTGTGAATGCTGTTGGCAGAATTGGATGAAGGGGAGGCTATAGTGCTGTAGGAAGGCCGTCTCGAGGATTCAAGAGAAAAATCTCCTTGGCTGATAGAGGTCCGTAGTGTATCACCGCTAGCATTCCTGCTATAAGGAGTTAATGGGCCTAGAGAACTGCTGGAAGATTGTGGGAGCGAATTGAAAGAGCAATGTCGCGTTGAATACGACGGAGCTGCGCTTGGCAGGGCGTTGAAACTATCATTGGCATATGATGCATTAAGATCATTGTCCTTCTCTGCAGCAGGTTGTCAGCTTTGTTTTGATCTAGTCTTTGCGCAATCTAAGACTGACTGGGAGAGCGGCTAGTCCGTAGCCATGATAGTACAAGACTATCAGGAAAGTCCTTCAATATTGAGAGAGCGTGAATATGCTGACTAGAGAGAGTGCAAGAAGATGCGAAGTGCTGATAACCAGGTTGAAGGGAAGGAGGCAGGGTCAGCCACGCCTGGACTTGCTCGTCGCTGAATTCCTGGAGAATGACACTGGCTGCTCTCTGTGATGGGGATGGGAATGTAGAAGTATCCAATTCCTCAATTGACGCAGCGAGGATTGCGTTCTCATGTGACTGATGCTCCATGATGTGCGATGTATACCAGCCCAATTGAAGTTTAAAATGTTACCAGCTAGCCCATCCGCTCTGCCATTTCTAATCATAGCAGACCCTCGAGTAGGCGAAGAAAGGGAAAGCTCTTCGAGCTATGAAGACTGCTCAAAAAAAGGCTACTGACGAGATGCGGCTCTGCAAAAGTTCAACAATAGCCAGTGTCGAGTTCGTGAGGCTACGAATCCAAAATTTAGTCTGCGAACCCAAGGGTCGTGATCCAGCTCAGAGCATGCCGTGGAGTGCGTATTCTCAGACCTTAATGTGATCTTTGGGCCAAAGGACCTGCCTGATCTTTGAGAGTCCAATTTGAGGAGTGCTGGCCCCCAGCTTAGAGGGGTTGAGAGCCGCCATCCCTGCCTCTTGGCAGCCCGACTAGTATAGCTCCGGCCAAGACACAGGTTCCCGCGGCCTCTTGGGGGTGACCAGCGAGGAAGATCCTTGCATGCGACGTTGCCTAGGATTCGACAATGCTCATTTGACTTCCAAGCTCTGCAGGGGGGATTGCAGAAAATCGCATCAAGACATTGAATTCGTTCTTGTTCAACCTCAAATACTTGTTTGCCACTGACGGGAAGACTGTGTTGCCTATCAAAGCAGAATCTTGCGAGGCGATCTACGATGCGTCGCAATCTAAGCAGCCAGTAGATTACACAAACGAGTTTGCAAGGCATGTTGGACTCCCTGCGACTCGTTGTACCTTCTGGTATAGTTTCACCGGTTCAAGCGTAACAATTTTGCCTGTCTGCTGGAAGTTCGACTCTTCCACAGACCCTAGGGTGGCCTCTAATACCTAATAGGTGTTGTGGTGTCATAAGTAAGGTATGCCGCACAAAAGGCTTTGCAGTAAAAGCAAGCAGGTTGTAGTGACTGGCACTATGTAAGGCCAAAATTCGATGGAGGAGAGATTAAAATGCAGGATTAAGCGAGGCGAGAATGCGAGAAGGCGCTATACAGCGATAATGCTTTATCCTTCTTCGAGCTCAGCTGTGGCCAGATCTAGGCCATTCGATTCGTTGCAGGTAGAGTGGCCCCTGAGTACGCGCGACTTGGCCCCAGACTGATGCCTGCAGCTAGTATGCGGTGCCATTAATTAGCAAGAAATGGACTGGGCATCCTGCTAAATGTAGAAAGTCCAAATTCGCGACGATCAGGGTCTTTCATATGCTATTCCAGCCAATCGAGCTCTCCCAAAACTCGACGCGAAGGCGCGAAGGCGGGGATTACCGGCTGTCTGGCTCCCTCGCTGGTGCGCGCGAAATGCACCGCCGTGAATGACGTGGTCCCGATAATGGAAAAAGTGCAGTCCGGCCATTGATATACCCCTTCAAAGACCACTGTCGAAGATGCCTTGAGTAAACATAATAAGCTGCATTCTCTCTGCCTCTCTGTTCAAAAAACCTGACCATCCCAGCTCAAGGGGTCTCCAACTCAGCCTTGCCAAATCATACCTTCTCAAGCCTTTCTTTACGAGACCTACGCTTCCACGCCTAATTGAACATCACCATGAAGCTCACATCAGTTTTTGTATTCCTCTTTGCCTCTATAAGCTCTGCCCTAAACCTCTTCACCTATCATAATGGTCCTAGAATTGGCAAATACCACATGCCTGGAAACATCTCTGGGGATTGTACGCCGTGCCGCTGCGTCGCCGGCCGTCTGGCTCTCTCGAGTCACCACAATCTCCTGAAACGGTCACATAAGCCCGAATCTTCGATCTCACCACCCACCCTGGCTCCACCAAACAGCAATGGCAAAACCAATAACACTCAAATCGCGGACCAGGAATCCACGCTGCCATCCTCATTGCTTACTCTCGAAAATCTAATCATTGTTGTCTTTCGCGCTGTCATTACCGTTCTCACCATATTCAATGTCAACATCACATGGAGAATTCATGGCAAGTTCTGATATCTCCTTCCACCTCTCGGCCTGCAGCCAATAACTTCTGCTAGCACACAACGCTGAACATCAACTTCGTGGCGGCCGAGAAGGTAATCACAACGCAAGAGGCGGGTGGCCAGCCTGAGCGAAGGTCACATACCAAATTCAACTCAATCAAAGCATTACCTACCGCCAGAGCTCCGCCGCGAAGGATGTATCATCAAGTTGGACCAAGGCATTATCGTTTAGCGCACCAACTCTGAAAACCTAGTTCACCGTCACCTGAGCTCGAAATCTCATGTCTTGTACTCATCATGTCATGGTGCCCATATTTTGTGATTTTGCTGCGTCGTGTAAACATATATGGAGCTCTAGATACTCAGTGCAGCGAGGATATTCGGAATTGGTCACACCTTTACATATTCAGAACATTCTTTCAATGCCTTCAGTTGATGGTTTTCCTACCGCTATTATTTTGCAGGGTCTTGAATTTAATAACCAGGAATCCAACGAGCTCTTCACAGATGGAGATATGCTCTAGATAAATGGACTGAAGGTAGGGCACACGCTTAGGGTTGAGCGGAAGACGGCCATGTCTCATGCCTTCCAGCACGGTCGGGCCGGGCTCGTCAACTTGGAGGCTGAAACGAATCACACTTCTCAAGTGGTCGAAGAAAATCGCGTCCAACTTTGATATGAACGCCAGGTAGTTTTCTCGGGTATTGATGCGTCAGCCAGCAATAACTTGGCCAATCTGCAAAATTGGCATCAGAATGTAATTGAGTATACCAAGCCAATATCCTCTCGATTTTCTATCCTCGTCATCGAACCCTAGTTCCAAAATTACCTCGTATCAGAAGGAAGAGAGAAGCTGAGTAATGAATTCTCTCCTCTGAGGGAAGTACTCAATTTGTAAGCTCTCAGCTCCCTCGCACTGCTCGCACTTTATTCGGCGCGACGGAGTTCCTAGAGAGCGAAAGCCCAAGAGGATATAACGACCAGACTCGCTCCGTATTATCGCAAAAGCGAGCACAACCCATTATGCTGCTGTTGTTGTGGATTCGGTGCAACGCACTTTTTAGAGATCGAATTTCCAGGGGATGAAATGACAAGATTTGCTCCGCATAATCGAAAAGGCGAGCACAACCATTATGCAGTCCCTTTGCAGGATTCAGTAATCATCGGGGTAGCGAGCTGATGTACCGGAAACTCGTTTGACAGACTCCGCTGTACGAGATACGAATCCGAGAATGCTGACGCAGCAATGTACATTACTGACGCCTGCTATGTGAGTCGTTCGACAATGGTTTGTCCGCTCTTGGGGTGCTTTTCGACGATCGCGATCGAACGAACTAAGCAGCCAAACGATCACAAATCTTGCTAAAGGTGGGGAGCAGAGTTATGCTATCTCCGCATGCCGAACCTCCCAGGCTGTGGCTGAGTCCTCGAACCGAACCCTTGTGCGTGAAGCCTGCAGGATCAGTACTCCATAACTCGCATGGAATACCGAGTGCCAGCCAGTACGAGTTCTCAATTTCTACGATGCTTGCTGAGCTGTCCCCGCCATTATTTAAAAGGAAAGAGACCTCGGCTGGGGAGGCAACCACCACCACCCAGAGCCACGTAAGGCAGAGCTTAGTTGCGAGAATGGGCATAAGGATCACAGTATTCCCTTGGAGTAAAATTACCTGTGGACAATTATTGTTGGACATTCTGATGCACGCCTTATGCAGCACTCGCTCTCTACAAACCCGATCCACAGCCTTATCATACGGAGAGAAAAGGGATGTTGAACTGTAGCAGCCACTTATGTCATTCAAACTTCAACTACTCCCCTGCTATGTATGGTACTATATAAAAGTGGGAGATTAGGTATGAAAACTCTGCTTGCTAAGGGTCTAACCCTATGCGGTTGGCGCGCTGTCACATGATAGCTACCCTTCTCTCGGAGACCGCTAGTCTTCTTCTGTGCGATCCTAGCCGCAACCCATTGCCTCTCCGACAGACTTCCACCTCGTGTGGATACTGAACACAGTGAAACAGCCCCAACTCCAGTACTGCTTGACGAATCGCCTCAATGCACGTGCGTTATTAGTCGACTTGTTCGCAGACTCACTCAGGGAACGAGCCAGGAACACCACGACATATCCATATCACCTGAGCCGGGATAACCTTCAGCTCCGCCAAGCAGTCCACAGGGTAATACAGCGAGTGATCACATCTATCGCGCGGTTATAATGGCCCTCACACTCTTCAACGTTAATATCACCTGGCGAATCCACGGTAAGCCTCAAGTCTTACCACGGTATGTGATACCGTGGAATTTTAACCACGGTAGCAGCTTTGAATGCTAGAGGCCGGCGTGCGCCTGTTAGACATGGTTGGCCTGCGTAGAGGCCTGCTGACGGGCATGAACCATCTCAACTCTTAATGCCTATTAAGAAGATGTGTGGGGTCAGCATACTTGCGGGAATGAGTGCGATGACACTACAGTGCGATAACGCCAGAACCTTATCATGTTTGTATAGTGCGAATGAAGAGCGAGGTGCATGTATGTTATGCTTGGCAAAGAGCCTCCTTTCGGGACAACCACAGTCAGATCGTGCTTAACGAGGCATCGATACGTTTCTTAGACAGCCACACGAATACTGTTGGCTTCAGGATAGCGCATTGTATAGACAGACAATGGTTAGATGGGCATCAAAGAAGGAGTACTGCGTCCTTGAATGGAGACTGACCTCCGCAATAGCTTTTCTTGCGAGGCGGCGACGTGAACCAGCTAAACACGTTGGGCCCGCATAATCTTCTCAAGTATTGAACGGACAAATCCAAGCCTCATGACACACATCATCTGTATTAATGCGCTCCATCGTCTCTGTCCAGGATATATCAAACTCTCCACTCAGTGGTTAGTCGTGGATATTACAAACCCAAAAGTTTGGCTTTGGTGCGAGCACCTTTTTTGTATCACAAGTTCACAAGGCAGACAAGAAATATGCGGACCCCGGTCTTTGAATACAAACGTTAACGGGTGTATTCAATACAACCCAAAATGGCGAAATGCCAGCTTTCATTAGAGGATATGATTAGATATTATCCAGAATATCCCCAGGCTCTTGCTAAGCACAGTATATCACTATGCAGCACCCAGATCTGATCAACAGCATCCTATCGAGCAATCATATCCTCGTCATCTCTCCTCCAGGGAGACTGTCTCTATATATTCGTTTGTGGTCAGAGCATCGACCAGCTGATGCGACTCCAGAGCCAGCACAGATGGGAATCAAGGTCTCCGCCGGTCGTCGTCATCGAAGTCATAGTGTCCAAGCATTGACCCAGTAAGTGCAACTTCAATCCAGTCGCTGAAAGGATCGAAGACTCCTCCCGAGAGCTTATCATCATCGAAGTCATGATGTCCAAGCGTCGACGCAATAATGCAACGCTATCGCTAAATCAAAACATGTTTCCACCTGGGAGAATTCCATCATAAAAGCCATGATATCAAAGCATCGACCGGATGATGCCACTCAAACGCCATCGCTAAAACGCTCGAGGTCGTAGGACCGTGTCCATCAATGCATTAGTTGTACAATCAAAAAACCAATACCAAAGAACCTACAGCCAAATCAGCACAGGGGCCTCGTATCTAAGTTATAGATAATAATGCAACTTACCTTTCACCTTCAGACCTTAAGCGGCTTGTGAAACCTCTAAAAGATATCGAAGTCAGAGTCGAAGTCAGATTCCATTTGGATGTTAGGTGGATTCTCAAAATCCTGCTGTGGCAGTGGCAGTGCTGGAAGAGGCTTTCCCTGGCGAGAATTGGCGCCAAAATCATGATTCATTTGTGAGCCCGTATCGCCATCAACAGATGGGGAAGCTAGCATGGATGCACTTTCATAATGATTAAGTTGCTCTGGTCGAGGAATACCATGGTGGAGTCCCGCCGGCGCGCTAGCGAATGTAGAAAGTGCTTGACCTGCATCAATATATTGGTCTATAAGCGAGGCTTCGCTTGCATTGAAATGGTCTCGGTCGTACGAATTGTAGCTGGGGTGGAAGCCGGGATTCAGCGGCTGCGTCCTGGTTGAAGAGGCAAAAAATGACCATGGTTGCTGGAGCATATGTCCGCTGGTATCTGAGAATGAAGCCGAGTGCGTTGTAAGGCCGGCCAAAGAATCTTCCGTTGCAAACGGGCTTTTGAAGAGAGCTGTCTGACTTGGTTGTGGAAATTGCGACCCGCAAAAGTCCAGTCTAGAAGTGTTGACATTGTTCAATGGTGAGACTGAAGCACTTCGTTGTGCAAAGGTTGCATTCGGTGTGAGGCTCATTGTAGACGTCAGCGCGGCATGGGCCACACCTTGGAAATCGGAGTTTGAATCAAAGTCCATCTGTTGTTCGGCAGATACCGCGATGGGCGTCGTGTAGCCCTGACGAGGCGTGTTAGAGGTATTGGCGCGTAGCTGGAATGCCGCTAATGCAAGGTCTTGTCCACACTCCTCGCCTGTTTCCAGTCTGAGCTGCAGTCCTTCTGCAGTTGGCAGCTCCCAGCTGAAGTTGCATTCGAGCAACGTGGGGTGTGATGCCAGGAGATGTTGCCAAGCATTGGTGACCTTGGGTTGTAGTAGCAAGCCTCTAATCACATTCGTCAAACTCCATTGGTCCATGACCTGGCCGTGGCTCCAGTGGTCGTGGTCGATGTGATTTAGGCGATCCGTTAGGGAAGCGAAAAGCTTGACGCAGAATCCACAGGAGAAGGCATTCTTGTTAGGAGTATATCGCCATCTTTCAGCGAGCATAGATGCATCATCGCTTGAGATACCATGAGTTGCCAAATGTTTGACCATGTTTGGCTTCCTTGTTCTAGTCAAGGGTTCCTTTGACGGACCAGCGCACGAGTAGGCTCGGTGTTCCTGGAGGTGGCTCGGACTTGGCCCTCGAAGGCCACAGAATACGCATTGCGGACCCAGTCCAAGATCTTCGAGAGGGCCGTGTGGCATACACGCATAGACGGTCTCATGCTCTTTTTCATGCCTTTTCCATCCGTCACAAGTATTTATAGGGTTCTTGTGCTCGCCATAAGTGCACCAATGGGTATGTTCATCTTCTTCGAGGTTGAATAGACTGGCTTGGCCCAAAGAGCTCCTCGGAGAGCTGTAGGCTGTAGCGCTACTGTAAGGAGAGGACGGCCCAAACGAACTGATTGAGGATCTCAGGCTTGACCTTGCTGAGCTCTTGCGTGTAGCACGAGAGAAGGACGTAGTAGAGCGTTTGGAGGCAGACCGGCTGCTTCCGTAGGACCTGCGTTCGAGGAGTTGTTTGTTGACATTGACGTTGTCTGCAGGCAACGATTAGCTGTTTGAGATGCTGAAGTGTGCGTGAGAGCGTGAGCGGAGAAGAACTAACCCGCGAGAAGGTCGTACCGAAGCCACGCCAGAACATTACCATTATGACAGTCCTTCAATGTGTTGAGTGCATCGATCTGCTCGCTCGAAAGACAACCAGGGCCCGAACGAAGCTGGAAGCCTGGTTCGATAGATCGAAGCAGTGTAAGCCAGGCAATGACCTTGTCTTCTTCGACATCCTTGAGTACTGTGATAGCTGCCTCCTGCTCTGGTGTTGGGATAGAAGAAGGCGTCTTTTCCTCATCGTCTGTGTTTGTTGTCGAGCTTTCGAAAGAGCTAGCAGGCTTCAGAGTGCAAGAGAACTCGGGCAGTTGCGACCGGGTGCTGACTAATTGACGATCGCTCTGCGTTGGGGCTGAAGCCTGAAGATCCATGCGTAGATCAGGTTGGGTGAGGGATAAGAGCGACGAATTTGCACATCGGATGAAAGAAGAAAATTGGTCCCGAATGACCCGTAGAAGAGAAGCGCAAAAAGGGAAGAGAACTTTTGTGACATCTGAAGGGGACAAGCTGACGTTTTACTACGAGCATTTGTTATGGTGGAGGCTTGGTGGAGGGATGGCAGTGTAACCGGCGGGGTGGCAGGCGCTAATGGAAAATCGAAACCGTGAAGATTTATTGGTCGTTGATTGTTCCTGAAGCTTCGAGGCTGGCAGCCAGGAGGTGACAGACCTGTGAGTGGTGAGGCGATGATGGTGTCAAATCGACATTTTTCAAAGCATTCAGATCCGTTCTTACTGTACTGGCTCGGCTGGATCCTCATCTTCGTTCTTTAATTGACCATTACTAAAGCATCGACCTCAAAGTTGCGTGGCCCTCCCTACCAGAGTCCCCCAATCAAATGCGAATTGCTTTCGAATACTAGGTGATCAAGGTTGTGCGGCGCCTCGGACCGAATCGTGGTATGCATCGTATTTTAACCAGAGGCACTGTGGATCAGCAATAAATAATTGGATCGTATGTAAGCTGATTAAGGTCGACGAATATTTCCAATTCTGCCTTTAGAAGGATTCACCCCCCAAGTTGTCACACCCACCGAGTTGTCAGCCCTGTAGGGCTGAACATCAAAATTTTGCAAATTTTTATTGCATATTTAACTTATTCAACACCAAAAACTAGTAACTCTACTATATCTAAATTTACCGCCCGCAAGGCGTCAGAAGAAGATTATAACTCTGCGGTTAAGGGTGACTACTACGGATCTACAGCAAAGACGGTGGAAGGCGCGGGGCGAGGACGAGCAGCAAAGCTCTGGGGACCTTAAGAAGCAACCAATAGGAAGAGGGCAACGTATAAGGAAGCCCCGCAAGGCTAAGATATAGCTAGCAACCTGAATGGAGTCCAAAAAGTCCAAATCTGCAATAAAAATTTTCAGATTTGCAAATTTTTGATGTTCAGCCCTACAGGGCTAACAACTTGGGGGGTTCTAGTTCGGCGCCGCCGAAAGATTTAGGCCGCCAATGCTGCCCAGTCGTTCCTTGCCACTTTCTCACTCATCAGTACATTTTCTCCCCTGATACAGATTGAGACTCAAACTAAATATTTTTAAAAAAGCCTTTATTGATAACAATATGCTTTTCTCAAATTAGCTTCTCGGCATCTAGAGTCTCAATACGGAGTCGAAGGCAAAGGCGCATCTTCCATCCGATCCCCCGAGAGGCGTGAATGGGCTTGGACATCATCTCGTGGGAATCGACGTCACTCTCAACTTACGACCTAGGGAGTTTTTGCAAATTCTTTCAACAGCAGAAGAGATTCAAAAGCCGCAGCGGCCTAGGATCGTCGACACGCTCAATGATCACTGTCATTTATTTGATACGAACGCCGGAAGAGAGGACATACTTCAGCATTACTGAAACGAAAGCTCCGCAATTTTATCCACCAACCAGGATGAGGAGCTCGTGGGGCTGTCGACCGATTGGGTTGAGGTGCTACTCTTCTCTTCGAATTCTGGGCTCCGAAAACGTTCCAGGCTGAATTGATTATTATCATCGTTGTAGCGCAATCATCAGGGAAGCGCAGCATACAATACTGGGACAACATCAATTAAGGTATTGTCAATGTGGACATAGCCCTTAATGTCCTGCACTGCTGCTGAAACCTGCTTTGCTAATGGGGGCAGGCTCCTTGTAACATTCTTCTGATGGTCAACCACTCGCTTTATCGGTCGAAGTCCACATCTCAAAAGGAATGAGTCTTTCACCGACTTAGGTGTATGCATCGAGAGTTGCGTCTTAGTAATCCCTAGAATCTCACTGATATATGCCAAGGCTGACACCTCTGGATAGCGCACCATGCCGAACAGCGACTCCGCCTAGCGAGGGATAAGATCCGCCTAGATCAGAATCGATGGCCCGTGTAACACCCACAGCAGCACCGACGCTATCTTCCAGACTTGAGACATCCGCCGGTGCCGGATGTTAAGTGTTCATGCCAACGAGATTCGTCTTCTAGCATTAGCTACAAACCCATAGACATGGATCCTCGCGAACTGAGCTTGATCATTGACACTTTCCAGCATCTGCTATCTAGATTCTGCTTTCCCTTCGATTCATGAACAACCATAGACGGTACCGATACATATCATATATGCTGCATACCGTCCAATCATCCACCTGCAGCATTCATCAACCTCTGATATAGTCTCAAAATGTTTGACACTTGGCCGGTTGTATAAAGATGTAATGACTCGGTTTGCCTAATTTGGTTTAGGTAGATGACGAAGTGGTATGTTAGATTCGATGAAATAGGCTGCTTCAAACTACGGCCGCGTTAAAATTCGCATATCAATGTCACTACACCGCCCCCAGTAACCACCTACTACTACGAGCATATAGACCTGCGCTCCCTAAATCTGCTTTGAGGAGGGGGAAAGGTTAATCGTCTTGCGCAGCCTTGCGGAGTGAGCGTGTTCTCTAACAGAAGAGGTCGTCGTACCAAATATGGTAATGTTCCGCTTATCATGCTGACCAATGGGCAAATGGTAAGCGTTCTATTGAGAAGCGTGACCGCAGCAGTAGACTTGGCACCGTGGCGTGTCACCCATATGAGGGTTGTTCGAGAGCCGACCTAAAAATGTATTGTCATAGGAACCCGCTCGTAAGAATGGGCGTAATCGACCGTAATTTTGGCTAAGGCAAGGGGAAAGGCGCCCTATGCCGCCCAATCCCGACGCGGACTTTGCTAAAATGGGGTCCCATTTTGGGTTGTTGCAGGGGTTTTCCCGCGACAATACAACAAATTAAAACCTTACAAGGCGAATGGCTATTACTAGCCCAATCGGCCCCATTACACTGCCACTGAGCTTGTCGGATCCAGTGCTGAAAACCAAACATTTTATTGGCTTGTTTGACTCATCAGATTGCTTCGCAGGCAGGCTATTGATCTCGCATCGATGTGGCTTACACCTGAGCCCCTTGAACAGCAAGAAGGATGTTGGCTACTTGCTAGCTCCATTGCACACAATGCAGGAGCCTAACAGCTGATGTGTCCGCGAATGTCTTACCTATTGCAAGTATTTGCCGTCTCCCATGTCTTTTGACCTTCCTTATCTTCTCCTCCGTTTCCCTTGCGACAATTACCCCCCTCTTACTTCATTATTGCATAATTCTCGGGCTCTTTTTACTCTACGAGTGGGTCTATTGTTGTATGACCATCATGAGGCTCGTACTTTTTTTTGTACTAGTCCTTGGTTCTGTCGCTTTTCCGTTGCAGCTCTTCCCTGAGGACCATGAGCCGAAAATCTCGGGCTACAAAATTTATGCCAACTGCGTGCCTTATCATGCAAAAGGTTTTGCTCTTCGTCTGTGCAATCTTTGCTGCCACCCATTGCCTCTCCGACAAACTTCCAACTCGTGTGGATGCTGAGCACAGTGAAGCAGCCCCACCTCTAGTACTACTTGACGAACCGCCTCAATGCACATGCATCGTTAGTCGACTCGTCCGCAGACTTACTCACTCACGGAGCTCGCAACACCATAACATGTCCATGTCACCCCAGCTTGGATAACCATCATCTCCGCCAAGCGCTCTACAGGGTAACACAGCGAGTGATCACGTTTTTCGCGCCATCATAACGGCCCCACGCTCTTTAGTATAAATAATACCTGGCGGCTCCACGGTAAGCCTCAAATCGTACCATGGTACGTGATGCCTCGGAATTTTGACTACGGTAGCAGCTTTGAAGGCAAGAGGCCGGCGTGAACCGGTCAGATATGGCTGGCCTGCGTAGAGGTCTGCTGATCGATACGTCAACTCTTAATGCCTGTTAAGAAGATGCGTGAGACCACCATGCTTGCGAGAACGAGAGTGGTGATACCAGAACGTTATCATGTCTGTATCGTGCTCATAAAGAACGAGGTGCGTGTATGCTATGCTAGGCAAAAAGTCTCCTATTGGGACAAATATAGTCAGATCGTGCCTAATGAGGCACTCACTCGTTTCATGGACAGCAACACAGATCCTAATAGCTTTGGGCTAGTGCACAGTATAAATAAACAACGTTTAGATAGAGGTTAAGGAAATCACGCTGCGTTATATAACCTTATCTCTAATTGTGGGATACCTCGCTATCATACTGGAACAGCCCCAACGCCATCGCTAATAGCTTCGGCATGTAGAATGAAAGCCTGGAAATCTATTCGTTACACAAACATTGAATGATGTGATGACTATAGAAGTGTTAGTACGAGACGGTAGCAGAACTTGGTTGTCTTTACTCACAACTGTGTATCCTCCTCTTTGTGGCCTCTCTCATTACTGTGTAGCTTCTTAGACCTGAAATGACCTTGAAGCTAGTCACTGTCCAATTCCATGGAGGATCTGGCCCGAAGCGCGAATGAATGAGCCTTCCGCGGGTCTGGCAACGGCGGTAACGGCTTCTCTATAGACTGGCGACTAGGGGAATGCATAGGCGACGAGACCAGCGCGCCATCAGGACTGCGAAAAGCCAACATCTTGCCATTTTCGTGACGATCAAAGACATTCGACCATGAGTTATATTGTAGTTGTTGCTGCTGTCTTTCTGAGCTTTGTAAAGCGTTGATGTATCCCACACCGGGGTGTGGAAGTTGAGCGACACGGGGCGACCCTCGTGGAGTGGGATATTCTCGGTTCTGTGTCTGGAAACTTAGGTGCAACTCTGGATTAGCTGCTGAAGCTGCAGGCTGGGGAACATGGAACGACGACTGCGGTAGGATCATGTGGCTAGTGCCATTAGGGAAGGGAGCTGTTGAGAACGAAGGGTTCCAAGAATAGCCGCTCGTAGACGGACCGTTGAAAATCGCAGTTCGCTCAGTGGAGTAGTTGGAGCGCCTATCCAGTGATTCCGATCTAGAGGCCGTGGTGTTGCTACATGGCGAGTTTGGCTGGACCCTCAAAGCCCCTCTCTGTTGTATGGTCGATATTGTAGGATTGGTCACCGGCGTGCGCGCTGTCCTTGTCGGATGATGCCCGTCAAGGGAAGAGACATCGAGATCCATCTGGTGTATCTCAGGATTCGCGACCCCCTGCCCAAGAGCCCCATAGTCGTAATCACTAAGCCAATAAGCAAGCGTAGCAAGGTCTATGGCGCTGTCTTCGCCCAACTCTAGCTTGAGCTGGAGACCCTCGGCTTTAGGTAGTTCCCATCGGAGCGAGGATTCGCCGAACGGAGGGGCCAGATAACTTTCCCACACTTCTTTGACTTCAGGCTGTAGTAACAAACCTCTGATCACGTTAGTCAAACTCCACTCACTCATGTCCCGGCCATGTTTCCAATGCTCGTTATCAATGTGACTCGATCGGTCGGAGAGTGTGGGAAACAGCTTGACACAGAACCCGCATGAGAAAGCTTGCTTGTTCGAGACGTATCGCCATTTGTCAGCCAGTGATGAGGCCTTCTCTCCAAAGATGCCATGCAATGTAAGGTGTTTGACGAGGTTGGACCTTCTTGACAATGTCAAAGGCTTGCGAGAAGTTCCCGCGCAAGCGAGTAAATGATGCTGATGTAGATGGCTTTGGCTTGGGTTGCAAGCCCCACAGAATGCGCATTCAGGTCCCGCAGCTGTATTCTCCACAGCACCAAAGGGCATGCACCTATAGACGATCTCATGTTCCCTTTCGTGTCTTTTCCAAGCGTCGCAGGTGCCTATAGGTTTCGGATGCTCGCAGTGCGTACACCAATGTTTATGTCCAGATTCCTCATCTTCAGGCCCTCCCTCCGGAACATCGGACAATAAGATGCTGCTCCCTAGTGAGGTTCGGGGGGTGCTGCGGCTTGTGCCATTACTGTAAAGAGAGCACTGGCCGACAGAGCTAATCGACGATCTTTGGCTAGACCTGGTCGAGTTTTGTCGCGTATGACGTGGCGATGAACCATTGGAACGTTTAGGCTGGGTCCGCTTGCTTGTGTAAGAAGCCGAGTGCTTGCTTACATTGTCTACACACAATGATTAGCTTTTCCCCTGTAAAGAAGTATTGAAGCTTGGCATCACGAACCAGGTGTGAGTGCCAAGTCGAGCCATGCCTTAATTTCCTCATCATGGCAGGGTTTCAGCGTTGAGAGCGCACTCAGATGTTGGCTGGTAAGACACCCAGGGCCTGTGGGACCAGCACGCAATTGAGTACCAGGCTGAAGGGACCGAAGAAGTGTGAGCCAGGCAAGGATGTTGCCTTCGCCGAAAGCCTGCAAGTGGCCAATAGCTGCCCTCTGCTCGGCAGATGGAGAACGAGACGTAGCTCGTTCATCTGTGCTCGCATCAGTGCTTCGAGAGGAAGGAGGAAGATAGGGCGTCTCCGAAGATAACGAGGCAGATGTGGCTGTTGTGCTGACTAATTGACTAGTACCCATTGGCTTTAAGGCTGATGATGGACAACCCATGCTCAATGCAATATGTACGAACGGTAGTGCTAAGTTCGATGATGTTCACTCATTTCTGTGGATCACGCTTCGTTAGAAGAGATAGTGAGTATTTTTGTTTTTCTGAATTTCGAAAGGGGATGCTGCCTTTTTGCTACAGAGCTCTTGGTCGTGGTGGAATGGCTGTGTTTCAGGATGTGGCAGACGCTAACCGAAGCTACGCCTGCTCCTCATGGCAGGCAAGAATTCAGGAGGTGAGAGACTCAGCGGCTGAGTGTGCAACACTATGCCTTATGTAGACAACAGGATTGTTGCAAGATCGAAGCAGCCAAATCAGATCAATTCGGACAGCCTCATTCACCTGATCGTTGTCGAAGTCGGTCACAATTTCCAATCCTCGGTCTCAAAAGTTACAGTATCGGTACCAGCGAAGCTCCCGCACCCTAAGCCAACATGGTGTGGACTTGACGCATTTCCTTCTCATCTTTACAGCAAGCTTAATTTGTAGCAGCTGCCAAAAGCCAAAAGGTATAGTCACGATCGTACAACCCATATTGGATGAGCGGATGGAGCGCCCCACACAGGATCCATTTGTTGACACTCGTATTGTGGTGATCGTTGGTGCCCTGCGTCCGCGCAGACAGGATTCCACCACCACTTCCTGAAAAACTTGGCGACTCCTACCGCCAAAATGACCTGCCCTAAGTTAGCGAGGGTCATTCTCTTCCACCTTCCCTTTCCGGCGCCTGCAGGTCCAAGCCGAGCTGACCGAGCGCCGCTGTCGCCTGATCGCAGACAAAAATGCCCTTCGCGCCACACGTACCATCTATTACTATAATAGCCGGCCACGCGTCTAACAGCTGAGGCTGACTACAAAATTGGCTCACACTATGCACGTAAAAACAACCATAGTTGAGCCTCCATATGTTGTGTTACTCCCAGCCGATCAATATCGAAGACTGCGCAGCGCCACAATCCGGGGCGCATCATGGCTAGCAGGTCTCCAGAAGCCATTTGTGAGTAAAACACCTCTGCGCACATACGCTATAAGTTAAATTTGTAACCACAAAAGGTTCAAAGTTGTCTAAATCTTCAACCCTGCCCGCACAACTATTGTATCAAACATCTTAGTGGTGTGTGTACAGTGACATCGAACAATATAGGGCTGCTCGCTCTTCAGACGCCGCGAGTCTTGCCGTCTCTACATATCACTCCAGCTGCTCGTCGAGGCGTCAGGGCGTCAAGTCATCAACGAGATGATAGAGAATATTATGGAGGTTGATGTGCATCCCATTTTGCCTGCCAGGATCGTCTACGGGTGATGCTGTGGGCTCAATTGTCTGGCTTCCTAATATCATGATAAGGCCCTGACCTCTTGAAAACGTTTCATGTTGAATTGATGATTTGACGTGCAAGTCAAATTTTCGAGAGTCAGATCGATGGAGTGGAAAATGATCTTGATGCGGTCCAGTTTCTGGCCCCATAACGATCCAGCTCTGCTGCTCGCAAGAGTGAAATCCAAGGGCTGTCCTTGATGTGCAATAGTAAAGCCTATAGTCAAACTGCCGAGATTTCGATTGGCAGGGCCTAGCCCAAGGGATTTGCTGGAAACGGCTGGACCGGGACAGAGTGGTCAACGGACATTAGCGCGAGAATTCATCTGCCTCTGAGATGCCTTGCGTACATAAATACGAGAGCAACTTTGACAACCCGTTGGACACTGCGAGTAGTGACAAGGTCGCCTTGAAAAATTTAGTATGTCTGGTGCCGCAAGCCCTTAGTAGAGAATTCCAAATCAACTATCAAGATCCCTCGCTCAGACGTCAAGCACATTCCAAGATACAAATATGTGACACTTCTCAAGGTCTCAAGTGAGTTGAGCTCCATTCTTTTCTGCATCGACATAAAGTCAATCATCTCATCGCTCCAGACCCCTGCAATTTCAGGACTCACACTGCCGCCCGGATTATTGGAAATGGCGGCCAATTCTTGATCGATCACCTACCCGACAAGACTTTTATCAGTTCTTGCACTTTCATTTCCACGGCATGGGCGTTGTTATCTTCGTGGTTGTATGTTTCGTAGGGCACTCAGGGCGAAGTCAATTGCTTATCGGCTCCATCATTCGCAACGCAGTAGTGATACTGATGTGCGTTGACTTGCATGGTAAATATAAGGAGCCGCTTTCTCCCCTTCTTCTCGTGGTCTCACATCATTCCCTCGTGCAAAAATCGCTCCAAAACTACAACGCTGCCCATATCTCTTGTCAGAGGGTTCCCTTTACCACATTGGTCCTACCTTTGTACGTCCTCCTATTGGCCCGTTGGAACCATTCGAAAGAAAACTGGTTCCAGAGTGTGGAACCACTCTCATCAGCTGGCTACAGCTGGACCCATCCTTGGATGTAGGTCGTCGGGCCACGTGATGGACCCTGCATACGTTAGTGTGGTGGGTCCAGCTGTAAAAGGTGGGTATACCTGTAACGCACGCAGGATAAAGAGGGGGACCTCCTCCCCCGCCATGATGGCATTCATTGCCAGCCTTTATACCATACCATCATGCGCATCTCTATCTCTATCATACTCGCCCTGAGCATAACTCAGATAACCTTATCCTCTCACTTCTCAACCCAGCCTGACAAGTTCAGCCTTAGCCTGATCATACATGACAGTATCAACACTCGATACACGTGCACTCCTAGTCAATTCGCCGTCTCAACCCCTTGTCGCTCGAAGCGGACCCATGAAAGAGACATCTCCATAACGCCAGGCTCCTCGCCAGTGTCACCAAATACCAGCACAAGTACCACTAGTGGCTTTGCCTCGGGGTCCGAGCCTGGATTTCCCAGCGTCGATGCCATTATTACAAGGGCCTTTCGGGCAGTCATCACCATCCTCAGCCTGCTTAATATCAACATCACCTGGCGGCTTCATGGTAGGGCACATCCCCTTACAGCCTTGGAACACGCTGACGACTATCAATAGCGCACCATGCAGGACATCGACTTCGTCTAGCTCGGGACAACATCTACCTCGACAGGCATGGATGGCCGGTATAAAGGTTAAGCTACCGCCAACGGTAAGCAATCCTAAACACCGATGAATAGGAATACATTGGCCATGATCTTACTCAGCTTCTATACCATGAAGCCCACGAAAAACGATGTGTCTTCAAAAGCCGCCCTTTGCTTTTCGATTCAGACACTTGAACCTCCCCGACGCGAGCCTCGCCATCCATCATAGACCACCCGCGCTCAGAGCTCATCACGAGTTTCATGCTCCAGTTTTCCCCTCGGCGACCACCTTCAGCCTATTATGCTCGAAAGCCCCATAGCAAGCCCAGCCAGCCATCCTAGTTCTTGACAGTCACTTCCGACGCTCTTACCCACCAATATACACTCATTCATCCACTCTCGTTCCTGCGGCCCTAACATCCCCGACGCTGGCCAGATATTCAAGGACTTCACGACACAGTCAAGATTATAGGAACGGTTGTTGGGTAAGGTAGATAATATGATTTGATAGGAGATGGATATAGATGGCAGATATATAGTAGCTAGCAGCGCTCGTAAACGCGCGCGCTCGCTCAAACAACACAACACAATAGACATTGGCCAGACCATAGTCGCCTTGGTATATAACAATGAAATCACAAAAAACACATCACATTCAATACCTTACCCCCAACCCCACAGCCTCCCTAATAGCGCTCTCAGGACTAACGGGGCTCCTAGCCTGCTCCCTCTGCTGAATCGGTCCCCTATAAGTTGCATGCATCAAACCCCCCACATCCCTCTTCCTTTCCCTCACCAACCACTCCATCGCCGCAGCAAAATCAATCGAATTCCCTGTATCAGTCTCCGCAAGTGCTTTCTTGCACTTATGCTGCTCAAACCCCATAGCCACTAATCTCTCAACAGCGACGTCAACGGGATCTCTTACTTGAGGACCAGCGGGCACGACGAGCGAGGAGATGAAGGTCTTGGAGGTATCGGTTTCGGAGGGTGTTTTTTGGTGGTGGGAGAGTTTAGGCATTGGTGGGGCGGATGCAGAGTCGAGGGCTGCGAGCACGGAGGGGAATTCTGACATTGGGCGGTCTTCGGAGGGTGGGAGGGCTTTGAAAGCGGGATCGTTGCGCTTTGCGCGGATTTCGGCTGCGTGGCGGGCGCAGCGCCAGCGGGCGGCGATGGGGTCGTTCATTTCTGGGGATCCGTTTCTTGGAGAGGTGGGTTCGTTGATGGTGGCGGCCATGGGGGAGGCGATGGGAGAGGTGGGGTGGCGAAGGGTCATTTTCTCTTGGTAGACGCGGGAGACGGCTTCCTTGAGAAAGGTGGCGCGGGAGACGGGCGGTGGAGTCCAGGTTGTGTAGCCGCGGGAGCGGGCGTGGGCGAAGGTTTGGGGGGTTGGGGAGGTGGCGGCTGAGACGTCGAGGACGGTTGGTGGGGCGAGGGTGAGGAGGTGGTAAGTCCATTCCTCTAGAAGGATGTTAGCAGGTTTGGGGGAGGGGGAGTGGGAGTGAGAATGACATACCGAGAACTGTGTCTTCCTTCTCAACATCGCCAGCGGCGATGTCTGCATTTTGGAAGATACCGTATTCCCTCGCTTCTTGTCGTCGGCCTTGGAAGCCACGGACAAGAACACCGAGGCAGGTCCAGATCTCCGTCATGTCGTAGAGATCTTCAGCTGAGAGTCCAGCTGCGTTGCCTCTGCCAAATGAGGTCGGCGAGCTGTACAGGACGCTGTTCCTCGCGACATCGGAACCAAGGTCCATCGCATTCTTGTTACGTCGCTGTTGAGCTGCCAATTGGCCACCTCTCAACCAGTCCATCTGAGCAATAATGTCATCTTCACTGTTTGAGCCACAACCGAAGACTTGGCAGAAGGTCCACACACGCCAGAAGGCATCATCGATCTGGGACGCTCGCTCAGTCTCGCCACCTGCAAGAGCAGTGATGGTATCAGCGCGGAGGAATGATTCGCAATGGATCAAGATCATCGACTTGAGAGCAACCATAGTGTACATGTCCCTCATGTAGTGCTGGAGGTAGAGCGATGGTGAGTAATCGAGTCTTGGGGATTCATTGTGAACTCCCTCGAGACCAGGGTACGGTGGGCTCATCTCACGAAGCTCCCACGCAGCTGTAGACATGCCGTAAAGAGCGTTCTTCATCAAAGGAAGCTCGTGTCGCTTGTATGTACGGTAGAAGCCTCGGCTGACGGTAGCGCATGCAAACAGATCTTGGAGGTTCTCGAGATTCTGAAGGATACGAAGAAGAACCTTCTCAGCTGCATCGGCAGAGATCATGCGCTCGACTTCTTCAGCAGTCATAGAGTCGTCCATCTCAGTCCTGATGGTCAGGCCTGGAGAAGGCAGACTGGCATACATATCTGGAATCTCAGACATGGCGATAGAGCTTAGAGAGCGGGCTCGCACATCATCTTCCAGGCGGCCTCGTCTTTGTAGAGGATGTACATTGCTCTCATCGGCAAGCGCAATGGAAATCTCGACTTGTGAGTCCTCCTCTTTGATCGCAGTCACGTGCACAGAAGGTGTAAACGGTTCTTTCTCCGAAGTAGTGGGTCGCTTTCTTTCCGGCGTAGCACCACTACTCTGTTCCTGCAAGGGCAACTCGACTGACGATCCTGAATCCCTCCGCTCGTTAGTTGCATAATGCGAGTCATTCTTAGGGCTGAGCAATTCCAGCCTTGCACGGACTTCCTCGAAAGCATAATCTGGAATTGACGAAACATCAGTCTCTGGAGTGGCCGAGTCCTCCCTCGACATCGTAGTAGGAGAGGATGAGGAGTCGTCGTAGTTAGTGTGAGGGGATCCACTAGAACTCCAGTTAGATTCCGTGCTTCGTTCCCGCTCCATCGTCACGCTAGTGGCGACGCTAGGAGTTTTGCCGAGAACCCGCTCCGCCTTCATGCTTGAACCCTTCATTGGCAAAGATGTCGATACACGTTTGCGCAAAACATCTTCCAACGAACTTTCTCTCGAATGCGTCCTTGGGTCTGACTTCATCTGCATTGCGACGTGAAGAGTGTTTGACTTCTTGATGAATCCCTTGCGACTGGTGATGCTGCCATCGCTTGACATTATTGACGGAGTGAATGATTTGGGTGGTGGAGGTGCTTGTCGTGATGGTACCATGGTGTTGGGTCCGCGACTGATTTGAAGCGGGTCATGTACGGCGGGAGCGGTAGCATGGTATGTTGGCTCTTCGTTGATCGTGTGGAGATGGGCCTCTAATTCTAACTGCGCTTGACTTAATGATGGTTCGATGTGAGTATAGAAGCCCGAGTTTATAGTAGGGCTTGTCTTGGTGAATGCCTCATCAAGAGCGTCGAGGTCGGCGGGGGTGTACTTGGAGCGAAGGGAGGACATTCGAGATAGGAAGTGCGATGAGCTATCGATGGTAGAGCTACGCCGGATGTTGAGAGGTGACGGAACTTTGCGTCGGGCCTTCATGCTACCTGGTCGAGAGTAGCTGGACACATTCAGTGGCGACAGATCAGCCATTCCTGGCTCCGGCGGCAGAGGTTTGTTCAGGTCAGTACCGAGATTGGTGGTGCTCTTTGCGCCTCTCAGCTTGCTAGAGAATCTGGTTGTGAGTGGCATGCCATCGAATACACCCGCCGCGGCAGGCGAAATGATCGAGAAAGCCATGCTATGCTTTCGCTCAACCTTTGGTTTGTCAGCGCCAGCATCTTCTGTCAAGCTTGACATTGAGGAGCGACCACTGTAGACTGATGACCTGTCATCATGATCGGCGGTATTATCCGAAAAGTCAGAACTCGCCGACTTCTCCAGTGTGGGTGTGGGTGCGTCCTCAGGCATGTCATTGGTCATTTCCTCGAGCGAGAAAGCCGAGAAGGGTCTCCTGGGCTTTGGCATCTCGACTGCAGACAGCGGAGAGATGACCGATAACCTTGCAGGAGCCTCACCCTCTTGCCTAGTTGTCGACGATGGAGGCGAGACTTGCTGTGTTCGTGTCTGACGAGACCGTGCACTTGTCTTTGACCTGTTCATCTGATTTACTAGGTGGGCCGAGGATGTAGGTCGCCTTATTGGTTGCGAGTCTGGAATCGTGACGTGGATCTTTGGTCTCCGGTGTTTGGCGGAGGGTATGTCCTTAGTGTCCATGTGGAAGTTAACCTCCATTGAGTCGGCGGTCATAGCGCTCATGTCCGAATCCGGTCTCAGTTCAGCAGCTGGTGCCGTCTTGAGCCGTTGGGTTGCAGCAGGCTGTGGCCTTTCATTCCCTCCCAGGCCAAATGCTTGTGACAGGTACTGGTCATAAGCAATCTGGCGGTACGAGTTCTCCATTTTGCTCAATGCCGGTCGTGAGAACTTCCCATCCCGCAGCACATTCTCCTTGCCAGTCCCAACTTCCCGATGTCCACCAGTATGGTGCCTCGAAAGGTCTTGTGCTTGCCTGCAATAACGCTCTTTCTGGGATGCGGCGTCCATCAGGTCGAGATGCTTCGGGTACCTGCTGACGACAGGTGCATGTGCAGAATTGGTGGATTGATTCGATTTTGTAGAGGTGTCAGACTCGTTGCTGTTCTTCTTGCGATGCAAGCTTCTCATCATCTTGTCGGATATAGTTCTTGAACGACCATGAGTAAGCCCGTAGTCACGTTCTGGGATGTTGGTAACAGGTGGTTTGTTCGAAGCAGAATGTTTGAACTTGGAATTGAGACTATGTGTCCTTCGTAAGCTCGTGCTGCGGTCCATCCGCTGAGATGAGGGAGCGAATATGATTCCACAGCCCGGGGCAGCCATGTTGGGGGCCTGAAGGTGGTGATCCGTAGGCGAAATGAAATGTTTCTAAATGACGGCACAGCCTACCATTAGCCAAGGCCACATGTAAGCAGTACGAAAACACGAATCGGTCACGTACAGGTCATAAGCACAGTAAGGTAATCGCCCGTTCGTATGAGGATCAGGCTTCCCAATCCTCCTTTGACTCGGCGCAATTCCTCTGGAACGCTTCCTGAGAGTCAAATCGGAGAGTCCGTCGAGCTGTTTCGGAGTTAGGTCTTAAGCGAGTACAACTGAATGTCTCAGCTTCCAATGAACAATGACGATGATCACAACGAGCAAAGAACAATTGAAGGTGTACAGAAAGCTGAATCGGAAGAGAAAGGGACGAAAGGGAATTGGATGACATAGAAGTGCGAATACCTCTACTTTTGCGCATGTTACACACTTTGCGACGGGGTCGTGTTGGTGCGGCCTGCTGTGCGCACAGCAGCAACAGTGGGCAGTCGCATGGGCAGATCTGACACGAGCAAGGGCCAGGCAGGAATACCTGGCACACAAGCGATCGGCGGATTCGGCGCATCATCATTGTGAAACCAGCCGATGGGATCAGACTGCCAAGCTTGAGACGGAGGGCTCGTAACGTTTGGTTGTAGACGACAAATTTTTGCTTGCTGCGGCAAGGTGGCCTCGCAGAATATGCCCCCAAAGTCCAAACTGATGTTGGGTTGGAAATAAACTGTATTTTTCGCCGGGCGGTTTCAGACTAGGAGCTAGTCTTGGGCGCTGAGGTACCTCGCACGCCTAAAATACGCGGAACAGGTACTTAATCCCGGGATCGTGAACCGCGATCTCTCATCGTTGCCATGATTATGTGATACGGAGAATCGCAGCAGTAAGAACACAATGTCCTAATCCTCCGTAGCGATCCAGTCACTCCTGGAGCATCTGATACAATCAAAATCCTCTACACAACAAAAGCTGTGCCTATCACTCAATTGCAAGTGGGTGCGGGTCGAAAAAAAAGGTCTCAAGCTACCAGCCGAAACCCTCATTGAAGCGTAAAGCGTCTTAAACCACCAGACCTCAAGGCTCGGCACAGTGGATAAAGTTGCGACTTGAGAGTCATGCGTGCCGTATCATTGGAGGTCTAATGCACTTTAGCATACAAATCGGCCGATGGTAATGATTCCAACGGACTCTATTGCTCACGTGGCCAAGATCGTCTTGTCTTAAACTATATTTTCCTCCAACACACGGAACACTTAAAACCCACGATTAATGCTCCGAAGCGTTTCCGTACGTCATCCCGTGGGATGTAAAGGGTATTTACAGGTGCGCTTGGCATAATGGGTTCCTGACTGAACTGCCTGGCCCACCCACCTGGTCGTCGCCAATTGGCCCCCAATTGCCGACAAGAGATTCAAAAGGACTGGATGTGCTGCGAGAACCCAATCCTGATCCTGGATTTCATATACTGACATACGGAATCATGAGTCTTCAGCGGTGAGATCGCAACAGTTGCAGTGGAGCTCCAGTGACTGCACCTGATCTGCCTCGCTAGTACGCCACAGCGTAGACGACAAAGATACCCAATCATCTATCTCACATATCTCGCTTGAATATCCTTTCTGCATACCATTGCCCATAGACATGCTGACGAAAAGTCTCAGGCCATCAGGCGACCCCAACTCCTCGATGTTGGTTGCCTGTTGGCCTCAATAAAAATTTACATAATGATGATCTTTTAGGCATACAACAACAACCCTCTTCTCAGCAAACTCGTATCGCCTCCAGTATGGAACGCGTAACTTCCACCAGTCATAGCGCTGCATCTTGTCGCAAGCACCCGCATACAGCGACCTACATTCCGACCCACGGTCCACGATACAAAGCTACAAACAATCCACTGGCTTTTCTGCGTGGGGTCTGAGACCTTTTTTGAAACTCGGTCTCGTGCTTGCTCCTAGGCGCGGCTTTACCCGCGACCCAGAAGCGTGGTTCGAACTCGTGCCGCATAGGCCACGTTTCATATATTATTGTCGGTCGGGCGTATTTATGTACCCTGCTATTGCGTGCATGAACGACAAAAGTTGCGGTTTGTATATTAGCGGCTCCCTGCGCTCAAATTAGTCTTGTCATATATTGATGATACCGTTCAAATTGATTGCCTAGGCATCAGTTATCTTGGGGCCTCTGATTTCTGTAAGATTTGGGAAGCTATTGTGTCTGCAACAGGCCAGTAAAAGGGCCGACTTGACTGAAACCAGTGTTCAGCTGTGCCCCAACACAGTTCCAACTCCCCTCTTCTCCATGGATCTTGCAAGTGCCAACAACTCGACTTTGCTCTATCTGGGCTCGGCTTGCGAGTGAGACAAGGATGTCCACGTTTTAGACATAAAGTCGTGTGCATGCCCCTGGACCCGGTCTAAGTTGCTGTCTTCTAATCCGAGCTCATTGTCGGTAGCGAACGAGAATTTGCATGTCTTAATGTACAGTGGGCTTCAGCATCTAAGCAAGGTACAGATCACGACAGCTTCGGGAGGCCTGTTCCAGAAGAGTTATTCGTCATGGCTTTGTTTTAAGTGTGATGAAGCTCAGACTAGAATGCTTTAGCCTCGAGATGGCTCTACTCACAGGGTTGTTTCTCTAGATCTTGTGGTGATAAACGTTAATGAAATGAAGTTTGTCAACGCCGCAAGCTTGTCTTATTGACTTCAGAACCTTTTCTTATTGACTTCAGAATCTTTTACTATGAAGAAACGTGAACAGGCATTACTGTGAAAGCTAACCTATCCATACTACACACATTACGTTGCCGAAACTCATGCCGTACACTTGTTGAAGGCATTGTGAACCTACTTATCGAACTCTAGTCTTGGTTACGTGTCTAGTATTCAAGAGTTATTCACTCGAGCAGGCAATGTGTTACGTCATGTGTAAAATGCGCTGTCAAAGCTTACCTATGTTCTATATGCTCTGTGATGCCATGACCTATGAATTACCATAGAATGTCTCTCCAATACAATATCATTCTCATATACCATCCAGCATTTTCGAAGGCTCCAACTCTACTGGACTGCCTTTCATTCAAGCTTCTCTCTACACCCAAACAACAAGCGCTTGTTTGTGCACCTCTTAATTAAATATAATCCCCCCACGTGTCCTCAACGACAGCTAAGTCTCCACATTCCCTTACATTGTCACGGGGGGTAATAGGATCTCGCTTGCCCTACTATCCGCTCGTCTCGTCAGCACTAGTGGGTCTTTGCGCTTAACGCAAGGTCGCTTGTGAGTACACGCATAACATCTAAAACACAGAGCGACTACCGATTTGGAGTCAGCTGAGTCACACGGTATAAGGTGTCAGACATCTTTTGCTGTTCTTTGTTCTCGAGAAAGTTGGTCCTCGAGTTGATGCCGGGCAGGTCCGTTTCAGCTGCCTGAATTGGGCCGAATTTGGGCGAATTCTTGCAGTACTTAACCAATCGAAGGGAAGTTTCTACCAGGCCAATTTGAAATTTGTAGATCAAGTATATAGCCCAGTCCCCATTCAGTAACCAATTTTACAGCTCTGTTTGAGCACCCAGCGGAGCCAAGAGCCAAATTCTTGAGACTTTGCAGAACTGTGGCGCTTCCTATGCTCCGAAGCGTGAAATACCAATCTCAATACCTAATCTTATTTGATCGACTGTATGCAATTGATTCCTGGCAGGGGACTGTCAGCGGGCTGTCCAGTGTCTTCTCGAATCCGTGAGTGCCACGGTAAGAAAATTGTGATTACTGCAGACCATGATAATGGACCTTGGAAGATACCAGCAAAGGCGAGACTATTCACGCTTATAATCGAAGAAGATAGTGCAACATTGTCCTGCCTAACGCGCAGATTGTTCCGGGCTGATGTTATTTAAAATCAAATTATACAGTCATAATAGATAGCATTTGGAGGGGCTTGATACTTTAACGCTCGACCTTGATAGCTTTAGAGTTCTCATGTACATTAATAGATCCTATTCCTCTTGCCGTATGTTAGCAGATTTACTCAAGTGTAGATCATGTTCATATAAAATTCTAGCTACTTAGGACTTATGAGCATATTCCGGCCCATTTTTCACTGCCAGTCGAGGACTCAGGAAGTGCTAGTCATTGATCAATGTGCAAGGTCTCAATGGAGATTACAGTGCAGATGCTCGTAAAGGAATTCTGTTAATTTTACTGCTATGGAATGTACGTCAAGATCGTAATATCATAAACATTCTGAGAATTCCCTTGACTAAAAAACCGACCGACAGCGCCTGCAACATGACAGAGTAAAAGTGTGGCCAGAATTGACAATGATTCAGATTTCTTGAATCTCACTTGTCTCCGTACCGAACGTTCGCCAAGTCAATGAAGAATAGGCTATTGAACCTGCCATCTTGATCGTGTAGTGACATGAGGCATGCAGGCACCTTCAGCAAAGCATGACTGCCATCCGTTCCCGGCTTCGAGGGCGCAGCACCATCAAGCAGGCTTGCGAACCGTATGGGTAAAGCCGCGGGAGGTACGATATATTGCGAAATGGTGTCGCGTTAGAGTTGACTGACTGAGTGTGTTCAGACCAATGTGATGATCTGCTGATGGCTAGCACTGAACCAAGAACCATGCACGCGGATTCTCCGTCCCAAGGCGCCATGGGTCGATCTCAAGATGCTTCCCTTCCATCTTTTGATGCCACAACTCCATCCCAACAGCTGACATTCCCTTTTGCCACTTGCATTAAAAACGCCGCATCGCTCATACATTTCGCCGCCTTGAGCTGAAAGCCTAACGATCAATCCGGCCACCCATGGTTCCTTGTATATGTAATGACAGATTGGCAAGCAATAGAACCCTTTACCGGTCTCTTGAGTCTCTGTGGCAAGGTAGATAATGGATGCCGTCACTTTCGAATTTCTGTGCAGCTCGTAATGCTGAGCTTTGCACAGCTCGACTGCAGTAAGGCTCCCTTTGAGACGAATGAAGCCATTTTCAACCTGGCCTGTGGGATCCTCGGTTACGGGGATAACACTTGTATCTATAACTTTGACGAGAATATCAGATTCTACTGAACGGTATCGAACATCTGCTTCTACAGATGCCCAGCTCCACGAGGGCGCTCGATATAGGTTTGCTCTTGTCGACGGGAGATCATTGGCTTGCTTGCACTCTGGAACATACCATTGTAGATCACTTAACAAATTACGCCTCCACAAGCCGGCTAAGTACTCGTCGTCAAGGACTTGTTGCATTCGCTGCGCGATATCAGACAATGCGATTAATTTATCCTCGTGCTTCGTCAAGCATGCACCCATGTATGATTCCATAATCATTTGCCAGCCGAATTCATCGCTCGGGAGGGATTTGAAATTGAGACCGTGGATCCAACTGGGTATTTCTTTGGATGTGTCGCAAGCTTGAGTTTCAAGACACCCAGAGAATTTGATCTCTCCCATAATGTAAGACCCGAGGTGCTAAGATACGTTCCTGAAAACACCACCCTCTGCCGGTCAAAACAGACCTGGATACCCGATCAATCCAAATGTGTTGATCTACCACAACTTAAGATTGATCGGGCATATCATTCCATTCTGACTTAATTATGAGAGGCTCGATGAGGGGTGTCTCTCGAGCTCGGAAGCCACCTTCGTCGCCATTGGCAGCCGCCGACGCGGCGACGTTACAGAACGAATGCTGATACACCTTCCTCATCTGAAGGGCCTCATAACGCCAATCCTCCGTCGAGTCCTGAAAGATGCACGAGTCAATCCAAAGGTACCTAACACCAAGCTCCCGATTTATGGTGAATGCGTCCTGAAATGTTTTCGGCAAGTCCGCGGGCGAAAAGCCACCTTTTAGGCCTTCATATGTTGATTGGGTGAGTGTAAGAAACTTCGCAGTTCCTCAATAATGACTTAGGGTCATGTATGGAGATGTTGGGAGATGATCATGTGTGGCGCGCAGATAAAATTCGGCATCAAAGACAGAGGTCGCAGCTCCTATTTCTATAAGTCTTGTAGGAGAGTATGCTACCGCGTTGGTAGTCTGAGTGCACTGGGTGTGATCTTTCATGCACATTGAGATCCAGCTTTTGGCTAATTTGAAACAAGAATCAGACGAGGTATTAGGCATGATGCTGTGTTCCTTCGTGGGGAATCCTGGATCTCGAACATCAGATTCAGTCATCAAGGGACGAGCACGACCCCTCTAAAGTCTCGGACCATACCTTCAACAGGACATACGCCATACGATCTGGAGATATTACGATGTCTCGAAGAGACCCTGGGCGGTCAGATGATGATCTCTGGCTCTGGTTTCAGTAAAATTATTCTCGTTGAATGTACCAAGCTGACCACGGAAGATATTTTGACAAGCAGCACAGAGCATGATTGGAGACGATTTTAGCAGGTCAAACAGACGGGACTAAAGGCAGCCGTGCTGATGAAATACGGTAGCTGATTAAAGGCAGTTGCGGCCGTCCAGATCAAGGTCCCGGCTTTGGCTTGAGTTGACGCTCATCGGGGCGGCGAGGAGAGCCTGAGAACTGTAGCGGGGACACCCAGACTCTGATGTCGCTTTGTTTCTGGCCGGACAGCATCGTAAGATTGTTATTGGAGCGTGTGTACCTGTGGTCTTGTCTAGAACAGGCAGCCGCGATGCGTGGCGCCGGGAGCTGTTTCCACGGAGAACCCCAGAACCCCCAACTTTCCTTGGCGCCATAAACGGCTCCTGCAACGAAATTCAAATCATCCCCTACCACTATAGCGGAATAGAAAGACATGCTACAGTACATCATTCCACCATACTTCCAGGATGGCGCGTGAAGCAGACCTCTCCAGCAGCCGAGAAGGCCTTCTCAAGCACGGCGCAGCTACCCTCTCACGCGATTCCCTGGACAACTACAGCTCTTCCTCGGAGCTGGACCTTGACGAATTAGAGCTGCTCGAAGGACAAACATCACCAAGACCCAGAGGAGAATGGTCGCCCTCTAAGCGGAAGAAGAAGGACAATGGGAAAGAGAAGGAACACAAGAGAGCTCAAAAGGCAAAGAGGAAAGGAGGATGGCTACGGAGCAAAATATGCTGGGTGGTCTCGGCAATACTGTTAGGAGGGCTATTGGTCCTACTGGGTGGATTCCAAACGTTCGTTTACAAGAAGCCTCAGCCAATGGATGGACTATCACCCCCCTGGTATCCTTCGCCCAAAGGAGGGACGTACCTGCAATGGCAAAAGAGCTATTTGATGGCAGCGACTCTCGTGTCGAAGATGTCACTCGTCGAGAAGGTCAATGTTACGACAGGGACTGGTTGGGCATCGGATCTATGCGTCGGTAATACCGCGGGGGCGTTTGACGCCGGATTTCCTCCATTGTGTCTGCAGGATGGACCGCTGGGGATTCGATTCGCGGATCATGCTACTGCTTGGCCGGCTGGCATCACCGTGGGGGCTACTTGGAACAAGGACCTGATGTATAAGAGAGGACGAGGACTTGGGCTTGAACACAGGCTGAAGGGTGTGAATGTGATGCTGGGTCCAGCGATGGGTCCAATGGGTCGTATGCCTGGTGGTGGAAGAAATTGGGAAGGCTTCGGTTCGGATCCTGTATTGCAAGGTATTGCTGCGGCTCAGACCATACGAGGCATACAAGATGAAGGAGTCATAGCTACTGCGAAGCACTACATCGCCAACGAGCAGGAACACTTCCGTCAAGCTAGGGAATGGGAACTGCCCAATGCTATTTCATCCAACATCGACGACAGGACATTACATGAACTGTACCTCTGGCCATTCGCTGACAGCATCAGAGCTGGCGTCGGAAGCATCATGTGCAGCTATAACATGGTCAACAGTTCCTCTGCTTGCAGTAACAGCAAGCTCCTGAATGGTGTCTTGAAAGATGAGCTAGGATTCCAAGGCTTCGTACAATCGGATTGGCTGGCTCAACGAAGTGGAGTAGCTAGTGCGCTAGCTGGTCTCGATATGACCATGCCAGGTGATGGTCTGATATGGGCTGATGGGCAATCACTGTGGGGTCCGCGTCTGACTGAGGCTGTGCTGAATGGTTCTGTACCAATTGAAAGAATCAACGACATGGCTTTGCGCACTGTCGCCGTATGGTATCAACTTGGTCAAGACAACCAAACCCTATTTCCGATTCCTCTTGAAGGCAACCCAAGACCCAATTTCTCATCGTGGACGAATGACAAGATGGGGCATTTGCACGAGTCAACTGATGATGACACAATGGTCGTCGTCAACAACTTCACCGATGTCCAAGGGGACGGCAAGAACTTCCATGGCCGATTGGCGCAGGAGATTGCAGCCGAGGGCACCGTTCTGGTCAAGAATAAAGACAACATTCTACCTCTCAGCCCCAGTGGTGGGCCTGAACATGCGAGAGGTCGCCGCAGGGCTAAGTATAATGTTGGTGTCTTCGGAGAAGACGCAGGGCCGAACCCTAAAGGCCCCAACGCCTGCGCCGACAGGAGCTGCAACGACTTCACCTTAGCCTCAGGCTGGGGCAGTGGTGCCGTAGAGTTCCCATTCCTGACGCCGCCAATCGAGGCATTAGAATCAACCTTCGATCTCGACCAAGTGCAAATCACCCAAGTATTAACAAACGACTTGCCCAATGATTGGTCAGCAGTGCATGGCACCCAAGATCTCTGCATTGTCTTCATCACTTCCGACGCAGGCGAAGGCTTCGCATCCTGGAACCATATCACTGACAGAATAGATCTATACCCGCAGAAGGGAGGAGACGACCTCGTCAAAAAGGTCGCTGCCAGCTGCGCCAACACAATCGTTATTGTCCACGCCGTTGGCGCCGTCATCCTAGAACGCTGGATCGACCTTCCCAACATCAAAGCTGTTGTCCTTGCCAATCTCCCTGGCGAAGAAAGCGGCAACGCTCTCGCGGATGTGCTCTTCGGCCGAGTCGATGTTAGCGGTCGCCTCCCCTACACGGTAGGCAAATCGCTATCTGACTACGGTCCAGGAGGCAAGATCATGTCTAAACCCAATGGCATCGCCCCCCAGCAAGACTTCAAAGAGGGCCTTCTAATCGACTACCGCCATTTCGATGCCAACTCCATAACGCCGCGCTACGAATTTGGCTTCGGCCTCTCCTACACCACATTCACCTTCTCTGACCTAAACCTCAAGACCCTGAAACCAAAAACTCTACTCCCTTCTCCGCGCCCAAACGCTACAGTCCTACCTCCTACATTCTCGACTCTATTACCTGACCCAGAGACTGCTGTCTTTCCTGCCGGTTTCAGGAAGTTGAAGAACTACATCTACCCCTATCTCGACAACAGCACCATCAAACCCGAGCCCTATCCCTACCCATCAGGCTACAACACCCCACAACCACCCTCTCCAGCCGGAGGCGGCGAAGGCGGCAATCCTTCCCTCTATGACGAGCACGTCTCCGTCTCAGTCAACGTTACCAACACCGGCAAACGCACAGGAAAACAGGTGGTGCAAGTCTACGTCTCCTTTCCCTCCGACGTCACCGACGTCTCAACGGGGAGAAAAATCGATTTCCCAGTCAGAGTGCTAAGAGGCTTCGAGAAAGCAGAAATCAATGCCACCGAGACGACGACAGTGGAAGTGAATTTGACGCGAAAGGATCTGAGTTATTGGAGCGTTGGAAGGCAGAATTGGGTCATGCCTGATGGGGAGTTTACGGTTGCAGTGGGAGCGAGCTCAAGAGATTTGCCGCTGCAGGGGAGTTGGTGATTGATTTTTTTTATACAACAGCGTTGTTTTGGTTGTAATTGTATTTTCAGGATGAGCTATCGTGGTGCGGTCAGCGACTAGGTTTTGTACAAAAGCGTGTTCGGTAAGAATCGCATTCTTAGGATGGATTACTATGGTGCGGTCAGCGACTGGGTACCGGCGCGGGTGTGGGTATTGATTCTGGATGTTGGAGTAAAGCGCATACCATAACGACAGGATATGAAAAGACAAGAGCGTAAAATAGACTACAAACATCACACTACCAACACTAGCTCCTAAGTCGATGAACACAATTAGAATTTAAAATCTGCGACTGTTCAAGTCCGGGTTGAAGGAACACTCACATGGCCTTGAACTGTGCCAAGGTTTTCCCAAAAAGGAAATCTGTAAACAAACCCCCTCACAAACTCGGATAACGCTAAGCCTCTAGCTCTCCGACAAACTATTGTATTGTGGCCTATTTATGCGAGACGTTCGACGGCGAACATTTCAAAACCTTGAAAGAGGTTAGTGCGTCGTCGTCGCGAGGTGATGATGGATCCTGGGAGGCAAAGGCGGCTTACGCAGAGTGCGAAGGGGTGGGCATTGAGTAATAGAGGTAGGCTGGGAGTTGATGGAGAGGCCTATGAGTGGGAAGGAATGGGTGACACCCTGATGTTCGAGGTAGGTCACGAGGTCGAATTCGTGGAAAACGCCGGAAATGAGATTGGTTTTGGCAATATTACAAGACCAATTCAAAGAACGGCAAGCAAGGCCAGCACCTCGACACTGACGGATAATTTTCTGATTAACAAAACACGGGCATCTTACAAGCCGGGGTTTAAATAACTTCTAAGCGGTAAACAGTCTCTCCAAAGTCTTTCAAGGGAGTTTCTGGGCAATCGTGCTCCGAAGGCCAATGAAGTCCGAGCAGCGCCAGGACCCAATGCATCTGCAAATCTATAACCGAGTGCCTTGAATATTGATTCCTGAAAGCGATGCTAGAAATACACGTCAATTCGACTTTGCTTCTTTGTGCTCCAGTAGAACTTTGCGCGGTGGTATCATAGTTGACTCAAGAAGACTCATTCCCCTTTTTCTATGCGATTACCTTATTGGCTTTGAAGTATTAGCCACCGTCTATCTTTCTTGCACCTGTCTTACTATTCCTTACCCCCTTATAGCACATATTTCAACCCGAACTTTTCGAGAAATAGTTTAAAGAACCAGCGATCCATCCGTGAAGTAATGTCCATATCCTCCAATGCTCCTCTCGCAACCGCCACCGAAGCCGCCAGAACAGGCAATGTCCCCCTACTCCACTCGCTCGTAGTTCAAGGCAAGTACTTTCCAATACCAAATCTTACCCAATTTGAGATGTAGCTTAAGTGCTTATCTAAGCTTCGAGAACAAAGGTAAATGGTGATCTGCTAACCTTTCGCTCTCAACACATGCCAGGAATCTCGTCATACACTATGCTCACTTCAAACATTTTACAGGCACCATCGACCCCAAACACCTCGTCCTCCCAGCCCTGTCCAACGGCTCCCCACAAACCTACGCCTACCTCCTATCCGCCGGCCTCTCACCCAACCACCACCTACCATTCTACTTCAGCTCCGCTCCCATCACCGCCTAAAAATTCGCCAACGTCCCTCTCATCACTTTCCTACTCTCCAAGGGCACAAAACCCAACCACAACGCGAGTTGGGACGGACCGCCCAATTCGCGCAGTCTAGCTCTTGCAGCTGGGTCTATGAAAGCTGAGGCGCCGGAGGCGGTTAGGGTGCTGTTGGAGGGAGGAGCGGAGTGGAGAGGGAGTGGGACTGTGCATATTTCTGCGACGAAGTGGAGGTTGGGGCATTTGAGGGTGTTGGTCGAGAAAGGTGTGGATGTTAAGGATTTTAACGGGAGGGTGGAGGGGGGGAAGAGGGTTGTTGTACAGGCGAGGGAGAAAGGGGAGGTGGAGATTGTGGAGTTCTTGAAGGGTGGAGTAGAGGCCGATTGGAGAGAGTTCAGCACCGTTTCAGCGCTTCCGTCAACGTCTTTACAACGTCCCAACGTCTTGTCCGTTCGGCCAGTTGCAGCGCAGTCCTGGCAGTATCAGACGGGTAGTGCCCATTCAAAGGCTCAGCCACGGTCTCGACATCAGCCCCATCGTCCAGCAACAGCTATACCATGCCAATGCGACCAGTCCATGCCGCAGAGTGTAGGGCTGTTGCCCCAAAGGCACTTTTCGCATTGACGTCGGCTCCAGCGCCTAGTAACACCTGCGCATTTGCTTTCTGCACCCCAAGATGCTGCGTTGAACAGCGGTGTCATCTTATGCAAGCCCTGGAATTCGAGATCAGCTACATACTCGAGTAGTAGAGGCAGTACACGGCTATAATCCCTGTTTGTTGCGCTATGCAGCGCTAAGTCTCCGGCGTATCCCTACGCATTTACATCGACCCCCTCTTCCAATAGTAGCCTCGCTATGCCCGCGTGATCTTCGTATGTGGCTAGATGTAACGCTGTAACTCCGGCCTCATCCACGGCATCAATTACAGCCGCATGCCCGCGCGGAGTCTGCGACACTGCTTCATAACCTTGGTAAGCAGACAAATGAAGAGGTGTTCGTTTTCTAGAATCATCGTAGTGGGCCATCTGAGGTCCTCGATCAAGAAAGAATCTCAGGGTACCTTCATGTCCCTTGCATGCCGCCCAGTGAAGGCCAGTGCGATCGAAGACACCTCTTGCGTCAAATCTAACAACCCCTAGCTATAAAGGCCTCCACGATTGAAGTAAGACCTAAAGCTGCAGCAAATAGCATCCCCGGTGCAAATTCTAAAGTAAATATAACATTTTCTTAGATGATGCCCAATCAACGCCGCTGATGGTTACCAACCATTTAAGGGCTTGGCGGTTTGTTCCGGTTGGTACAGCCTTTTTGGCTTAATAGTTGGTACGGTTTGAGATTTAAATAGTACGGTTTAAACCGTTAAGGTTTTTTTCTTTCGTAGTTGGTACGGTTTGACCTTTGTACTATTTAAAAAGTTTTGGCGTAGAGGCTCGTTGCTCGAATATTTGCTTACGGCCCAAAACCCCGCCAAAAGCGAGCCCTAAAAATATGGGCGCCGGGGTTATACCTATACCATCGACAGCGTTGTGCCCAATGCAATAGAAGGGTGCTCCAGAAGGTCCACAATTAGATGCTGGACGATGGAATTAGTTTCTGGTTGTCCAGCTACATGTTGCTCCCGGAAAACAATCCGCGGCAAAGTCTTTCAAAGATATATGTGTCAGGCAAGTCCTGCTAACATCTATATGGGCCGTTGGGAAATGATGAATTATGGGGCAGAAGGTGTTGTTCATTGAGTTGATTAAAGAATATTTGCATGCAGAGATTTCAACGAAGATAGTGCTGACTAAGCAATTTCCAACAGGAAATATTCGCCTCGAAGTCGCTCAAGGTATTCCTGAGTAGTGTAATGCACTAGGCGAATGTCGTCGGTCTCTTGATCGATGGTGACCAAACCTGCGCATACTGAAATGACGATGTCCTCGTCTGGTACAGTCTCATCCAGCTCTCTTGTGTCAGGTTCGATGACCAATGCATGTCGAATTTCAAGGACAGTGAATGGTCTGATAGCACATGATATCCACATTAATATCTTCTTGGCTAGCTGAACATCGTCACGTTCTTGAGCATGGGTCCGTTTCATGGCCTCATCATATATGGTGTCTAAATTCCCGGGCAATTTGTTTAGAGCTAGACGGATTTCTCTTTTGTTGTTCTTCTTGGCAAGTGATTGGAGGCGCAGTTGAGCCATTAAGAACCTTGACAAAGTTAGCACCGATCCTGTCATTCTGTGTGAATATTTAAAACATACATTCCTTCGGCTTTATCGATGATAGTGCTTACGATAGACTCTTGCAAAACGGCGTTCTTGCTGATGTGACGGGCCAAGCGGCTTTCCTTTGGGATTCGAGTCTCGAGATACTTTCGGATGTCAGCATGAGATGCTCGGATCTCAAGATAGACTACGTCAGTGAAGCAAGTCTCGATGCCAGTGATGTGCCGCGAGGTCCTGATTAAATGTGTGTTCGGAGAGCCTAGCAAGTTTTCGAGAGTTATAAGGACGGTATCCCTAGTTTCATTGCTTTTAGGGCATTCATCAATGGCATCGACTAGTACATCATTGAGATATTGAATGGTTTGTGCGGTGGTGTTGATTATCTGGAGTATGCTAGCAGCCAGTCCAACGGCCGTAACTGGGTCCATTGAACACTGCTGATTTCCCCAACAGACGTCTTCAGATTAGGCTTAAGTGGCATCCTCCCTATCAAACTGGGCTAGTTGTGCTCTTCCAGTCACTGGGAGGAGCCTGCAGTGGACTTGGAACAGTTGAAATCTGGATGTAAATTGAGGTGTGAAAGTTGTCCGCGTATTTTCAGGTCTTGTTGAGCCGTGGTCTACTTCGGAATGTCTTACGGTGGATGCTGTCAAAGCTGTACAGTATTCAGCCATTTAGCACGTTTGTGCGATGATGGTGATGGATTGTGGTTGATAATGTACAGTACGAACACGACCAAATGCTCTTTTTGCTGCCTGATGTTGTTTTGCGCTAAGCGAATCGAGTTGGCGCTGTGGGCACGAGAACATGCTTCTTGTTAGGAGCGAATTTTTGCAGCCTGTAGTGGTGTAAATAGAACTGCCCTACTCTATATCTGCGCTGCGGTTCCTTGGTACCACAGCAATGATACAGAGATACAATGGGAAGGCACGCCTCGAGAGTTCTTCCTACCTCACGATTAATTTAACAGTGGCTCAATTGCGTAGCTTAGCAGAAGGCTGGTTGGATTTTATTGGAAGCCTGCTGTTACTTCGTAAACATCTCATTCATCTCATTCGCTAACGAAAAGGGTAGGAGCATTCGATTGCAGGTGAGAACCACGGTCTCCAACAATTAACAGAAATACGAGAGCTAGTAATCCAACCGCTCCCGAACCAGAAAACATGAGCCTCAAGGCGGGGTTTGCACCATTCCGAACAATACCAAATATCAACCTACCCCTGTCACACATCTATGTCATAAGCTGCATAATCCTCCTGATCACTCGCCTCCCACTGCGTCCACTCCGCATTATCAGCTGCCGCCTCCGGACTCTGCTGCGTCATCGTTGTCACAGATACCGACTGATCCTCAATGAGGTCCGGAGGATCTGGTGGCGTACCAAGTCCACTGGCCCCTGCCTCAGCTCCCGCATCGATGGCTAGAGCTGGTGTCGCCTGCGCGGCGAATGGACTCACTGCCATTGGCGGCTCATATCCAGCATCCATTGGGGCTGCAGGACCTTGGGGAACTCCTGTTGCTACTAATACGGAGTTGAAGTCCGGTGCGCTTGCCAAAGAGGGATTTTGGGCGGCGAAATAGGGATCTATGGTTGCGAGCTCGGCGATTGGGTTTGATTGATCCATTGTTGGTTGGGGCTCGAAGGGGGTGAAGCTGAACGCTGAAAGGTCCGTTGCTGGCGGAGCGTAGGCTTCGATAGGGTCATTTTCGACCACTTCGGTTGTGTTGGTCTGGTCAACGGTGACGGTCTCTTCAGTCACAAGTGAGTTTTGAGGCGTGGTGTCACCAGTAAGCTGCGAAGGTTCACTTGCTTGTTGAACGCCTGTGGTTGCTGTGGTTTCTGTTGTTTGATATTGCGTTTCGGACCCTTGCATGAAGGTGGCCATCCCAGCTGCGGTTCCGGCTGTTGCTACTAGGAGACCTGCGACCTCCATCCCTTTGCCAAATTTCCTCGTGTTCTGGGCTGGTCCGGGATTGCCGCCGTATAGTTGAGGGTTGTTTGGATAGGCTGCTGGGTATGAAGAAGCCGTAAGTCCAGATGAGTGGAGCGGAAGAGACGCCTGCGGGGACATCATGCTTGCAATTGAAGCTCCATTCATTTGATGTCCAGCAGATGACGAATTTGGTTGCCCATATATAGAAGCTGGGGGTGACTGGGTAGCAGTAGGAGATGTCGGGCCGGAAGTCTGAGCAGGCGCTGGTGGCTTATTTGCTGTTTTAGGTTTCACCTCGATCTCCAAGTACTCAAGCGGTACAAGGCCAAGCTTCTTCTGTCCCTTGACTCTAGCTCTACACCATCCTTCTTCCTCCAAAGCTGCAGTCTTCTCGACAATCTCAATGTCATCACCCTCCTGGAACGCCAACTCCTCATCATTATCTTCTTCAGGTTCAAAGTCATACAATGCTTTCGCAGCAATAAATTTCTTGGGTGGTGGCGGCGCTTTGCGACGGACGACTGGCTTGCTAGAGAATTGGAAGCCAGTATTTGTACTACCTGTAGCGGAAGGTGGCGAAGTCGGGGAGTATGGTGGTGGCGAAACCGACGGAATTGGAGATGGTTGGGATTGCGGAGAAGCAAGGCTGGGCGTTGGCTCTGTCGCTGGTGAAACGGGCAATTGGGGCTTTAGGTCATGAGGAATCGAGCCAGTCGGCGACACAATGGGTTGGTCTAGATTGACAACGTGTAGAGGATTACCAGCAGACCAGTTCTTGCTTGCAAGGTCTAGGGCATCCAGCAGTTTCTGAGCCTGAACAATCATGTCTTTCCTCCGAGCCCGAGCAGGATGAACCTCGGGTATTGGGAAGCCATCGAGCCAGTCGATCACACCTCTCTCGATGTGTTGCGTGAGTCTTTTGTGTTCGAAATTCCTGGTGTTAGGATCAGATGGAGGTTTAGATAGGAGTCTTTGACATTGCGGTACTATAATGTCGTTGAAGTCCCGATCGACATCATCTAACCGCTCGTCTATTGTCTTTGGTGGCAAATGGGTAGGCACGGGGCCTAAGTCTTTCGCTACAAAATGGGGTCCCGGTTTCGCTAGAGGAGGTACCACCGGGAACGCAATTGGCGGTATTTCAACGATCTTTTCGGGTGGCGCGGGCACGAGTTGCACTGGTACTTTGGTTGGCTGAGGCTGTTGTGGTTTTGGTATCTGAACCGGCGGCGCTTGGGTTGCAGTCTGCTTATGAGTCTGCGCCCACTGGGCCGAAGAAGCACGGCGCGCCCCCTGCGCTTTTTCCGACGGCATCAACAGCACCCACGTTCTTAGAATAGCTCGACTCTTATTGTCCAATTGCGCATGAGCACCTCCCAAATCTAGCTCTGTGGCTGCATGAAGGATGGAATAGCCCATGCGCAGTCCAATCCACTTAATGAGCTCGATATGTTGGTCATAGTATGCTATGACTGCCTGGCCTGGTGGAAGTCTATCGGCTGAGCATACTAGCCAATACAGAAATCTGCCAAAGCCTTCTCCAATGTTTTTGTCTGCCTTCTCGATGTCAAAGTTGCGCGAAGGAGAATCTGAATCTAGGAACCGCCATTCTCTGATCAAGCCGACCTCTCCTTGACGTGAGGCAACTGGCTGAGGGAATCCTGACTTCTCGAAATGGCGCACTAGTTTCTCGTAGATCAGTCTGTGACTCCGCACGTCCCCAAACGATTTACTTGAATATCGACATGGCGAGAAAGTAGGAAAGCCTAGCAAAAGTCAATCACCATTCTATTACCTCGAGTTAAGGGAAATTTACCTGGAAAAGATGAGTATCCAATATCTGTTGGCCGTAAGAGGCCTGCAGTTGTTGCCAGCGTTTTGTATGCATCAAGATTGGCAGTCAGATTCTCCCTGAAAGCGTCTTCTCCGATGGCAGTCCTGAAAAATTGCTGTACAATTTGAGGTCCCAAAGGCGCATACGTCTCTTTATAGTTGGGTAAGCTGCGTGACAACTCTGCGGTCAGAGCGCCTAAGAAGTAGATAGAGGTAAAGACACTATTAACCAATATTGGGTCCCCTAGCTTTGGGGCCAATGAGGCAAATAGTCGATTCGCCTCCCCAGAAAACAAGTTGACCTCAATATGTTGCGTAGCAGCCGTAAGCGCTTTCGTCAAAGCATGCTCATCCACCAAGCCAGCAGCGCAGACTCGCGTACCAAATTCCCGCAGAACAAAATTGACAGTCTCATACGCTCGGCGCTCTCTTTCTGGATCCATTCCAACGGCAGGCGCCTCGGTGCTTGTTTGGGCTCGATGAAGAGATGTTGGACCTTGGTTGTTGGCCGAATGGCTTTTTATGGAGTTGGTAGCATTCTTCAAGGCCGGTACGGTGCGCAGGACGGCGCCCACAAGACCCACTGCGGCTCCAGCTGCGGACAGGGCGCCAGTTGGGTCGAGATCAGTAAGCGACGACATCTTTACTAACACTGATCAGACTGAACACGCATCAAAAATAACGAATTGCTACGCTCGCGATCTGCATGTTTGTATACATAACCATGGAACATGATGGTTGGAGCCGATGGCGCTGAAGCCCACAAACCGTGCGGCAGGCCATAGGGCTTTATCAGGGTGTGCTGTGACCACAAATGGCATGGCCAAGCATCTTGCATGTTTGAGGCTTGCCAGACTTGACTTGATTCGTGAAGCGAAAGAGGGGCCAAGCTACGGGACGAAATTAGCAGGTCTCGAACTTCTTGGCACAGTACTAGCGCGTCACGATTGGAATTTCCCCAAGACCTTCCGTCACTCAACATGAAAAACGTTAATATCCCTACTGAGAGACACCTGCACCAGACCAGACGCATTCTCAAAATCTGCAGTATCTGCCTGTGGGCCAGCTTCATTGCTTTCTACCTCCTGACTCTTCAGAAGTGTATCTACATGAGTAATAACCCATGGTGTTACTGCGTCATATGGTATTTGAACGCTGCTGCGCCTGCTGGATGCCTTGGATTAGAGCGGTTGATTCTGAATACCGTCGACCTCTGTAAACCATTGCATGAGAGACACAAAGAGTCCTTGGATGAGTCCGGCATAAGTCTCAAAGCGAGCGGCGCAGCCACGACTCAACGAGTACTCTCTCGGCCGTATCGTATACTCGTTCGGCCTATGCCACCGACGTAGCTTTCCGCCACCTTCCACTACCTTTGTGTTCATTGGGGGTTTCGCCATTTCATCTGGGGTTCGATAGTGCAAGGCTGCTTGATGTTCATGCCAACCCCGACAGATTATCAGGTATTGACCTTCCTATTGGTCTTGGCAACCGCAACACCTAGAGTAGTATGGCCGACGTTTTGGGAACGTTCGAAGCGAGGTGCTGATTTGGTGGTTTCTGGTATACGCCTGTTATGTGACGTCCATATGGAGATTGTATTTCTCGTGTTTCAATATAATAATAATCTACGTGATCTAGGCTTACTTGTACCACGAGGACTGAGAATTTCTCCATATCACGTTGTTTTCACAAATAAACGTGTTTTGCCTACTAGAAGAACTGATCCACGTACTTCGGGATTAGTCGGAGGCGGCCCGCACGTGGTAGGCTTCTTCTAGCTGCTTCGCCGCACTTTGTACAGTTAGTTCAGCTCCACCATACCTTCGCAAAACAAAACATCAATGAAAACATCTTGCGATCATGTCCTGCAGACCCAGCTTCCTCCGTCTCCGCCGCCAGAAGAAAGACCGCCCACGCATCGATGGCACGGCCAAAGACTCATCCCCCGCATCCAATCCCAACCCGCCCTCACAACAGCCGAATCCACAGCTCCAATCCCTCTTCATTACGCGCCTCCCTCTCGATATCCGTGTCCTCATCTACGAATACGTCCTAGCGTCTGCAGAACGCCTGCACATCATCGACTGGCTTACCAATCTGGGGCATGTGGAGTGTAAGGAGGAGGCGGAGCTGGACAATAGTGATAGCGATCGTCGAAGTGGAGCTAGGAGTGTAACGCACAATAAATGCTTGGGATACGAGACCCCCGAGCGCGCGCCAAGGGGGCCGTGGCCTGTGATTGACGGGGGCAAGATGGGGTTGTTGGCGTGTTGTGGGATTGTGTGAGTATTGCTTGTTGTTGATTCATGGCACAGGTAACAAACAAGAGCTGATGCAAATCATGCAGATGTTCCGAAGCGGTCGAGATTCTGTACTCGTACAATATGTTTGACCTCACCTCGGTCTCCACCTTCCAAACTTTCACAACAACCATCTCTCCCCACTCCCTCCACACGATCCGTTCCCTCTCCCTCTCGCTCTTCTACCACGCCTGGTTCCCGCACTCCTCAGTCCAAAACTTCCGCCAAGTCACCTGCCCCCCAGAATTCAAATTCGAGTGGAAGAAATGCTGCGATACATTAGCCTCAATGGAACGGTTACAGGAATTGAAGGTCAAGATTGGCTTTTCGCCACAGAATGCCGAAAGGGCTGCATTGATGGAGGGATTGTGGTTTGAGGAACTTAGAAGAGTTGGTAGGGTGAGAGAGTTTGAGGGACGGGGGCTGAGGGGGTTTGAGGTTGGGGTTAATTGGCAGAGAACTGGGTACTGGGATGGGCGGGGGAGGAAGGAAAATGATTTGCCGTTTCGAATTGTGAGGGATGTGGGGGATAGGATAGAGGTTGGTCCTGATTTGTTACCATCTTAGATATATCGGAGTGGTGTATGAGCTCGAAGCAACATGCCGCAGATGTGAATTTGTGAGAGTGTTAAATTTGAGATGCCAGTTGACAATGGAATGCTTCCCGTTTAGGACAGGCATGAATTGGAGCGGCGAAGAACATTCGAGGGAACTTGAAGTCCCGTGATAGATCTGCACAGATTTCGTTGGCCTGACGCCTAATGGCAAAGGTTTCGCGGATGAGCAATGGCATTTCTGCGGACGATGGGACAGTTAGGAATCCCTTGAGGACGAAGACGGGGCCCTTCTGTAGCGCAGCAGCACAGCATACATGTCTGGACGAATGCATGAATTCCGGAGTTGCCCCAGCCCAGGCTTCTGTACACAAACACTTATAGCATCGACTTACCGTTGCATTTCTAACATCCGTCATCTGCAGCCTCATTGTCGCTGCCCACATCTACATGTTATTCACCAACCTAACTGCTTGCCTTGAGCATCTCGATTGGTGGCCTCTTCAACGGGTCCTCAATTCTCGACTTCATGCTCTATGAAAGTTTCTTGAGATCTGTCAACCATGAGATCTGTCAACCATGAGGACCAAAAGCGCAAAGTAACTCCAATGCAACCTAGTGGTCCATCATTGGAGGTTAGACATGAATCTGATCACCGGAGCCAGAAAGCATAGAGTGTGAGTACGTCTCTACCTGATCAGTGATCTTGCCTCTGTTTCTAATAGATCTGATGTTTCAAGAATATGCAACAAGGTTTGTGACATACGATTATACGGCAAATATTCTCTTATCGACAGGCTCGCTTACTGTGCGCCCTACTGTGATGCAACATTGTTTAAGGTATTCATGAGACGTATGGAGTTGATTGATAGACGAACAAGCTGAGCTGCAGAAGGTGTGTTTTGAAAAAGGGTTGACTAAGCGAATTGCCAAAATACTGTAGTAACCTGTGCTGATGAGAAGAATGCAGCGCCTTTGACACGACGTAGATACTGTTACCCGCAACATTGCACAGTCTCGGTTCCATAAACTTTTCTGCACAGGGAGCCGCATTTGAGCCACAACAGGGCATTATGGAAGACCTAGTCTAATACCTCAGCATCATCGACATTCTTCAAATAGTCTCTTTCCCTACATTGAATACGCCAACCTAACCCAAGTCACAACTCTCCCGTATTTCCTCTTACTAAGCACTATCCTTCCCCCTCTGCCCACAAAAGAATCCCAACCCGCCCTTCTCAGTCTTAAAAGTAATCACGCTCCCCTTTGGAAAGAAAAACACATCTCCCTTGGCAGCCTTAACAGTCTGCCCGCTCTCATCACTGATCTCAAAATCGCCATCGACAATTATTTTCATCTCGTCGTAGGTGTAGGTGTAGACGAGGGGGGTGCCGGGCTCGAGGCGGTAGAATCCTGCTGAGATTGGGGCGGTGGGAGCGGAGGGACCATTCTCTCTGTGAACGTAAAAGTATCAGCCCGTAGTCCGTTGGCTCGCACTGTCCTTCCCAGGAAGGCAGCGGGTTGGGACGGAGGGAAAAGCACTCACGAAGAAAACACATCTGCTAGGAAGGCGTTCTCATTCGCAATCAGCGGGAGCGTCTTGGTGAATTCTTTCTGCGCGTTGGCGTAGTGCTGGAAGACGAGGGGGCCGGTTGATCCCATTTTTGTGGATGTAGATGTTTTCTCGGTGGAGGAGGTGGAGGTCGTCTTCTTGAGGGAGCTGAGGAAGGAACCCATTGTTAGCTAGTTGCTGGTTGGATGGTAGGAGTGGTGTGGTGTGTATGTTGTGAGTCCGTGTGATGGGAGAGGTAGATGAGGCTTTAGACTGACATGAGGATTGGGAACTTGCGGACTTATGCAGTGGTGGTGTTAGCTGGTGGTGTGTTTTGGAGACGTCTGCTCTTTCCTGTCACTTGTGGTATGAGAATGCAGGTTTCGAGATAAGGGTAGTAAGATGGTGGATCGATGCTATAAAGCAACGAGAGTCGTTCGCCATTTCAAGGTGGTAGCAGTGGATCCATTGACTGCATGGGGAACAGTCTCTTCGCACCCCATGAACGAGATGGCCGGAGTCTGTTCAATAGTGACAGCATGGCGTAAGCTTCAGAAGGTCTTGAGCATGGCGTAGGATGACTCGCAGATAACGCGAGTACCGTTGATAGGGTTGAGAGACATTCGAGATTTGGGAAGAAGAGGTTGATGTCGAAGGGAAATTATTTCCTCTTTGAGCCAATATTATCAATAATGGATGCCAAGATTTGGGGTTTGGAAACCCGGGAGCTTTTTGTTGTTAACGGCATATCTGACCCCCAAGATTTCAGCATTGGCAGCCTGGAACGTGATAGCTAGGCCTTTTATGGGGTAGCCTTTCGGTTATGAGACGTCAATGCAAGGGACAGCATCTCCATGTTAGGGTATGAACTTTTCTCTATGAAGTCTAAATAGCCTCTATCCCGTTGTAATGAATGTAAGATTGCTAATATCAAATCCTTCGATAACTCCTTCACCCACAGCAAATCGAACGCTTTGGACACGTTCGCCCCAAGCATGAGCGGTCTGTGCGCAAATCGCCGGACGCCTCAGCGCCTCGCTACAAAAGCATTTGAACTCCCTAGTCCATCATGAACCGTGAAGGTTCCCTGCACCGAGAAACTATCATATTGTCTAAGAAAGCACTCGCTGTTGTTAGGCTCGCTGAAAAAAAATCATAGCAGTCGTCAAGGGCATAAGTAAGGGACATGGTATGAGATGGTCAAGGTAGTGGAGCACAGCTCACAGTATCGTATGGGAACTTCTATCCGAGAAGCACTGAAATAGGTCAGCAAAGTGTTGAAACAACCGCAGGATCTGTGGCTTACCCTCCCATTTCCAATCTTTCATCACACCAGCCCAGTGGCATCTTCCACGCACTGTCAAGTCGTACTCGAGTTTCTCCTCTTTGATAGAAGATTCTCTCCTCATGCTCCCAAGCCTAGAAGAGTCCGTCGAGTCTTGAACAGCTCTACGCTTTCCACTGCCCGACACCTCAACATCATGAACACCAGCATCATCGGCGATCATGATCTTCCGCTTCATAACAGTGGTAGGGATGTCTCTCGACTGGAGGTTGGAAGCAATGACACGGGCTTTGTTCCGCTCTTTCTGGGCTTCGTGAGAATCACGACGTTCCCACACTTCCTTGACTGCTTCCAGGCATTTGTCGAGGTTACCAATTTTCATCCGTTGCATCATCGCCAACCATCGATCTTCGACGAACTTTCGGGTTTCCTGATCGGCAGCCTCGCAACCGGCGGCAAGCAATGGGAAAATGTGAACAATGACAGTACCAGAAGTGACCGGGACATTGGCAAGGCTGGTCAAACACTCCACCGCAAGGTCAGCTATTTTATCTGTAACTGAGTCGAGCGAAATGCCCGGCACGGCCTGATAAAGATATAACAATGTCGCCGAGCGATAAGCCTCTGCGGTCCACAAGGCCTGTTCGACGTCTGTCGAATTATCCTGCGGCTCCTCAAACGTAGGTAAGGGTTTCCATTTCTCGAGTTTTGCTTTCAGAATATTTGCCTCCGTGATGGCATTCAATGAATTTCTAGAAGTCTTTCGGACTTTACGTACTAGATTGCCGACTCGACCAATGATTGGAAACATTGTGCTGGCACAGCCCATGAGAGGATCTATGCCCTGGTTCCGAATAGTGTCTTGACATATGGGCTTGTAAAGGATGTCGAAGTCCTCAGAGTCATCGCAATCGAGTGAAGTTAGGCGGGCGATGACATCCATGTATACCCATGTCCTGATAAGGAAGCCTACGCACTCCTCATTTTCAGGTAGCATGGTACCCTGTTGATAATATTTCAACAATTGCACAATCAGTTTCTTGGCTCCCTGCAGATGTGCTATGCCGGTAGATACGAGTAAGTCCCACGACTCGCAGAAGGCTAGGACTAGGGTTGTAGACAGTGCAGCATCGGGGCGCATGGAGCCAATGCCATGAGACAGCAACTGTAGGCTTTGATTCATGTGCTCCATGCCAATGATCCTCAAATCACGCTCCTCCTTCGATGCATGGAATGCAGTCATAGCACTGATCGCATGATGCAGAGCCGGTTCCGACTGAGCTAGAGGCCGGAGCATCGTACTCCACGGATTCTCAGTTGGGCCATTCTTGATGGAAAGTATACCGCAAGTTTCAGTTTCGAAGCGCATGACCAGCATCTCTTCACTATGACGATGTAGCTTTGGCTGCCCCATTAATGTTGCCGTGAAACCATCCAACCAGGATCCACCAGACGAGGACGATGAGTCTGAATTTGAAGGAGACGACAGAGGTATCATGAAACCATTATTAGCGTCAGGTTCACGAATTATCTCCTCCACGCCGTCTTCGAAGTATGATGATGAGTTTTGTAGAGTACATGTAGGTAACCCATTGGATTGATAGGCCGGGATGGACTCCATAGGCTGAAAGTCCATGAGGTCGGACGGGCGAGCGTAGAGGTCGATGCCAGGTAGCAGGCGTTCAGCCAAGCAAGGACTTTGGCCAGACCAGAGGCTAGAAGTCACTGTCCTGGCTGACTGTGGTGTCGTATCATCATTGAAGGTCTCGTTCATGAGACTTGGAGTAGCGCTTGCGAAACTGTCCTCCGACTTCAATGTAAAGCTCTGATAAGTCCTGTAATCATCAAGCGGCTGTGTAGACTGCATGAAATGGTCATTGTATGCCTCGAGAGGGTTCAACTGTTTGGACAGCTGAGGGTCAAGGGGTAGTGCGGGTTGTTGTGGCGTGACACCGCTGGGAGAGTACGGCGTGTACCCATTGCTGTTGGGTGATCTAGCAGTGTGTGTGGATGAAGGACTTGTAGGAGGTGGTCGCGACCGCTTGGGTATGGTTGAATCTTGAAGAATCAGCAAAACCTCGTTGCTATCGTCATTGTATGGCCTACTCTTTCTTGGCCTTGGAGGAACCGTATTATTCTTGAACGAGTCCTCTTGAGGGCGCCATTTCAGAACCTTCTCATACCCTTTGCATATGAACCCCTTCTTCTCACATTGTTTGCATGATGGTTTTTCCTCGTCGCATTTCAATCGCTTCTCCTTGCAATTTTTGCATCCTAGGGTAAACATGAGCGGTTGCACAAACAGAAATTTTCGGAGCCATGATAAGACGACGATGCTTCCGAAGAACTTACCATTGCGGCTCTTGGTTTGTTTGGGTTTCCCAACGAGGGTGTCCTTTGTCTTAGGCTTTCTCTGAGTCCTGGTGGTGGATGATCGCTTTTTGGAAGTGACCTTGAATGAGAGCTTGGGAGTGGAGCCAGCTGGGTCAAGCGCGGATGAGATGATAGGTGAGGGCGGACGAGATGTGATCGTTGCCATTAAAGTCAGCGAGTGAATGAAGGTGTAATTGACACTGCTGAGGTCTGCTGAAGGTGGTGGAGTGAGGCAAGTCTCTTCATGTTGTGGGGAGGAAGGCGTGTTGTGAGAGGGGGAAATCGGGGATTTGATCATCTTGCGCCTGCTGATACGCCCACACCGGTAGGGTCTAGTAAACGTATGACAGCGCTAGGCGTCGATCCTTCCGAGACCTCGTTTCTCACCTAGCCCATGGCTAATCTAAGCGAACTTTTGGGGGCGATGAGCCTGTCATCCCTTTTCTTTCGTTAATCTGGTATCCAGAGACCCCGCGAATTCTGTCTTACGGCGCCAAGGATATAAGCCAAGTCACCTTACCTCAAGGAGCTCCACCGGCACGTAACCGATGTCGCCATCAGGTACCTGGCTGCCTGCAGGATGTATATGAGATGGCATGCAACAGATTGTGAAGATCGATTCCCAGATACGTTCCAAAGCTTGTATCCTGACATGGTCTTTACCGCCGAACATCTCTAGTGAGCTACGCTCATATCGCTTATACAGTATCCACTGCACATATTTTTCAAAGGTGCGGTTGTCTCAGCGAAGCCTCGAAGTATTGCGACTTCTTGTTGTCTGGATTTTGAGATGTTCAGCTACCATTCGTTGATTGGGATGCTCGTTTTTCTATGATTTGGAATACCAAGGTACCTTACATCCACGAGCTGCCTTAGTGGAGATCTTAGACCACAGAAATAACGCGTGGAGGGTGTCACACGCCAGACTCTCAAGGGTCCATTTCTCGGACCTCAATAGAGCCCGCCGATTGAAACTCATTCCTAGCGAGAAAGGGATTGCATTGGCAAGGATGATGGAGCTTTTGCATACAGCAGCGGGAGAAAGGGGCTGCTGTGGAGAAGTGACCTGATTGAACTTCAAGTCACCTCTGACTATGGGGTTTCAAATTTCCGGATTCTCCACTCTCGTCCAGGAGTTATCTTTGATGGCATTGATGCGAGCCAGTTGTCGAAGGAAGGCCTCCCAAATGAGCGAGTCTCCTGTCCGCCATATCTCGCGTGATGCATTGCATATCATTGACACAAGGAGCTTCGGTGACGCATAAGTGTTTGAGTACTTCCCCTAATTAGAAGACTTGGTATCGATGTCTTGAGACTTCGAGACTTCAAGGCAGAGAACTGGAGCGAGTCACGAAGCATGAAGTGGCGAAGTTCCCGCTCCTCGAAGCAGGTGACATTGTACTTCTAGACTCTTTTCCCGCCACAAATTGCCAATCCTTCTGGCAGCCTGCCTGGCTTTGAGACCAATTCTAGAATTGCGCTGCAAAGACTTGCAAGCTGCATGCTCTCCATTGCTGTTGTGGGCTATGTATTGGGCTCCTTTCGACTCAACAGCAGGACATTCTCAGCTCAAATTGCTGATATGATCACGTCAAATTCTGACTGGCGGAGTTCTACACCGTAGTATGTAGTAGCTTATAGAGAGCCCCGATTGGACCTTTGTCTGCTACCCGGGACCATGCATATCTTCATATGCAACGTGCTGAACGTGGAAGTCGGGGAATCTCAACGCCAAGCCCGCTTAGAACACTGGGAGCGCCGCTCGTGGCTGCCACCACACATGGCCAAAAATTTGTCATTCAAGCTCTTCTGGCCAGCGCAGTAGGCGCACACCTTGTAATCTACATATGAGGTTTATAGGAACCAAAAATAAATTGGAAATTCGCCCGAGGAGGGGCTCGAACCCTCAACCTTGAGATTTCGACTTAAAAGTCTCCTAAGACTGGATTAGTGTTGAAGCTTAACATATAGTGCGGGAAAACTCACACTGTGAAAGTTTAGAGTCGAGAAAATTTGCAGTGAATCATTGTTACGAACCGCGCTAGCCAACTAAGCAAATATCAGTTATTGAAACGAAATGAAAATTGGGTAGTGAGGCGAACTTGTGCCACCCGGGCTTGAATTAGAATTTATTCTATTTTATTTAATCTTCTAAATAATTCTGAACATGATTGTTTCATGCCAAGACCTGGGATATATCCTTACACGTTAATTGTACAGAGAGTAACGCCAAAACTTATGGGTAACAATCCCAATGGAATTATAGTAGTTCGCTCAAAGCTTTCTTGATTCTACCTAATCAAACAGAATGAAGAGCCTGCGCGATCTTATGTATCCACTCCGATTGCTTTACAATGCTGCCCTTCCTCTCGAACACCCGCTAGAGCTGGAGTCCCCAGTCTTGGACTACGAAATTTGTATCTAGGTTTTTCTCTCCCTCAGCTCACAAGAAGATCAAACCCGCTTCCTAAATACCACCTTCGTGCTTGCATACGGCAACGTAAACGACTCAGACATCCACGTCTTCCTCGCATCCGGATCTTCCAGTCGAACATCATAATTCGTAATCACATGCACAATCGCCATCTTGATGATACCAGCCGCTTGAAATCTCCCGGCACTAACATAGTAGTTAGCATTCTCCCTTATACGTATATGAGCGACCTACCACGCCTTAGGACCGTACCCCAAAGTAGAAAGGTCTCATTAACATCAGTAATCTTTCCCGGTTTTGACCCATTCAACATGAACCGTGTGCCGTCGAAGGAGTTGGCGTTGCTATAGTTTGCTTCATCATGCATGATGTCGTACATTGGAACGGCTGCTATTGAGCCGAGTGGCATTTGAGGGCCATCTCCAGAGAAGGAGAAGGGTTGGAGTGCTTTTCTTCGGATTGCCATTGTGGAAGTTCAGCATCGTCTAGTCATTAAGGCGAGATGGCTGGACATGGGAACAAGGCCTTTATCAAGAGGTTCATATCGCATGACTTCCTTGATGAAGCTATCAAGAAGCTGTAGATCATTTATGATTTTGTAATCCATATCCCGGAGCGTCCTTCCATTGAGCTCTTCGCGCAAGTTCTGCAGGTATTCCGGCCGAGAACAGAGGTTTAAGATGCACATGTGGAGATACTGTCGGATCAGCTAAGCCTTGCACGCAGAATCTGAATACTCACCGACCACGGCTGATGAGAAGCAGCGAAGAACATGCCCATGACCATTTCGAGCAGTATCTCTGGAGTCCAGTAGTCACCCTCCTTGCCATTTGTCTCCTCGAGCACCGTCTGGAGCAATGTATGACTTTTGACTGGCTCCGGTTCATCATACAATCCTCCCGCGTGGCCAACGATAGGACGAAGACGTTGCGTGAGAATGCGCATGGCATGGCCATTTCGTGTGGCGATGGCAGTCAAAGTCTTATGCAGGAAGGCAGGCATGAGCCTGTTCATCTTCAGAGACGTCACGATATCGTGACTGTGGTCCAGTAAGGCACTCGCAAATTCTGGCTCACTGGCTATTGTCTGTCAGCAGTGATAGCCCCGGGGTCCTGGACCATAGCTCACAGAGTTGTTCGCCAAAGAAGAGCAACGCCATCAGGCCAGAAGTAACCTTTCTGATCATCGGAGCAAGGGCCACTACCGACTCTCCTGCGGATATTAGCGGTGCACTCGACTTTGGAATGCCGGTTCACCACCTCTCATCTGGCCTGAAAAGAGCTCAGCTTCAAAAGACGACTCCAGCCGTAGCCTCAACGCGGGATCCATAACAGCAAGCTGTTCAGGAGCATTAAGCCGGAGGACCTTCCCATAGAGTCTAGTCCTCAGATTGGTCTGCTCATTGTGATCCATGTTGTTTATGTGGTACTTGAGTCCAAACATCTTGGTATTCTCAGCTTTTGTTATATCCTCAATAGGAATGTATTCTCACATCAGCGTAGACTGCTTTGATGGACAATTCCGGTGCGGTGCTTAATTCCAGCATATGCTTCTTCCCAGTCACCATAATTGGCGAGGCCCCCGATCCCCAGGGGATATAGTAGTAGCCAGATCGCTAAAGTTCCCAGTCAGTATTCGGCTAAAGTATTTGTGTCTCAGACGGAGCCATGAGATGCATCTTGGCTCACGAAGTCGCGCAACATCTGATAGAATTTCCTAAAATAAGAGCCAAGTTTCTCGACCCATATTTGAAGGCCGTAATAAGTACTTTGGGAGAGGTTGAACGTTTCCTTTCGGAGATCAGTGACTCTTTAGGGCCAGGGAAGATAAAAGAGGAAAGAAACATTCTGTGGGTTGCTCACATATATTGCTGCAGAGAAAGCCGCAGAGATGACAAAACCGACAAGGAAATCCAGAATTGAGTAGGCTTTGAAGGGCTGCATTGTGTTTGTGGAGACGATATGTGAGGAAGGCGCATTGGACGACATGACGCACAGATTGTACTGCAGCGTTGATGGCAGACAGGGACGCTTGAGTTCAATAGCTGGAATTCGAAGGCTGGTACTACTTCATTTTGGGGGGAGGCCTGGGTTAGCCCCTCATTCGGCGACTTTTCTGTACAAATGTTTTTGAGGCGGAGTCTTATACGGCGTGTGCATAAACGTCGTAAGAGAAGAGGTAACTGGATCATCGAGCATTTACTATCGGTCCGTCTCATTCTTCCCAAGGCGGGCCAGAAGCATTCAGACTTATGCATGGCTTCAATCAATTGGATATCCACGTGGGAACCAGCGGCATATTGCGGAGCAATGGAGACAGAAATGCATATCTACGCATAGCAAACAACCTCAAATGAAACTTTATGCATGTCGAATCATTTGCCCGGGCTGAGTGTGACGCAAACCTTACGGACGAGGATCCACTCATCAGACACTGACTCCGCATACATTGTGGCTACCGATGAAGTTGATGTCTCGCTCCTGCCGAATCTGGCTGCCAGTTCTTCTTGCCAGTTGACTGACAAACCCATCTGATTGGGGAAACCTGTGTCCTCATTTTGAGCCTAAAAAGGAGGTCATCACGTCCGACAGAAATGAGGGATTAAAGAGTGCCAGATAATGAGTCGGCGAGTTACCTGCATGAAGACCTACATTGCCGCATCGTACCTGATCCAGCACACCTCGGCTTATGCATTGGGAAATTCTTCGCCTTTATGTTACATACCGCGCACACAGAAGCTCTAATCATCAAACGTCGCAGGCTACTAGTGTAGTGGTAGAGAGATAAGGTTGCATGAACAGAAGGCGGCACAGCAGACGCTGGAACTATAGGGAGCAGAGCTTGCGAGCAGGGTTCACGTTTTCATGCTCATACGACCCATAATTCCAAACCCCTATATTGGATTATGATTGTGTATGTCATACAGCGCGACCTTTGCCGTTATCGCATTCCGATATCGGTATTGGCACGAGAACATAATTCTTGCTCAGAGTGACCTTTTGTAGCCTGTAGTCGTGCAAGGATTTGGTCTTGAGTAAACTAAGCTATGGCGCAACTTTAGTATCCTTGGCGGTGAAGGGTGCCACATAAGAATGAGCGAACACTATGAGACACCTGATGCTGCAGAACATACCGTACAGGAATTCCGAAATACAAGTCGCTCTTTCTGCCGAGAACAAAAGAGCACAACACCTGGAAGGCTTTACGGAAGTTGCACTGCGCGGGGAAGTGGCAGTGCTAGGCACACATGACTACCTTTACAACACTGCATTCTGTTGTGAAAGAGTAGAGGTACCTTTACAGAGCGAGCATACTATAAGAGTAACGCTGTCCACAAGTCTGCAGTTCTTAAAGGATCATTCTACAAGGTATTCACAGGCAGCAAGCAAGATAATTGCCGATTCCTTTCAATGCGGGATGTTTTGATATCTTTGATCATAGTGCTCCTTTTACTCACCGCATTGCACCTCCGACAAAGTTCTAATCTACCAAGCAACACTCCTTGGGTAGGCGGCTTCAAGAACTCCTTCAGCAAGGCCTTAGCGCCATACATAAGTCTAATGCATGGACGCGCATGGTTAGAAGAGGTCTATTATGAAGTATGTTAGTATTATTCGTATAATACCCCAAGACTGACCTTTTCACTAGTAAGACAAGAAAAACTAACTATGCATCCTCCCAGGCCTATTCGGAAACCAAGTCATAGTGTCTCCATCGCAAATATCGTGGTTGATTGAGCAGCCTGATAGTGTCTTGAGCGCAAAGAGTGCTCAATTTGACCAAATGGAAGCTACAACGACTTTGATGTGACCGGCGTTAATGACCAATCCTATTCATGAAGGGATCATTCGGAGAGAACTCAAAGGGCAGCTTAATGAGTTGACTGCGGACATGATGGACGAAGTTGGCTGTGCGATGGACGATATTTGGGGTCTTAAAAATAACGGTTGGAAGCCCGTTAATCTGGACCAGACTCTCAAGACGATTGTTGCTAGAGCGTCAAACCGGGTTCTGGTAGGATTGCCGCTCTGTGAATACTGCGTCTGTCTTTCCGAGTAGTTCCATCTGATATCGAGATTCCAGGCCGCAACCCTGACTTCACCAAGAACGTGATTGAGCTCATGGAAGACATTCCAAAAACCGCACTACCGATGAAACTATTCCCGAGCCCATTGAAGCACATCGTTGGTAAAATGCTTACTACCCTTCGCAACCGAGTCCACTACTCAAAATGCGTTCATCTCGAGCCACTATTCGCAGCGAGGCTCTCTGATTGTCAAGCGGACTCAGAGATCCTATCAAACAACTACGCCACCTAGTCTGTCCAGGACGCTATGAAACGTAATGATGAAAGCGAGAAAACGCCAGACATGTTATCGAGATGGTTAATGGCGGTCAATTTCGGTGCCATCCATACCACGACGATGACAATAGCCAATTTGATTCTTGACATGGCGTCGAGTCCAGGTTGCTTAGACGATATTCAAGCAGAGTGCAAGGGGCTAGGCCAGAAGTATGGCTCCGAGTGGAACAGAGTCCGTCTTGCAGATATGGTCGTTGTGGACAGCAGTCTAAGAGAGAGTATGCGACTATCAAGCTTCGGTAGTATTACCCTCACGCGCAATGTGATGGCTCCCCGGGGCTTGACCTTCTCGGATGGTACCCATATACCCCGTGGAGCCACCGTCTGCGTATCTGGCCATTCGTTGCATCACGAGAGCATATATCCGGATCCTTATGCTTTTCAATATATACGCTTTATGCAGTCCAGCGAAACCAAAGGAGCGGCGAGGATGAAGACTGCTGTAACAACAGAGCCAATATTTTGGGTCTGGGGTCACCGCAAGCATGCTTGTCCGGGAAGGGTTTTCGCTGTGGATATGATCAAGATGATCATGGCCTATATCGCTGCGAATTATGAGATCAGGCCTTTTTCGGAACGACCTGAGAATATGTGGATTGTGCATACGCCAATCCCACCTCCAAGCACAGTGATGGAGGTTCGACGGCGCTCTCCGAAGCCAGTACTGGCATGACCAAAGCCTTTCGTAATACTTGTACTACTGCTTTCGGAATGAGATTCAAGTCATTGAAATTGATTGTTAGCTTCCACACATTTTCCCTTGAATTGGGGACCGACACCTTTGGAACGCAAACGTTACCTAGCCTGCATCCTGCATTGCAAGTTGCTATCATCTGCGTCTTCCCCTATCAATCTTCTTCCTTTGAGCCTTCGTCGGCATCAAACTACCTATCTCTAGATGCCCCATACCATCACTTTGGAGTGGGGTTTTTGCAATTGGCACATCTAGATAGGGCAGGTAAATCCACGCAGCTGTTGGGTCATCATGGCGCTGTCTTCGTGGCGTTGGGCCAATGACTGAACGTTTGTCAATGAGGGACTCAGCAATCGGTTGATGGAATGTTCAGCGCCATTCTTTGCTTCAGCTGGGCTGCATGGGGGAACAACTCTGACGCGTGCTCGCCTAGGGCAGACGCGTCGCGCTGTCGGTCTATGCACAAGAGCAACCTGTCCAGTGCAAATGAGAGGCGCTCTTATTCAGCACACAGCCCCTTCAACCGCCATCAGAACAAGAGGTTATCAAGTCCAAGCCTCGAAAGACTTGGGTAAGTTTTCTACTGTTGATGGGCATGGCAGAGGCTCATGACTGATCATCGTGTAGATGACATCTGTTCCAGGCAGCCAAAGTTGTCGGCCCTCCTCACGCCCCGAGCCGAAGTGCGCGCCGACAACCAACGCTGCTTCCTTCCGACCTCCGGCCGAATTCGTCCTACGTTAGCAGCTCCTCCTTAGTCAAGATGGTCTATATTATGAAGATATACGTCGATGGCGGCTGCCGGCGCAATGGCCACAACAACGCTATTGGCGCCGCGGCGTGTGTAATTGAGAGCAAGTGGGGCAGAGAGTCGACTTGGACACGCCGTCTGCCAACTCCAAATCCTAGGCGCAACGATCCTATCCCAACGAGTCAGAGAGCGGAGATTACGGCCATTATACTTGCCTTGGAGAAGGCACTTGATAAATATGACCACCTTGATGGTTATCCAAGGATGGTGGTCACAATCTACACGGACTCGAAATATGCCCATGGGTGCATGACGGATTGGGTATACAAATGGACAGGGAATGGATGGATGAATGCTACAGGTAATCCGGTTGCCAATCAGGATATCATTCGAGAGGCAAGTGACTTGGATGACAAGGTCAAGGAGTTGGGTACGGTGGAGTACATATGGATACCGAGGAGTGGCAACCAGGCTGCTGATGAGGCAGTTAGTGATGAACTGAATGATATGGAAGATGAAGGATTGTAAGGAGGTAAGGTGAATAGGTGTCGTAGGAGGGCCGGTGGTCATTTGAGTGGTGCTGATTGACATTTTCATCTAGAAATTATGACGTTTGCACGCTTGAGCTACGAAGAAACATCCAGTCTGGAATTTTTCTTGAGTACTGTGGCACAGCTTTCTGCCGTGCGGTATTCTGATGGAGGGGAAGATCTTCGATAGGAGTTTTCCAATGCAACATTGAAGAATGTTTCGAATGTTTGGGGGCCGCTGCATCTTTTCGGCGGAGAATCTCGTTTTTGCTGCGCGCATGGTAAGCGAGCCAGTTAAACCCGTGGGGGAAATCACGGGGGGAACTACGGAAGTGGTATTATTGTCAGGTATCTTTAAAATCATTGAAGATGAGAGCCAATTGTTGCCACTTCTTGAAGCCCAACAATTGGATTGATGCGCAGCGCCGATCATGGGCTAGATCCATCGCAGGGTTGATATGCGCCTGAAATATAGTATCATGCTGGTGCCTGTTACCTCAAAGTGACAACTGCTGCTATATGGATTACATTCGTGTTAGTTTGATCTTTCGCAATAAATATTTTTATCGACGTCCATCGTCTTCTCAATTCTCATCCTACTCAACGCATTTCAATATGCCTTCCATTCACTTTATAATGCTTGTTATCGTCATACGTCAGACGTGCATGGTGCCGTGTATAAGTCTACTGCATGAAAGGCCTTCGGCACGAGAAAGCCAAATAGAAGATCCCATCACACACGACTCAAATGAAGACACGTTCGTCCTCCTTCAGCATCGAAGTCATTGTCTAGTATTTAATAAGCGTCTCCCAGTGGTACCCCACCGCCAGGTTCCACGACAGCATCGAAGCGACAAGCTATTGCTCTGAACACAGTGCAGCCTTCTGATACGGTCCTACACTGCATAACTGCGTCATCTGCATTGACACCTCTCAATTTGGAGAAACGTCAGAACTACGTTACCAATCAGAACCCCGAAAGTCTTACACCGTCACAGAATCCCGAGCAGCCACAGCTGTTTAATCCTGAGGGCGTGGAATCTTCGATTCTCGGCATCACATTTGTCGGCGTGGTTCCCGTCGCCGCACTGCTCGCTTTCGTTGCTGTCAAGATGTTCAGGTGGCAGCAACGAAAACAGAAGAGAGGCCTTGCAATTGGTGGGAATGGTGTGAAGAGAATAAATTCACAGCCTTCTCTTCAGCAGCCTTATCTCCAGCCAAAAGCCGAGCTGGACGCCGAACAAGCCAGACAAGAGATCGAAGCACGCGAGCGCCGATATGAAACGGATGGGGCAGATGCGGTTTCGGAGTTGCCAGTAGCGCATGATGGACTGCTTTCCCTTGGCTTGACGCACGAGTTGAAAGGCGATGAGCATTCAACGGAGCTTGAAGTTCCTGAACCGTGAGGGAGAGGGACATTGTAATGAGCTTTAGTCAACTGGGCGTGGTGGGAAAGTGGGGATGGCTCCGAGTTCCTGTATATATACATCGCCACTGCATGGGGTACTTTTGCGACTGAGAGGCCAATGATTTGCTCGCATGGTGTTGTTTTAAATGCGCAAGCACTGCCCACCTCGATAGAGCCGTCGTCCTAGAAGTCTCATGGGAATTCTGTTAACTTCCTTAAGCCGAGATTTTTGAGCTCCCCATTCTTCAGCAAAGTGATTCCTGTTCGAGTCTTTGGTCTCATCGCATGGGTGCTGGTAGCACAATGTTCGTGTGATTGGTGCGTACCATGTCCAGTGAGCAGTTGTGAGGGCTGCTATGTAGATGCAGGTCTTGCCACCAAGGTAGTCACAACTACTGATCTAACTCAAAAAGGGTACATTTTCCGCCCCGTCGTGGGCTGACTTGCACAAGATAACCATGATACTAGGACTCCCATTCCAACAAGCGAGAAGTGGCTAGTCATGACGGACTACACGGCCACATTCTCGGACGTTATAGCAAGCTATTGCAGCCTCGGTATCGAGTCACCGATCTTATTACCTACACCGTATTCCGTGTACAGCCCTCCTGCGGCGGACCCCACGGCGTTCTTGCGGGAGGCAAATGCTATCTTTCTTGGTTCCATGAGCCTCACAGACTGTGCTACAATCACCCAGGGGATTGCATCAATACCGACATATCTAGATTTAGCTGCAAACGTATCCTCAGTGACAGTCCAACGAGACCCAGGCTTGGCCTCACATACATCTGCTAAAGCCGTTGCCGGTATCGCCGTTGGGATCACAATCGTTGTGTTTCTCATCGTCCTAGCTTCTCTCTTGAAACAAGAGGAGTCTGGCCACCATTAGCAATGAGCATGATACTATGCCGGATTGGCGGCCTTACCTAGATCAAAAGGCTGAGACAGAGGGGAGACAGCGATGTGAGCTAGAGGCATTGGATCTAAGATACGAAATGGAAGGAAAAACAGTAGACAAGAGCTCTGCTCAACCCAAAAGAGACAGGGAATCCAATCGCTTGGCATAACACAGGAGGCAAGAGGCGAGGATCCCTCAAGAGAAATGCCAGTTGAGCGAGACGTGTGAGATCGAGACATGAGTTGGCAGGAAAAGAGTTCTTACGCGTTCTGGATCTTCCAAGACACAAACGGAAAGGGTAGCAGCGCATCATGCGCGCCGAGCCGAGCATCTTGTATGTGTCCTTCTCATTGCCTTTTCAGCGCCTGGAGCGGTTTAGCATCATTGAACTAGACACAAATACTCGGGGCAGGAGTAGCTTCAAGAACTTGCGTTAGCATTATGTGGTGGAATCTCTGGCGGTGCTCGCTACAGTGGGACTGTGGGTTAGTGTGTCTCATGATCAGATGCGGTTTCAGCCATGCGCCATGACCATGGGCCATAGCGAGAGATCCGTGCTTTCTGAGAGCACTACTTATATGAGCATCCCACCAGCAGTTGGCTCTTCAGTCGAGTTCATCTCTTTCAGAGCCATAGCAGTTCTTTCCCGCCCACCCGCACCTTATACATAGCCTATATATAGCCTATCTACACTCCAGGTCTATGCCGCCTAGGCATGGGAGTTTTCTAGCGCTGGGGCACCTGTGGTGGCCTTTCTAGGCTTGCTAGCCCTGGCGTTGGACCGCCCAAGCATCTATTTACATATCCACTTGTGCCGGTGTGTATAGCTTCAGGAGTGAGAACACTAACCCTTGCACTAAGCCTAAAGCGGTTAGCGTAGTATTTCGCGTACGAAAAGTCTATTTACTTTCTGCACGCGACTCCATAGAGTTAGCATTAGTATGTAATGAATATGGTTCTTCTTATACGAACTGATTAGCAAGCACATATGCTAAAGACTTGATGGTCGGATGTAAAATTAGAAAGAACGCCTAGAACGCCCGCGCTTCACGCAAGGCTGCGGCGCAGCTTTTGGCAAGCGGAGCAACCTCCAGTTTCAACTTCTCACACCATAAGCTGAAGTTATCGATATGTGTCCACATTGGCAAAAAGTTGACGAATATGGCGCAGACAAGACACCAGTAAGGTATGGCGTACCTTGCCCGTGCCAGATTTGACAGCCGGTCTGGGGTTTAAGGTCCAAGCGGGGACAAGTATACGTGGAGGCGCAGTACAGATAATCCGAGGCATTTAGGGCCAGAAGTCCAGAACGGTGGTGGGATGTTTCTGGTGATGTTTGCGCTTGATGCTGGGTCTGGTTTTGACATTCTGTATATTATGTTGTTCGGAGTCGCGATTCTTGCTGTACTTGTTACACATTGGAATCGTGAGCACTCATCGCTTCCTCACAATGGATATAGGCTTGATCTGCTTGGTTTTGGGCTTGCTGGTTGAATTGAGCGCCTCTCAAAGTTCCACGACAAGTAATGCATTGAGCGCATGCACTGGCTGCATGGTCAACGCAGACTTTGCTACTACGATCACCACGAGCACTATCACGCCTGTGACCAGGTATGCTTGAAAAGGGCCCTGGTTTCCCAGTCATAGACTCACAGCTCCACAGAACCCATACCCCAACGAGCTTTAAATACCTGTTGTTGACGGCATACTCAGTCACTTTCCGAGAAATGATGGGGGAATATTGCCGTACAGAAGGCCGTGCCGATGTCGACACCTTTCACTTTCTATACTCTCCTTGCTCAGCCTACGATGTTCCTGGGAGAAGCGAATAACGTTTTCCTGAGCTCGGTAGGCTTGGAAGAATGCTTGGCGACCTCATATGTGGATGTGGCCTCGGTTCCGACGGCCATGCCTCCTGCAGGGGCAACATCCCCTCCATTGGACTCATCGAAAATCGTTCTGTCTGTTACTATCGCTGTTCCGATGGTGATTGCTTCAATGTGCATATTCGGTCTGGTCATAACACGGCAATCCCAAGAACGGAAGCGAAGGGCGGCGGGTAAATCTAACAAGGTGACCAACGGTGGAAGCAGACAAGTGTTATAATGCGAAGTCCGAGAAAGCCATGAATGAGGGCTCACGGTGTGAGTTGGGGGTTGAAGAAATGAGTGAAGGGGCGTGGGAGGAGTACAGGCGGCAGATGGAAATGGAGGCTGCGGATAGGAGATTGGCTGCTCTTCAGACACAGTATGAGGTGATGGGAGACGAATATCTGCAAGAGCTTGAGAGTCCTGATTGAATATCTGGGCGACGAAAGGGTGTGATTGTTTGCTCTACTTGGAAGGGTAGCGTACAGGCTGCGGTAATTAGGCTGTGATAATACAACAATGAGATTTTTGCTGGTAGGCGTACGGGTGTATTGGAATTGGCTTATGGCCTGTCTTCGCCGCATCGGCACTCTCAGTCTTCGACTTCGTCGATAGCAAACTTAGCCTCCGAAGCTCGGTCCATCTGCTGAATCGTGATCCTCCCAATCCTGCCTTTCAATGGCTGTAAGAGTGCCGAATATGGAGCGACGTTTGGCCTGTCTCCTCCTAGTACTATTTCTGGCGGAGTACTAGTGACCAGATCGAGCCAACTGTCCAGAATCAAAAGGCTCTTCAGCAGCTTCTGGCTCTTCGGTCCCTTTACTTCCATAAGAGTTTCGATGAACCAATCCCACTGCTGCTGCTGTTTCGGATAACGTGAGTCGGTTGGAAATTGAAAGCCTTCATTCATCCTGGTTGGCGATCGTTGCTTATTGGTCGTCTTGATCCGAAGACATATATTCTGTACGCGCCCGAGATGTTTCTTCAAAAAGGACCTTGTAGCAATGTCCTTCGGAACGTAGTATGGACTGGTAAGGGAGATTTGGAAGGTGTTGTTCGGGTAGTAGTACTCAGAAGCTTCCTGGTAGGTCTGATGGCAGGCAAGGAGCAAGCCGCGGACCGGGCGGTTTATGTCATCCTTGACCATGTCTTTAATGAAATTGTTGACGAGACAGTAGGAGTATATGTTTTGGCGAATCTCCAAAGGAACTGTCAGGAGTGTGGGCGCTATGGCCATGGCTGGAACCCGAATGCACTTTATAGCAAGATAACAAGCAGTTTATCGGCTAGAGACCGTGAACTCGATACAGATTGCGGCTTAGATCGGAGCTGGCTTGGACTTTTCGAGATCAAATATGTGTGAGTGAGGATATGTTCAGCTGCCTCAAAGATCGAAGCAACAGCAAGACGGCAAGCTCTACTAGGCTCAAAGGCTACAATTTAATGGTTAGATTGGAGACACAGTAGTATGTTTGTCAATACATAATCAAGAATCAGGCGGTTCTTGTTCGGAAAATTTGGAAGGCATAGTTCCATGTCGATAGGGCTGAGATGACGAATCTGACCTGTCGCCATTTCCAAGGTTTGACTTCTCATCAGCCCCACCAGTTTGAGAGCGCCTCCAATGTTGTAATCCGTTGCTTGATTGCTTTCTATGCGATTCTAGAAGCCTGTTGCTAGCCGTTCTTTGTCTGTTTTGGCCATATATGAGGCCCTGGGGGCCCCAATTAGCTAGATCCTTCCTGGCCTATTGCCACATTGCAACAGGCCATGAGCCCGGACAGTGCCTATTCCGCTGCGCCTTTATGGGAAGGTTCCCTCGCAGCACGATATCTGCGTTGTATACATTCAGCCCTTGGATTTGCTTGCCAATCGACTTACAGATATAGAGTCAGAGCTCACTGGAGGCATTATGGAGGAATTCGGCTCCCAGTCAGTTATTTCTGGGAGTATTTCGGTCCGGATACAGGGGAGGTAAATTTTCAGGCCTACGACGACTACTCAAGCCCTACACGGTTTTGTAGGCACGGCTCCTCAGTCAGATATTTCTAGGAGTATTTCGGTCCGGATACAGGGGAGATACATGGATTCTCAGGCCTACGACGGCCACTCGAGCCCTACACAGTTTTTTAGGCACGGCTCCTCAGTCTGTTGCTACTAAGAGCATTCACTCAAGCCCTACATCGCTGTAGGTACGGTCCCCGGTCAGTTACTACTAGGGACATTCGACTCCAATCAGTTAATACGGGACTATCAACGACCTCTCGGACGCCGATAGATATTTTGGGTCCATGATTAAGGGGAGCGCTAGCAGGGATATATTTCTAGCATCAAGGGGAGTGTTGTGGTCCGTTACTTGATTGCTTTCTATACGATTCTAGAAGCCTGGTGCTAGCCGTTCTTTGTCTGTCTTGGCCATATATGGGGCCCTGGGTGGCCCCCATTAGCTAGACATCCTTTCCAGCCTATTGCCACATTGCAACATCCAAGTGTGCCGTGCGTTTTGCTTCATCATCCGCCATACCCGAGAGAGGATGGGGAACCACCCGAAGCTACGGCCGAGCGCGGTTTCAATTCAGCCTCTCAATTGCACCGTGCCGTCTTCCAAGAAGCTGGCCATGGCAACTGGTGACCAAGTACAGTCTAAGCCCCGAGCCTCTTGACTGCTGTCTCACGCATGGCCAGGTGTCTGGAGGCTTTAAATCTCTTTCTCCTGTTAACCAAAGGAAACCTGAACCCCCGCGGACGGTCTAAGACGTCGAATGCCCATAACTTCATCACCTACGTTGTACCGCAATATCCAGGAACCATGAAGCCACTCTCCACTAAAGCACCGCCCCCACTAGTCAAGAAGCATCTGGAAACTTGCCTAGGAAATCCCACCAACGCATTGCCAATGAACCAAATGCACTCTAACCATTTTGAGTCGACTAAGTAGCACAGAGCAATCGAAAGGACGGAACTACTTGTTCAGATCCGCGGTATATGACAGATAATTGGCTACTGACGACTTTGGCCCCCATGACCCGACCTGTAGCTGAAGCGCCCACCACGTGGAAAAAGTAGACTAAAGAAAGCCACCGCACGTGGCAGATATTGAAACAGGCGCCCATGGCTGATTCGAAGCAGGCAACTCGTTCCTAGCCTCGAAATTGACCGAAATTGGCAATGTTGCACATAGTAACTTATTGGAATATTCCGCTCGGGCCAATCTTCCGACTGCCCCCGGCCCCCAAAACGGCCCATGTTTTAAGCGAGTAAGCCCCCACGTCAACCAAGGACGATTATTGATGTTTCACGCTTGCCTCATGTCATATCGCATGATGTAACCCTGCAATATCATCCAAGTAGCCGCGATGCCATGTGGTACCTATGTATAGCTGTATGCGGTTTGGTCGCGTGCGTGGCTCAGACAGCACAGCTCCCATTAAATTATTGGAGCAGAGAGGTTTTGGTTTCCAGCCCCAGCACCAGATGGAAACAAAGGGCACCAAATGGGAGCAATAGATTGGTGGCTTTTACTAAGAAATGACGCTTCATAAAAGGGTCTGCAACGAATGTTATTTGAGTGTCTCGACGACACCGTGAAGATGCTCTTATTACTTTTCTCGAGTTATTCACTACCTTTCTCACTTTTCTCATATCAGTCGTCAGAGCAACCAGATGCAACCCACTGCCGCTTCTCAGTCGAGTACGTCAATGTGTAGAAACAGAAGCTTCACAGATGATTCTTCCTATTTCAACTATACTAGATATCCGACAAGTGGATCCCGTCGACACATCTCACAGTCATCCTTAGCTACTACTCTTCTTCCAACACAATCGACGCGAAATACTGCGGGGCATATCCCTCGATCATCTCTTAGTAAACCACTGCCCGAACCGCAACCGCCGCCAATCTATCGACTCCACCGGTCATCCATATCAGACCCGCTTTATCGATCTTACTGGACGGACCCACTGCCTGAGACTCAGCAGTATAGATCACACGATCAACGCTCCTATTCCAATTCAATCCCTCGAACACACGAGCCAAAATCACGCTCTGTTCAACCCCAATCCAACACTTTCTTTCGACCATTCCAATCGAAGCCGCAACCGCCAAAGCCAGATGTGGCACCTAGGCGATGGCCACACTTCGTTGGCCCGCTGGGTAAGCTTCCTCGAACGATCGATAGCACAAGGCCACACGAATACACGATCATCTGCACCTTGGCATTCTTAGTCCTACATCTCATGTGTTTGATGCTGGCCGCCAGATTTCCGACGCAGACTGTCCGCGTTGCCTTTGTGTCCATCAGTGGCTTTGTATTGATAGCCATGGCCTGCATTGTGGTTGTAGATCTCGTGAAGCATAGTAAGTCGTCACTGAAGAACCAGATATCTCTGTACTCACAGCTAGACTAGGAGACCGCCCCTACAGAAGAAATTTGGGAAACACTACTTTGACTGTTTTACTTACTATTCCCATATTGACGATGCTATACTGTTTGATCTGGTATCCGAATCTAAACAGCACAATACTGCAAACTAGCTCAGACTTTGTAGTCAGTCAACCTCGTCGTTGACAGTAGTATCAAGACTGACACTACCATTCAGGCGCAAGCTCAATTCCCCGCCCTCGCTCTTTTCCAGAGGATTGATTGGGCTTCTCAAGCGAACATTCTTCCAGAGACGAAATGCTTTCTCGGATGGGCCGTGAGCCAAGAAAACGTGACCATGTGCAGGGACCTGTCCCCGTCCTCACTTGTTCCCGGCACCGGCTGCAACTGCAGTGACAGCTGGTCCTCACAAGTCACGGAGAATTTTGTATGGCTGAACACAACATATCGCTATCTGTCTTTCACGCCTTCGTCGGCGCTCGTTGCGAGAAACGCTACCTACCCTATGACATTGCAGGCGTTCTTCAATTGTAACATCCGCTTCAATGAGGGAGAAAAAGGGCTAACAAACGGCTAGACAACTCAACCGCATCACTCAAAACTTCCTCGCAAACGCAAAATCCTTCTCTACACATGGCAATCTACGATCCAAGCCTCAACCTTACCTATGCCCTCCAAACCGGATATACAAGGATGGTGTTGATCAACGCAAACGGTGACAATTCAATCAATCTAGGCCTGCGATATCGTCAAAATGATGGGTGTCCGCCCGCTTATGACTACAGTGAGTATTCTCCTCGAATCATTCTTCTAAATTTTGGCAATACCGTCAACGATACAGCTCTAACAATCTCCTCAGACCTCGAAACCACATCAACTCCCAACTTGGGCCTAGTCTGTAACACCGATGCCCTAGGCTCGTATCCGTGCTTCGTCAATTTCTTCATCCAGATGCCCACGTTTGAGCGGACCATTATTTCGCAGCAGGCTGCTATGAGTTGGTTGGTTAGTCTGCCGAATGCCCTGCATTGAGGAGTGCGATGCTAATGATCTGAAATGAATAGGATGTGGCGGCCTCAGCTGGCGGATACTTCTCCTTCGTCCAGTTCCTGAGCTGGATCGTTTCTGGGCAGGCTGGTGCGACTTGAGACCAACATGAGCCTGCATTGGGGATGGATTTCCCTCCGATCAGAGGATGTGACTCGCGTTGCACCACATTGCGTTTGCGGAGTATGGGGAGGTCGATATGGTGAGAGCACTGATGGAGTTGGACCATCAAGGTGACATGCTCATGGGGAGCGAGGATAAAGGAGCATATGGCACAGGGTAAAGGCTTCGCAATGTAAACTAGAAAAGCGGCCGGTAAAACCGCACGGTCTTGTAACAACACATACGAAACTTGTCTATCTTTCCCTGAATAATCTTACAGTAACGCCATGACATCTGGGGTTCCCGGCTACACCAATGACCCTTCCTCTCCTACAATCCTCAACTCCAATCTCCAACCCATTCTTTCACGGCCCACTAAAAGCCAACAAAACCCACCCACCCATCAACATCACAACCCCCAAAGGCGTCATAGCCGCCGCAAACCCAAACAGATTATCCCCTATCTCGTTATTACTACTAACGTCCGACGCACAAATCACCCTAAGGTAGATGGAGCCCGAGAACAAAACCATTCCGATCGCGAGTAGATATGCTGCAAGGTCGTTTCTTGGCCCTGGGAGAGTTGTGATATACCTAAGATACAAGGGGTTTGAAGTCAGCAATTTTTGTAAAGTAGGCTTTAGATCAAGAGATGGTAAAGAGGGAGTCTGGGCTTACATCAACGCCAGCGAATGGACCATCTGATATTGCGCTGCGCGGTTGAAACTCATTATATTTGCGTGTCCTTTGTGGAGGTTGGTGTGTGCGCCGTAGGCATTTATGGCGATGCAGGTTGCGGTTGAGAGGGCGCCGAATTGGTAGAGGGAGGGAGACATGCTGACTGTTCGTTGGTGTGCTCGATGGTGTTGGTGGAGAGGAAGGTCTTGATTGCGGGTGTGTTTGCGCTGATACTGTTGGAGGAAAAGTGATGGTTGATTGCGGGACTGCGGGCGCTGTTCTGGCGCTGCGCGGGAAGGCTTAACTAGAGGGTTGGGTAATGAACTAAGATCGAGATCGAGATTGTGGATTTGATGGAGATGGGGGATATTTATGGATTGGACACGCGGTCCTAAAACACAGGCGCAATTGTTGTTGACTCCGGTGCGATTCGGATGTTTTTGCACCGGAGGCTGAATGTTGGCGGTTGAAGGATCAGTGATCGACAGAGCCTCGGTTGCCCTTTCAAGGAATCCTACTCTCCTTGATAGACTCTAGGTTAGCCAGCTTGCAGCATTACCTTGCAAATTGCTCTGGAGTGTAATTAATCGCGAATGCTGTAAGCAATCGGATAGACGAGTGCGGCGTATGATGCAGAGGCCAGATGTCTGGTTTTCGGGGCTCTTGCTGTGGTGTAATATAAAGCAGAAGTACTGGCTGTCTATACCTCTCACCGAGCACTCTTCTCTTTACGCCTTAACAACAGGGTTGGATCAAGTACGGAAAGTGAATAATCATAGTCCAATTGTCAATTGACAGATTTGGATCGCTGCTTCGTTCTCTTCGTGTTCGACCTCTTCAGCAAAAAGTTCGATCCTAGGACTCAGATCCTAGATCTCACGCGCAAAGTAGCGGTCGTGACTGGCCCAAAGTAGGTAGCCTAGTCCATATCTCGTGGCCTGTCACTGATAAAGTTTGCGTTCATAGCGCTGGCTAAGGTTTCTACATCGCTGAGTACCTTGCGCTCAACGGGGCAAAAGTATACTGGTGCGGTCGTACACCAGAAAAGGCACAAGCTGCCTTTGCAAAATTCAATGGTCTGCATCCGGAGCATAAGGTGAAGGGGGAGCTGATTCGCTTGGCGTTGGATTTGGTAGATCCGAGGAACGCTGGCGCTGCTGCGAAAGCAATTCTGCAGAGGGAGAAGAGATTGGACATCTTAGTTCAGCACGCTCAAAGGGTTGAAAGATGTTGATTCATGCTGAAGGCGCAACAGCCAACAATGCAACAAGGGTGCCTACCATTCCATTTGAACTTACGCCCGACGGCATCGAAACTCTCGTTGCAATCAACCACATTGGTCATTTCGTCTTTACCACTTCGCTCCTGCCGCTGCTTCAAAGGACGGCCGAGCTCCCAAATTCCGATGTTCGCGTCATCACAATCAGCTCATCTAACCATACATCGCCAACTTCAGTCGACTTCACATCCGAGGCCGCTTTCCAACTCACCCAAGGAAAGCCCGGCGCTGTGAATATTGATAGGTTTCTCACGGCTATAGTGCGGTACAGTTATACTAAACTCCTCAACGTGCTTTTCGCCAATGAGCTGCAGCGCCGCGTTCTCGCACCTGCCAAGAAGACGGTGACGAATCCGATTGTTTCGTTGAGCCTGAATCCGGGAATTGTTGCAACGTCGGGAGTAGTGGGTAAGTTGCCACCCTTATTGAAAGTCCCGTTACAGATGTTTTCGACCAGTGCATTGGATGGGGCGGCAACAACGTTGGTTGCCGCTACAGCACCAGTGGTGAGGCAGAAGGCTGATCGATATTTTGGCTCTTACTTGAATCCTGGTGGCGCGCTGGGAAACAGTTCGGATTTGAGCTTGGATGCCGGGAAAGCGAGAGAGCTATGGTATTTGAGTGAGAACGCCGTGGCGGATGTCTTGAAAGGAGATAGGTAGAAGGGGCGAAACTTACCGAGAGTTGTAGATTTCAGAATAGAGAGGTAATAATATAGGGGAGCGGAATAGCGCGACGGAACACCCAATGCATCATCACTAGATAAAACTGAATGTTATTCGATCATTCAAGGGTGAGATAGCAGAGTCAGGACAGCTCCACACAGCAAGTGAGACAATAAATGAGATGTTGAGCCACTAGGAGACGAAGCTTACATACCATGGCTCCGGCAGGTAGCTTGATCCGGGCAAGCAGTCTAGACCCGCAGCTATGTTACCGTAGGGATACTGAGCCCTGCTCGGGCTGGTCTAGAGGTCTCATTCTAGCTCGTAATTTGAAGGCATAACGAATTGATGCTGGTAAGGATGGTGTGCACGATGTCTCGGCTCAAGCGTTGAAAAGTATAATGAGATCTTGGCTCAAGTTCATCAAACTGATCATCATAATCATAGCCTTGAATTGAATGAGAGTCAGCAGCGGTGTAGATGAGACGATTTTGAGACTTGCGGTTTGTCAAGAAAGAAAGTTGTGGATGGTAAGGTTTCTACGCGGTTTCAAAAGCGGAAAAGCGTTTCGAAAGATAGCGCGTCTTACATAAGCCGGCAATCTATTCTCACCCACCCGTCATTACTCGCTCCCTTTCCCCACTTTTCAAGTTTTCACCGCCCCAGCCCTGTATCGTAACCCCTTCGCCCACCCACTTCAGCCTCCGCTATCGTATCATTCGCCATCACCAACCATCCGATACAAGCCCATACAATACAAAACGAACCACCCCCATCGACAATCAGCATGGGCAGAATAGGTGACGGTGACGTTCACGCTGCTTACGTCGAGTTCCGCGCAAAGGAGTCTGATAAGGTAATTGCTCCTCCCCATCACCAACATCATCACATCAACTTCATCACCGCCATCATCACCAATGCAGGGTCTTATCAATGTAACAGTGTCTCTCGGCACAATGCATCTACTGCCAATCTGTACGAGCCAAAAACACCTCCCGTCAACGCCAACACCTCCTCGAGTGTCCCAACTACCTCAGTGCCATGAAGGAGCACAACCCTGACAACCCAATCTTGCATGAATCCATTAACGGCACACCCACCGTCACGCCTGCTAAGCCTCCCAAGAAGCGGGACCATGATACTATGATCAGTGGCTTCCAGGGCGACTCCTCCGCGTCGCGTTCGTTTCCTATTCCTAAGCCGGTCCTTGAGCGTGACTTCCAGATGAGTGTCCAGTTGAACCCTAAGATCTCGGTTGGGCCGGGCATTTGGGGGCAGAGGAATTGGGTTAGCTATATCTCTGGGCATTGGAATGGACGTTGGGGGAAGGGCACTGTCGTTGTAAGTCATCAACACCCTCGTCTCTCCTTCACCATCCTCTCCTCCTTCGCAACACAACACTGACAATACCTTCTCCTACTAGCCCGGCGGCCAAGACAAACAACTCGTCGCACCCGACCTCTCCACCCACCTCGATTCCTCCTACCTCCTTCAAACCCACGACCACCCTCCCGCCTACATTAGTGTCAAGAATGAAGGCTGGCGCGTCGGCCCTCGCGAGGTGCTCGAGAAGCTCAATAACCCTGCTGAGGCGGACGAAGTCGACCCCAAGACTTACTCTTTCAGACTATACATCCATATGGAGACTGGCGATCAGAGGTATCTACATCTGAATACGGGGATGTGGATTGGAAGTGGGATTAGGAGGGGCACTGAGGGTATGTGACGAGTTGGCTTCTTGTTTGGTGAAGATTGCTAACTCTTATTGCAGTCATCTACGATGCCTATCGTGTCATCTGAGCATCACTTTCGCCTAGCCTCATCACTCTTCGACCTTGCCTTTCGGTTCTACATTCTCCAACATCTTGCTACTTCGGCGTCGGAACTTAACGATTTCTTTTCCCTAGCCGGCCTTACCCACGTCCGGCTTGCCAGGATGAGGAGCAGTTCATCTAGCTCACTTGCACTCTACATTCTTCGATTATCTTCTCCGCCATCGAGTTTGGAGGATTTTTCTACGATGGCTAACCTTGCTCACGGCTCTATTAGGCTCGAATTAGGAGCGATTAGTGCCAGCTTGCTTCTATACTTGTACAAAATTTTAGGACCATGCTAGTTGACTTCTCGTACCTTTCGACCTCAAGAATCAGAAGCTTCTTCTAATCAATTGCCCCCAGTCCCTCTATTGCGTGCCCGTGAATCGATTGAGAACGTTGCTGACCGCTTGCCAGCCTCGCTCGTGACGCCGGCTCTACCTTGCTCACTTGCCGTGAGTCTGCTCTACCTCACTTGCGTGATCTCTGTTCTCACTTTGCTAGAACTTGCGTGAAGCGCGCAAACTTCGCTGGATTCCCCAGGTGAAGTGTGTTAGCGTGGACTTCAACGGGTATTTAATCACATCCAGTCCTCCATCCTCCTTCCACTCCCATCACCCAAACACTCTCACCCTTCATCCACACCAAAGCTCTCCCATTCCCAATACATCTATTCCATCTTCCATCTTCTATGTCTTGTCTTGATGTATGTCCGCATGTGTTCTCTGTTTGTGCTATATAAATAGAGCGCAGATTACTGCACACTGCTGCTATTGATCCAAACTAAGATTGTATCTCTCACATTCTCTTTCAACTTCTCGTCGGCGACTCCGCAAGCCGCACTTGGGAGATTCTACCGAATAGCTCTGACAAGATCTCAATTGCTTACCTCGCGCCTGACCCTCAGATTAATCTGAGGGAGGACTCTCTAGAGAAGTACAATCGCTTGTACAACCTATTGCATACGATCCAGCATACCGTGGCTCCCTTGAGACAGACATAGAAAGCTGTCTGGCTTCCGTCACATAGCGCGGACGAGACTTTGGAAGAGCTCGCATCTACGATATCCGAACTATGTGCCATCCATGCGAAACGTGACGTGTCCACTCATAAGCTCTCACTCAAGCCATTCTCCTCCGAAAGTCTTTATCCATCGTATGGGCGAAAGCTACAAGCAACGAGAGTCAGCGGACGCAGGCGTCTTGTCAATTCTCCCATTTTCCATGGTATACCTGACCTCCCTTGATCTACTCACTGGCAATGTGCTTGAAGGAACCGGACTCCGCTTCATCATAGCCTGCAGCTCAACAGCGGTGCATCCTCCGCCGACTACAGAGCACATGGCATGTGATCATCTTTGCGGCAGAGTGTATGCAAATGGCCGTGGTCATTCAGCAGGACGATCTCGAATAAGTCAGAAAGTTGTACTGCTTGAAGGAGCCTTGTGGAGTGGGATGGGGAATGGGAGGAGCACGGTACCCCAGTTTCGTGAAACACTCAGATCGGTTTGGAGGAGAGCTCACTTGGACTTTGACTGATAGAATTGATTCTTTTCTTTGTCATCTCCTACGATCTAACTAACACATTGTGGTGCATACAACACGCGCTTTCATTTGAATACCATTCCCCTTATTCCAACTCACAAATTCACCGACGACTCTCCCACCTCCACACAGTACTGATCAAAACGGAGACAGCTATCGACACCGACGTTACAGAACTCAGACGAGACTTTGCAGCAGCCTACCTTACACGACGAATGTGAACCTTTGAACTATCCATGCAAAACGCGATTTATCTGTGAATGTTCCACACCACTCTAACGCTTCCAAACCAACGTGCCTTTCTTGTTGCGTACAACGATGAGTCGTTTATCCTTTCAAAGGTGCTAATCTACCCGGTGTGGAAATGGCAGAAAACCAAGCACATCGAATCTCTCAATGAACACACCCCACATTGAATTGAATGAGTGGTCAGAGGACATGCGGGAGCATTTGTCTTTACAAACAGCAACGGCTTCTTAGCATCAACGAGTACAATCCACCACACATTTATTGATACTTCGAAGCAGAAATTAACAAACATGGATGCTACCCAGCATCACATCGATAGAAGCAGTTGGTTCACCCGAATTGAAATCAATCAGGGGAGCAATTGTTTGGTGATTGTATCGTAGCTTCTAGGAAGCACATTGTGAAGAAGATAGTAGCAGACGCTAAAAGAATCGCGCCTCACTACCGCTCGCCCATCCTCCCCACCTCCAATCCTTTCTACCCTCCCAGCATCAGCGGTGAAGCACGACAGGGCTCCGCTCCGGCAGCCGAGCATACGACGAGATTCAGGCCAGCGAAGACGCTGGTCCGCCGCCTTGGAAGTCTAGTCCCTCGCCTAAGGCTCCCGCAATTGATTACGAATCTGATCAGAGTACTACCTATCCGACCCTTTAACAGCGAATTCACATAGATATGTTCTCTGTCGTCAATGAACAGCAAGGTCGACGAGAAGGGTCAGTCTTGTCCCAAACGCTTTGCGATCGCGAGATAGACGACTTAGCGTTGGTTCAACAACCAGAACAGGCTAGGAGGTGGTATCCCTACAATCGCGGAAAGATGTCAGCTACGACTACTGGATGATTCACAAATACAAAATGTTATACCAAGATTCACTATCCGAGGTGGATTAGACTGCCCCCATTTACAACTGAAATTCGCTGTCAAACATCGCAATCAGCCCTATGATCACGAAGTGGTGACAACTAATCCTCCTGCCTGCACCCAACTATAGAGGGGCAGACACCTCGCGGCCAATCGCTCAGCTGGGTCGAGCAGATCCTGACCCAACCCCCCGAACATGGTGAAGCCGTTATACCTTGAAGCGGTGAACGCCATTCTCCTGAAGCCACTCGGTCACCTCAAGCTGGATGCAGTCCATGCCATTAGGTACTGTTATGCTACGATGGCTAAATACAATACAACGACAATCTCATTGACTATATTACCGGAGGACCTGAAGCTGTTGCCAATCACGATCAGGAAATCTAGGAAAGCATTACGAAAACTGTTTTAATATGCATCTCAGCGTAGCTTCAAGAAAGGTGCAAGGTCGCTTTCATCGCTGGATGTATCACCCCGACATCAATGCGGAGCTTAGACCAAGCCGCTGGGACACCCAGCAGATGCTGGACGTGTACAAGGCAAAAACACTCGTCACGGCTGGATGCCCCTGGGAGGGCACGGTGAACTAGACATGGGACATGTAGCTCTACAATGGAGCATTATTTTTGCTCAACGGGTGGGGATGCCCTCAAAGCAGGGTTGGGACGGATCTACCCCGCCGGAAACGAAACGGCTCGTAATGCACGTGAGCTGCAGGTTGATGTTTTTGTAGCCTGGCTACATAGGTTGGAGAATGATTCCACGTACGTAGATTAGTAGCCAACCGCTGCTGATCTGCTATCATTTTCATCAGGCGAAGTTCTTCCCAAGATGCGCTTCCAGGCTTATTTTGAGTGCGAGGAACCTAACTTCTGATAACGTCACTCGTGCGCGAACCGCAGTCTCTGAAGTCATATTAATATATCGTGATGATGGGCTTGAGACTGTCAAGCAGTCAAGGCGGCTTCAAACCCATCACAACGCATTGACTTAGCCCGAGAGTCTCAAGCAACTTCTGACATTTCATGCAGCTCTACACAAAAATTCTAAACTACCATTCAGCGTTCACATTCTTCTCCCGCACTTGAGGATTTGCTCAAAGTCATATTGAGTGAAACAGTCGATGCTGTGCTATGTTGATACAGAGTTCACGAAGATTCAATCATTCCTCGAGGTGAGATATCAGGTCAGAAATGGGGGTGAGTGTGATACAGACCATCGACCTAACCATGCGATCAAGATGATATTGCAGGAGAGCACAGACTCGTTATCCAAGCCAGATAAATTTCGGAGGCTAGTTGCCATCCGATGAATCTCACCTTACCACTCGACTATGTTCACTTTCGTCATACTCTTCTCTTGTATGTATTATACACATTTCCAGGATTTAGGCTTTTGTCTGATGCTTCTTGGTGCTGTTAGTGGTGCACTGCACAAGTCTAGAGGGGATCAAGATGTTTTGACGCTGGAATATCGCCATAATGACTATATCTGCACGAACACACACAACGATGGCAGGAATTTGCCGTCACACCTTGGCTATCATAAAATTCTTGCTTGTCTTGAATACTGTCAAACCACGTCGCGAGTTCATAGCAAAGACCTGAGCTCGAAGTTAACCTTTCTCAAGATTAAGAAGCCATATTGATAATTGAGGTTGGGGTTGCATTGGAGCGATCGAACGTTCACGCATTATTCCGGCTCACGTTGAATACGAATCAGTAACACCCCGAATATAGGTCACGATCATGCCGTCGTAGCATCCGCAGATATAGGTGGAGCTTAGTGCTTGCCTTTCGACTCATCGCTCACTGGAACTCGGCTATTTCGTCTTCAAGCAAAGTAACCAACCAACAACATACTGGGGCCAAACAGATGGCGAGAAAGAAAGAAATTGCAAATTGAGGTAGTTGTTCGTACTCAAGACTTACAGACAGCCGTTAGTCTGAAGATATTTTCAACATCATTCATCTACACTCACGGTACGTTTGAGCTCAGTATTAGCATTCTCAAGTACAAAGATGAGTCCTCCTGGACGGAGGGCTGCGTAGAGATGTTTCGGAGAGATTTTCGCTGTCTTTTGTTGAAATAGGAGGTGCTACGACGATGTCCCTTACCTATTCTTCGGTGATCGGCACATAGTTATCCCACACATCATTCTCGTTCGTTTATGGGGACTCAGGAATGCTCGTTACGCGTCAGCAAATCAGATCTCTCAGAACTTCAAAGCATAATGACTCCCAAGGGGGTTGAAACTGATGCCTGTACTCATTACCTGCGCCTCAGCTACTTCGTTTATCTCCATACCCTGTTCCAGGAATTTGCACATGGCATCCTGCTAGTCTTTCCCTTGAAAGCTACAACTCGGGAGTATTGATTTAACTCATAGTGTCGCATGTGCCCTGTCAAGCGAGCTACTGCTCAGTGTATGCGAGACAAATGCCGCTTGGCCAGCTGAAAAATCGACTGGACTTGAATATCAGATTGACAACGGAGGGTACGTGTGGATTCTGACTTCTACCGGATCCTCAAACGAGGTCACATTATCAGCTCACTCTTCCTAGCCGAACGACTGTATTCCCTAGGAACGAGTCCAGTTCTCTTCTTCATCTGTGACCCGAGTATTCAGCGAACCCTGCAGTCGACTCCGGTGACGTACCGACCGCGACCGCGGAGAAAGTCCTCAAAGCGCAAGCGTGACGACGAAGTGGAAGATCCAGAGGTTGCAAAATTCAACTTAGACTCGCAAAAACCTGACCGCTGATACTCTTTGCTAAATGCGTAGTCACTATGCTTTGCTCTTTCTGCTGTAGTACATTGAAAGCGATTGCAACATCGACATTCTGCTGGCCGCGTAGGCTTTTACTTACCTCATAGCAGTATTCTAAGGTAGGCTACATTTCATGTCCTCTACGATGGTCCACGCAAAGCAGAGGATACGAGGGATTTATTGCTCTGTTGGGAAAGTATAAATGATATCTACGTATTGTGTCGCTGGACCTATGTCAATCTTCAAGAACACGACTGCTCACTTCGAGGTACGAGCGCATTGTACTGGCACCTTTGATCATTCCCTAGTCTGAGGCAAGGTCTCAAGTTCAACCGGAGACTTCGCACGCAAATTTCCTACTTGTCGACAGACTCAAGATTGTCTAGGTAAATCTCAAGCACAATCATCAAAGACCTTTGCTCCAATGGCTACGGCATGTAGTGAATAATCACTAGCTCAGAGTGGATGATCTCACTGTGCAAGTACCCAGAGATGCAGACATTATCTGTGGCTTTACTTTTCTCGATGGTCGTCTAAAGAATGTGTGTATTTCATCTGTACCTGGTATTTTCTAGCCACTGGTAATCGTTGCTGCACATGAGCATCCCTGTTGAATCTGAAATCGTCTGTGGCTCTAGTCCCAGAGACTGAAAATGGCGAAAACCTTCCTACAAAACTTGGAAACAGGAGAAATGCACGACTTCGGGTTTTTCTCACACGCTAATTTCAATCGACGAGTAGAATATGTTTTCATACGATGCGACAGCGTATACAGACATCTGGCGCTCTGTACTTCTACCCCTTATCTTTTGTTCGACAACTCTATGTGGAAGCCTCGCAGAAACTTAAGCAACATCACCCGCAACAGCAGCAATAATTTATGCTGCGGTGCTGATCACTAATGGCTTCCTTGTGATCTTGGAGTTGGAGGATCCAGTCAAGCAAATCGAGGTGCCTCACTATGTCAAAATGCCGGTAGAAGTTCGTCGAGTTATCTTCGGAACCAATCGCTGACGGCATTGGCTAGAAAACGCCTTACACGAGTTCCGGCAAGCTAGAACTCCAGCCAAGTGACTTCATTTTCGCACGTTGATATTACTAAGTCTCGATTTGCATTGAGCATTTGGTGGCTCCTGCGGGGACGACGGGAAAGCAGCAGGCTGAGCGGACCGGGCTTTATAAAGAGCGAACTAGAGCTCAGAGAAAGGCTTTTAGGCTTGACCGAACCCTGACTTTATGGAGACGATGCTATTATGTGCAGTACGACGGAGATGATGGAGATGATGGCTTTCTGGCGAGCTATATCGTATCAATTGCGTTCGGTACAAGAAAAATCTCCTTAAGGCACCAAAAGACCTGATCAGCCTCCTCGAATAGCATTCCGGTATCAGGCTTTGTATCTCAAGACCTATGATGCCGCTGCTAAGCCAGAGAACCCGTTTCTCATGCCGATTGGCTTTGCTCTACCTCGCGCCGATAAGGACATGCGAGAGAGCATCTACTCTCAAATCGCGACCTGCAACCCTACGATCTAAGCATCAAATGCGGTACGCTATGGTAGATAGCTTATAGGCGAATGGGCAAGAACACTGGCAAGACAGCAATGGCGAAGAGCGCAACAAGGGCGCAGAACAAAAGAGGTCGTCAGAGGACCTGCAGGATGCTGCAAAAATGCTTCTCGGGCATGATAAGGGCGAGGATGAGCAACCGCGCAAAATCTCAAGGACGATGACTATTTTCACATGAGCAAAGCCAACCGCCAGCATTATGAGCGGTGCAGAGCCCAACTAAACGGCCATCTGCAGGGGGAAATTGACCGCATTACCGCCATAACGACCATGAAGATGGAGAACGAAGCAGCGAAAATGGGCTATGCCCAGCAGGAAGTGCGGGATGCCTATGGGACAAATGTTTCCCCGTGTTCTCACGGAAGTGGAAGTCAGAGGTATTGTTTTTGATGCGAAATATAACCGCGAAATATCCGGACTCTGCATGATTGTAATACAGTATTCGACTATCGGCGGTGTGGTCGTCCGATTGACCCACAGTAGACTGGTCATTACCTTCACGGCTGCTAGCTTCTGGAAAAGACCTCGACAGAGTCAGAGCAGCCCACCATATGGCATCAACGACAGAGCTTCCAGCAGGGTGCTTGCCCGCCAACACCTCCGACACCTCACACCACGCTGTGGCTCGACTATGGCAGACTGCTCGAGAGAAGATCTATCGCCCCAACCATTGCTCTGCACCCAATACCAAATACGGTACCGATTCCTCAGAGAAGAACAATTTGTCTACGCATGTGGAAGAAAAGCACCCGAGGCCGATCTCTAGTCACCTTTGCATTAGTAGAATTCCTCCTTTCGCAACCTTAGATGATCTGGCGAGGAGAAACTTCCGCTGTCAATGGCTGGGAGGAGCAAGAAATGGAGGAGATGCTCGAGGAGCCTCGGCGCCGAGCTTAGTCAATACAAAGCTTGTCAATCATGCCAGGAGCCGATCTCTTACCGGTGCAACTGGTACCGCAGGCTCATCTGCAAAGCCTTTGAGGCAATCAGTGCGTAAAGATCCCAGTCCCTCAATATGCGAATTTAAACTTTTGAGCAGGTGCGTAGCCTCATCGCTTGGTTTGTTGTTAGTGTAATCCCCTGATGCTCAGATACCGGGGGAAACCGGTCAGTACTATAGTAGAGATCTCCTCCCCGCTTGTCGCCCTGCACGAAAGTTTTCATATCAAAACGAGTGACGATGACAAGATTGTTGGAACACTTTCCAGTGCAGCCCAAAAATCAGCGTTTTATCAGCGTTGACGTTGACAGTGCTACCCTGCGCGAGCACGACTTCGAAGCTGAGGACATGGTCCGATACAAAGCCTTTTTGTGTGGAAGAAAAAGTGATTCCGCCTGTAGCTGCTAGAACACTTCTAGTTCAAGGAGTCAAACAGCCTGCCTTGAAGATATAATGCCCCAATACCTCCTTGCAAAGACCTGCCGCTAGCAACGGCGAGTCTATTCGCTACAGTGGGACTGTGGGTTAGTGTGTCTCATGATCAGATGCGGTTTCAGCCATGCGCCATGACCATGGGCCATAGCGAGAGATCCGTGCTTCCTGAGAGCACTATTTGTATGAGCATCCCACCAGCAGTTGGCTCTTCAGTCGAGTTCATCTCTTTCAGAGCCATAGCAGTTCTTTCCCGCCCACCCGCACCTTATACATAGCCTATATATAGCCTATCTACACTCCAGGTCTATGCCGCCTAGGCATGGGAGTTTTCTAGCGCTGGGGCACCTGTTGTAGCCTTTCTAGGCCTGCTAGCCCTGGCGTTAGACCGCCCAAGCATCTATTTACATATCCACTTGTGCCGGTGTGTATAGCTTCAGGAGTGAGAACACTAATAGCATCAAGCACCTCGTAGACGCAGACCCATGACACTCCGGCGGCTATGGATACGGACATTGCTTCCGAATTCATCTAGATATCCGCGGAGGAGCGTAGATCGATTGCAGCTCCTCCAGCGATATTGATAGTACCTGCAAAAGGTTGGTTGCCTCTCGTTCGTATGGTAGAATGGCACTCCATAGCCTATGAAGAGGGTTTCCGCTAGTTCCTCTTTTGATGCTGGTTCGACAACGCAGACCGGCATGAGATCGCTCTTGAAGGCAGTGAGGTAAGCTGTTGTGGTTCCATTGTCGATGTCGCTTCTGGGGATGGCATCCTTAGAGCCTAAGCCTGAGCGAAAGTATTATCGGGTAGCTTAAGATTTTAGCATCTTGCCAGACTTTTAGGCCCTTCTCGCCAATCTTCACGCTGGACCCTCGGACCCACTTTTTTGCCTCAAAGTTAAGCTCAAGCTATGACGTCCGGGACATCCTACAGATCTCTTAGCATCTCTGGCGCAACGTACCCTTCTCGCCACCCATTGCAACAAGTCAGGCCACGATGAAGCGCCTTGCACTTTCAAGCTTGTCAATCAAGATTGAAAACAGGGACTTTCATGGCACAGAATGACACGCTGGCGACGCCACAAGCGCGTCCTGCAGCAACGTGTGACACCACAGGGGTTCTGCCTTGGCACAACTCAAGCAATCCAGGCTTCATGCTAATTTCTCCAAAACTCTGAATAACATCAACAAACTTGCTTCTCCCGTCTTCAGGTCCTGTTCTAGCTACTTGATACTTCAAGGCGCCATTCGCTCCGAATAATCCTTCTCGCATTTCTCACCAGACGGTCCCAAAATCTGTGATTCTCGTCGCACAAACACGACTCCATGCCCACATCGTGAAGAGACTTCTCAAGCAATCCTACTGACACAGTCTACACGCTCCACCACTCGGATCCCCAACAGCGCCCGGCTTCGATCCAGCAGCCATGGCTCGCACTTCCCCCCTCCACTGGTAAGCCTGCCATGCACTATGCTCATTCACACTTCTCTACGCCTTTCATACCTACATTGCTAACACCAAATCAGGGTCGGCGTCACCTTCCTCTTCATCGCAGCCATCCTCCTCCTAGTAACGACCATCTCCGCTCCCGTTATCGGCGACATCGCCATCCTCAAAGTCATGCTCACTAACAAAACCGACATACGCAATTCAAGCGTGACGTTCGGGACATTTGGCCACTGCGTACTGGACGTGCCGCCTATTCAGTGAGTGCGGCCATATTACACCAGAGATGGATGGAAGCAGATAAGGACGAAAGAGAGGAGGGAATAGCTCTTGGAATGCTTGCTGATCCTGCAACAACAGAACTGACCAAGACCTCTGCTTCCCCAAACACATCGGCTACAAGCCCGCCGACATCATGTCAGCCGTTGACGGCACTCCATTCAGTAAAGCCACCTCCGATACGATCGACGGCCTCACAAACGCAATGGTACTCCACCCGATCGCCTGCGCTGTCGCCTTCATTGCCTTTGCGCTCAGCTGCGGTGCTGGTGTCGTTGGATCTTTACTTGGCGCGCTCGTGGCGCTGCTGGCTTGGGTGCTGACGCTCGTCGTCATGGCGATTGATTTCAGCTTGTTTGGGGTATGTCACCTTTTCCCTTTCCCCTTATGGGGTTGCTTTGCTCGAGGTTGGTTCTGACATGTTAAGGTTGTCAAAAATCACGTCAACGACCACCATGTCTCACACGCCTACTACTCCACAGGCATGTGGACAATTCTGGTCGCTATGGTTTTGTTGTTTTTCGGCATGTTCATTGTGCTGTTCACGTGCTTTAGTGCGCGCAAGGCCAAGAAGTCGGGTGGTCATGGACATAAGACGAGCCATGATACTGGCATGTATGATAATGGTGCTGACTATACGACTACGACTACGAGGCGGACTAGGAAGAAGCGCTTTGGATTTATCTAGGGTGAGCTTTTTGTGATGTAGCGAGGCGTGTTGGAGCGTGCGTTCGATTTTCTTGCGAGCTTCGCGCATATTGCGGATAATGGTAGCACTTCTAGCAACTTGGTATCATATCAGATGATCATCATGCACCAATGTTTCCGTTCCGCCAGACCGGAACTCCAATATTTTACTGCCCACTTGATCGACCTGGAGCATTTTGACTATTGCTGGGAGTGGTTTGGGAACTGCAGAGGCACACACTTCTAAAGCTGTTTTGACGGAACGCTTTAGGGACGCCTGAAACCCGGATACTCTGACATCTTCGGGGGTGCGGACGGTGAATATCTAAGTCACACTTCGAAGGATGTGAATTGAAGATGCTTAACGGCGAAATTTCCGGATCTTCCTTCATTATCTTCAACGCATTTCCATCGTGATCCAATACTCCTGGGATTGACAATATGAACTACATCTCGCTCCAAAGTTACACGACCTCACCAACTGTGTTGCAGTGAATCCTTGTATGCCCAATTTGGTCTGCGTTGTTACTAAGGTATTTCATTATCGCGCAGATTTACCGCCAATATCCGTCGACATCTCGTGAGACCAAGGTCACACGAGACTTCACTACCTTATATACATATACGCAATCCAGGCCCAGCGTAACTTTCCCCCAGCACCACGTAACAGCTATGCCAATACAGTCGCGCAACAGAAGGAGATTCTTGACCAGACATTATTCTACAACACACCGCTCCATACCTTACCTTGGAAGGAAGCCCAGCCCCACACGCTAACATTTGTTTAATGTAATGCCGATCAAATTACCATTCTCCAAAGCCTCGTCTATATGCAGCAGGACATCATTGCTTCTTACCGCTACTGTGCTGCCAATCAAATCTATCTCATTGACGGCTTCACGGCCATTATTGTATCACAGACCGACCACAGCACAATTCTCCAATATGGCGCCAGCCAGTAACGAGTAGCAATTCAAGTCCTTGGTCAGCCTCTGTAAAATCCTATTGAGCTATCACAAGCACCGATATCGCATACCTAGCTATCTTTACGCTACCTCACTTCAAAGGTCCATTCTTTCGAGCACGTGGGAATTACTCGAAGACTGCAGATTCCTTTTAAGATTCACGAGAGTATTCACCATGTCAGGTGCTCGCATTTGATTAAACATCTTGCTGCTCTGCTACAACAATCAAATGTCAATCTCATCTCATCTCATCTCATCGCTTGGACTCCGACGCTGACCTTAAGTCGGCGATTGTTGAGAAGTTTTAAGTGAATTCTCATGGTGGACAAGAGAGGTGAGATGTCCGTATTGAATAAGGTAAATAGGATCATTTATTGAGTCTTATGTCTTGGGGCTTTGACACCGGAAGGGCTATGGCCCGCAGCTTTTCACCTCATTGTCATACCATCGCAATACTGGCGCGAGCCTCCCGATTATGTTACATTTACCAAGCTGTGACAAAGAGTACCGCAGAACGCCTGGAGGAGCGGTGAGCTCAGGTGGAGCGAGATGGGATACTCGCGCATGAGCTTGCAGAACAGGAAGGAACGACTGAACCTAGCGAAGCAGACTAAGCTACCAAAATTATCGAAGCATTCGAAGCCTTTAAAACTGCCGAAATATAAGATGACATGCTTGACATGAATTTGGTTCAGAACTCAGGTTGGATCAATGCATATCGGATGGATCTTTGAAGATTGAATTCAACAGCAAACCCCCCTTCATATGCAATTACTATAAGAGACAAAACCTATATCTTGGTATAGAAACCCCTCTCAGGTCGAACAGAATTCTTGATGCTATAAGAGGTATAATCATCACAACGCAATCAGATTCAGCGGTTTTGCAAATCCCCTCTTTTCGATTGTCTACAACTATACGATGAGCGATATTTATATGATTTAGCTGACACCCCACGTCTTTTCCAGCACATCACATCTTGCTGTGTAGCTTGTGCATTTTCTAGGGAATTCATATGCTTCACTCAATTTTATTGATTGATATCCTCCGCCTTCAAGAAGCGCGAATTACCGTTCTCCCCAGAAATCACTTTCTCTTGTCTTCTCACATCTTGAACAAGATTTTAATTGGAGGATCTGTCTTCTAGGAGGCTTTGAGCTTGCTAGCTGAAGAAACAAGCGGCAGAGGAGCCTCATCAGAAATTTCAACTCCAAACAGCATGTTGTGGGCATTCTCTAGATTAATTGCCCCAACAATGTCTTAAAATCACATTTTCTCCTTCTGTATGCGCTTCGAAAGCTCACGAAGGCCTTGATGGGGGTAGGATATATCATCAACGAAACTCAAATCAATTAAACAAGCTGGAAGCAAGTCCTCACTCGTTCCTAGCAAAATATCGATCAGACACGAATCCGATATTTGGGCGAAGGCCCGTTCCCAAATGGCTCCAGGGAACAAAAATTTGCTATGGTGACGACATTAGTTCAATGAATAACTGAGAAGCATGTACCCGAAGCTCTTGCACTTGGCTCGCAAATCTGGAGACATCCAAGCGGAACTCGTATGCTTTGGGAACGACTCGTTCTACATCTCTACAGCCTGTAAACCTACGACTGTAGCTCCACTCCGCTCCGGAAGAGCCTTGATCTAAATTCATTTTCATGAGAGTCTTGTCCAGCACTACAGATTCTACAGCATGTCGGAAATATTCGCAGGTTATCGAATACATTGATGAGGCAAAACTGGGACTCGCTAATCCTAGATGTTAATATGTTCCTAGCTATAGAGTTTCCACATTTTTCAGAGAATACCTTGCTTGCGTCCATTCAAGTACTAAAAATGGCTCTCGCACTTGGGACTTTAGAACAGCCTCTACAAAGTCGCGGAAGAGCGCTCGAAGGACGTAGATTCTTAATCTGTCTGCACTTCTGGCACCTTCTATACCAGCGTTGATCGGTGTTTCTCAGGATATTCGAACTTAGGCGGGGGCTATTGTGCGATCAATTGCCAGAATCCATGACGCATCAGCTTTTTAATTTGGTGGCCAAGTCCACAAAGATTGCAAAGGATTTCTCCATGGCTGTGAATCAACATGAAGCCTCCATCGAGGAGATAAACCATGAGGAGGCGAGCTTAGGGGGAAAGTATGGTTTGACAGTATTTCAGACTCACGTATGATATTCGATCTAACTTCAATAGGTTACAAACATTCCGTCGCTCTCATTTCATTGCTCGTCCCTGGACTTGTGGACAAAGCTTTAACGACTGTTCGTCAATGTCGCCTGCAAAGAGGAGACTTTGAAAAGGACTTCACGCCAAAACTAGTCCCATTAGTACGCCAAATCCTGAAAGCAGTTCTGTCGAATAAACTTAAAATCAAAGGGTCAGCGTCGAATCCTACGTCATGCACAAAGACGAGAAATGGGACAAGGAATCAACCTATGCAAGCACCTTCATATCTACTCAACAGTCCAGCATGCAGAAAGCGACGCTACGTTTCAATAGCTTTTAGGAATCAAGCATTAGTATCTGGACTTCATCAATCGCCCCTACTCACCGGAAAAGGATCTTGAACCCAATTTCAAGCAATAGAGGGTCATCGACGAGCTCAGGCAAGACCGAATTGGTAACTCTACACGACGTACTCTGACTGAGGGGGAGCCTGACAGGCTCATCGGTAACGGAGAAGACCACGATGCGACAATCATAGTGCTAGAGAGCACGATCGAGGAGCTACAGGAAACATTGGATGCAATGCGTTGCAGGTTCGATTCTCCCTGTGGAAGGGCACTAGGTGGCTCGGGTCAGACATCGACCGCAAGGTCCAATAATTCGGTACGACGGAACTCCGCTCATGCTTTTATTCAAAGGCTTCGTGTTCTTAAGCTCCGTTGCTGCGATCTGGAGCTTTGAATTTTCCGAGCTCATAAGATGATGACGTGATGTCATGAGCTCTGTTGACCTCATTACCAGGTATCTCCTCTGTTTTCGGGGCGCAAGTCAAGTTATATCTTGATTGCGAAATGGGCTGCCCACAGAAGCTTTATGAGGATGAACATTCGCGGTAGATTTTTGTGCTCTTCTACGACACCATGGCGGTGGCAGAGGCTTACGAGCCTCTAAAATCTAGCGAGCTCGTTCGACTCATAACAGGGCGAACCTCCGTCCTGTATCTTGGTCTGTCTTTCGTCATATTTAGCCCAGTGGGGTCGCAGGGTTCACGTATCGGAGCACCGTTTAAGCTGAGATGTTCTTGTTGGAGACGTCTGGCCAACGACAGTCGAGGACTGAGTGATGGTCGGATTCGCCCGACTTCTCCAAATCTAGACACAACGCTACGACATTCCCAGAGCACCAAAAATCAGCCTTAGCGTTCGCTATGAAGTTCAAGGAAAACTTCACCATCAACACCATCGACGACCGCACCTGGGAAAAGGGTGTTCCAGCATCAGAATGGCACACCTCCGATTTCACCCTCTACAAAGCCAACGCAGAAGTCTTCTCTGGCGAGGAGGCATGGACGAAGGGTATCTCGGGAACTTATACGCCGTTCAAATCGCATCTGCATGAGCCTAGCTTTTTGGCGTGCTGGGATACGAAGTCAGAGTATGTATATCTCCAAAGATGTCATCTCCGATGTTATCAATCTTTCAGATCGACATTCAAGGATGCTAATCCATGACTTCAACAGTGAATCCCAGGGGATGAGCCCAAGGTCAAGGATACCAGCGGAAAGCAGTGGGATATGGTCAGCCACTCAGCTTTCCACTTCGAGTATGTCAAGGACAGTAAGGCGAAGCATGATGGTGTGCTACTCAAGAGTGCCAAAATCTTTGCCGATTCGGGACCAGTGCTCATGTTGATGCTTAAGAGAGGGCAGCTCAATCCCGCTGATTTGGGACTGTAAGTCGATTTACGGGAGCGTGATCTCACCAGCTTTAGTCGAAGTCCGTTTTACAAGCTAAGAAAGCATCCGTTTTACAAGCTAAAGAAGCATGGGTAGTCGTTTGGGATTATGTATGCATGCATACTACATCTGAAGAGTAAGCTCATCACAACTATTTCATATCTTCCATCATGCGACCTTTGCATTCCATTCACAAATACTCATTCCCTCAACTCTTCTCACATCACAAAATCCTCCCCAACAATATCCAAACTCATCCCAACCTTCAAATACTCCAAAAAGCTGCCATCATAATCTCCATAGGGGCACTGACAAACACCACACTCTTCAACTTCCTCAGTCCCCTCTCAACTGCACGCTCATTCGGCGGCATGTCACTTTGCCACACCCACTTCTTGCTCTGAACAGCGTCGTCGGCCATCACATGCTCCACCCTCCACTCCTTCTCCAACCTCCTTCCCTTCCAGTCTTCGAGATCACGATCCTCAGATCAGCAATGTATGCGTAGATCTTGGAGGTTGGCTGGGAGCAGGGAGCTGACCATCTTTTCTGGTGCTGCCACTATCCCGCGGTTCATTCCTTCGGTGCCGCTACCTAGAAGAATATACAATTGCACTGAGAGTAATTTCAGTGGGGTAAACGCGCGGAGTGAGCCCAGTGCAGACCCATCGGTGTGATCGTGGTTTGTATCCCAGCCTCAATGTCAACGTCTCCAACGTCCCACCCGCACCATGCCTCAAATTAGCAGCAAGCTTAGAAGGCGAGACGAGCCCACCGAGGGTTACATCCATATCACTCGCATCAGTGACAAGCCGGAAATGCTTCAGCACCCGCAGCTGCACAAACACGTGGTAGAGGTTTGTAAGACTGGTGTTTTGGCTGCAGGGCAGATGTATGTCTAGGGACTTTATGGTGGTGCTGCTGAGCGTGGGGTGTATGTGGGTTATGGTGTGGCAGAGGTTCCATACTTTCTCTTAGAGGTGGCAGTCGATTATGTGCGGGAGGTTTTGGTGGGAGGCGCTGTAGTGGGTGTAGTGAGTGTCAGGTTCACGTATAGGAGGGTGGATGTATAGTGGTTGAGTAAGGCGAGATGGAGCTTGTCGGAGGGCATTTGGAGATGACAGCCGATGGCGAGAATGAGCTCAGTGTGGAGATCGGTGAGTTTGGCCATGCTTGTGGGATGCGAATGTTGACGAAGGTTGGAGGTCAATTGCAAGATTAGGGGTTTTATACCTAGCACATTTTGGAAAAAAAAATTATGACATTACTGTTGAATGAGAGTGTTGAGACTGGGATCAGGAAAAAGACTCACGTGGTCAATCAGACGCCTTAATCGATCAACTTTATGTGGAATTGGCAAGTTACTGTGGCGTGCTCTAGATAATACTGTCTTTCGTTGACTCTGTGTGGTTTCTGGAATAAATGAATTATTGCGTATACGACGTAATATTCTGGAAGAAATTTGGATTGGCCAATTCCACGCAGTGTTGACGAGTCTAACTTCTTGCTTAACTAAACGAAACAGCTGATAAAATATAACTCGTCCAATGGCACAATCTCAGTCAATGGATCCAAAGTGGCTGCAGTCGCCAAATCCCCACACACAACCCACTCCCTGCAAACCAAGCAATCTATCCCCTGATCCTTCAACCACTCGGACGCTATTGCCTCCCCAAAGCCTTGTCCTCCTCAGTAGAAACCACATCTATCCGATCCTTCAACCTCAGCGCCTGGTAACATGCCCCCGTACCATCTCCACTCGATTCTTCGCACACACTTACACTCGCCAGCTCGCTCATACGACGCTCTCTTCCCCTGGCTCCCTCATACGTATCTTACGTCGGGAAATCGTACTGGAAGTCGTGATGTGGAGTGCCAAAGCCTACTGCAAGGTGATTTACAATGCCGTAGATTCCGTCGTGGTATAGTCGCTTATTCTTCATGGCTTGTTCGTGGATGCCTTGGGAACAGCTATGTACGCGCAGGTACTGTAGTGAAGCTGGGAGGAGAGAGCTGAGGATGGACTGAGTCTGCATGCCCCCATCTAGCCCTGTTCCGGAGCGCGTATTGCCGAGTAGGACGTAGCTTTGGATGCACAGTCTCTTCAACTCCATGAAATTGGCTAGGCTGCCGAATGCGGAATCATCGGTGTGCGATAAATGCTAACCAAGCACAAGCACCAGGCTTTCGATGGTATCACTGACAGAGCCCCGAAGAGCACCAGCTATTTGAGCGGGCGAAACTCGGTCATGAGGTAGAGAAGTCTGGTGCTGATCTAGAATCGGCGCAGTCATAATAAGCTTGAGGGCCTTCAGCGAGTGCAGGTTTACGAAGATTCTACATGCCTCGCCGGCAGGAGAGCAGGATGGTAGATCGTCATCTAGCTTTATGTGGATCTCTCAAGATTTTGATGGCGTGGCCAAGATTGATGTTGTTAGTGAGGAGCCATAGCCTGTCTAGTAGATCTTTTTCGCTATTTCTACTATGGGCTTGTTGGGTAGAAGTGTATTCGGTGTGGTAGTTAGAAGATGTGGAAAGAGCAGAGTATTGAGGTATTACAATAGTGCGTGTTAAATGAGAAGTATTGTCTGCGAAGTGTCAGTGTTTTACTGTGTGAGGCTTACGTTGACACATCCCATACCCTGGTTGCGGGACTCATTGTATGCCAAACAAGGCAATACATTTATTTTTGTCGGCAAAGAACAGACAAGATCACTGCTTCTGTTGGGGAGCGAATAGTTAAATTACCCTTACCATGAGCAAGAACCCATCGATGTTCCACCTTTTCGCGACCTTATGTGGAGCATTCGTGCTCTAGGCTCTATGCGAAACTGTGTTCCGACAGGTGCTTCAACTTCGCTGGAAGATCTTCTCTGACCGCTATCCAGTGGCCTTTTCGAGGAACAGAACTTCGTTTTTGGTCCCAAAGAGATGCTAGTCTGGAAAAATGCAGAGGTCGGCGTCAGCGATGCCGTTGGAAGGGACATGAATCATCCAAAGGATGAGTCTCGAGAGCAGGTTATAGAAGATTGTATGGAGCCGGTTATAATGCCAAAACGATGACTCAGATGTAGAAAGAAGAGATCAAAAGGCTTCTTCGAAGCTTATCCTGTGATGAAGAACATGTTACTAGAGCAATGATTAGACAGATCGGGGGCTACTGGATTTGGAAAGCGCACTTCTCAACCATCTTCGACGCTCTGAAGCCCTGTTAGCGAATTCAAGTGAAGTAATGATCATGACGTTACCGTCTTAGTGGTATGGGAAACAGTCCTTGCTAATTGTACTTTATCAGGAACACGAGCAACAATGTTCATATGTAGCAATTTCAAAGGTTGAATGAGTAATTGTACCAACTGTTCGCATGTTTAATATCGCTGATCCATGATGCCTCTTCTTCAGCAGTCCTATTTGGCAGGCAATGAAACCAATGTGGACACTTACACAACCATTTGATCGCCGTGAACCCCGTCAAGCTACCCACAGCATATCCATCCGTATGAAAAGTATGGAACCCAGAATGAGCACCATGCTCTGCAGCGTCTGGCCTGCGGAAGCTTCTAATGGAGCAATTAGGCGAAAGTGCGAAATCTTGTTCCTTCGTTCCATCTGAGTTAGCTGACCTCCACCTCGGGACAATAGAAGTTGCGTTCGACCCGTCAAGTAATACCAGGGATAAATAGCTGGATTGGTGACAAGATGGAAGTGCTTGAGACGGGGTGAAAGAGACAGTAGATTGGTCTTCTAAGGTGCGGTCGCAGGCTTGCAGATGGAGCATTAGGAAGTGTAGCACGTCCTGATAGGTTGTAGGATTCTTCATTATCCTTGTGGAAAGCTGGGAGACTGCACCAATTCAGGATCATTAATTCTCTTAAAGAGGATATTGGAGTCAAAGAAATGTCTCAATAGCCACAGAAGGTTTGGGATTGTGTTTACGTATACTATCAAGCGGGTGGCCATCTCTGCTGTACATTTTCTCATCATAGTATTCAAGGTAGCCACAGCTGCTCTATAGTTCCTTTCAATAGTCATTAGGGTCCTCTTCGCTGCTAGTGTAGATGACCTCGGATTTATTGAGTAGGATTCTGATATCTGAGTATATAATAGCAGCAATGAGGGTAGATGTACGTCGGTTGAGCGTGGTGAAGGTAGCTTATCGGAGGGGTTTCGTAGAAATGAGCGAATTTTGATGAGAACGTCGTCGTTGCGAGTGGTAAGGATTTCCCATGTTGGAGATCTGCGAGTTCGGCACCCGGCACGTATGAAGCTTTGAAACGATCTCAAAAGGCTTCGGGGCGTCAGGGCGCCTTGGAATATTTGATGGAAAGTCATTTGAGTGTTGTACCGGGAAGAAGAATAACAGTCGCGGACCAAACACGTACGTGCCGGAGTAAAGTTGGAAAATCGCGTGTGGAGCTAAGCAAAACACGATTATATTGAAACTTAGAGGGTCCCACGTCTCACCCATGCGAAACCAAGATAAGAAATAACACTGAACCTTAGAGTGCTAGCAAGGTAATATTTATGTGCATAGAGATCCAGTCTCATAAAGCAAAGGTCCCTAGCTATATGCTCTTTTCTGATTGCTAGTGAATAAAGGATATAAACGGCTAAGTAGAGGTGGTTGTAGCAAACATAGCAAACTTAGGAAGTGTGCAGAGCATGGAAATACTTCTCAATATCAAACCCGGCTGATGCAAAATCAAGATAGGCATTATTAGTGGCTAGTTACCAGGACTCTCACCAACTAAGTTCCCACCGGTTACACAACGATTTTCAACCGTTTGTCTCGCTTTTCCCTCACCTACTCTCATCCTCTTCAACATCCATATCCTCACTACCACCCTCATCATCGGCATCATCGCCACCCTCCCCACTCCCCAGTGTTTCCTCCAGCTCCTCTAAGACCTTGTCTGCCTCATCCTTCTTCCAAGCCTCCCCCTCCTCCTTCTTTCCCTCCCATTTCCTACTACAAAAACCCTCCTCCCCACACATACACCTCCTCCCCTCATTCCAATAACCATCCCCATAATTAACCGTAACCTCCTCCCCCCACCCAATCTCCCTACGCGCCACAACCATAATCCTCACCCTGTCCCCAAAAATAACCTGCTCAAACGTGGTACTCGCCCTACAACTATGGTTAATAAACCGCGTCCAATTTCCAACCTTCTTCGCACTAATCATAGCAATCGCTTCATGGGCTGTCTCTCCTAAGGGAGTGATGTCAAACCCGTAGACGGGGTCGGATCGGTAGAGGGCAGAGCGCAGCTCCCCGACGTATTCGGCTAGCATGGCGCCTTTATAGATGTGTTGGAGGGCGCGGATGCCGGTGCCTTTGACGCCACCGTAGTCGTGGAGTTCGAGGAGGGGTCCGGCCATGGCGGGGTTGGTGAGGGGGTCGCAGGCGCAGATATTCGTGCTATCGCAGCATACGCACGTGCCTTCGCCTGGAGGGCGGATGGTGGGATCGGAAGGGTATGGGGTGTTCCCGGGCCAGTAGCGGGGACGGTCAGTATGTTGGAAGCACTGCTCGTCGTATATGTTGTTCTCGATGTTGGTTTGGGGGTGGCCGTCGAAAGAGGGGTGCTTTACGCCATTTTCTTCGGAGATGACCCAGGAGTGGTGTTCGCCTGGGGAGACTTCGTATCTGGGGTCGCTGAGGCTGAGGGAGCCGAATTTGAGGTATAGGGGTATGTAATCTGCTACACGTTTCAGCGATGTCTTATAGTTGAGATCTCTTACCCTCGCAAAGGCTCCAATGCTGACAGCATTGCCTCCGATGTATTCGACAAGTGTGCTCCAACTCGCGCCGTCCCAGGTTTCCGCGGCCTCGCGAAATTTGGCTGAGTGAGAGAGAATGCTTAGCAACATCAAGTTTTCACGAATGGCGAATTCTCCGTAGCGCTTGCACGTGAGCTCCTTGAACCAAAAGAGCCGTTCGGTCTTGATGCGGTTGCTGAGAGCAACGAATTCACTGGCAACGGTAGTGATGACCTCGCTGCTAAGGGAATCATTGGGTGCGCTGAGATGCGCGACGGCTGATTCTGAAACGATATTAGCTTCTAATTCGCGAACAGGGGAGGTAAATCCCAATCCTAAGTTCGGGGTGTATATAATATATATATTGTTGTACCCAGGATCTAGCTCTTTTCTTCTCACAACACGTCTAGTGAGAGCCGGGTTCCCTCTCATTCCTAAGCTTGCAGCCCCGGAATGGATCTTCTAAATTTCTCTATGGTACCGACCCGAGTTTTGGACAATCGACGACAGCGCATAGCAGCTACCACAATTTTCGAAGAGTATCACGATCATTGTCGGTGATGATGCGGAGGATCTCGAGGACGGCATTTACTTGAGGCATGAAGCAACGCCTACATCAGGCGAGGATAGGAAAGCTGTGGCGGCAAATCTTCTTAGCAGGATGCACAAGCAGGAAGGATTTGGATGTAACAAAGAGAGCTTGATTTGAGAAGTTAGCTTGATGGGGCCTTTGTGATGAGGTAAAACATACGCAAAGAAGGACAGGAACGATATTGGCGACAAGCTCGTGCGGCATGGATTGCAGTGGAAGACTGAACCGAGAGGTGGACGAAGGGACTGCAGGGTTTTACTGTCGAATCTTTGATTGCGCTTTTTACGCTGTGAAGGTCAAATCGTCACAGGCGCGGATATCCGCATGCCAATATGTTGTATTATTACCGTTGAGACATGCACACGCAACATTATTTTCTCTCAAGACCTAGTTAGGCTAATGGTCCAGGTACAGACTCTGTGGTATTTCTTGACTCTTTTAGTCCCATGCATGCGGTACAGCCTGCGTTGCAGCCTGACGCTACCTCGTAGTAAATCTGCAGTCATCACCTAAAATCCCGTTCTTCATTACCTGCTACATGTTCTATGCTTAATTGGCGCGCAAACATCCCTTCAACATCTCTATCTGCATTGCTCAATTCCTGAGCTGTGAAAGTGTCATTGTTGGATTACGTTGGTCTCAGGCCTTAGGCCGAATCATTCGCGCGATGGAGGATAAATCCGCCCCCACGCCGCGTGAAGATCAATCTTCAACTCTTTCGCTCGCTTCCTTCGAGCCTCATCCACCATGCCGATTCTTTGATTTGCCCATTGAATTGCGCGACAAAATCTACCGCTATTTCGTCATTAGTCGCCTCGACTGTCAATCCCACCCTCGTCTCTGGCGTCCTGTAGGCGTTGATGGCGGGATCTTTCCCATCGGTTACTTCGACCGAGATACCGTTATACCACTTCTGCTCACATGCCACCAAATCCACGACGAAGCAGCAGCAGTGCTCTATGGTGAGAACACATTCGCTTTTCACATTTCAGGCTTAGCGGAGGGTCAGATCGCCTTCCTTGAGTGGCTAGCTCCGCGATATGTTCGACTGCTTCGACGCGTCTACATACGGACTGGATACAACGTTGACACTTATGGCTTCAGGCCCGAGGCTTCATCTCTGGGTCGCAACTATGAGGAGCCTACGCCTGAGCATAGGCAGATCAAAACATCACGAGATTTGGCTGTCTCTGTTGCGCTGATGAAGCAGGCATGGCCGGCAAAGTACAAAGCTATCATCAATACGGTGCTATATTCCTCGAGCGTCGATACTGAGATCGTGAGGAGGCAGAAGGGGAATGACTGGCCGGCTTCCTCGTATTATTTGTGGAAGATGTTCGTAACAGACACTGAAGCGGAGAATCCGAGTAGGGAATTCAGACGCGTCAAATGGGAGAGAAGGGGCTGACGAAGAGAAGAAGAAGATAGTTCTGTCCTTATGAGAACGTTCAGACTTGGGCAGCACAATCGTCCTCACTGCTGGTATCAAAAAATCCATTCAGAGCTGGCGTCGTATCTTGCTATATCAGCATTTCGTAGCACTTAAGTGTTGGTGCACCATCTCAGACCCCATTTCTCCACCGTAAAATCCATCTGATCAATGGAGATCGAGCCATCGATAATCACCATATATGATGCTGAGATTTGAAGCGGCTACAAGCGGGGGAGATTCATCCGCCTCTAGCCGCTGTATTCCATCACAGGTTCGTTCCTACCATCAACAAAAGCATTACTTATTATCTAGCATTTCTATATCCTCATTGCGACCCATGATGGGCTACATTGTTCTCCCAGCGCAGTCTTCAGATGCAGCTGACATCGCTGGTATCTCGGTTGAGGCCTTTGGAGACCAAAGTATGCTTGGTAAACTGATGTCCAAAAGTTCCGCCACGAGATCTCGAACAATTCGTTGTAATAGCTCAAGATTTACGAAGTTCATTTACAACGAGACTAGGTGAGACTCACTCACCTATCCTACCACAAATACTTTCTCATTTCTTCCTGTCTCCGTGGCTGATGGCTGATTCATACGCAGGGAACTAGTCGCCTTTGCAATACGGCAATCTCCCACATTCTGACAGTGGAGCAGAGTGTGGAGATGAAGGCAGCAGATAAGACGAAAGAGCTACTACCCGAATGGACGAATGTGGAGTTCCGTGGGGCCTATCATGAAGTGGTCCTTGACCGACGGAGGAGAAATTGTGACGAGACTCGAGACCACAAACAGCTGTGCTTTTTTCCGATTCATATCTTGAATCTTCACTTTGCTGTGCTGTCTGTATATGTTAAACTCTGATGATTAAACTTTGAGCAACTGCTTTCGCAATAGACAGCGGCTTCTGATACCCCTATCCATTCGCCTTTGGGGCACGTTGTTGAGGTCTTATTGCCTAGCAGTCCATTACCAATTTTCGCACTCATGATTGAAAACTTAGCCCCCCTATAGGATGTGCGCCGCATAGACTGACGAGATTCTGCCTAGTCCTCCGTTTTCTCGTGGTCTCCCCAAAGCACCAACGAAAAGGCCTTAACACACTACTCATACGGGAAAGCCTAGCTATCGCAAATAAACACAAAGCGAGTACCTACCTTGAGGGTCCTTTCGAATATTTCAATTTGTACCTTAGGCACGGCTTGGGAAGAGGCGGACAAGATAAGGCTCGAGCTGAAGCCAAATGGATGGTGTGAGACCTCGCTTGAAAAGGGACACGCCTTTGAGAGAGTTTGGGATTATTCGCATCAGGCAGCGGTTCAATTGGTCCAGCTCTACTATTCAGCTGACTTGAGAAGATTTTCATGACTGGCACAATATCCACAGGTATTTGGGTATTGCCGCAGAGGGGCTTGAGGCAGATTGAGTCAGTTTCACGGGGCCATGTGGAATTTTCTAGCTTATTCGGACTGTGCGCTTGGCATTGGGCTTATTGATTTTTCACCCAAAGACCTTGTAATAAAGTCTCCGAGCCCACGTTCTTTCTACCGCACAAAAGTTCTTGCTAGCCCTCCAGAGGTCCAACAGAGGACATCTAATTCTTGATAGACAGTCATTCCCTTCAACCGTCTGCTTCATTCAAGATAAGATCGTACGCACACCTCTTCTCCATACCGGGGTTTGCAATATGGCCTTCCATGTTCTTTGCGGCCTCTGTGCCCCTGATTCGCACCAGCTATGCGAAAGAGGGATCGAAATCAGACGAGCCTGTCACGAATGTGATGAACGAGCATGTTCTGTTGCATAACCTCTGGGCAAGTGGGACAAATCAGTCTACTGGCTCGCATAACACGACGTACACCGGGCTAGGCTCAGATCCAATCAATTGGCACGACAACGATTTAGCGTGCAGTTCTTTTTTGGTGGCAGCATTAGCATGATAGGTGTCCAGCCGTATATCCACCCATCCCCAAATGCCCTCTGGATTATAAAGGCAACATAGTCGCCTGTTATTGACGTGAGCTATGGGAGACCCTGACCAAACCCCCACTCCGTCATTGTCACGGCAACAATCTCAGACCTCCTCCAGGTCCTCCACTCCCTGCAGTTCTTCCACATCCCCAACTCGATTAGGCGACTCCTTTATACCGAAATTGTCGACGACAACATAATCTTCGAATACTGGGAAATGAGAACCTACTACTGAAAACCCGAACAAGAACAAAAAAGGAACAAAATAACCAAAAAACAAAAAATAGGTATGGTGTCTACTGTCAACATTCAAAGTCTGCACTACATGCTTCCAGCACTAATACTCCTTCCTTTACGTCGATCCCGTATCATAGTCCATATCGATTCAACACGTACCCTCTCGGTCTCGGCATCCGGTCAGTCTGTTAGCCCCCAGCGGCACCAGCGGTGTTTGATACCGACAGGACCTCCAACGTCGATATTCGTACACATCGAAAGCGTTCGGTCAACCTGTCAACAGCCAACGGTGTCTGTTCAGTCAAACTCAACCTCCAAGGTCACGTCTGATCGACCTGTCAGCGATTTTCGTTCCATTAGACTGGGTTTTCGCACACTCCAAGTGTTACGAGGCCTCGAGGGCGAACAGCCTTCTTGAGTAGGGGCAACTGTTACGGTTACATAGCTTAGTAATCATACTTTCTTATGTATTTCACTTGTTCAGTAGATAGCAACCCAACTCAACTACTTTTTGCGCGCATACATTTATATAGAGTCCTTACCATTACTCAAGTCATACTTTATGGACAGAAAACCACATCAACCCATTTCCTTCAGCACCGCCCCATTTTCCATCCTTCGCCAGCCCAGCAGACTTGGTCGGTTCCATCCACTCGAATCGAAGCTCAAGAGACCAACTCGTCCCAGAACTCTCCCCTATCTCTTTCCAGAACCGTCGAACAGTTTTCTCATTATGTCCAAATATCTGCGCCTCCTTGTTCGGACCTAGGGAACGAAGACCAGCCTCGTGTGCAGCAAATGTGCAACCGAAGATCACAGCATCATCTTTCCCTTGGACGACTTCCACCAGCTTCCTCGCAATGACAAGCTGCTTCTCCCAGTCAAATAGGTGGAATAACGCGCCAGTGTGCACGATTTCAAATCCATCTTCGACTTTGAACTTCTTCATCCATTGGCTTGCTTCGTCCTTCATAGCATCGCCCTGCAAAAACGATATTTCCTCCCCGCCACTGTCCATGAACAAATCAAACCCAGCGCTAATCAATCCTGCTTCCAACTCCACTGCATAGACCCGCCCCGCAGGCACTCCATCGAAATTCAACTTTCGTTCGTCTTGTCCGAGACCGCAGCCTACATCGAGAAGGCGGCTTTTCATCTCGTTGTTGCGGAGGCGAGATAGTATTTGCGGGTAGAGAGGGTGGCGAGACATGTTTAGTTCGAGGAACATGAATAGGCCGACACATGGGTATGGCGCTGCTTTCCAAGCTTTGTTGCGCTTTGAGTCGTCAGGTTTTGCGTGTATGTAACAATTTTCCTAGTTAGTAGATAGAAAAAAGGTGCACTTACGGCTTCATTCACGTGAGGCACTACTTTATCGAGAGGCAGACCCGTACGGCTCATCAGGAGATCGAGGGCTGGTTTCGGTATCTCTTCGAGTGTGATGGTGGATTTGAACCATGATGCTGTTGGGGTTGCAAATCCTTTGTCAGTGGGGGTAGTGTTGTTGGAAGTCATGATTCCTTCGGGATCGGTGGCAATGAGGGATACGCCTTAAGCCTTGAGATAGTGTAGGGTCTCTATGCCTTAGGAACAGAAGACAAGGAGATATGCAAATGTGACGGTAGAGCTGGGAAATGGAGAGTGATGGATCTGTACAGATAAAGAGGGATGTGAATAAGGTAGTTGATTTTGCGCAAGAGAGCAGGGCTGAATGGTCATTATCCTAGTTGCAGCATCTAAAGTGAATGCCTAAAACGCAGATCCTTCGCGGTTATTAATGACTCGTGCTCAAGGTACTTCACTCCGCTGTAGCGAGCATCGGATCTCACGCTGGCAACTAAAGAGCCTGGTAGATGACACAAAATTGCCTGCTGCATAAGGGATATTCAATTTCATAACACAAGGTATTCTCATTGCATCATATCCCTCTTAGATGTTGTGGATTGCATTCTGTTAGGTCAGCGTCATTGGTGTGATCCATTTTTCTCGGCGTAAGTCTCATACTATAGGCTGTGCCTTAGTGTTCCCGTGCTTATCACGAATCACGAAGCATGGATAACGTGCACATGTAATCAGATAGTGGAAGGATGCTTCAACAAAAGTCACCTGGTCTTCGAATTTCCATCTAGCCGAAGTTATTCCGCGAACCAATCAGCGACCTCACATTTGGGTGGGTCATATATGCTCCACTCTACACGAAAAAAAGCAAAACTTCCACCACGATCACACGCAAATAGTCACATCTGACGACACCTCGAAATATGGACCCTTACCAACCATGGAGCAAAGAGTCGGGATCCCACTTTGGCTTCACCAACAACTTTCCCATTCCACCGCGTCGCCCAAGATGAACTTTTTCAAGGAAAACTGGCATAAGATTACGCTATGCGTTGTTGCTATTGTGGTGCTATGGCAAGGTTTCGTCCACTTTGGGCCCTCTGGAAGCATGACGACTGCCCGCCATAGCTTCGATTCTTGGTGTCCCTTGCCGGAGACGGATACCTTGGTCGCCACTCAGGATAATTTAATTCCATCGTCCGAACTGACTACGGATGTATCACTGAAGAGGCAGGTTGCCCAGCGGCAGTGGAATGTCCAACGGAGAGTTTTGATGATAATGGCGATGTGGATGTCGATCCGAGATGGAAGACTTTTGACAAATTTCATGAAGTCTTGAAAGATTTGTTTCCGTTGGTCCATAAGAAAGCGGAACTTGACCCAGTCAACCGATATGGGCTTGTCTTCACATTGAAGGGCGCTTCTGAAAGCCTCAAACCTATCATGCTCACAGCCCATCAAGACGTGGTACCAGCGTCATCGCTCTCAAAGTGGACGCATCCAACCTTTGAGCCGTGGGGACGGGGCTCCAGTGATTGCAAGAACAATCTCATTGGAATCATGTCAGTGGTAGAGAAGTTATTGGAGCAAGATTGGAAGCCAAGACGCACAACAGTGCTAGCATTTGGATTCGATGAAGAAACCGGCAGTGTGAGAGGAGCTGCTCATATCGCTGAACACTTGGAAAAGATATGAGGCCACGACGGCTTCGCCATGATCCTCGACGAAGGTGGCATGGGCCTAACGACAGTCGGTGAATACGTCTACGCCCGCTCAGCCGTCGCGGAGAAAGGATATATGGATGCTGAACTCACTCTCGAAGTCTTCGGCGGCCACAGCTCGCGGCCACCATTACACAGCGGCATCGGCATCATGGCTGAGATGATCGTAGCTCTCGAGCAGAACCCTTACGAGCCTGTCCTGACGCGCACGAATCCGCTGAGAGGCTATCTGGAATGCCAAGCCAAATACACTCCTCACGAACTGGAACCATGGCTGCGGACTGCGCTCGAGCGTGATGATGAGGGGAGTAACATCGCGGAGAGGCTTGCTGATGAGAGAGGACCGTCCATACGCTTCTCGATGCAAAACCAGCCAGGCTGTGGATATCATTCGAGGTGGCGATAAAGTCAATGCGCTTCCTCAGACTGTTTCCGCGACTGTCAACTACCAGATTGCGCCGCATGACTCGTTGAAAATCATCAAGAGCAAGATCGCGAAGTTAGTTCAGCCCATTTCTCGCAAGCACGATATAAAGTCGAGCCCTTCGTCACTAGCAACAGCTCACAACCCACCAACGATATCGGCTCCGAACCCATCGAGTCATTCCCAGGAACACTCTACCTTAATCCCTCAACGACCTCTCACCCTCCCCAATCTCACCAACTAACATCCAGAACCCCGTCTGGCGCACCTTCAGCGCTACCATCCGCCAAGTCTTCGAAGACACCAAGACCCTCGCTGGCAAAAAAGTCATTCCAGTGGGAGACATCATGCAAGGGAATACGGACACGATTCAGTACTGGAACCTGACGAGGAATATTTATCGATTTTCGCCTGCTAGGGAGGGGACGAGGTTTGGTGTGCATACAATTAATGAGCATATTGATATGATGACGCATGTGGAGGGGACGAGGCTGTATTATGGTGAGTCCTTTTTCCATCTTGATGCGAAAGCTGGGAAGATGGGCTAATGGTGTGGGTAGATATGATACGTAACTTTGATGCCGCTGATGTATGAAGTCGAGTCGCGCAGGGGATTGCTGTACAGGGTGGTACTGGGTCTGTTGTATATATTGATACAAAAATTGATTGAGCTGTGGAGTCCAACTCCTTAAGCAAACACTGTCGCCATTCGATGACCCGGTGAGAACTTGCGATGATGTTGCTCGCTTGGGTGGTTGTCTATCCAAGAGAGTACATGGGTTTGAAGAGTAGCTTGCATTGGCTCCAACCCTCATTCATCCCAAGCAAAGCCATCGCATCACTCTCCATCCTACTCAGCATCACCCCTACACACCCTCCCAATCTTCCCCACCACCCCTCCAACAACAAGATGTGCCCAACTCTTCTCACCCTGTTCAAACCACGCCACAACCACCACCTTCCCCCCGCTCACCTCCACCCCAATAATCTCCTCAAACCCCTCCTTCTCAACCTCAAACCGCATCATAACCAGCCTCGCACACCTCAACCCCTTCCCTCTCTCACCAAAATAATGCCCCCTCAATGAGCCAAGAACCCATGAACTAGTCCATCTTACATTATGATCAATAACATACAACTTCCCATCCCTAGTCTCAAAGATATCAGCGCCGACGGGGCCATAATAAGCTATTCCATTTACGAATTCCGCAATCGAATGAATCGTCCATGCAATTTTTCTTCTAATAGTGCTTGAGAAGCATAATCCACGCTCGTACCCGCATACTGCGTCTCTTCCAACAAGCTGCTCGCCACAACAGTTGAACGTTCAGGTGCCACCGCAGCGCACGAAGAATGTGAGGCTGTAATTCTCCACAGTCTCAGTCCCGAGGATTAGATCCATGAGAACGAGATTACAAGGGCTTAGGTGCGCGTTTGAGGGGTTGAGGGATTTCAAATGACTGCGTAGTAGTGGCGGTAGAGTTGTGGTGCAGAGGTGTGATTTTTGGGAGGGGGTGGTGATGATGTGGACGTCGTGTCCTGAGATCTATTACGTGAATTTGAGGACGAATGGTACTGGGTAGTTGGATATCTGGCTACATAAGTTGGATACAGTGAAAGAGAGCCATGCGTTATGGATCTCGTCATCGTCAGAGGAGGAGGCGGGGAAGTCAACGGTGAGGATCTTAGACCTCGGAGCCGGGATGGGAGAGCAGGTGAGCGATTCCTTCATGAGTAGGGCGTAGGTTTTTTCTAGTGGGATGGTTAGGTGGTATAGGTCTAGGGCGTCTATGGGCGTGCAGACTGCGAGGGGGTGCTTCAAGATTCGCGCGTCTAGTGATTTGGGCTCGGTTTGGAAGATGAGCTCTGGTTTTTGCTCTGGCAGTAGCGATTACAGAGCTCGTTTCGGTTACGAGCGGAGGCTTGTTTCGTACTCAGAGTCCACGCGAGAAAGGCAAGAGTTGTCGAATACTACCATGCCCATTTTGCCGACTGAGAAGGCCATTTGCTGTGGTATTCGTGCTTTTAGTTTTTCCTGGACGGCTGAAGGGCTGGCTCTATCGTGATCTTCATCGTCGGCGTTAGATGGACCCTGATCGATCTGATAGATTTATTTGGAGCCGTGGGCTAGTGTTGGCGAGAGAATGATGACTTCTTTGCCGTTGGCTTTGTAGAGGTCTGTGAGGGTGTTTGTGAGGGTTGTGGGTGGATTTGCGAATGCTGAGATAGTCATTTTAGAGGGCAAGCTGACGAGGAAACCAGATAGAGATGTAAGAGTAATGGGTAAGAAAAGACCCACCAAAGATACATATGTAGCTGCTCGAATATTTTTGTCGTCATTGACTAGAATTTTAGCAATCTAATTAGCTCCCACCGAACATACCCGCCAGTAAGGTGGTATCACGTGGTTGTCTCCTAGTGTTGGTCATATTGTCCATCCCAGGAAGGATTAGCATGTCTGACATATGCACAACATCGGGCCTTCCTCCTCTATTGACCTGGCGACGTACTGTTAGAGAGATTGACATGGAGTATAAAATTCAGAAAATCAGCGGGTTTGATGCTGACGACCTTTTATTTGATTGCTGAAGAAGTTGGTCTTGCACTGTGCTCCATGTGCGATGCGAGACTCTTTGTTCATTGAAAATACAAGACTGCTCCAATGAGGTCACTGCGTACTCAATAGATAAAAAATAACATAACAGGCAGCAATGGGTCTGTGAAGTAACGTTGTAGTGGTATGAGGCTTGCTTGTGCGCTTCCTCGATATTAACAGGAGACTTGGTCGTGTATTTCTGTAAACGGTCTTCCGTGGTATGGGAATGAATTTTGCCACAAATTTCTACTGTAGTCCCGCTTTCTGGGCTTGTAGCCGGGTATTTAAGCAGAAAGAAATGCCGAAAAAACGAGTACTGATCTTTGGAATCAACCCAAATGAGGGCTCAGTATGGTCACTCAGGCAATACAACATGTGAAGACGAATTCCGTGACGGGGAGAAACGCACTTAATATGACGATATCAAGAACAATGTTTGCAGAGCGTGACTTATGGCAGGGCGATGCACTACTTCTGTTCGGAAATTATCCAGTGACCGGTGACCGTCAAAGGCGTTTAGTCTGTTAAATACCGTAGACTGTAATCCCTGCTCATGCTGGTGTGTTGAAGAATTCGACATCATTTCGAACGGGCAGTAATGACGGGAATTGTGTGATTGAGGAGAAAGCCCCAGCGGGCGAGAGCGATGAAAGTGGGCTTGGCCTAATATGTTACAAATCAGATAAGAAGAGGCATGAAGCGCATGAAGAGGCAGTGAGGCAAGGTTGACTTAGCTGAACACACCTCGGTAGAGTCCTCATGAGGTCGTAGCGTAGGTTTTGTCTCCATCAACACGGTTACTACCAAACTTTTGCTCACCATATACGCATTTCGGCTAACACCAACAACATCAGATGAATCAAGAACCTACTCATGCACCTTCCCTGTGAAAATTGAGTACACATTATCATACATCCCCAATTTCCTTGCATGATGGATCCCCCAGCAAAACCCAATACTCAGATGCCGCACCTTTCTTTGGAACTATGGAGGATGGTGTTGGAAGAAAACGGCAACACACATGAAGAGCTTATCAATCTACAGAATTCCTGTCGAAACGTTTCCAAGGCTTTCAAGGAAGAGGTCGAAGGCATCTTCGTCCCTCGTCATTTGCCTCAGACCTCGATTTGGCTTGCTCATGGAGGTAAAGGAAATCTCGAAGTGGTGATATACACGGAGATGATGCTGACAGATTGCAAGATTGTTGTGTGTACGGAAGAGGAATCCATGATCATCCCATGAACGCATACAAGTACTATCTCGATGGATACGGCAGCGAGAATCGTGTTTATCGAACATTGAACGATGAGAGGTTTGCTTTTGATCGTGTCTCGTCTGATGGAGAGATGGCTACCTTCAAGATATTGAGGCCAGAAGAAGTTGATGATCAGTGGCCAAAGGAACACAACGTGCTAAGAAGACTTGGTGAGGATGATGCGGAGAAAGAGATGCTGGTCAAGCCAACTCAGGTTGTCATTATCCGCGGTCATGTCGGAGACATCTATCTTCCAGGCCTTCAGGTGGATGTGGAAGAGATGACCATGGAGTTTGACTGGAAGATGCTCTTCTCGCTCTTCTTCGCAGAAGGAGGTTATCCGGGAAATTACACGATCGAATGGTCAGTATTTCCAGAAAACGAATTCCACACCAGGCTACCACCTTCAGGAATTAGAGCAAGCTGGATGACTGGCCCTCATCCTTCTTGTCGACTCCCCAATGATGAACGACAAATACAGGAGGGTCAAATATAATCGCAACCACTTAGGTCGAAGTGCGTGTCAAAGATCTGGCTTGCGAAGCGAAAGGTACGACGAAGTCGTCTCCAACACCTCTACCCTGCCATCACGGGTCATGAGCTCGTACTGAACGACGATTACCTTCTGCCAGAGAAAGCTGCGCTAGCTAGTATTCGTAACTACCAGCTAGGTATCGACAAGGGTCGGAGGGTTTCTAATGGCGAGTTCTCTGGACATTGGGTTTTTATCAGATAGGAAGCGTGTCAGACTTGAAGGGAAAAAGATATCGGGTTAGCTGCTTGGTGTTCTAGCGAAAGATTTGGTGGATGACAGCGGGAGCCTCCAATAATATCATGACATGTAAGCGTAACAAGATTGTAGTCAGATGCCTTGTTTAAAGATTCCCTGGCATTTCGTTTCCTTTTCTCTTCATCCCACCTCAGCAGCCAATGCTATAGGAACTCTTTATTTCTATCGAGACCTATTCAAATTCAAAGGTTAGCAAGAATGCCTGAATCATGGAAAGAATTGTATGTCAGTCTCTGGCTTGCTATTTCTACGTCTTACTATGTCAAAACAAGCTACGCTTAGCTACTAACTGCAGATCATCTTTCTTGTGTTGCATCTCGACCAAACCCTCACATCGCAGATCTCCTTTCAAGAATAATAGTAACTTTTTGTGTGACTGAAGAGTAAGAAGGTTTCTATCCAATTCGCGAGTACATTGCCCTTCAAGCTGAATAGGTCGCCATGCCAAACTGGCAGAAAGTTGTTAGTCAACTCGCGATCATGCATTATTGTTGTCTTCGCATGGCTTTCTCACAACTACGAAGCTTTTCGTGGGGGTATCTGCTCACTCTTAGCTACTGAAGCTCATAAACCTTCTGTCATGGTAAGGCCTCTCGCTTCTATCCCTTTCACCACGGCGCACGTGTCCGGCAGATTGACCGTTACACAATCGAGAAAGCGACTCGCGACATGCCGACGACAATGCACTATGCGACATTATTAAAGGTAGTTACAAGTCGCAACATGGCACGCATCTTCAATTGTACTCCATTCGTTGAGTATCTTTGTCAAGATGCATATTACTCACTGGCGGTTGTGCTTAATCGTGCCACTTCACTGTAAAGCAGCACGTTCATTAGACATCAACTCGACAACATTAAACGCCACGAACGCCGATCCTAGAAACCCCACATTCAAAGCACATGTGCTAGATGGTTACACATTGGCTCGACGATTGGCTCGGGGGCGTACGATATGGCTCCACGAAGTCCTAAATTGGAATGGCCCAGGGGGCAGCAGCAATCTGGCTGCCTTCACCCACATCGAACTAGACGTCATCGTATCCAATCTCCGTCATGCAGGAAGCTTGGACATCGCTACGCTCCAAGGCGACTTTGATTGGGGCTATTAGAGAGCAAGCCTGACCGATTTCCGGGGCTTTGACCTCGCAAGAATGGACTAGTCTCTTACTGCAGACCAATTCTCAGCCGTCATAGATGCGGACGAAGCCTGGGCTCGAGTGACCGAAAGTGTGGGCGCAGCGGGCCCTTGGGTCACTATACAATTCTGCCGCCCTACCGTATTCGGTGTCCGTACTGTCTTTGCAACACCACAGCCTACCCGACGATTTTTCCCTGTTGTCGCTGAAGAGCTGAATGCGGTACAGTCTTGCAGGCTCGGGCTTCGAATATGTGCACAGCAATCCAGGCAGTGAGTGGGAAAAACAGCAGCACGACGGCTTAGGAGGTCTCGACGTCGGCGAATATGACAGCTGCTTCGGCTCCGGCGACGCTTGCGACTTCCCAGAATGGGTTTGAAATGGCGGATCCGAGTTCAGAGGACGTGGCACGTTCGTAGTTTTGTATGGCCGAACGATTGTAGCCTCAACTGAACAGTATATCTAGACTCATTGCCAGTACTGTCGAATTCTATAAATTGTTTTAAGCCATCATACACATACAGGCAAGCCTGCTGGCCAAACCTTCAGCACAAGTGAGTTTGTAGCTGTTGCAATCCGTTGCTTGATTGCTTTCTATGCGATTCCAGAAGCCTGTTGCTAGCCGTTCTTTGTCTGTTTTGGCCATATAAGGGGCCCTGGGGGCCCCCATTAGCTAGATATCCTTCCCAGCCTATTGCCACATTGCAACAGTAGCTGAGCTATGAGCCCAAAGACCGCTGTGGCATGGTTCCGAGATGACCCCGGAACAATTGGTGTCAGCAGGAAGTACTTATTCCTATATTTTTGCAATTTCAAGCATTGGGTTTGGCAGATGATTCACTTCCAGCTCGTCTGTTCTCCACACGCAGAAGTCCTTGGAAGGGGCCACCTTAGCCATCTACAGGGAGAGCTGCTACGAACAGACTCGGTAACACCGTGGGAGTACATGAACATAATGATCTAGCTCGCTGGGAACATGTGGGAAAAGGATAAAGATTATTACTGTAAGCGCTTTCAATCCAGACATGGTTTACAAGTGTTCATAGCCGCTAGGAAAGCCTTGATGCATCAAATTCGAGGCTTGTAGCGACAGTACAAAGGAAAGAACACGAGACGCCTTCTCTCATTCCATCATAGAGACACAGGGTATGGTTGGCGTAGGAGAGTTTTTGAGGGATTAGTGCTTTACGGCGAGGATTCGACCAGACCCCAATTGACGGTGTAGTCCATCTCTTCTAGCCTTGCCTTGACCCAGCCTCTCCAAATGCCCCGAATTTTGCCATCTGCTGCTATCCACCTATTAACGCTTTGTGACAACGACTGCACGGTTCTAGTCAGCGATCGGCCTGTTAACTGTCCAAAGCCTTCAGACTCACCTGGGATAATAATAAGCAACAAGAGCACAATAATGCCCACGATGATCCAGATCCTCATCTTCATGTTCTTCCACCACATCTGCTTGCGGACCCTATTCGCGCCGCGACGGAAGCCTTGGGCGGACTGGTTGAGATTCTCGGATTTGTCTTGGAGCTGGTCGATGTGCTCGCCGCGCTGGGCGACTGACTCGAGGTTCTTCTTCATTACGTTGACTGTATCATCGATTTGCTGCAGAAAAGATGCGAGTTAGCAATTTGATCTTCGCAATGCCACGCAGACGAGAGAGGAGCCCAGAGATGACGGGCTGTTTGCTCAGTGGTAGACTGCTGGTGGCTTGAGATTCGCCCAACACTGGTCATAATGCCATCACTGGGAGCGGCTGCAAGCATTGCCACAATATTGCATCGAGATAGGAAGCCGATAGCTTTGTGAGCTTTTCAGAGTATCGTTTGTCCCATACCAAGCTCGCCGACCAGGCAGAGCTCTCAAGCGCCACAATCGGAATCAATGCACGCCGTGAGGCAGCATCATGGAGCAGTCCAGAATCCAATCACACAGATGTCCTACGTACCGATTGAATCGCAGCAGTCCGTGTGTTTCCACCCTCATATTGTGCACTTCCACCCTGCCCTACGTTACCTGTGGGGATATAGGGGTCGTACGGCTGCTCGCGGCCTGCCATTTTTGCTATTGATGTTGTAAAGTGTGTCGCGTTTTGAATTCAAGAATTTAGAAGCCGAAGGAGATGGCCAGACTCTTGTGGGAGTGCTGGAATGTCGCGGCGAAGAAGTTGGGGTGCGGATTAGGTGTCAGCACAGAGGACCGAGGGTCTCCAAGATTGAGGTCTGCGGTCGTTGATTAGTGATGCTTGATGCGGTAAAAAGAGCTTCGCAATGGTACTGGGTCGTCACAACTTGGTCTGAATGGAAGGAGTGATGGGGTTGATGGACTGCTGATGGAAGTACGAGCTGGCGCTGCTGATGAACCGAAATAGTTTGAGATGACTAATCACGTCGGCTCGGCCACTGCAAAACTCGTCTTTCCTCAGGCTGCAGAGATGGTTTCTCTGTTCAACATTTCAGGTTCATAGTAATTTGTATGAGGCTCTAAGATCTCTCTGACCTCCGCTGTTTGAGGCTTGACAAGCCAGCAGAAAATCATTGGTTGAGGGTGTAGGCCAAAACGCTGGCAGTGGGTCTCATGTCTGTTGTCTGTTGCGAAGGTAAGCATCTTTGAAGCATTCCGTGACAAAGCCGGAATGCTTCAAAGATGCTTACCTTCGCAACATAAGAAATTTATCACTCCTACATACATACATTCAACCATTCAATTTCTTTGTCTATGAGGTTCAAAGGAAACATCAAAACATTGTTGGGGCTGAGCCAAGTGTGACGCCTTATCAATTTGCCCCCTAGCCTACTAGCAACCCGACGTTACCGCCCGACGCGTAATCTCAAAGCAGGGAATCTCGTATCTTCGTATCTTGCAGGGTGTTCAACCCCGTCAACCACTCACTTGTACACTCCTACAACTCTCCGATACTATCACTGCACACGCTGCGGTGCTGTCCATTCGTTCAGCTGAACAGTCACTCGCTCGAAAAGAGGAGCCAGGCGTTTGCGACACAAAGCCGAAGCCTCGCCACGCGTCAAGGGAACGTCAGAAGTAGAAAAGAGCAGGAATATAATAATATTTGGGGAATCGGGAGGAGGAAAACATCGCCAGACCACCTGGCTATCGAGATAATAGGCATTTGACGACTTCAAGCTTCGAGGCCACGAATAAGGAAATCTCTAAGTCCCAAGCCTCAGCCTCAATCTTGGGAGAGGATCATTAAAAGGCCGCATCACCTACCGCTGTTAAACGGCTTGGCCCACTTTCACTCATCATGCGGCTTGTGCTTGGCCGTGGAAGCTCATGCCCATCATGGGCACTGAGCACGTCTCTCTCAATACTCGTTGGCAGCACCCTCACTGCCGGTCTCACCCTAGATCTGACTGATCCTAGTAAGCCGACGTTTGACCCGGCTTTAGAAACATCGCCGATCGGAAAGTCATTTGGCTAACGATGACTTCTGCAGACTCTATCAAAGCCGCTGCGAGCAATCTAGCCTACAATATGATGACATACTACACCGGAAACCACACAGGAGACGTACCCGGCAATTTACCAGCACCGTACTATTGGTGGGAAGCAGGGGCCATGTTTGGAGCCTTAATCGATTACTTCTACTACACAAACGACAGCACCTACAACGATGTGGTGACACAAGGGATGCTGTGGCAGGCGGGCCCAGATAACGACTACATGACACCCAACCAGACCAAGACTGAGGGTAATGACGATCAAGGATTCTGGGGCATGGCTGCCATGGCTGCTGCAGAGCAGAAGTTCCCAGATCCGCCATCAGATAAACCTCAGTGGCTGGCTCTGGCGCAGGGTGTGTTCAACGATCAGGCCTCACGATGGGACTCGCAATACTGCAATGGTGGCCTGAGATGGCAGATCTTCACCTTTAATACCGGATACGACTACAAGAACTCGATTTCTAACGGATGCTTCTTCAACCTTGGGGCTCGTCTAGCTTTGTATACTGGCAATGACAGCTACGCGCAATGGGCTGACAAGACGTTCAATTGGACGGAATCTGTCGGTTTAATGGACGAAAATTACCACTTTTACGACGGAGCCCATACAACACTTAACTGCAGCGACATCAACAAGCTCCAATGGACGTACAACCCGGGAGTGTTTCTACTTGGTGCAGCTGTTATGTACAATTACGTATGATTTATCGACTTCTGACAAGTCCCAAGCTCATGCTAACATTCTTCCCACAGACCAATGGTTCCCCTCTCTGGGAGACACGAATCAATGGTATCCTCAACGCCACCAACATTTTCTTTCATAACGGTATCATGTTCGAAGTCGCCTGCGAACCCACCGGCACCTGTGACACCGACAACTACTCCTTCAAAGCCTACCTCTCCCGCTGGATGGTCGCTTCCATCAAATACGCTCCCTTCATAACGGGCACCGTGATGCCACTCCTCCAGACCTCAGCTAAAAACGCTGCGCTCCAATGCTCAGGTGGTCCCAACAACCAAATGTGCGGTCAGAAATGGACGGCTGGTGCAACATGGGATGGAACGATGGGTGTGGGGCAGCAGATGAGCGCTTTGGAAGTCATACAAGCCAACCTCATTGATCTAGTGCCCGTTCCCGTCACGAACAAGACCGGCGGTACGAGTCAGGGCAATGTAGCTGCTGGAGGAGGATCAGGGGGCTCGTCTAATCCGGCTCTCTCGCAAAATCCCATAACTGGGAAGGACAAAGCTGGCGCTGGAGTGCTGACGACTTTGGTTCTGATATCTGTGATCGGAGGTGCTTGGTGGATGATTTCTTAGAATCCATAACAGGGATCGAATATGTTTATGGGCTTATTTAATGTCTTTCCTTAATGGCATCGATAGATGGTTGGAGCTTGGAAGGTTTCCCAGACAGCATATGCCTCCTCTTGTGGAGGGCTTGAGGGCTCGGGCGTTCTTTGTACGCATTTTCAGGCGACTTGGGAATGCATAGTCAGTGCTTGATTGATTTCATGGCCGAAAAATAGATACTCAAGGCTTGATGCCCTTGCTTTTGACTCAATTGGTTCCTAGAAGTAGCTGTATTTGTGATTGGTGTGCCTTCAAGGTCCAATGGGGAGCTCGTTCCCTAAACTTCGGCGGGAAACGCCCGGATTGACTATTTCTTACCCACGCTTCTATTCACCCAACACTTTACAACAAAATACCTGCCCCTCCTAGCTGTCCCCTGAGGCACATTCCATCATGTTGTATAGATCAATGGTATCCGCCATTGATCTACCATCTCCCAGTGGCATGCTCCAGACGCGAGCACACCTGCCTAGTTAAGAGCAGTTGGGAAGCGATGAGGCTGAAGGCAGGCTTCTGGATCGCTACGCCTCTCTGCTCTCCACTCTGCAGCTTACATGTTACAGGTTGAACTGAGACAAGGATGACTGATATTGTTGCTGTCGCAGCTGAGAGATCTAAGGCATTGTGGCTGCTATGATCACGAGACAGGATCGAAGAGCCCATGTCCACGCAGCGTAACCACACTGCAGGAACGTCCGCGCTGGGTCCAATCCTCGACTCCTACCAGTCTGCAGCTCCAGAGAAAATCAGTCTATACCGACCCAGCCAGGTAATCCTCAAATATGGCGTCGAAATCCCAGACGACTGCACAGCTCCCTCTGAGAAGCCAGCCCAACACCACGGGCACCTCCACCAGTAATCCCACCGATCCCTACACCCTCGAGACCATCTACAACGAAGCCCTTCAAGAAGTGAAAACACTCCATGCCTCCGGCAAGCTGTCTCAGGTATATTACGATATCCTTACCACCACCAAGACACCCCAGGACCTGCTCTCTATCGTCGACGGAGTGAATGAGAGACGAATGGAGAAGCAGTCCCAGTCCAAGCACACTTTATACAATGCCGTCTCCTCTACGGTCAAGAGATTGGACAGATATGCGGGTGCTATCGATATGCTTGCCCAATCCTCGCCACCAGCATTCGGGCTGAATATCGTGGGATTGATCTGGGGGTCGTTGAAAGTGCTCTTGGTCGTGGCCCAGGATATAGTCGATACCCTTGAGTTGGTCGTGCAGACCCTCAAACATGTGGAATCGTCGTTGCCAGTACTCGAGTTATTGACGAAGATATACGGCTCGTCCGAGATTCAATTACTGCGACAGCCTTTGTTTGATATTTACTCGGCTATCGTATCACTTGGGCTCGGTTTTGTGAGGTTGTGTAAGCTTGGCTCACTACGTACCCTTGGTCGGTCGACATGGACGTCTTTGCAGAGCGAGTTCAACGCGACAGTGGCAAAGTTGCGACGGGCAGCACAGCTGGTTCGGCAAGCTGCACAGGTCGAGCATATGTATAGTACGGAGAAGATTTGGAACGCCTTAGATCTCGAGAGTGGAAGGCAGCAACACTTCCGTCGAGGTAAGTCACAGGTATCTTCTCGACTTACCTGTGTTTCGCAGAATATAAAGAGAAATCTCATTGTAGATCGACTACTTGAAAACCTGTGAAGAGGATATAGTTTCTCATGGCCTTCTATGCTGTCGCTCTATCTGGAGCCCGTTCGTGACTTTGGTCGCTTTCTGACGTACTACAGAAATCCGGACCAATATGAGGCAGCCCATTGAGCGCGGTCCAAAAGATCGTATCGTACCATCTAACGGCGCACCTCTCGGGTTCCTAGCCCCTCGATTCACCAGTCGAGGAGTGGAGCTCGCACAATTGAATTCAGTATTAAGCCGGCGTTCAGACGGTTTGCCTGCCCGTTGTTCGATCGTAGGCATGCCTGGCTTGGGAAAGACCCAGCTTGCTCTGAAGTACGCTTCTCAAATCTTCAATCAACTCAATGGCCCTATGATATGTGGACATCTGCTGCCACGAGCGAGAAATTGACCCTAGGATATTGCGAGATTTTGAATTTGGTGGACCATGTTGATCGAGACCACACTGACCAGGGTCTGAAACTGAGAACTGCTCGGCGGTGGCTGGAAGGCACAGACCAGCAGCAAGCTTTGCCCTGGCTTTTGATTTTCGACAATGTCAACGAAAACACGGTACCATTTTTGCGAGAATATCTAATGAGAACGTGGCCATACTTTTTACTATGCGTAGCAATGATGTTGCCAAAGCCCTGATGAACCCTGCTTCGTCCGCCAAGGTTCAAGCTATGTTGCACTTAGAAGTCCCCAACCTAGTCGACGCGAAAGGTCTCCTTCTAGCAGAGCTCGAGGCGCCCAATGAAGAGGACACCGCATCACAAGTTGCAAAAGCTGAGACGCTAGTCAAAAGCGTTGGCTGCCTGACACTTGCTATCAACCAAGTGGCCTCTTTTGTCAAACAACATTCGAAGAATCTTGACTACGTTCTAAATCTATATCAAAGCCAACGCCAAATGGATATCATGAGCTGGGACAATCAGCTCTCGACGTACCAGCAGCGATCTGTGATGACCACGTTTTCGTCCACGCTTGATGAGTTGGCAAAGGATTCACCTGTGGCAAACCTTCTCCTCCCGCCCTTGTCCTTCTTCGATCCAGAGAGCATAGCTTTAGACATGATCGTAGACGGTGCATATCCAATCTGTGATTTGCGAGCATATTCCGAAGAGAGGAAGCCAAAGCTGTCGGAGCCTCCAATTCTAACACGACGATTGATGCACAAATTACAACACAAATTACTTCGCCGATCAAGCAAGGTTTCGAAGAAAGCTGTGGGACAGTTGGACCATACAACCCCTACAATCAACCTACAGGATCAGAACAGAGACGACTCGTGGGCCCTAAAGGTTTCCGAACTGCTGAAAGATCCTGTCGAGTGCCCTAAGGCCATAAAATAGCTCCGGCTGTTGGCCTTTGTATCTCATCACTCTGATGCAGACGGTGAGACTATACGAGTTCACGATCTGGTACGCTCAGTGATCCGGTATAACGCAAGACGGAGCATCCTCGATCCTCTTTGTTATCGGATGGCAGCTGCGATTTTGGACTATGCGTTCCATATTCTTGATAATCGCTGCTGGAACGCTTTAGAACCTTTGTCTCAATACGAAAAGATTCTGCCCCATTATCGCTCGCTGGTGATGTTTCAAGGAGTGCTAGACGGATGTAATACTGAACTTGTAAGGGCGTCTAGAGCAGTAGCTGTATATCTTAACCTCAGAGGTCGTCATAAAGAAGCTGCAAAAACAATTGAAGTGGTGTTGGTCCTTCAGCACAAGCATCTAGGAATTACAGATATAGACTATTTAGCAAATTTGACCGAACTAGCTAAAACTCATGCTCTTCAGGGAAATTGGCAAGAAGCCGAAGGCCTCTTTCAGCAGGTCTTGAAGGTGAGACAAGAAATGCTAGGAGCAACGCATCTAGACACTCTTGCGGCGATGGAAGAGCTTGCGCACCAGTACGCAGCGCAGGGCCGATACGAAGAATCCTCTTCGCTGCAAGAGATGGTCTTTAGCGGCACGAAGGAAAGGCTTGGTGCTGACCATGCTCATACCTTGTTGGCGCAGGGCGACTTAGCAGAGATCTACGAAGGGCAGGGGAGATTTGTGGAGGCAGAGTCGATGTATGAAGAAACGCTGAGATCAATGGAGAAGACGTTAGGCAGCTCGAACAGCAGTACCCTGAAGACCGTCTTCAACCTAGGCCAATTGAAACGCAGGTTGCAGCGTTTAGATGAAGCGGACACATTGCTCACTCGTGCACTAGCTGGTTTGTCCAAGGAAGGTGGTTTTAACCCATGGATTGTAGTGCTTGCAGAGCGGGAACTTGGCGTGTTGCGCAAAGTTCAAGGTAGATATTTGGAGGCGGAAGTTCACTTCAAGACTTGCTTGGCAGGGACGGAATTGTTACATGGGACAGACCATATTATGACAGCCATCCCACTGGAAGACATTGCAGGGCTTTATATCGATATGGATCGTTTTGCTGATGCCGAACGGCTGTTCCGACGCGCGGCGAGCATACTCGAGTCAAGTGATGCACCTAGGGGTAGTAGGGCCCTTGACACCTACGAGTATATTGAGTTGGCATTTACAATTGAGCAGCAAAGTCGTCTCGCCGAGGCAAAGGCGTTCTATAGACAGGCGCTAGACAAATCCCTTCAACATCCTGATCCACACCCTATCGACATCGTTCTATGTACAGAACCTTTGTCCCGTGTTCTGTTCATACAAGAACACGAACACGCACAAGAAGCGGAATTTCTCCACGAGCACGCATTGAAGAATCTGGAAGGAGCCCTGAAATCGCTCTACAGGAATGGTATATATAATACGCAAGAATGGTGGCACAGTCTCGTCACAATAGGCCGCACCCTAGAAGATGAAGAGATGTCCAGGATAGCGCTCAAAGTGCAGGAGGAGAAGCTGGGCTTTACGCATCCAGTAACGCAACGGACTTTGCAGGCCTTGGTTACCATCTTGCACGGTAAAGGGAACGCAGAAGAAGAGGAAGCACTCCTGGAGCGTTGCAAGGAGGCAGGCATAGAGATACGTCTGCCAGCAGACGAACAAGTTCCGGCGCCAGAAAGTGGAGATGATAGAGTGGTCAGTGCCGGGCAAGATGTCCAGACAGTCCAGATAGACAAAGCTGTTAGTGGCAAATTCGTGCATCGTCTACGCGTCAGTGAGGAGATGGCAGCGGGCAGATGACGGGGACACGGGAGGGAAATATAACCGCTGCCATGGCAGCCGTCTCTCTCGATAGAGAAAGCCGCGAAATTGGTGACCTTGCGGCATAAGTTGACTGTGGGGAATGTTCATAGAATTACTTGAGCACAGCTACTGAGGTGTCATGCCTGGCGGTCAGACCTAATACTGCTAGATCATGTAAGACGCTGGATTGTTTAAGTTGTAAAGGAACGAGCATATGCTGGCGTGAGCTTTCTTGATACCATTTGCCAGTGCCACATGTAAGCGATAGTTACAGAAGAGAACATCAGGTCCTTGTTGCTCAATCAACATAGTCATGACGCCAATTAGACATCGATATTTTAGAATCTTAAAGATTTATATTGAAATTGCATGACCACTGATGGCAGCACCTCAGCCCAACCATTCTTTCGTTGCTTATTGGCGAGATTGCAATGACCTAGGCCCAATCTGTATAGCTTTTAGCTCTGTAGAAGTTGTAGCCATGTCATATCTTCTAATCTGGTGAAAGTCTTCGATTGATAGCCCTACCTCGTCGTTTGGCAAACGGTGTTTTTGTGCCCTCGGTTCCACTTGCCAAATTCAACGCTTCGGATCGGCTCGGCGGATCCTACCTCAGCCGCATGTTGACTTTCGTAAACTTACGTGCCAAGGAAGAATTACCATAACCCACCACTTGCATGTCTCTATCAAATAAAGTGCATACAATACCAAGCATCCGTTCAGCAAAATTTTGTTCATTATCAATTTACACCGCTATTCATGTATTGTTGCTGAGAAAACAACTGCAAACCTTTGCCTTCAAAAATCTCTCGCCACAGCCACACCCGCAAGAACCCATGACCGACACACCATCTAGCCAAAATTCACGGAGGCAAGCAGAGGCGGATATAGTATCCAGGCATCTGCCATCCGGCTACACCGCCGAGCCTGATGTAGTGGCAAGCGGTGGTGGCGATGCGTCGGCATCTGCGCCCGACCTCACATCTCCTGAACAACTGGAGGACTCGCTGAAGCTGCAGGGCGGCGACGTGCACCGCGAAATTTTCAAGATCAGCGCCAGAGCTAAACTCCCGCAAAGATCAGCCACTTTTGCACATCCTAGCGTTCGCAGGTCCAGCACTTTTGCTCCTACAAGGGATCACGTCACATCCAGCGAACAGCGCGCTCCAGGGGGATTCCGCCGCCAATTTATGCTAAGGCAGCGAGACCGGCTTAGTAGTGTGACAACGCCTGTGACTAAAAATTTTGTCTCCTTTCTCGACCTCTATGGGAGTTTTGCGGGCGAGGACTTGGCAGAGTCGGAGGATGAATCTACCATCAACAGCGCGGATGACGAGGCGGAAGCTCAGCCTAGCGAGACGAGACCACTGCTCGGCCGGCGGAAGAGCTCTCGACGACCAGCAAGGCCAGGTGATGCGAAGGTCGTCAAGTCCTTCTTCACCTTGCTGAAGGCGTTCGTTGGTACGGGAATCATGTTCCTGCCTAAAGCTTTCCGGAACGGCGGCATACTCTTCTCCTCGATAACTCTAGTGACCGTCTCGATACTCTCGTGTCTATGTTTCCATCTTCTTTTGCAGTGCAGGAAGCGGTACGGTGGCGGCTATGGTGAGCTAGGCGCTGCAATCGGAGGGCCGAAATTCCGCGCCTTGATACTCGCATCCATCACCATATCACAAATCGGCTTCGTCTGCGCGGGAATCATCTTCGTAGCCGAGAACCTTTTCTCCTTCCTCGACGCCGTCACCCCAGCCCAAGTCTCTCCGCTCGGATCAAACGCGCTCATTGGACTTCAACTCATCATCCTAATTCCGCTGGCTCTAATCCGCAACATCTCGAAACTCGGTCCCGCAGCCTTGCTCGCCGACGTCTTCATATTCTTCGGTCTAATCTACATCTGGTACTACGACATCGCCACTCTCTCCTCCCAAGGCCTACACCCCACCGTCGAACTCTTCAATCCAAACGCCTTCACACTAACAATCGGCTCCGCAATCTTCACCTTCGAGGGCATTGGTCTCATTCTGCCCATCCAATCATCCATGGCTGAACCAGAGAAGTTCTCCCGCCTGCTTTACATTGTGATGGTCATCATAACCGTCACCTTCACCTCCATCGGCGCCCTCTGCTACGCCACCTTCGGCGACCAAACACGCGTCGAAATCATCTCTAATTTCCCTCAGACGAGCAAACTCGTCAACGCGGTACAATTCCTCTACTCGATGGCCGTGCTAGTCGGAGGTCCAGTCCAACTCTTTCCTGCCGTACGTATCCTTGAGACCTCACTTTTCGGGGATCGCGCATCGGGGAAGCGGCCCTCGACGTTGAAGTGGAAGAAGAATGGTTTTCGTACGGGGTTGACGCTGTTGTGTGGGATCATCGCGATTCTGGGGGCGAGTGATCTGGATAAGTTTGTGGCGCTGATTGGGAGCTTTGCTTGTGTGCCGCTGGTGTATATTTACCCTGCTTTACTGCATTACAGGGGGATCGCGGAGGCGCGGTGGGTGAAGGTTGGGGATGGATTGGTGATGGCGGTGGGGCTTGCGATGATGGTTTATACAACTGTTATTACTGTTTCGAATTGGATCAGGGATTGAGGAGTGGCGGAGCCATCGACTCGGTCCGTGGAAGAACGTGGCTTTTCTAGAGCTGAACTCTGGCCAAGGTGGAATAGACGATAGGGTGTAAGATCGCTTAATGAATTATGTATATAAAAGCAACTTTATAAACTGGCGCAGCTCCGTGCAAGCTGCGTTTCTGTTTTGCTCACAAGGTTTCTGTATTATCAACGCCAAAAGCACTTATTGACAATCGGATTGACTATACCACCAACGATTATTTCACTCGTGAAGCCCGTAAGGGAGGCTGCCCCAATTAACTCGCGTAGCATTAATGATAGCGTGCATCTATATGAATGTGGTCTTCGGAAACTTTGGGAAAAGGGTTGAGTGGGTCACGAATCAAGCTGCAATTGTCCGATCTTTACTACTCTTTTGCCCACAATCAATGCCAAAGTGGACGAGGCACAACAAAATTGGCGTTGGGGGATTAGATGTCTCCTGGCCACTAAAGCAGCGTAGTCGGGCATCGAAAATGGTACCAGCCCGAAATAGCCTGAATTTGTAATGTAGATTATTTAAAGCGAGTGTCATAACGAATGACATAGGAGCTGGCGAAAACTCAATGGTACATGAACGGGAGCGTCGAAGGCTACGGAATTGAGCCACAGGGTTGAGAAACGGCCTCATGTCTGGGGGTATAGAAGCTGGTCAAACGCCGAATGTACTGGGATAGGGGCGTTCGAGGGTACGATATCAGGGCAGATAGTCAAGAAAGAAGCTCATATCACATGGTGTAGGAAAAGATCCTAAGGGCAAAATGCCCGTAGAGAGGGTCATATCAGGAGATGTAGGGGCCGGAAAAGCACTGAATACACACGGATAGGGGCGGCAGATACATCGAATATCGCATGAAAACAGTGTCGTTCCCGCTATTCTATGCCCTATGTAAGCGAACAACGTGCGCATTCCAAACTCCTTCGCTCCTATGCCCGCACTTCCCTGAACTTCCCTGCCCTCCACCTATAAACAGCACACGAAACGGAGCGCGCGACGCAAGCTTCTCTGGTGTCTACCCATGCGGGATTCGTTTCCGCACCCAAAAATGATAGGCGGTGGAGGTGGCATGTCCAAGAATTGAGAAACATGCACCACGGATATCTTGATATCTACTCTGCTCAACGATCACGCAAACGGCGATTGAATGCTTGCCTAAGGAGCTGATTATGTTCGTTCCTCCGCTACGTACTGATGCATTCTGCGTCCTTTGGAAAATTGGTAGCAAGCGTTAGAACCAATTCCAGCTTCTCAAATAGGCATCGACTTCCTATTCCAAGTGCGGTAACAATGACTTCACTTGCTGCCCTGTTCTTTCGACTGATCTCAGCTCCTCACCCATGTTTCCTGTCATAGCTACCAGCTTCTCTAGGATATCAGCTTGTGCGATAGTGTGCTCCCGTAGCCGCTGTACCAAATTCTGGTAGCTTTCTTTGTCTGAACTCGGGGTGCTTGGTGTGCTTTGTGGACCAAGTATCTCAATCTCGCTGCGAGGCAATCCAAGCCGTAGCCTTTCTTCGTCCGTCAACCCGCCAGGGGTCCTTTTCGCAACTATATTATGATAGAACCCCCCTGGCTTGACTATGCAGGTCAATTGAAAGAACGGGAACCCCTTGGTAGTCCTTTATTACGCAGAAGGCCATCTCGGCATGCCTTCTCCAAGACCAAAGATCGCACCAGCTAACTTCGCTGACTCTGATGACTCCCGAGTATCTACCATCCTTGAAACCGCAAGGCATGTCATATACCAACTTCAGAAATTTGCGGTCCCTAAATGATATTTGAAGTCTATGCCAATCTTGCGAGAGATCTTCGCGTCGAAGAGAATTTGGACCAGCCAAACGTCTACTTCACACTGGTCGCCCACTCGCTCTTGCTGACAATCACCACACTAAACACCGTGGTAATCGCTTAACACATGATCCCCAGGATAGGATGTTATTGAGAATGGCGGAACGTAGCCTGAAGACCCGTCCCGAAAAGTTCCCATTCTTAAAGGGGTTGTTTGTCTTTTGTAGTCTATTGACTTGGAATTCGAAAAGGTGTACCTTCAGGATTACGACAATTGGAAAGGCGCAACCACTCAGCACTGACAAATAGATCTGCCGAGATTCAACCGAAAGATGACGATTTCTGGAGAAGTGGAGCAACTGAAATCCCGTCAGAGCTTCAAGCTCTTCATTGCACAGAAGTTATTGTCAGAGTGATACCTTACTTCGCTCAATTGAGATCCTCTCGTACTTTTCATGAATTGCTAGAGATGTCCTCTCTATTGAGGACTGTCAATCGAACCACATCCCGGCAGCTGCAGCAGAGATCCTGCTCTCGCTACTTGGCCGGCAGGAGCAACCTACCACCCCCGCAACAGCCTACACGAACCTCGATAGTATATCAGTCCCCTAAAATTCGGAGCACATTTTCAACAATGGCTGTCTTAAAGTCCAATGCCCCCGCTACGGGCGGTGTTAGAGAGTTCGACCCAGAGATCAAATACATGGCCAGCTACATCCACAATTACAAAATCGACTCAGATCTTGCAGTATGTGATTCTCATTTCAAACTAGCTTAACAGGCCCAGAATTGACTCTTTACTTGCCTTAGTTCGAAACAGCCCGCTACGTCTTCCTCGACACCATTGGGTGCGGCCTCGAAGCCCTTCGATTCAAAGAATGCACCAAGCTGCTTGGTCCCGTTGTCGAAGGAACAGTCGTCCCAAACGGCACTCGAGTCCCTGGTACACCCTATGTACTCGATCCTATCAACGGCGCTTTCAATATTGGAACAATGATACGGTGGCTGGACTACAATGATTGCTGGCTGGCGGCGGAGTGGGGTCATCCTTCGGATAATCTGGGCGGTATACTCGCGGTTGCCGATTGGATCTCGAGGACGAACCGTGCCGGTGGCCATGTTGGCAAAGGGACGATCATCAAGGTCAGAGACGTGCTAGAGGCCATGATCAAGGCACATGAGATACAGGGATGTCTAGCATTAGAGAATTCCTTCAACAAAGTCGGACTGGATCATGTCGTCTTAGTCAAGGTTGCTACAGCGGCCGTTGTCTCAAAGATGCTTGGATTGCCAGAAAGACAAACAGCGGACGCAATATCGCAGGCGTGGGTGGACGGACAAAGCTTGAGAACATACCGACATTCGCCCAATACCATGTCGAGGAAATCTTGGGCAGCTGGCGATGCATGCCAAAGAGCCGTGAACTTGGTGCTTAAGGTCAAAAGGGGAGAGCATGGTGTTCCCACTGTACTGTCAGCGCCGGTCTGGGGCTTCTATGACGTGTTATTTAAAAGCAAGAAGTTCGAGTTCCAGAGACCATATGGCAGCTACGTGATGGAGAACATCCTCTTCAAAGTCTCGTATCCTGGTAAGTATACAATTAGAGCTTCCTAGTACAGTGCTGACCGAATCTATGAACAGCCGAATTCCATTCCCAAACGGCCATCGAGGCCGCCAAGAAGGTCCACGCCGAGCTGAAGTCACGAGGAAAATCAGCCGAGGACATCGAATCCATCGTCTGTCGTACCCACGAAGCCTGTATCCGTATCATCGACAAACAACATAAGCCAATGGACAACTTCGCTGATCGCGACCATTGCGTCCAATACATGGTCGCCACCATGCTCGTTTTCAACCGCCTCGAAGCAACCGACTACACCGACGGCGGGGAGGCCGCCACCTCGCCTCTCGTCGAATCATTACGCCGAAGAATATCATGCGAAGAGGACCCAGAGTTCACGAAAGCCTACCATAACCCTGACATGCGCACTATACCCAATGCCCTCACCGTGACGCTTAAGGATGGAACGGTGCTAGAGGAGACTGTGGTGGAGGCGCCACTCGGACACAAGCTGAGGAGGGAAGAGGCTAAGCCTGAGATCTTAGACAAGTTTGAACGACATCTAGGACCACATTTTCCACCACCCAAGGTACAAGAGCTGCTGGAGCTGGGAAAGAACAAAGAAAAGTTAGAGAATATGGGTGTGGACGAGTACATGGATAAATATGTGAAGGAGAAGATGGAGTGGTAGGTCATGATGAATAAAAACCTGATATCATACTTTGCATCATGTTGTGAGGAAACCGTTATATGATGTCCAAGCTGTGGAGACTACACGAATACAGTCACTGCCCTCATTCGTTCGATCACCCCCAACAGCACTGGATTCATGATTCATCCCACCTCAGGCTATTCGAGGTCCCGCCCCCTTCGCCATTTGTTGTTGCAATGTGGCAATAGGCTGGAAAGGATGTCTAGCTAATGGGGGCCACCCAGGGCCCCATATATGGCCAAGACAGACAAAGAACGGCTAGCACCAGGCTTCTGGAATTGTATAGAAAGCAATCAAGTAACGGATTGCAACACTCCCCTTGATGCTAGAAATATATCCCTGCTAGCGCTCCCCTTAATCCTGGACCCAAAATATCTATCGGCGTCCGAGACGTCGTTGATAGTCCACGTATCAACTGATTGGAGTCGAATGTCCCTAGTAGTAACTGACCGGGGACCGTACCTACAGCGATGTAGGGCTTGAGTGAATACTCTTAGTAGCAACTGACTGAGGAGCCGTGCCCACAAAACCGTGTAGGGCTCGAGTGGTCGTCGTAGGCCTGAGAATCCATGTATCTCCCCTGTATCCGGACCGAAATGCTCTTAGTAGTACTTGACTGAGGAGCCGTGCCTACAAAACCGTGTGGGGCTCGAGTAGCCGTCGTAGGCCTGAGAGTCCATGTATCTCCCCTGTATCCGGACTGAAATGCTCTTAGTAGCAACTGACTGAGGAGCCGTGCCTACAAAACCGTGTAGGGCTGGAGTGTATACAACGCAGACACCGTGCTGCGAGGGAACCTTCCCCACAAAGGTACAGCGGAATAGGCGCTGTCCGGGCTCATAACCTGTTGCAATGTGGCAATAGGCTAGGAAGGATGTCTAGCTAATGGGGGCCCTCCAAGGCCCCATATATGGCCAAGACAGACAAAGAACGGCTAGCAACAGGCTTCTGGAATCGCATAGAAAGCAATCAAGCAACGGATTGCAACAGTTGTACTCTTGGCTGGTGAACAATGGCATGAATGTATCTTTGTTGTACGATTCTTTCACCTCCCCATGCGATCAATAGCCGACATTGCTCGCGAGCTTTACCGGCATTGTCATGGCCTCTCGAATCTTACAATTCCATTGTGTGTGGAGGCCATGTCTCAGATTGCATTGATGCTCGAATTCTCATCTGGCTCTCTATTGTCCTCACTCGCTGGTTATCTGCTATACAGATATAAAGGGTCTTGGAAGGTGGCTTGGGAGGTGGCTTGGGAGCTCTTTCTCTGCAGACTCTCCAACCTCTCCAGCCACTAACCCACAGCAGCTTCACAGACTCACACGTCATCTAGGTTTCGACCTTTCCTTGCGTTAGAGCTCCAACTCGTACAGCTTACAGTATGGCTGCCTCTGCGCCTTCAGTCAGCCACAGCTATGCCAAGCAGAGGAAGTCTACGCATTCTCGCTCACACCTGTTAAAGGTGACGAAGAGCGTACCGAAGACGAAGAGACAAGGTAAGGCGGCACAAGCGGCGAATAGAAAGCGTAAGGCTCTAAGAGCTTCGCAGGATGCCGCGAGGGAGGAAGCTAGCTGGGACAGCGCCTTGGAATCGAGCTGGTCGACCATTGACTCTATCCAGGTCCACGTTCCGCGTTCGGACTCCGATTTCAAGGATTGGATGGCATGGATATATACTGAACTCCACAACGAGTTTTGGGATCCGAGCAATCCTGCTGGAGATCTTGCAGATGTCCGCAGATGGGCACCTGAGCTGGTCGTCGAATGCCTGGCAAAATTTGCCGTCATTGGTGAGTAACCCTGTTTTTTCCGGGTCGGGAAAGGGAGCAAGGCCGCTTTAAAGAGAGCACGGGGGGAGCAAAGGGGCGCAGCAAGGGAGCATGGGGCGAGCACTAGGGAGCAGCGAGGGAGCACATGGGAACATCGAGGGAGCATTTGTGGGATTGGAGTTTTTTCTCTCTTAATACGATTCTGATTATATTGGCCGAAATCATTTCCTTCAGGAACACTTAATAAAAGCCGTGAACCTTACCAAATCGTCTTTTTGGATTTTGTCATGGCGCTATCTGCTGGTTGTATCCAACCCTGGCTCGTGGCTCGAGCCATGCTCCTCGCCGGCGGTGAGCCTGCGGGGCGTATGGTCATGATCGGCGTTGGGAATGCGGTCATAGTTTGGGAACGGCTTGGCAGTGAGGATATAGTCTGCGTCGCCTACCTTGGACATCTTCAATGATTAGTCTACCTTTGAATATATGGGTACTATTGCTATCCCACTAACTCCCCGTCGTAGAGCTGTCCCATCGCCTGCTTCACGCTATCACATAACCCTCGAGCCCCAAGTCTATCCCAGGGTAGGCCAATGCCAGGCTCACATATAGTATGAAGTATTGGTGCTTAATAACTATCCCAACGGAGGTCTTTTATACATACGAAAAGTGCTTTTTTCCGTGTATTTAACAATTAGGCAGTATTTCCGTAGTATGCTCTTCTGCAAGCAATTCGAGCAGCTTGTTGTTGGTCATCACAGCTCTTATATAAGCAGCCTGTAGCCCAGTTCCCACACATTACCAGTCGCTTGTTCTAAGCTAGCGTCTAGGCGCCTATAGGGAGTACTCGTATTGACCTCCTACTCGGCAGTACCCTCTACTCGGCAGACGCTAAGCCTAATTTGGTAACCTAGTCCAAAACACCGATTTTTCTATTCAAATCCTCCATTCCACCCACTCAATGCCACTAATATGGCCTTATTAATGCTCCACGGCCCTCCCTCCCCTCCTTCCGACCTATAGGATATAGAAGAACTCCAGACAGGCCCTCTAGAGCTCCCGAAAGAGTAAAGAATACAGCTGGTATTGGACTTCTATTCCAAAAACATTAGTATACTATAACCTGAACCTATTTACTAGATCGCTATTCGGTTCTAGATCGGTCGGAGTATTCTTCAAGATCGAATCAAGGGGAAGAAATCAAGGCAGGAAGCTCGCCAAGAATAGTAATTGCTATCGCTAGCAGAAGAAGCTACTATTATAAGATAGATAATTTAACTCGGCAAATAGGGGTGGCTACTAAGGATTATATAGTTACGGTTAATAGCTTAGTAGATACTTCGAAAAAGAGGCTATATAAAGGATCTAGGGTATTACTAGGTCAATAAGTTCTTGAGTCGCTATCCTGATCTGAAATCGAAATTCCTCTCGTCTATAGATAAAGACAGGAATAATATTACTAGCGACCTTGGAACGATAGCTTATTAGTTTGAGCTCTACTATATAATAAAGTAGAAGTATAAAGTAGAAGACTAGGATATATATAATATAGACAAAAAAGGCTTTATATTTAGAGTTCTGAAGAAGGTTAAATATATTATCTTAAAACATACTATCTAACTATATATAACATATTGTGGTAATCGGGAATAGGTATCTCTCCTTAAGCTAATTTCGCTTGATAGAAGACTTCTTCGGCCCTAGATTATCTTTAAAGGAAAGTAATAATAAATAGTCTACTAGGAAGTACTTAGTAAAGAGAAGGTCTAGGGCTATATTATATACAGCGAGAATGGCTGGATAGATAACGAATTAGGCCTGCTATGGATGAGGGAGTATATTATGGTTGCTAGATTAGTAAGCGCTTGCGCTTGCCTTATATATTTCTTCCGCTCAGTAGCTAGAAAGAATCAACAACTCATTCAACCCCAATAACTCGTTCATTGTGATTGCTTTCCGCGTTATATATTTCATTATTACTGAGACCCTGCCAATTAGTAGTAACGGCAGTGTGTTCATTCCCGCCGTACACCAGCCAGTATATTCGTACTATACCAGTCTACGTACTATACGAGTTATTTGATTCGCCGCAACAGTACTATTTCCGCACTAGTGCCTTACCGCACTATCACTACCACCGTTACCACTTCGGACCAAACCGAGAACGCCTCATTTTATTTTCCGTCTAAACTATACTATAAGGCTATAAGAACTATACTATCTACGAAGCTATATCAGCGACCTTCTACGTTAGTGTACTTTGCGTATAGCAGCAAATTCTATTAGGGCGCTATTCTATATCTAGATTTCGCCCCTAACGCTTAGCGCGGTACGAATTTCTGCCGAAGAATTAAGTCACCAGATTATATCACCGCCTCTATACCTTACGTTAAATAAAGCTTTTCCTTTAATACGAAAATACTATCTTTAATTAGTTATTAATAATAAGCTCCTTATAAGCTAGATAGGAGTTACTCTAGAAGCGGAGAAGCCGAAGCTATCAGACCTTATTATTTCCCTTACTTTCTAGTTAAACGCCTTTTTAGCGAACAACGTCGACGTATATAAAAAGAACATTAATATATTATACTATCAAGTTATTCTTTCGATTGTTGATATATACGATCTACTAATAGACGTTCTTAGGGGTAGTAAACCTTATATAAGACATAGTTATTCTAACAGCAGGGCTCTCTTAGTCGATCCCTTAGAAGTTAACTCATTAGAAGTCGACGCGAAGGAAGTTCCTTTTATATTTCTACTTACTTAGAAGTATCCCTTATCTCTCGCGGAGGCTTTAGCCATATTTACTAATAGAGTCAGATTTTATAGAGACTCTAAGTATTTCGAAGTCTAGAAGGTCGACTAAATAGAAGACGCAGACGAGCTTCTAAGCCCTTAGATTTCACAAGTAGCTCGAGAAAAGGCACGTTAGTATTTATTAACCTTATAGTCCTTACCAGTTCTCTCTCTATCTAGTTCTCTTTTAGCTAGTCCGTTAGCCTCGAGGAGGTTTCTTCTACTAGGCAAGACCTATACTATAGATAATATTATAAGGCGGGTTTTATTCCCGAACAGATCAACTATAATACCTATAGGAGGGAATAATAGCGGACAGAGTAGTTTATCAGGAGGACTAGGCTTCGGAAATTTTAACTAGAGGGGAGGTCAGCCTCCGTTTACTCCCTAGTAATATAGAGCTCCTTAGAATCTAGGGAACTAATAATAAGGAAATGGCGAGATACCGCAGGCCCCTCCTAGTGTCGATACTGCACTATATAACGCTATAATTCAAGCTATACGAGCTACGGTGCCAGAAGCGGTAAATAATACTCTGGCAAGTTATAATCTACACAAGTTCCGAGGTCCAGTTAGACCCCTAGGACTACTAGGCCCTACCGGAGAACCTGGAGAAGCTGGTTAATCGAATCAATCTAGTAGTAGAGCTTTCCGTACCTATGAACTTGGTTTCTTTTACCCGGATTATCCAGAGTCTTAGGGTACTAGTAATATCGTACCGAATCCTAGAGAATTAATCTTCCGAGAAGTCTATACTTTCTATAGTTATACCTAAGACTTTACTATTATAAAAGGCGAAGAGGTAGTAAGAAAGAATCTAAATAGTTACTTCCGCGGGGCGGCAGCAAATTAGTAGCTTAAGATTCTTTCCCAGGACGAAAAGGATACTATAATATAGCTACTAACCGGCCTCTAACGCCAAATCGCTAGGTTATAGGATCATTTCAAGATTACGATATCTACGGCTTTAGAAGAATTAAGTCGATAGTCCTATACTTCGAGGGATACGAGTAAATAAAACGACCTATCGGTATACGTCTAGAACGTATCCAAATATATAGTATAGGCTGGGATTACCAAAGAATATACATAGGCTATATAGGCATGGAATTACCTTGATATAGAATTCTAGGCTATGATTCCTCCTCTAACTACGAATATAACCCTCTAAGAATTCATTAAGCAGCTAAAGAGTAGGAAGGAAATATAGTATCGAATATAGTTACAGAAGGAGTAATAGTATAAGGATACTTAGAAGGAAATTAGGGAATATAAAAAGGATAGGGATAATTAATACGAATATTCCAGTAAGGAGAAATTCTTACCGCCGGGACAGCAAGGTAGGTACTCTTTATTACTATATTATCTATAGTAATATTAGTAGCGGCCTTTTTAGCAGAACAGACTGATAATAGGAGGATTTCCTCTGTAATACGGATATTAGTAGCTAGGATAGCCTTTTTATTCTAATCTATTTCAAGCGCCTTATACTCAGCCAGCTTATATTACTAATATATAGATAATATAACTACCTTAGTAGGCTTCTAGTTAAGCCGCAGGCTAGAACCAGCCTCTAAGAAATACGTTTCCTCCTCTAAAGTAACCCCTTATAATTACCGCCAGAAATATATAGCTAAATTAAAACCTTTATACCGCGAGTTAATAGAATTAGAACTATAGAAACCGTAGTAGACGCCTGTACTACCCTCTGAGGCAGTATAGCTATAGTAATCGAAGCTACGGCAATTAGAATTACGGTCTACCAGCACTCCTAATACAGCCGGTCTACTTTAGTTAGGAAGTCTACTATAATAACTCCTAGGATAAAAACTACGGGTATAGAGTAGACGGAGCTACCGAAGGATATCACGCAGGTACGGATTATAATCCTCAAGATCCCTATAGCTACTATATAGGCACTAATAAGAACTTCTATAACGCCTAAGAATCAGTCCCTCCCGAGGAAAAGAAGGAGTTAGAAGACGTCGATATAGGATTCGTAGTAGTCTTATACTATATCTCTACTGGTAAGATAGAGTATCGTTCCGTATATCGTCACTATAAGGCAGATTTTCCTTCAAATAATCTGCTTTATATATACATTAAGGCGAAAATATACCGCTGCACTAAGGCTTCTGCGAAGAAGTCGGTTAATCCTATACCTACTAAAGAGGTACTAGTACTATTAATTAACCTAGTATTATAACTAACGAAGGTAATTAATAAAGGCGAGGTAATCGAATCCGTAGTACCCCGGTCATCTCTTAATGGCCTGTCTTTCCGTTTATAGCACTACCTTACTAGATAAATTACCTTATCCCCGAATACTCCTTATAAGCCGGGATATCTTGATATAGGATACCTAATAACTATAATCGATCGCACTTTTCTGAAAAGGCGAATTCCTACCTTTGAAATAAAGGTATATAAGTTACCTATTACGCTACGCGGGATCGGCTTAAATAGACATACTATAGCCGAATAGACTACCCTCGACTTCTATATAGACGGAGAATTAGAAGTAGGAGACTCGGTTACGATTAAAATCACCTGAGATTTCTATATTATAGATAATTTGAAGGCAAATATACTTATCGGAATAGACGTCCTAGGATCTAAACAGGTTACTATTAACCTACTATACAATAAGGTTATCTTCAGGAGCTGTAATAACGTCTTAGTTCCTATTTAGACTACCGCTAGAGACAATATCCGTATTCGTCGCGTTATATACTCCGAACAATATTAGGAAGTTCTACCGCGGTCTATAGCTCAGGTTACTATAATAGTTAGAGGTAATATATAATTACCTGACAGAGATTTCCTCTTCGAGCCTTATACTACAGGTATATATACCTATTTTATTAACTCTAGAGTCGACTTTATAAACGTTCGAAATAAAAAGAATACGCCTCTTATTATTAGTTGTTAATAATATATAGGCTTAGTAGTAGAGTATAAAGCGGAAGAAACCTACCCTATTAACCTAGACAATTATTCGTTAGTAGCGAAGACTATATATAGCGAAGAATCCGTAGTTTCCGAATTGACTAAGATACTAGATCTAAGGCCGGCAATTATACGAACTTATATTGATCCTACTATAGAAACGAAGCTTGCTAATAGTATTACCATCTATAGCAAAATAGAAGATATCTCCGCCATTTAGAAGCTTATAGAGGAATACCCTCGAATCTAGGAAGATACTAGAGATATAATCGACCTCCCGGAATCTGAATAGCTGACTGTTCCTGTTATAATAAATTAGTAATCTTCTAACGCTAAACTCGGTAATAAGGTATATCCTCTTAGCCCTAATACCCGGGCCCTTATCGACGAAAAGTTCGATAAGATATATAAGTAGAGAAAGATATCGTAGTCTACTAAACCTTTACTATTCGCTTTCCTAGTATTTATTATATAGAAAACCGTCTATAAAGGTCTAGAAAAGACTCCGAGGCGGAAGGGACACGTTATAGTCGATATTCGTAGACTTAATAAAATCACCGTCTCTAATAATTATCCTTTACTACTCTAAAGCGATATTATATTATCTATATAAGGATATACTTAGATTAGTATCGTCGACTATAGCGGCTAATTCCACCTTTTCTTAGTTAAGAAGGAAGATCGGTATAAATTTATAGTCGTCTTGTATCGAGGGGTAGAATACTATAATATCGCCGCTATAGGTTTTAAAGGATCGGTTCCTTATATCTAGAGGAAGATAGATAATTTCCTTCGACCATACCGATACTTCGCGAGATACTATATAGATAATATAGTTATTTTCTCTCGATTAATAAACGAATACCTATAGTACTTAAAGATTATCTTCTCTCTATTCGCGAGCCTAAAGATTATACTTAAACTGAAGAAGTCTTACCTTACTTACCCTTCTATTATACTACTAGGATAGAAGGTAGATAGTTTCGGTATAACTACTACTGCAGAGAGAGTAGCAGCTATTAAGTATATTCGTTTCCTAGATACCTTACAAGTACTAGAGACTTATATTAGAATAGTAAATTAGTTATAAAGTAATATCAAATACTTTACCTAGATTGCCGAGCCTCTCTAGTATTATAAGACGGAGTTATTAAAGGGCTCCCTAGCGAAGGGTAGGTATATATATAAGGCGTACTTATAGAACGCAAAGTTCGTACTAACCGAAGAGGAATTAAATTCATTTAAGATGCTTTAGAAGGCCCTAACGTCCGAAATATACCTATATTATCGGGATCTATCCCGTTAACTATATATAGATATTGATATATCCAAGAAGTACGGTATTAGTATTATAGTATACTATGTCAAGGGAGATCTATAAGGTAATTCCTTCCTAAGGGCTAATGTTTAGCCTATTCTATTTCTATTAAAGCTTCTTAACTCTACTAAAGCTCGGTATTGGCCTATAGAACTTGAAGTTACCGGTCTTATTTGGACTCTAAAGAAGATTCTATACCTATTAGTACAGGTACCGATAAAGAAGGTTATTATTTTTACTAATTATTTAGTAACTATAGATATCTCCCGATAGATATCCTTGTCTTCGTCCTCTTCTAATAGGATGAATTTATACTTAGTCCGAGCTTCCTAATATACTTTACAATTCGACTTAGATATATATTAGAGACCTAGAAAGTAAAATATAGTTCCTAATACCCTATTAAGACTACTCCGCAATAAAGAAGAAAAGGTAGATATAGATTCACTAGGGGTACTCGATAAGGTGTTTACCTATAATATAACCTTTACCGAGATATTAGAAGACTACCGGAAAAGGCTTATAGAGGCGTATACCGAGGACAAGAAATAGTCTAAGATTATAATCGCTCTCTCCGGGGAAAAGGATAGACTAGAGAAGCTAGATCCTAGAAGCACCGAGAATGATATCTAAGTTCCCAACATCCAATTCTTTCTACAAGATAGTCTTATCTACTACAAGGATAGTTTCAATAACCGGGAACGACGAGGAAGGTACTAATAATCACTACAAGATTAAACGTCTACTTGACCGAAGAGAGAGAAGGCTTCCTGGTTATAGAAAGCGAATAGTAACTAAATACCTAGTCAAGTAGAAAGGATAGGGACCCGTCTAGAACAAGTAGTATAGTATCGATAACTTAGCAGACGCAAGAGAGCTTATCGAGGAATACGAAGAAAAATATAGACCTTAATTAGTACGAGGCTACTAAATAAAGTCTCGAAAAGAATCTAAAGGAAAGAGATAATAAAGCGTAGCTTAGAAGAAATCCTGAACGCTACCTTTCTTTCTATACGCCGATAAGTATTACTTATTAGTATACTATCAAGCTGGATATTAAACGTAGCGGGTCTTACTAAAGGCCCGGAGTATCATTTAGGACAACGAGGACGTTAACTAGCTTTCTAGTAGGGGCAGAAGAATTTATATCTAGCTATAACTCCAGTATAAGCAGTAGTATCTAGCTATAACTCTAGTATAAGTAGTAGGTATCTATATAGCTCTAGTATAAGTTAGTATAAATATTTCGGGATTAATAAAGCCGAATAAGTGATATAAAAGCGGGGGCTATAGAGATTTTTTCGGTGGTAATTTTCACGCCTTCATCACGGTATAGTAATACGCTTGGTTTTGTTTCGCGAAGATTATAATATCTTACCTTACTTGACTTACCTATACCCTATACCTTTTATACGCGATATCGTATTAAACGTAACCTATATCTTTTCCTAAATACGAATTCGAGCTACGAGAAGACCGCACGGAAGAAAAGGATATAGAGGCTAAGTTTATTATTCCTTTACCCTTATATAATAGCTTCTAGGGTATACCTTTTAAACTAAAAGATTATTATTACACTAAAGCTATTTCGTAGTACTACCTATCTAAAGACGATAACGCGCGGTTTATTCTTAGCGGATTACCCTCTATTAATAAGCTATTAGAATATCTATAACGCTAAAACGAGGAGACTGTTAGGTCAGGATTTAGACCTGATATTAATTAGATCGTTGGAATAATTAATATATATATTATTCCGAGGTACCCTATTACCGTAAACGCTAAGCTTCTACCTATTATTATAGAACCTAAGGAGCTAGTATATATATTATAGAATTTTATAAATAATCCTTTTAAGGTAACTTTTAGAGAACTTATTAGTCCCTTAGCTTGCCCTATCAACGAAAACCTATATATAGAGCTATTTATTTACCCGGACTTATACTAAGGTCTTGACCTTTACACCCCCTAAATTAATTATATATATTTTCTATAGCTAGTACTATAGTATACTAACTACCTGAATCGACTAGAAGAGAGGCTAGATCTAAAGAGGGAGCTCGACGATCTCTAGGATACTCTAGTCCTTCCTTTCCGTAAGCCTACTAGTCTATTTATTCGCTTTAATTTACCTGCCCTTAAGATCCTCCTTAGCGATAACGATTCCCCTACTTTAATAAAGCTACGCTCTAGTATTCTAGTATATACCTACTAGAAAGAAGGAGGCAGGGACTAGATAGGCGATCGGAAGGTTAACGACCCTCTACTTTATAACGAGCCTAATTATAATATAATAGTAGACGAATCTATATAGCCGCTAACTAGTATTAATCTTTTATTACTTTAGGTAGCTAATATTACTAAGAATAAAGTAATCTCTCGGATAGAGCGCTATAAGAGATAGCCTACGGTCTTCTATTTAAGGGACTCGCTGCGTTTAGAATAGACGAATCGTAGCTAGGTAGTAAAGCGTTACGATAGTAAGATAGAAAAATAGGTCTATAAGGTTCTATTCGGATATATATAGATATATAGAGATAAAGGAGAGTAGTTATATAATATAGACTAGGAGGATTTTACTAGGATAAAGGTATATAATAAGTATACTATTATTAACGGCCGAGTCTATAAAATTTAGGCTATACCGGGTAAGGCTACGGAGACGGCTTTAAAGTTAAAGTGTAAGGGAGGAAAAAATATACCGGGCCTACTACTAAAGTATTAGAAGGTAGAGATACTACTAAAGGAGTTAGTAACCGAGATAAAAGGAAAGGGCGAGAAGACTATACTAAGGAAGGAGCCTATATAGGAGCCTACGCAGGAGCCTCTACTACCTCTAAAAAATACTATACCCGTAAAGTAGAAGCTGAATATAATTCTTATTAATAGCGATGAAGATAAAGAGGAGCTACTACTAGATAATAATATAAAGGATAAGCTTATTACTACCCTAACTCTAGATAATAAAAACCTTAAGAAGAACTTATATATTGCGGAAGGAAAGATAGTAGCTATAGCGTAGCTGCTTGAAGGATTTTATAAGGTATTTAACAGCTATACTAGACGTATATTCAAGTAGAGTAGGATTATTATATACTAGAAGTTATTTATACTATAGACGAAGGTTCCTATATAAACTTTAAAGGTCTAGGGCACTTTTAAAGCTGTAAAGAATGAAATAGACGAGCTTATAGATAATCGGGTATACTATAATAGTATCGCTAAACGTGTCAACGACGCTATTATTCTTTTTACCGATGCTTTCCCTACTATATCGCGTGTTACCTTCTATAATAGTTTATTTAAGAGCTAGAGACAAGCTCCTTTAGAGAACTTCGGGAAGCTGGTAGAAGACGGTGATATCGAGCTTAATACTTGAGCGGAGCTATATATTACCGAATAAGCATAGCTGAAAAAAGGTATAGTACTAATACTCTACCTATCGATGTTTTTATTCCTGAGAAAAGGCACGGTACTAATACTCTACCTATCGAGTTTTCATTCCTAATAACGGCGACCCTGAATGATATCGCCTACTTTTCTTTATAATAGCGGCCCCGGATGATAGTCGGCTCGTATAGAATCTCGACCTGGTAATACGATCCTCTTGATGTATAGAGCTTTTTCTAGCTTCTTCTAGCTTCTTGATGCCTCGTGGGCGAACGGCATCTTTCGGCGGGGGCAACTGTTATGGTTACTGGATTAGTAAGCGCTTGCGCTTGCCTTATGTATTTCTTCCGCTCAGTAGCTAGAAAGAATCAACAACTCATTCAACCCTAATAAATCGTTCATTGTGATTGCTTTCCGCGTTGCATATTTCATCATTACTGAGACCCTGCCAGAGTACTTCTACCAGTTTACGAAGCGAGAAGGCTTAAACAATAAATACAGAATGCTTATATTCGACGGCTATTAATCATATATTACGAATAAAGCTATCGAATTCTGTAAAGCTTATAAGATCATCCTCAACATGAGCTATGGTTATTCCGGATACGAGCCCTTCTTCTACTACTAGTCTACTGCCTCCGATAGTGTTGTAGAGCTCCAATTGGGCCGTCTGGTTATGTGATGCCCTTGAGTAGTGGCAATTGCATGAGTACATTGCTTTTTTTTAAGATGGTTGGCCTAATTAGGCTTAGCGTCTGCCGAGTAGAGGGTACTGCCGAGTAGGGGGTCAATACGAGTATAGCCTACGCCATTTGAGTTGTAGAGCCATGTCAGGGCCTTCCGCCTTGAAGCCATCCGAAGATCTGCAGGAGTGGGTCGAAAAGACGGCCATCTCAACGGGCGCAACACTCACAGTGGACATTCGACGATTGGAAATCCGAAGAGACATACAATTGCGACCTGGGATCAGTCTTGCCCTTAACAAGGTAACGGGAAAGGTTGCTGCGCTTTCACAGAAGCGTGGCCAGCCGAGGTCGAAATCATGCGCTACCTGTATGGTAGGAGAGCCCTTCACAGAATGTGTTGTTTTGCCAGGGCAGCTGACAAACAAATGTGCAAATTGTTATTATTCAAGATCTTATTGTGAATTCGCCAAAGGCAGGTGCAGAAAAATCGTGCGATGAACGCTGCTAATTGTGCCCTCAGGGCGAGTACGACCTTCACGACAATACAATTTACCTTCCAAGCAAGCATTCCTCGACACGTCCGTGTTGCAATCCGTTACTTGATTGCTTTCTATGCGATTCCAGAAGCCTGTTGCTAGCCGTTCTTTGTCTGTTTTGGCCATATATGGGGCCCTGAGGGCCCCCATTAGCTAGACATCCTTCCCAGCCTATTGCCACATTGCAACAGTCCGTCAATGAAGCGGAGGACGGAACGTCATTTCCTCCATCCCAGCAAGCTACAGATCCCTTCTCGATACCGGCAGAGAAGCGAAAGAACTAGGAAAGCAATGAACCAAAGGAGGCATTGTCGATCGAAGCTTCGTTTCCTCCCTTGAAACGCCCGAGATACCAGCAAGTTGATAATAAATTAAGACTTTCAGTGTCAACCTCTAGGACGCTGAAGTCAGTCAAGGAATATTAAATCTTTGGCGATTTTGCTCTACCGCATCCTTCCAATCTCGAATTACCTGAGGCATTACGAGATCTAGCATTGGATTGGGAACAAGCATTCAAGAATTTCAACGACCGTGATTTCTTAACCATCCAGAAGCCAATAGTTGATTTGAACCAGGCATTCAAAGAATTTCAAACTCTTGAGGTGCGAACTTGGACAGACATTTGCCGACAGCCTGGTGCCAGCGAATACTTCGTCCAACCTTCGGGCATGCTCGACAGCCTTCTTGCCCATCATCTGCATCAACCCTCTATGACGACAACCAAGCTGAAAGACGGAGCAACCGCAGATAGTAGCAATGGCTGCATCAGGATGATAATGAACAACGGGTACAAGCAGGGAGAAACTCTGATATTTGATCATCTCCACCGACGCTCCAAGAAGTCAGATGGAGTGAAAACCTACCCCCACGAGATCTTGCAATGCCACGAAGGTTTCACGCGACAGATCTATGAATCTATGACAAGCCCGGTAGTCATTATCTACGGGCAGACGGTGCAAGAAAGAGTATTACGCCACATGCAAATCGAGCACACCATATTCCCTCCCTGGGATCGAGCAGACGGTGTCTTTCTCGTCCTGTTCCACGAGAAAAGCTTTAGCAACGCTGAGCCAGGTCACAAAATTCGCCGAATTGGGCTGTTTGCTAGTCATCCTCAACGTTTGTTCTACGAGCCGCAAGACAGTCCAATCGCACAAATGCAAGACAAAATAATTGGCATTGCCACGGAAATGGTACCAGGCGCCGTACCCGTAATCGAGAAATATTACAGCAAGAAGAAATGGCTATCCAACAATGTGACGACATTGAAGTCGTTTGCACAAATCAACACGGACATTCCGTTGGATGAAATGACTTCTCTGCAAGATCTGTCACTTTCAACCAGTACCACGGGACCTGAGCCGACGAAACGGTCGTCCTCTCTCTTGCGTCCTGTTCTCACATTCAGCGAGTGCCCACATAGCGTCAAAACCTTACTGGATGAGGTTCTTCCCTCAGCTATTCAGGCACTACGAAGTGACAAGAGTGAATGGAAACACTTCTCGGATGTACCAGCAGACGTACTGAAATGGTTGGAGGTCGTCAAGCAGTCGGTATTCCCGAATTTCGAAATCATAGAGTTAGAGGATATTTCAAAGGCGCTAGATCAGACACTCTTCAAGTCAAACGTTCATGGAAATGGCAATCTGTCAAACAAGAAAGCCATCCTTAAGCTGATGTTGGCACAACAGGAACAGCTTCAGGCGACAAGCGGGAACTATCCAAACCTCTTCTTTGTGAGACTTGAAGCATCTGAGGTCAGCATCAAGTGTCAGAAGTGTGCAGAGCCGTTTCCAACGGATGAATCTCCAAGATGGGCAACCAACCGACCAAACTACTATTACATGAAATTGGTAAGGTGCCATTCAAAGACTTGCAACGGTGCGCAGAGGTTTGGAGTGCCGGTTGATCCAGATATACCCTACCTCAGTGCCAAATCTGGGTCTTGCTCGCAACTATTGCAGACCGAGGCCAGACTGTCAACTGTGGATCTACGGCCATTCTTGACACAAACCAAGGACACTGACATTATTATAGAGAGCTAGTGTATCCGATGCAAGGAACGCACGAGAACTTCTAGAGGAGGAAACAAGTACGTTGATATCTTTCCAAGGTGGACCGGTGGAGCAGGAAACCTTCTCTATGTTGAACGAGAACCAATATGTCTCTTTTGCAAAGAAAAGTACGGGCAATCTGGCAGATTTATCCCGATAAGCGAAAGCATTAGGTCGATCTATCCAAAGAGGTTGAGAAACTTCGTGACGCTTTTCAGTCGTTACAATATCACTTTGCAAAGACTTCTTCTAGAACAACTATTGCCAAGTTTGAAGGAGCCAAAAAGCGCACCTAGATATCGATGAGGTATACCATCCACAGGGGAATGTATTGTTTACGAAAATCACAGCTGAGTTGTAGTTTCAAACTACGAGCCTAATAGGTTTTGCCGGACTCAAGATAGGAGAGGATCAGACTCAGGTGTCGGAGTGATGCGGGACGTATGCGAGTAGTGTACGAATCGAATAACCTACCTAATGATATCGACTGATCGCTGAGGGAAGGGAACTCCTTCCATCAGCGATGGCATTCTACGGCTAAGGCTAAATACAGCCCCCCATCCGCTAAATGCAGCCCCCTTCCGAGCTAAATACAGCCCCCGACTTAAAGTTTAGGGAATTGCCCCCGGAGGGCCCTTAGAGGAACCCTTAAAGTAGCCCCTAGAACAACCCTTAAAGCTCCCCCAAAGTAACATCCGGAATAATACCCGGAACAATACCCGGAATAGCCCCTAGAAAGGCCCCCAAAAAAGCCTTTAGGGCTGCCCTTAAACTTTCGAAGTTTTCTTTCAAAAACCCGTGAAAATCTATCAAAATTCACCTTTGAAAAGCACACTGAAAATCTACTTTAAACCTTGGAACCCCACTTGGAAGAGCTACTTAACTGTTTATTGTTTTTCCGCTTCTACAGGACTTCTTTCAAGGAAGATTCAGGGAAGGGGCTGTATTTAGCCTGATGGGGGGGACTGTATTTAGCCTTAGTCCATTCTACATTATCTAGTGTCACGTGACCTCGGCTAGCCTGAGCTCCTGTGGCATGACAGTGCCCGTCTTGAAGTGAGATTATGAAAATTCCCGACCCGTTAAGCTGTAATAATGAGAGAGCGCACAAAGCAAAAAAATTTAAGTCAGATTTGAACCCAGCCTCTATTAATCTATTAGTCATAAATTCGACCTCACGAAATATTTCACCTACGATTTGAACAGACAACCTTTCGATCTGGAGTCGAACGCGCTACCGTTGCGCCATGAGTCCCTGTTGTAGGGATTTTGACAACGTATATATATAATCATCATAATTACTGGTGCCCCCTAACAAAGCCTCTTCACTCGTCAACTTGCCAAGTCTACTACCGGCCACTTTCCAATGCGTACCGCTTCGCCCGGTTATTGGCATATGAAGACCTTCTGTCAAGGGACGTGAATCTCTAGTCCGAAATGTCCTATATTTAATTACTAATTTTAGGCTAAGGACTACTACGTGTATAAGAGGCTAAAATATTGAGCTACTCTTGCTGCATATATCGGTAAGCAACGACGTCCCCCAGTGACCCTCTGAATTGATATCACTTCGGTGCCATTAACACGCTACAGGAATCGAAAGAAGAGCCCCAGTTTGATGTAGTTACCCCAGGCGACGACAGAGTCTTCACCTGGATAAACATCAAGACAGGGACTCCATAGATCTCAAGGTGTCTGTTGTGGTGTGACCCAGGGCCATACGATACTCCAGGGTCTTTCCCGACCTCGAGGTTGTAAATCCCTAGGGTATTTGATCGCACCAAGGTAAGACGAAACCCTAGGCTTGCTGAAACCCCTAGGACGTGTGGCGCGCAGGGGAACTGCGTACCTCGGGGGCTCTGACCAGTGTAAGGGAAGTTTCGCCTATCAATGCCCCAAGACCTCCCTCATCCCTAAGACCCGTCCGAAACAAGACCCCCAGGTCTACAAGGCCCATAGGATTCAGGACGACATCTTGATTTAGCAGTGACCCCAGGCTCCTTAGACCCCGAGGTATGTCACTAGGGTGGCTTTCGAATCCTTGGGGTATCAAGGTGTCTCTAGCCACCGGTCCCCGTTCAAGGATTTTGTGCTTGGAAATCCCAGTTGATGCCCGAACTCAGGTTCCGTAGGGAAGACCTGTCATGGCAGGTTCAGTAGGGCAATATTGCTGAAGGTCTAAGATTAGCCCCCGCATATGGCTTTTCCAAGCCTTGGCTGCTAAATGTAGCCTCATTTGGCATTTTTTGATTCGTGGCTCCGCCATGAACCTCAAACTTTAGCAGCCGAAGGTGTCCTGCGCAGATTCCCACAGGAAATCTGGAACAACGCTCTCTCTCGTATGTCGGCGGCCTCTCGTGCAGATCTCTACTTTCACAGCTTTTCTTGATGCCGGAGTGGAGAACAGTCGTCGACTTGTGGAGTCTGATCTTTCGCAACTACGCACGGTGAGAAAGGTCACGAAAGAGAGAGGGAAAGCACCTATCCTCTTTGACAGTTCATGAGCGGTCGCCAGGAGAAAATGGCGGAAACCTTGTCTTGATCTATGGTGAGCGCAAAATCAGACACGAGTGAATGCGATCATGTGATAGACGAATTCGTTTCGAACATTTTCGAACCCTACACCCAGAGATCATACTTGGCCAAGTGCTCTGATGAACAACACGGGATTTCAAAGGTTACATTGAAGGGTGAATGCGTACGGAGCGGCATGCGCCGTTTTTGGTTTCCTGCATTCTCGAACCATATCATGGGTTCCACGTTCGACGGTCTACGCACCATTCCGAGCGGGAAGACTTGGACGGATGAACGCCGAAAAGAGATCACTAGGGGAGGCGAATGTTACTGGACACGGGAGCCCGCTTTGGAACATGACCGGGACAACATGTTGGGCTTGATAAAGAAGAAAGATATTTCCTGTTTGACAAAATTCGGGGCGGTATAGGAAAGGCGATCGCCCACGTGAAATCGTCGAAACCATTCCGAATAGGAGACTACTGGTATCGAAGAATATCAAGCCTCGATGCTCAATACCGAAATCTGCAGCCTGCGCAAAAGCAGACATCCGATAAGTTTCGGCGGCAGGCTTGCCAAGCTATTCAAGCCCTGTAGCTTTCTCTGTATAGAACACGCTACGTGTCCGACGGCAGTGATCGAAGCTGGACTGCCGATAAGCCTGCCAAAACCACCGGAGCTGCAGGTCTTAGCGGTGAAAGCAGGAACTGCGCCCCTCTCACGTCTATAAAAGGCTGCCTGCTCCCCCAGACGCTTTTCATCCTTTTCTCTTTCGAGTTCCCTAACTCCTGATTTCGCAGGAATTACGCCCCTGACCTTGCCTTTCACCTCTAAGCTCGGGCCAATTCACTCATTTGAACTCTCGCCGGATCGTTTTCTATAATCGCCTGCGTCAATTGATGACGACATCATACAGTCCCTTTGGGATTGGGACGACGTTACTTGTAATAATCCTTCGCTGACGAGCAGAGATCGAAGCGAGCCTTGAGAGGATGCGTACACAGGACCAACCCCCGACGAGTCTGACGAATCAAATGAAGAACAGGCCAAGGCCCAGCAGATTCTCTCTGTCGCTTCGATTGAGCTGCGGGACCCGCCCAGGGTCTGGCAAACAACGGACGCGGAGAACTCTCCAAGCTTGTCCGACCGCGAAAGGCATTGTTCCTTGACATGCAAGGAAATTCTGAAAGCCACGAGGGCCTTGCTCAGGCCGTCGAGAGCGCGCATATCGGACTCAAGGATCGGCACGTCGACGACAACACTAGGGTCTTCAACCTCAGTGGCTCAGAGAAGCCAACCGACGGCCCTGAGGCCTCTGAAAGCTGGATCAGTTCTGACAAGGTGGTGAAGCTCAGGAGAACGATCTTGGCAGCTGCGCTCAAGAAAAGTCTCCCGCTCATAAGCCCCAATCACTTAGTGGAAATCCCATCGCCTCTATTTTGACTGCAGGGCCACTGGGCGATAGACGAAGCGTCAGCGAGAACAACGACCCGCAAAATGACCTGCCCATTGCAGCTGAGTCTGAACCGCAATCCCGAGCGGAGGAGGAAAAAGATCCGTCTGCCAACGGCGTTGGCTCGCCGATAGGAGGTCAAAAGGAAAGAGAGGACAGGGACGCCGAGGGAGACTCCACCGACGACGATGTCGTAGAGGTGGCGGCTTTTTCGGAGAGCGATGGCGTGAGAGTCTTGGTGCCACCACTACAGAAGAGCAGACCGAATATTGGCTCTGGTGGCAGCACCAAAAGGAAAGACGATAGAGAACAGTCTAGGTCAAGTATAGGTAAGTTACTTGCCTCTTCTCTTGGGCTTCCTCTTACACGGCCCAGGAGATAATAGCCCACGACGATCCAAAAAGCCTCGCTTAAACCTCAGCTACGAACAACCAAGCGTGAAACTGGAGAAACAATTCAACTCACTGCAGGACAAATTGAGCAAGTTGCAGGGCCAAACCAAAAAAGAGCTCGCGGGTATTGAAATTCGTCAATTGGAACTTTGAACACACAACACCAATTGACGACGAACATCGAAAACTTCCGCACAGAATTGCGGAAGGAGGTTGAGAAGTTCCGGACAACGAAGCTCGTTGAAGAGTGGTTTACCTTTATGACCGAAGGTTACGGAAAGCGCCTAGACTCTACAAAAGAAGACTTAAATGAGCTCCGGAAAAGTTTGACAGGGGCCGGATGCGCTCTCGAGGAGACAACGTTCTGAAGGTTGCTTGCGAAATCCACTGCTAATGCAAAGGAGGTCAGATGCGGTGGTTTTCGCGGTCCCTCTGACGACTGATTACGCGAAGCGTGCTAGTGGGCTAGGACTCCTTGTTTCTTCAGACAGATTTTGATCGATCTACCTGTGCCTGATTTCGAAACATCTGCATAATTCTTGTCCTCCTTCCTTAGAAAGCCTGTGATAGAGGCGAACGTAGCATTGAACACATTATGTGTGAAGCGCGCGGGTAATACAGGTGCTTTCGCAAGCCTTCTACTGCTGTATGACCATCAAGTACTTCTGAGGTTCTCCTGGAAGAGAATACCTGTGACAGAAAATGCTTCATCGCAAGCTCCTTCGCACCGGCGCCGATCGTTGGTGTAGACCGCCCTGGTGCATGGCCACTCAAAGCGTGCCTCCCGTGTCTGTCCGCACATGACAGTTAGTTGCGGCGGAGATAGCCGCATTCAGATGCGTCCTAATGAGGCTCGGTGCGTCCTATTGAGGCCCGCCAGACTGCGGCAACATGGCCTTAGGCCGCGTGTTGTCGTTGTTCTTCGTTCCAATCCACCGATTGCGAAGCTCGAGTCGTTATGAATCTCACTTGCTGCATGATCGTGGTCATCGCCGTTGCCCATTCGCTTCCTCATGAGTGCCCAGTCATCATGGATCCGCTGGCTTTCTCGTCGCAAACCGCCAATGCCATTTCACTTACCACCAGCGACTCCAGCATCGGTGATGACGGGGTCTTCATTGTGTCCATCACTAATCTACACCGGGATCGGGTTTCTTTATTGCTCTAAGCCAATCGTGACGCCTTTCTAACGATTCGCGTTCCGATTTTACAAAAAGCGTCGTCGACCGAGTACTTTTTTCCGACTAGGTGGGCTGGCCGCGTTATTATAGGCCAGGATTTCGAGCTTGATAGAAATAAAATCGAGACTAGCTTTGTCCAGTCTCCCGATATAGATATGAGTTTCGTCGATAGATTCTCGGTGCCCATCGTTCGCCACCACCAGCTTTCTGAGTTGAGAACGCGAGAAGGTCCGAGATGCCTTGATGAGTGGGGGGGCAGCGTATTCCACCTGGAAGGAAAGGACAACGTTGCGTAAAGGCCCGGATTGCGGGGAAATACGTAATACGTATGCAAATGGTCCATAATTGTGATAGAAAAAGAAGAATTCGAAGACCGAATTGGAATTGGCTTCTACGGCTATTTTAGTCGCTATTTTTTTCCAGGTTTTTATTGGAAAACGATTTATTTGGGGGTTTATTGGCCCTAAAATAAACGTTGCGACGTTAACGCCCAAATAGACTGTGACTGCCTAGCGCCATTGACGCTCCGCTATCGGTATAGGGAATGGAAAGACGTAGGATAGCTATTAGGGTTTCATGTCTCCCCGCCGGAAACGAAAGGAAAGAAGAACTGAATTCTGCCCTTCCAATGGAGGGCAACCCCGAATTATATAACGGGCATTGCTAAGTACGCAATCCCACGTGATTAATTACATGGCCAAGCCCGACGTCTTAGCGCCAGCGCTAGCGCCATTTCAATAGATATACAGCATTGCCAGTGCTAAGACCTGACAGTTGGTTCTCGTGGAAAGGCATATGGGATCACAGCAACAATATAGTCAAATCAGCAGCACGAACGGTCTCGTTTAAACTTGCAAGAAACCGATGGCCACAACGAAGGACGAGAAAACAGAAAGTGGCTGAGGGGGAGCACGGGAGAGCAGCAAGGGAGCACAGGGAAAGCACGAGGGAGCAGCGAGCGAACACGGGGGAGCATGAGGGAGCATCGAGGGAGCAGATGGACGAAACGGGCCTTAGCGCGCGAGCAGAGCGACGAGGCCTCAGTCAGTGGGCGGTCACGTGTTGCCTTAGGTTCGGGGAAACTATATATATATATATATATACATGTCGAGCTTAGGATTAGAGATAACTTGTTTTTATTCGAGAGTAAAAAAGCAGGACCGCTTTAGAGGGAGCACCGAAAGGGGCAGGGGAAAGCATCGAGGGAGCAAGAGGGAGCACACTACAGCTAGAGGGCTGTGCAAAAGCGCAGCGCCTGAGATAGGCTCCCCAGCCCTCGGCTTGAGTTGCTCTCGCTGCTTTTCAATATTTTAAGCCTCGCTTGCTGCCAACTACGTAGAACACCGATGGCTTAGCCCCAAGGCTTGCGACATTGGCAAAAGGAGTCAAGAGCTGCTGCAGGTCCAATAAACGATTGCGCTCCCTCCCGAAGGGGTTACTGCGGATAGCGGGCTACCCGCCAGCTAGACCTTAGAACCTTGGCGGGGGATTCAAATATCTGCCCACCCCCCCCGCTTTGATCATTAATCAGTCTTTCTTCCTATACAGTGGTCACCTTGCGGTGGCCTTTATACCTCCCCCTGAACTCCACACTGCTATATAATTCCTCAGCCAGCTAGATAATCTAGTGGCTAACATCTTGGCGCTTATCTCTAATCCACCGTAAGGGCTTCCTCCAAGAAGGCTGTGCCAGCTTCCATCCGTGCCTTGTCTGAATTGCCTTCCGTCATCAATTTCCAGTTCCCATAGGCCGTTGCCAGTGTTCTCATGAAATACACCTGAGTACAATGGCAGAGGCTGTCGGTCTTGCCTTGGGGGTCGCTGGACTCGCAGGCATTTTCAATGCTTGCATGGAAGCCTTTTCGCTTTTCGATGCCAGCCGATCTCATGGTAGAGATTTTGAAATAATCATGACCAGGCTGGATATTGAGAAGACTCTCCTCCTGCAGTGGGCCGAGCGAGTCGGTCTCCTGGAAAACTGGAACAACGGTCCAGGCCATGACAACCGATTGAATCATCGACAAACTCATTCCGCAGTCGTAAATGCGCTTAGTTGCGTACTTCACCTTCTTACGGATTCCGAAAGACTACGTTCCGAGTATGGGGTTATATTGAGCTCCCCGACGCTAGATCCTCCTCAGGGCGTGGGAGTTGAAAGTTCGAGTGGAATAAGGTCTTTTACGAGCTCTTACCGGCAACTCCAAATCAGGATGGGAATAAGACAAGATAACGTGGGCCATCGCTTAAGGACTAAGTGGGCCATTCGTGACCGAGAAAGGTTCTCTTCTCTGATCAACGAGCTTAAAACCTTCGTCCAGTCTCTCAATGAGCTATTACCCGCCCCAGAACACCATCAACGACTCCTTGTCGAGGACGGAATTGAAAGAATTGCGCAAGATCTTCGTAGCCTACGTCTGGTCCAAGAAGCTTCTGCAAGAGATCACCGTGACTGGTCAGAGGCGGCGAGTATCCGTGCGGATGCTAGTGAGATGGGCATGGAAGGTTCGCAACGTATCGAGGATTGGTTGCATGGTACTCAAGAGCTGCGGCAGGAGGGCTCACATAATGCGAGCCGATCAGACCATGGAGGGTTAATCCAGACTTATGACCCCGAAGCCTTCAGAATCGCCGCTACGGGCTCCACCGAGGACCTTGTTCAGCTTTACGAATCAGGTTCAGTATCAGTCACCGCCACCGACAGAAATGGTCATTCGCTATTAAGGGTGAGTTGCCAGAAATTGGGTTTGCTCGCTATGAATTTCAATCTAAGCAGGTATTCAGTATGCTCTAAATGGTCTTTGCGTCGAAAATACCCGACTTTTGTTGAGTAAGGGTTCTAATGCCAATTCCTTGGAACCACTATCACTTATACCTGGTAAGGACGAGTGTTACGTGTAAGCCTTTCATCACCTACCTTCCATGTTGAGATATATATCTTGATCTACCTTCAAGGTCCCATCTTACCTTCCTAATTTTTCTGTGCGAGCACTCCCATAGGTACGCCTCCATCCCAGCATCTTGTCCCGAAGCCACAGAGCTGCAAAGCATACTGCTTCAGAATGGCGCGGATCCGTCCCGGCCTTGTATTGGTGGGAATCTGAGTGGAGATGTCATATTTGACGATCTAGTTTGCGGCGGTGTTCTGCAGGTATCCTCGAATGCTTGAGTTTTTCATTTGTAAATTCCTGTTAACGAGTTCCAGAGCCTTCTACCACTCTACCTTTCAAGAAGCCCTAACATTGACCTCGAAAGGGTTTGTGAAGGAAGAGGTTACACTCGGCTGCTGTGGGCATGCAGCAGCATTTACGACCCTTACGGAAATAAGGTCAATGCAGTCAGATCTCTAATATATCGTGGAGCAAATGCTCGCTCTTGCTGTGAGACATTCGGTAATTCGCCTCTCCACCTGGCTTTGCTGTCTGCTAGAGACGAGACGTGTATTTTTGGCAGCGGGAAGTGGGGAGGAGATAGCCGACAATTACGGCTCATACTTACGGATATACTACGTGGTCACGCAGAAATCGGTATGCGGAATCATGCAGGATTTACTCCTGCAGACGTGGCCAAAGGATTGAAATGTGTGAAGAGCTGGAATCATGCAATGCGGGACTGTGGGTTTACTATGCATGTCATTGATGACTCTTGGGGTATCAATGGATTTGGTCAAGATTTAGACATGCAACTAAGCTTTAGAAAATGGTGGGAAGAATACCACCATTTCGACAGCTGGAGGTGCCAGCCTGACTCTTGTACTGAGCAAGACCCCAGGTTGAGGGGTTACCTGCATAGTCCGTGTCCTTGGTGGGAAGCATATTGGGATGAGTGGCTGCGATACTGGCAGTGGGATGTAAAATTCTCTGAATGGGAGGAGCTATAAACGTCAATAGTTCCTACAGGATTTCTTTTTCTACACAGCTGTCCCATTTTAGGACACCCCGTTTGTGACGAACAACCCTAGCGAACCTACAAATATGCGATAATAAAATTTCGCTTAGTATGCCTATTCCGCCCGAGTACTCTACCCTTCCTTCTGGCTGCTTTCCTATCTTCAGATAGCCGTTTAGGGTCTCATTGCACACGAAGAAGAATACAAGAAAACAGAGCATAAAGTCTGAATGAATGAATGATTAGTTTTCTTACGTCCGGAGGCCCTAGAACTCTAGGGAACGAGTACAGTTCTATCTGCATCTCTTTTCTCAATAATATCTGTTCAGGATTGAGGGATCGCCTGTGGAAGAGTGTTAATTCCCTATAGGCTTAGTGCCTTCGGGCGTAACAAATCCTTCATTCATTTCCCCACTAGAGGTGGTGCACAAATTCTTCCCCTCAAAGAAATTCCGGACATAGTATAGGCTAAAGCGTTCATAGTGGACTAGGCAGATATATATGCCGGCATCTCCAAAGCTAGGATTGAATAAGTTTTGTCGGATATATCGCAAGGGACGCTTCTCTAGAAGTTTAGGAGGCTCGGCTAGGTAATAGTAGTCACGAGCGTTGTTATGAACAAAGTGAGCAGTTACAGCCGGGTACGAGGCAGCCAATTTAGGCTCCCTAATGCTACGGTCTATCAGGGTAATTTGGTTCAAACAATAGGGTAAGAGCAAGTTTTTATTTGTTTTTATACACACTTTTGGGATCCTGCTGTAGGGAACTGAAGGTTACCCGTTAGTGCCCACGTCGGAGCGGTGTCACTCCGACGCCGTATACTTAGATAGCGATCGTTCTCTTTTTCTCCTCTTCAAGGATTAGTTCTATAATTAATCTAGACCTACCTCATACTTAGCCTTCACACTGCCTTCGTACCGTTAACGCTTGATTCCCTTTGCCAAGCCTAACACTTGATTCCATTTGCCAAGCCTAATAAAAATACACATTACAATTATTCAAAGGTGAACGTAGTAGGGGTGAATATAGGCTATTTAGAATAATTGATGAGTAAGAATATAACAGAGGTAGAAGATATTACCATGCAATTACATGACAATGAAAGATAAGAAGAGGGTTGAGCTTTTTCTGTTACCAATTCTCCAGTCAAGGCTATCACGCTCTTTGCATAGAGAATGAATTAACCTAAGCGAGTCTGGAGAGGAGCCATTCGCTATTCTTAGGAATATTTTACTCTTATCATATTGAAGGTGGCTGAGTCTAGGCAGCAGCTTTGCCTGGAATATATACGACATAGAGCTGAGTAATTATAGCCGAATCACAAGGAGCTGGAACAGGCTACCCTTACTGCTCCTCCCTACTCCCTCAGTGTTCCCAGTAAAGCGGTAATGCTCCCTTCCAAGAACGAATTGGTAATTGAGAATCCTAAGTTTAGGGTGTATAATACAGGCTACAAACGTAGATAAAACAGAGAGCCTCCATCCATACAGAACTTGAGAAGACAAGTTGCTATCAAGGAATCGTCTTATTCCCTTCGATTATACTATAAGAAGCAGGTATGCATATCTTTTACTTCCCCGCCTTCTTTTACCTGCCAGCCTGTTTCTTCTCAGCAACATACTCAAATCCTCTCCTTTTAATCGCGTCCCAGTTTATCGTAGTACTCGTTCCCAAACTCCCATCCTTAGTAAGCGCAGTAATAGCTGCTCTCACCCATGTTCTGCAAGTAAATCCAGACTGCTGGGCGACTGGGATGCTTTGTAATGTTCGCTCCAACCGCGCCTGGTCGTCGACCTTGGCAATGGTGATTTGGACTAATAGTAGGCTGGTCACCGGTCGTCGAAGGTCAACGACTTCATAGCGCCATGGAGCGATATTGTTTGGAAGCATAGTATTGATGACATGGTAGCGCTTACCGGCCTGCATCGTCTTCTCGGTCTCTTTCTTATGGCTTAGGATGAGGGCCCAAGGGTATGACGGATCTCCATATGGATCCGGGATGCCGCGTTCACAAAGGGCGATATGAACTCTGGGCTTATCCGAAGGCATGCTCGGGTGATGTACATATAATGGAGCCTAGGGATGATCAGAGTAATTGAAGTGGTGATTATAAAGGATGCAAGATCAAAACTTGGCTGAAAGATCCATCGACTGGAACGGTCAAGCAGAGAGCTCTCCATTCAAGCCCTTTAATACTAGAATTCCAGGCTGGTCCCGATGAAGCGTCTATATCTAGCGCAGGAGCCACAGTGGATCCATGTTTGACAGTCTTTCGCTTAGGCAGAGCCTTTCCATTCGTACAAGAAATTTCATGTCGAAGGCGCAAAGGCTTATCGCCTATGCTGACTATGCCATTGGCTGCTGGGTACGATCTTAGATAGATTTAGAAAATCCTCTGTTACAACCAGAGCCTGGCGCCTAGTAGCGCAACGTAGGATTCGGTACTAATCGCATACATCAGCCATCGTCGAACCGATTTCTCCGCCAAGTTAGGAGGATTGTCTCATCACTAAAACAAAGCGGCGAAACACTTAAACATAATCTTAATATAAATGAGTCTTACTGACAAGCTCTCTCCAAAGCTGACTTCCGCCAATAAATCGCTTAAGACGTTGAATATGACATAGGAGGAGACTCGGCTCCCCTCGAATGCAAGTGGTAATTTCGCAGTATTGAACGCCTACAGACTCTAGAAGCACTTTCGACGGATTTGCTCCATTCTGTGTTCGTCCCGGAATCGCTCGAAATCGAGGATCTTTTCGATCTCTGGCCTCCAGAACTCATCGGTATGGTTCACGTTCCAAGGCGATGTAAGCTCCCAATAGTCGAGGTACCAAGCAGCGCTATCCCAATCGATGATTCCTACAATCCTATCATTCTTGACTATTATGATGGAGCTGCTCAGATCGCCGTGAGTTACCACAGTCGAGTAGTCTCTGCGATTTTGTAGTCGTATCATCTCCTCAATATCAGCACTCCTTTCAAAGGCGTTCTCAGGGCTTTCTTTAAGTGGTAGGCTGATGCCGCGTCGTAGCCAGAGATGAAAGTCTTGGACTGTCGCGAAAGGTCTAAAGCTGCGCTCTGCCCCTTCTGTGTAGCGATCATCGTAAATTTTGCCTCCGTTTGGTGCCTCGATCCGTCCAGATACTGGCTGTCGGACCTCGCATAGCTCTGCCATTATTGCCTTCAACTGATTGCGTAGGTTTTCCTTCGTCTCTTCTCCAATCCCTTCCCAATAGCTCCAAAGCGTCTCCCCTCTTATATACTCCATGAGGATGTAGGTGATGCCTCTTCGGCTGAATGCACAATAGACCTTCGGGACGGGTACTGTCGTTAATTCCCGAACTACTTGCATAGAAACAGCCTCATTGAGATCAATGAGAGGGCCGCATTTCACGCAGATACTTCGAGACAGACGGAAAACACTCCATCCGATACTCTGGCCGCATCGTGTTGCGAGACGTGTGGCGCAGATGGTGAAGGCTCGGCGTAGCCTGGTGCTTCGAATGGGTTTCGCTTCTAGCAGGACGTATTTGATCGGGCTACTAGGCGACGACTTCTCTAATAACTCCTCTCTCATGCTATAGGAGCATGGAGTGTACTGATTGTGGCTCGCTTTCACAGGACAATCAAGTCCTTCCCGGCATATGCTATGCGGGATAGTGTGACGCGTCTTAGATGGCCCATGCACGTCGACGCCAAAAAAAAGTTCACACTACCCGGAAAGGTCCCGGAGCCCCCTAGCATTATGTGGTGGAATCTCTGGCGGTGCCCCTTGCACTAAGCCTAAAGCGGTTAGTGTAGTATTTCGCGCACGAAAAGTATATTTACTTTCTGCACGCGACTCCATAGATTTAGTAATAGCATGCAATGAACATGGTTCTTCTCATACGAACTGATTAGCAAGCATATATGCTAAAGCTATACGGTGCTATGGTCTTTGGGGTATACTGTAGACCTATAGGTTTATTGGCGGAGCTAGAAGCTAGTGGAATTGAAAGAATTTGGTGGTTGTGGGGTGCTATTTAGGGGCGCCTTAGGGGGCTCGTTTAGGGGTGTTGCTTATGGGGGCCCGGCCCGGAAAAACATGAACTTTTATTTGGCGTTGACGTGCCATGGTACCGCAAAACAAACGATGCCAAGCTCAGCGCTAGCCCCCGCACTCGTTTGCTAGCGCGGATTTCGTCAGAGGGACTTCTCTCCCGGGGCTCCAAAAATTCTCAATTCTTCTCAATTACTTCTTCCACTTTCAATAGCATTTGCTACCCTGCCATATTATTCTGTCTGGGATTCATGTGCGCTACGATACGTCTTCTGCCCCCTTCAATAGGACCAGTACTCGAGCTTCTAGCAAACTTTCCTGTTCTCCGTCTTCCCTCGACCAGGACTCCGCCATAGCCGCATGCTGAGCCAATAGTAGCCAGTATGCTGTCTCTCCGCTCCTCCAGTGCTGCCGTAGCTCGAGGCTGCCAATTGGCAAGGAGGCACGCTCCAGAGTCTTCACCTCGAACGATACTCCCCGCTTCCTCGACATCACGGCGGCACTATGCATCTCCATCCGACTACCCCCTCTCTACACCCTCGACGGTTGACCAATTCCTGAGCAAAGATGGCTCCAAGCGTAGGTAAAATAACATTCGAGTCACTTTAGTAACCAGACACAAGCTAACTCTCGTCCAAGCGGAGCGCAATCGTCAAATATTCTTCGCGACATGAGACCCTCAAGGAGACAACCTCTACAAACTTTCTCGCGACCATACGCCACAACCACAAACCCGAACCCTCCATACGGAGCAAAGAATTCGTCGAATTCGAGGCCTGCCAAGGTCGCTCTCATCGGTGCCCGTGGCTACACTGGTCAAGCGCTTATAAATCTTCTCAATGGACACCCCAACATGGACCTACGGCACGTCTCATCTCGAGAACTGGCAGGCCAAAAGCTGAAAGGCTATGAAAAGCGGTATATCATCTACGAGAATCTGAGTGTGGAAGATGTACGGAAAATGCCAGACATTGACTGCTGGGTCATGGCTCTACCTAACGGAGTAGCGAAGCCATGGATAGACGCAATCAAGGAGAATGGAAATAATGAAAGCCTCATCATTGATTTGTCGGCAGACTACCGTTTCGACCCAGAATGGACGTACGGACTACCCGAGCTTGTCGACCGCTCCAAGATCGCAAAGGCTATACGTATCTCAAATCCAGGGTGCTACGCAACGGCGGCCCAAATTGGAATAGCACCTCTGATACCCTACATGGATTCGAACTCCTACCCCGTGATAATGGGCGTCTCAGGTTACTCAGGCGCAGGCACCAAACCATCGCCAAAGAACAATATCGAAAACCTTACCAACAACTTAATACCCTACTCCCTCACCGATCACATCCATGAGAAGGAAATATCATCTCAGCTCGGGAAAGAAGTAGCTTTCATCCCACACGTGGCCGTTTGGTTCCAGGGAATACACCATTCGATCAACATCCCTTTGAACAAGACCCTTACATCACGAGATATACGGAACTTGTACCAGGAACGATACGAGGGAGAGCCACTGGTCAAAGTCGTCGGTGAGAGCCCATTGGTCAAAAATATAGCTGGCACGCATGGCGTCGAAGTCGGCGGATTTGGCGTACATAGCTCGGGGAAGAGAGTGGTTGTTAATGCGACTATTGACAATTTGTTGAAGGGAGCTGCTACGCAGGCGCTGCAGGTAAGTCCATTCCTCGCTCATGACTTTGACATCTGTGCTGACATTCGTTGAAGAACATGAACCTAGCGCTTGGTTATGCCGAATTTGAGGGTGTCCCGTTGAAGGCTGCCTCGAGCGGGGCGACATGAAGCTCTATTGTGTATCGAAATGGGTTCCACCAGCAGAGATCGGGTGGGTGTAAAGCTACTTATTATAGGAAATGACCAGGAGGGAGCCCCGAGAATCAAGCTAGATATATACCCGAATAGAAAAGCCTTTGCTTCTTTGAATTATTCGAGTCTGAGACCTTTCCACTACCTTCCCCATGAATTTATGGAAGACTCATGCTCTTGGGTTCGAGTATGGCATTCCATTTGAAAATCTCCGCTCCTTGACTTTTGCGCATTCTCTGCTCACTATGCGCGTCAAATTGCAGTTCCAGCGCTCGCGGGACCTCCAAAGACGAAAACCAGAAAAATCTTGATTGCGTCTTTTTACATTTCGCATAAGTATATACACAAAAGCATCTCCCCTATTCCATCCCGTCCCTCCTCACTCACGCCGCTTCAGCCAACTTCAACAGCCCCTCCAAGTTAATACTCTTCGGCCTCTCAATTGGCAGTCCCAACGCTCTATCCCAAATTAGTTGCGCCAATGGACCCAGGCCTCGGCTCACACCGAATGTAGCTGTGTAGTATAGCGTATCATGGAAACCGTAGTGGTGGAACAATACGCCCGAGGAGCTGTCGACGTTGGGGAAGGGGTTTTTGGTCTGGGTGACGTATGAGTACGTACGAGGTTACAACAGTTGGGAGAAAGAGAAATCGTGGGGAGGACGTACCTTGCCATGCTCTGTCAACACACCAGGCGCGATCTCACTATTCTTCTTGACGAGTTGGAAGACGGGATCTTTCGCTATCTCTGGTCTTGAGCTGGCAAACTTCATCAACGCTTCGAATCTTGGATCGGGTTTGCGGAGGACTGCATGTCCGTAGCCAGGGACGACTTGGCCTGACTTGAGGGTTGACCAGAGGTAGTCTTTTACGTCTTGGTCGGTGAATGAGGTGCCAATGTGGGATTGCATTTTTAGGATCCAGCGGAGGACTTCTTGTGCTGCGAGGCTGTGATAAATTTAGTATTGTGCAACAATGAAAGAAGGGTGGAAAGCGGGAATTACCCGTGCAGTGGTCCAGCAAGACCTTGCAACCCGGCACTGTAGCTTAAGAAAGGATCACTCAACGCGCTACCAACCAGATGTGTAGCATGAGCTGAGACATTGCCGCCCTCGTGGTCACCATGCAATGCCAAATACAGCCGCAGCAGGTCCTGGAAGTTCTCGTTGTCCTTACCACCCTTGCCCAGCATAGCGGCGAAATTGTAGGACCAATCTTGTTCTGGGTCAACCTGCGCTGGTAACAACCCTCCTCCCTTGTAACTGTTCTGATGAATCTTCGCAGCAATTGTTGGCAGCTTTGCAAGCAGCGAGATCGAGTCATCGAAGGTGGGTTCCCAGTAGTCTGCCTTATTGATACCCTTCTCGTATGCCTTTGCAAATACGGATTCATGGTTCAGAGTAGAGACAGCGCAGGCGAATTGGGTCATTGGATGCAGGTCTTTAGGAAAGCTGTCTAGCATGTGTTCAACGAAGGCGGGAAGCGTAGACTTCTCCGCCAATTCTCTCGAGAAGGCTCGGATCTGTGATGTGGACGGGACTTGGCCTGTGAGCAGCAGCCAGAACATGGCTTCAGGGAGCATTTCGGTTCCGGTGGTGCCTTTGGGGAGAATTTCTTGACAGTCTGCGATGCTTTTACCGTGGAAGCGAATTCCTTCATTGGCGTCGAGGACGGAACCTTCCCAGACCATTGCTTTCAGCCCTCTGTAAACATTGTCAAATTATGCCCCCTAGAGGCGCTCGAAATGGAATTGGGGATAGGCATACCTCATGCCTCCGAGGGTGTTCTCCACCATGACCTCGGCGATCTTTTTGTTTGCATGGCTTTTAACTTTCTTGAGGAGCTCGCGCTTTGCTGGGATGACTTCCTTGAGTGTAGCTTTGAGGTCTGGTTCTGAGGCGGAGGAATATGATCGTAGCAAGGATGTAGGGGTTGGTATGAGCCTGGGCTGATAAAGTTGACGTTAGCATTAGTACTTCTGGCTGTTCGAGAGGACACTTACCTGGACCAAGCGAGCAGCTCGTAGGGCTGCCCTTATTGTGGACAGCATGGCTGCGGTGGGAGCCCCAAAGACTGCGGGACGCAGGCGGTCTTTCCTCCTTGTTTCTGCGAGTCAATGGGTGTTATACGTTTCCGTAGTCTTGGATGAAGCTGAGGAAAGCCAATTGACTTCTGGAACAAAGAGATGGAGCTGTCAGGCGCATGGTTGTTTCTCCTTGACAGGGATGACGTTTGTTTTGCGGACAGGCAGGACCTCGGCCAGATGGTGGGGAAATTTATTTACCTGCATGGCCATGTTTACGCAGCATCCACAACACGCAAGCGGCCTAAAGTTGTGGGAGTAAAGCCTTCGAGCTTGACATCGGCAGCTCTAGCAAAGCAGTAGGCATGCAATACTGTGCTCTAAAGTAAGCTTGTCGTACTGGGGTTTTCCGGCTGCAAGCCCATTTCATCCATATCTGCTAACCAATTGCAGGTGCATCTACTAACATTCTTGATTCAAACTCCGATGATACGTTGTATAGCAGGGGCGCGATGCCCTTCTCCGAGGTGCATACGCTCGGTGCCAATCCCGCGCTTTCGACCAGCAATCGCTACCAGAACAATGAACACACAACTTCCCACTGTCAAGCCCCCTTTATCTACGACTCTAGCTTCGGATTCCTATCAATTACTTCCGACATCTGAGAAAATGGGGCCTGCAGAAGATGCTCTTTTCGCTCAAGAAATTGAGGACGTCAGGCAATGGTGGGCATCACCGCGGTATGAGGGAATCAAAAGGCCGTACTCTGCAGAAGATGTGGTCAGCAAGAGGGGGACCCTTCAGCAAACATACCCAAGCTCACTGATGGCGAGGAAACTGTTCAATCTGTTCAAGGAGAAAGCTGCAGCTGGGGAACCAGTACATACGATGGGAACTATCGACCCCATACAAATGACCCAGCAAGCCGAAGCTCAAGAAGTGCTCTACATATCCGGCTGGGCCTGCTCTTCCGTCCTCACCACCACTAACGAAGTCTCTCCTGACTTCGGCGACTACCCGTATAATACAGTGCCAAACCAAGTACAACGCCTGTTCAAAGCGCAACAATTGCATGACCGCAAGCATTGGGATGCAAGGAGGCAGCTGAGCAAAGAGGATAGGGAGAAGACGCCGTACATCGATTACATGAGGCCAATTGTTGCCGATGGAGATACTGGACATGGCGGTCTGACTGCAATCATGAAATTGGCGAAACTGTTCGCCGAAAATGGTGCCGCTGCCGTCCACTTCGAAGACCAATTGCACGGCGGGAAAAAATGCGGACATCTTGCTGGCAAAGTCATGGTCCCTGTGGGTGAGCACATAAATCGGCTAGTTGCTACAAGATTTCAATGGGATCTCATGGGATGCGAGAACCTCGTGATCGCTCGGACAGACTCTGAATCTGGGAAGCTGCTTAGCAGTGCAGTAGATGTGAGGGATCATGAATACATCCTCGGAGTGAATGAGGATGTGGAGCCTTTAGCGGAGACACTGCAAGCAATGGAGCTCGAGGGCGCAACAGGGGAGCAGATCGACAAGTATGAGGCGAAGTGGGTGAAGGACCATAAGTTAATGACGTTTGATGAAGCCGCCGTGGCTAAAATGAAGTCCGAAGGCACAAATTCGGCCCACATCGACGCATACACCACTGCGGTCGCCCAAGACCGCAACCTCCCACTATCTCGCCGACGATCGCTGGCAAATCAGTACACAAAATCCCCCGTCTTCTTCTCTTGGGACATTCCTCGCACACGAGAAGGCTTCTACCATTACCGTGCAGGCCTACCTGCAGCCACTAAACGAGCCATCGAATTCGCTCCCTACGCAGATCTCCTGTGGCTCGAGACTGCCAACCCAAGCGTAGAAAAAGCTGGTGGCTTCGCAAGTGAGATCCGTCAAGCTTACCCTGGAATGCATTTAGTCTACAACCTCAGTCCCTCCTTCAACTGGATGGGTCAAGGTTTCACAGAGGCCTCCCTCAAGTCGTTCATCTGGGATCTTGCCAAGCATGGCTTCGTGCTGCAACTCATTTCACTCGCAGGCTTACATTCGACTGCAACAGTGACGGCGGAGCTTTCAAGAGATTTCAAGACGGAGGGTATGCTGGCTTATGTGAAGCTGATTCAGAGACGCGAGAAAGAATTGGGTGTCGATGTGCTAACGCATCAGAAATGGAGCGGAGCGCAATATGTAGATGGGATCCTTGGGGCGATCCAGAGCGGGAGTAGTGGGAGTAAGAGTATGGGGGAGGGAAATACTGAGAGTGGATTCTGAAGGTTTTGAAGTGGGAAATCTACCAGTTGAGAGGGGAAAAACCGAGCACAAATGCATTTTTCGATACAATTGAAGCAATGTTTGCCAAGTTTCCTTAGGCGTTGGAGCGCACACACTAGCGTTTCGAAGGATGCAGAAATTGGAAACAGGCCTTGTGCACAAGAATCTAAGCTGTGTCAGGTAGGAATAATGCTCAAGTGGCCAGTGTAAGTTCACTCCATGCTAGAAGCAAGAGGATGATACTGACGATTTGTTAATGGAACAGAGTTTCGAAGTTGTCAGTTGAAACCTCCAGAAACAAGAATTTGTACAATTTTTAGTCGAGTTCGAGCGCTATTTGGTAGACTTATCGCTTCAATATCCAACGAACACTGATATTGATTCCACTAGAAGAGTTGAGACGCTGTGATTTAAAGGTTTGTGGAGCTCGAAAATTGCACATTAAGGCCTCTAGTATTAGCGAAGTAAGGGAATTCGTAAACTCAGAGACCACTTTGGACCATTGTTTGAAGGTTGAGGGGTACTGTAGTTTTAGCCTTGTCGAAGGAAAACCTGAGATCGATTACTTGGCCTATCGTGATTATCAAAATTGTTTGGCCGGATCTCGGGCTTGGCACTGCCTGCTGACGCACCAGAAAGACCAAAGCTGAAAATTTCTCGACATTTTCAAGTGTAATAATAGACATCTTTTCTTTGCCCACCGCTTCTTCAGAGAGTTGCTGGTTCACTCTCTTTCGGGCACAGATATCACTCTCCACTCTCCACTCTTCCAGTTCTAATAAACCAAGCCGGTGATTTTCCATACTGAAGCCCCTGCCCGCCGGGCTTTGTTCCACCGCCTCACCTTCGCATTCCAATTTGCGCACAGATTATATACCACCAGTCTACCATTTGTCGACGATAAAGAATGCCACACCTAGTCTCGCCTCCTATGCTTCCTACTATGATTACCAAATCCTCCACCTCCTCCACCGTCCCTCCCACCTTCGAAGAAGTCTCCTCTCTCCTTACTACAATCTTTGCCGCCAAGACATCTCAGGACTCTATCGATGCTGCCTACGCTCTCACAAACCTCCTCATCGGCTCAGTCGGCTTCCGGGGGTTTCGCGCGTACGGAATACTCGATGAGATCAAGAAGGCTGCTGCAGACAAGAAGGATGGATCAAGGAGAGAGAGCGCCATGAACCTCTTGGGCGCGTTATTCGAAAAATTCCCTCCTGCGCAACCAATCAGCGAAGTCATCTTTCTTTTGCAAGATGGGGGCGTTGTGGCCCCCGCGCTGGACGCTCTGGCAGACAAGGGCCAAGTGGTGAAGGCAGCTGCGCAATACGCCTTGGACGCGCTCTTTGTGAATTTATCACCAGAGGCACTCGTTGCGGGGCTAATTCCAGTGCTTACCCAGTACCTGGGCAAGAGAACTGGAAAATGGCAGGGCACCGTTGGAGCATACCAGTTACTGGAGAAGATGGCGGAAATTGCGAAGATGGGTTTCGAGAGCAAGGAAAAGGAAAAGATCAAAGATTTATTGAGAGAGGCTATAGGGAAGAAATTGGCCGGCCTGATACCAGTCGTGGAGGCCGGGATGCACGATCTGAAAGCTGAGGTATGTGAAGAGTTCTTGGAGCCACGTTCTATGCGCTGACTGTCTACAGGTTTCCAAGCAAGCATTGAAGACAATGACTGCCCTTACCACCCTCCTCTCGAACGACGATGTCGCACCTAGAATCCCGCTCCTTATCAAGACCATGCAGAACCCCTCCACAGAAACCCTTCAGAAGGCCATTCACGCTCTCTCACAAACTACCTTTGTTGCCATTGTCACTTCTCCTGTCCTCGCCCTCCTCACACCCCTCCTCGAGCGGTCGCTAAACACACCTACTACCTCACAAGAAGTCCTTAGACAGACGGTGGTGGTCGTAGAGAATCTGACGAAATTAGTGCATGACCCGATCGAAGCAAGGACTTTCCTGCCAAAGCTTAAGCCAGGTGTTCAAGGTGTCAAAGACAGAGCATCACTGCCAGAAGTCCGAGAGCTTGCGACCAGGTCACTACAAGTCATTCGAACAGCTATGAAGGATGATGATGGGAACGTGGAATCTGGCCAGATCGCCCCCACAACCACTGAAGATGTCGTGAAAGCCTTAGAGAAGGAGATCAAGATACAGGGTGGTATCGTCCGGGATCCAGGCGATGTAGAGCTTTTTAAGCTCACAAAAGAATACATATCGGAGATGGTGAAGGAGGATGTCAATCTCCGAGAGGTCTCGAGGACCCAGTCATGCACTAGCCGCTACCTACAGGAATTGTTCAATCCGGGACAGGCCGATGCTGTTGCTGAGGCTTTGGAAAAGTACTTCGTGGATGAGGACCATCGCAAGTTCGGACAGCCCATTAAGGCCGACACAGGCGAGGTTGAGATCGTCAACACTGACTTCTCTCTGGCATACGGAGGTATGCTGTTACTCTCGCACACAAACATTACCCTCCACAAAGGCCACCGCTACGGTCTCTGCGGACGAAATGGAGCTGGAAAATCTACACTAATGCGCAGTATTGCCGAGGGTAAGCTCGAGGGTTTCCCCAGCAAGGACCAGCTTAGGACTTGCTTCGTGGAACACAACCAGGGAGAAGACGCGGACTTGAGTATCCTCGAATTCGTATCGAAAGATCCTGAGTTGGCTGCATCTGGAAAGGAACGCATATCAGAGGTCCTGAGCGAGGTTGGCTTCACAGCCGGTCCAAATGGCCGCCAGTCCGAAAAAGTAGGATCGCTGTCAGGTGGATGGAAGATGAAGCTGGCTTTGGCCCGTGCTATGCTTATGGGCGCGGACGTGCTGCTATTAGACGAACCGACCAATCACTTAGATGTTGGGAACGTCAAATGGCTGGAGGAGTACTTGAAGAGTCACACCGAGATCACGAGCTTAATCGTCTCTCACGACTCCGGCTTTCTCGATAACGTATGCACGGACATCTACCATTACGAATCGAAGAAGCTGGTCTGCTACCCCGGGAATCTTGCAGCTTTCGTCCGGGTTAAGCCTGAAGCCAAGAGCTACTACACTCTGTCAGCATCTCAGGTCCAATTCAAGTTCCCAAATCCAGGTATCTTGACTGGTGTGAAATCTTCGACCAGGGCTATCATCCGCATGCAAAATTGCACCTATACCTACCCTGGAGCCAGCAAACCTTCTCTTCAAGATGTCTCATGCGCTCTGACCTTGTCCTCTCGAACAGCCATCATTGGCGCCAACGGTGCCGGCAAATCTACCCTCATCAAGCTCTTGACTGGCGAGACCATTCCGCAGACTGGCAGAGTCGAGAAGCACCCCAACCTGCGTATCGGCTACATCAAGCAGCATGCTCTTGAGCACGTTGAGATGCATATGGAGAAGACACCCAATCAGTACTTACAATGGCGATATGCCAATGGTGACGACCGCGAAGTGCTGATGAAGCAGACACGAGTGCTGACCCCTGAAGACCAAGCGCAAATGGAGAAGTTTGTCGAGCTACCTGGACTGGGTCAGCGGCGTGTTGAAAACCTTATGGGAAGGCAGAAGTACAAGAAGACCTTCCAATATGAGGTGAAATGGGTTGGTATGCTACCAAAAAACAACACCCAGATATCCCGTGAGACACTGCTAGAGCTTGGCTTTGACAAGCTCGTTCAGGAGTTCGATGATCACGAAGCCTCCCGCGAAGGTCTCGGCTTTCGCCAATTGGAGCCCAAAGTGATCTCCAAGCACTTTGAAGACATCGGTCTGGATCCCGAAATCGCTAACCACAATGAGATCTCTGGTCTGTCTGGCGGCCAAAAGGTCAAAGTCGTCCTTGCAGGCGCTATGTGGAATAACCCGCATCTCCTCGTTTTGGACGAACCTACCAATTACTTGGACCGTGACTCCCTCGGCGGCCTCGCTGTTGCTATCCGTGAATACAAAGGAGGTGTGGTGATGATTTCCCACAACGAAGAATTCGTGGGCGCTTTATGTCCCGAGCAATGGCACGTCGCGGATGGGCGCGTGACGCACAAGGGCCATCTGGCTGTCTCAATGGATCGGTTTGAGGATAGCAGGCCAGGAAGTAGTGCGGCCAGCAGTGTTGTGAGCAGTGCTACTGCGAGTGCTGTCAACTCGGGCGCCGAGGATGGAGGGGACATGAAGTTCAAGGTGAAGAGGAAGACGAAGAAGTTGACGAGAGCGCAAATGAAGGATCGGGAGGTCAGGAGGCGATTGAGGCATATCGAGTGGCTCAACAGCCCCAAAGGTCAGTACATCAGCCCTCCATTTGTCCTTCTTTGATACTAACAGACAGTAGGAACACCTCATCCTCCAGACACTGATGATGAAGCATAAAAGTTTGGGCAGGCATGATGGATGAATATATTTTGCATACCCTTAACGACTATAGACGGTGACGGCGCTTGTATGGACTACGTGAAGAGATACCTATGCGATAAAGGGAGTCAGAAAGGCTTATAGAGGCGTTCTAAGGGCCACCCATCTTTCGATATCGGGAAGACCATACATAGACAATTGTGTTTTCTTATCCAGGTTGAAGTTCATCTGAATGATCTACATGCTAAATCGCCCATCTGGGATCTAGAATAAGGTACAGGAGACTAATGCTAGAGGCAGTATCTAAAACACAAGCGCAATGAATCTTAATCGTACATATCAAAGTGCTCAAAGAGCTCCCATGCTATACCCGAGTAACATTAACCGACATTCTCGATCAGCTTTCGAACCAGGAACCAGTTCAAGGCGGCCAAGATTACCCAAACATTTTCGTCTTGGCACCTGTCATTGGCTGACGCCTTATCGCTTATCATCGTTTTCACCTTCCATCTGGGAAGTGGCACTTTCCCCCTGCAAGCCACACCATACGCCATTGGGTAGCAGGATCTAGGTTCTCGTTGATAGCTAATCTTTGCGGAGAATTCCTGTACATAGCCGCGACTCAGACCACCAATGCAAGCCAGCAACCTGTAAACGCACACTTGACAAATGATCTGCGTTTCTTAGCGACTCGAAGGATTCCTGCCCCTCCTTTGTGTGATGCTGTTGTCGTGAGCAAGGGGTTGTCATTCGCCGTGTGACGTTAGGCGACCAGCATGTGGTTATCAGCCTTTCCCGTTGAGTTGCGGACTGGGCCTAGAATTATGAGCTGCGCTTATGGGGGTCTCTGCCGGGATGGTTTATTATCTGTGGTTGTTTCCTTCCAACGTTGTTTCTTTTCGATACCTGCAACTTCCTGCGTTGATGTCTATGTACTCGCGAGGAGACCTAGTTTCAGTATAGCGTCGCTAAAAATATATATGTAAGTATCTCAGGCCGAAGAGAGCGACTGCCGCGGAGTGCATTGACACCAGGATTCCGAATGGTAGCACGAACGTCAGACGCACAGCAATATTCCTGATAAAACCTACACTGCACTGTGATTGCATACCACAATTCAGCTTTGGGTTCTCCGAAATTATACGAGGTTGCAAAGCTCTCTTCTTCTATCTTCCACCATCCCTAGACTATCGTCTCCAAGACCAGCTCAACTCCCATCATCCTCACCGTCATCATGTCCACCGAAAAACACTCCCACGACATCAGTCCAGCCTCCATAGACGACAACCCCAATACCGACCTCAAATCCCTCGACTCCGATGCCCTCGCCCTCGCCCAAATGGGCTACACGCAAGACCTCAAACGCAATTACACCTGGTTCTCGCTCCTCGGCGTCGGCTTCTCACTTACGAACTCCTGGTGGGGTATCAGCGCTGCCTTGATCACAGGCATCAGCAGTGGCGGTCCCGTTCAAATCATCTACGGGCTCATCTTCTTTGCCCTCATCTCGACCTGTGTGGGCATCTCACTAAGCGAGTTGGCGTCAGCACTGCCGAATGCAGGAGGACAGTACTTCTGGGCGAATGAGCTGGCGCCGAAGAGGTATGCGAATTTTGCTAGTTATCTGACCGGGTGGTTTGCGTGGGCGGGGAGCATGTTTACGAGTGCGAGTGTGGCGCTTGCGACGAGTAGTGCGGGTGTGGGATGTTGGCAGTTGAGTCATCCGGACTTGTAGGTTTTTGCCTTACCCCTCAAAACCACTGTAAAGAGATGAAGTATTTTCTAACCCACACAGCGTGATCAAACCCTGGCACGTCTACGTCGGATACCTGGTTATCAATGCCTTTGCATTCGTCTGGAATTGCTACGCTAGATGGTTGCCCATCGTTGCCCAGATCTCTCTGTTCACGAGCTTGATCTCGTTCTTTGTGATTATGGTCACCGTGCCTGCGGCGGCAAACACACATCAAGATGCCAAGTTCGTGTTTGCGAATTTCGTCAACGCTACGGGATGGAGCCAGAATGGTATTGGTGAGTACCTCGAGATATCTTTTCTATAAACTACTCCTCCATTCTCAAGTCTAGCACAATTTGTGTCCCACATCCTCATACATCATTGGCCCGACATTATTCTAATCCAAATTCGAATACTTCAAGCTCAGCTTCAGGATTGTCTTCAAGACTGACAGAATTACAGCCTTCATAGTCGGCCTAATAAACACAAACTATGCCTTCGCCTGCCTCGACTGCGCAACCCACCTCGCAGAAGAAGTCCACCGCCCCGAACGCCAGGTCCCCATCGCCATAATGGGCACTGTAGCAATCGGCTTCGTGACATCCTGGTTCTTCTCCATCGCCCAATTCTTCAGCATATCCGATCTCGCGGCCTTGCAGCTGACTCCAACCCTTGTTCCCATCTTGCAATTGTTCTACCAGGCTTTGGGTTCCACGGCTGGAGCTATTGTGCTGGAAGCTATGTTTATGGCTACGGGGATTTGGTGTCTGGTTGCGAGCCATACGTGGCAGAGTCGGTTGTGTTGGAGTTTCGCGAGAGATGGCGGTTTGCCGGGTTCTAAGTTTCTGAGTCATGTGGATCGAAGAGTTGATGTGCCACTTCGCGCACATTCTGCCAGCTGCTTCATCGTCCTTCTCTTAGGGCTACTCTATTTAGGAAGCTACACGGCATTCAATAGTATGGTGACGGCTTGTATCGTACTTCTGTACATCTCGTACGCCATTCCGGTGGTTTGTCTACTCATCAAGGGACGCGATAACATCAGGCATGGACCCTTCTGGCTTGGGCCAGTGGGGCTCTTCTCGAATATCGTCCTTCTGATCTGGACATGCTTTACATTGATCATGTATTCATTCCCACCAGTGAGGCCGGTGGTTGCTGGAAGTAAGTTGACGTAGTGTTTCCGTCCAACGGCTGCAGAAACGGTTAAGCTGACTGGATGCAGATATGAATTACGTTTCGGCTGTTTACGGGGTTGTGGTCATCATCATCGTGGCGGACTGGTTTGTCAGAGGGAAGAGAGGGTATAGGGGCCAGAGCTTGAGACATGAGGAAGTGGATGCGCATTTGACTGGGGAGATTGTGCGGTAGATGCTGGACGGTGGTTGCGCTTATAGATATTCCCCATAATGATGGGAAAGTCTAGAAGCAGTTGATCTGAACCATGATCCCATGAGCACGTTTAATATAACGTTTTGCACTTAACTCCCTTCCCCGCCTATCTAGAAGCCTCGCTGGGTGACGATAAGCGCTACTAAGACTCTTGAAGTCTATCTACTTGAAAGGATAGGGCAAGAGTCTAGTATAGAAAGAGTAGAGCTCTATTAGAAGATCTCTTAATATTCCCTACAGCAGTACTAATTCTTAGTCTTCGAATACATCTACCTCAGTACTATTGCTAGACCTATCCGCTAATTCTGGGTTTTAAGTAAAACGGTAAAGTATATATTTAGGTAAAATTGAACGACAAAGACGCCTCTAGGCTCAGTAACCTGTTCGACTCGTAAGCTGCTTTCTTGAGCCGTTCTGATCCCTTCCTCTTGCTGGGCTGGTTTGGCTTGCCACAGAGAGGGAAAGGCTCGCGTGGCTAGGATTTCTTCTCTGATAGCCTTGTCCACAAAAGACCGTGACGGACTTTGTGGCGCTAGTGTTTTGATGAAATATAATAACCCTTTGGCCTGGAGGTAGAATCATATAATAAGTTTTACTTGTTGTATCTGGGTTGATGGAGAGACAAAATTTTCCTCTAATCTCTCTCGGATGTGCTGCGTTCTAGGCGGTCATAAGCTTCATAAAGTCCCTCCATTTGGCGCATCAGCTCCATTTTCTCCGCAACACAAGATGTCGTCGGCGCTACTGTGTAATTTCTGAAGGCTTTGCAGAAGTCAGTGGACTCTCGTTCGGTCAAAGTGTATTCTCGACCGCTAGATCCTTCACTGGGGCCCATGAGCCGAATCTTGCGGCAACGCGATAGGGACTCTGCGTCCCTGAATCTGCACATCTCCTCGATCGTAGCAAATCCATCCGTTGCGCCAAGTCATTGTTGAAGCATTGAAAGTGCTGATATCTCTAATCGGAAAGCAGTGGTGGCCCTGATCCTATGTCTAACTAGGTGCCGATAATTGTACTAGTGTATGGTAACTTCATTGATATTGGCGTCCTATTCGATAAAGGCTTTGGTAGTAGAGATCCACTTCATATTACTCAGCTCCAGGGGGTCGCCCTTAAGATAGATATCTCTCTTGACATTCTGATTATACATTGCCATCAAGTATAATTTCCAGACAGTTATATCAAAAGCCTCCACGTTAGGATCCGCGCCGAGATTTAGGAGCTGGGGCAAGCTTGACCTGGCCCACAAAAAAGAATCTGGCGAATATTCAGTGCAGAGCCTCAGGCGGGTCGTCATTCTGGGGTCAGCTAGGTTTTGCTGTTCGTCTAAGACATCGGGAGTACGCTGCAAGACTGAGGAAATTCACTGCCTGCCATGGTGGCGGAGTGGAGATGTTTTCTGTGCTCAGGTTTGCTATCAAGAGCGTAGCAGGTATTGAATCCAAAATAGTATTGCGTTTTGCGAGCGCTGTGCTTCCTCTGAGGACTCCCCCCATCTTGTACACCAGTGCGTTCTGGAAGCGCTAGCTTGGTACTGATCTATAATAGTCATAGTGCGATCAATGTTGTTCATGAGAGCGAAATGTGCTGTTTCGGTGTCCCACTCGGCATTGGCTGCAGATTCATCATACTTTTAACCCATTCGGTGTTACCGAAATGAGCGAAGAATTCAGCGTCTAAAGCCAGCAGCTTCAATTTCGAAAGCTGCACAAGCGCATTCAACACATAACGATTCCGAGGCAAGGGACAATTGATCTCTAAATATTCTCTTCCCTTTGAAATTTCGAAGAGAAAATCGTAGGCAGTTCGATGACGGAACCGGATGCCATTGTCTAATTCGTAGCTCTCCCAGAGTTCGGGTAGTTGCGAAATACGTCTTTCACTTGCGGATGAACGCAAAGGCCTGCCAGTAAATTTCACCTGTTCCTTTGTTAGGCCGAGACTGTCATTCTCAGTCTTGTGATCGAAGTTATAGAACTCTATGAGTCCAGCACATGTTGTAAGAACTCGTATTTTAACCTGTTCACATTGCAAAGCATTGCCACCAAGATCTAGTTCAGGCTTCATCAAAACATGTTCATCGGTAAATCCGCGGGATGCCAGTGTCATGTCCAGAAGAGATGATTGAGAGTATGATACCATGTCACCGGCTATTCGGAGATATCCAGCAGATTCCTTCTGATACGCCTTTTCAATGCGGCCAAGCATGTGGGCATGGAGACCTTCAACCTCATTCGGCAGAATCCGTAGCACATCTTCCAGTAGTTCTAGGCTATCATCATTGTTGGTACCAGTGATTTGGTCTTTAGTAGCTAATTCAAACTACAAAAAGACTCCTTCCGCCTTTTCACTATCAATTCCTTCGGATTAGACGCCCAGTCTGGCTGATCGACTAAGGCAGCCCTCGACCAAAGAAGTTCGTCGAGAGTGGCTGACACATATTTTCCGATGTCTGACCTGGTCAACTTCTTGCAGCTTGAGCATGTGGAAGGCCCCAAAAGCGTTGGAGAATGACTTGTATGGTCGGTTTGATAAACAACACTTGGCATTGGGTATCGACACCATCTCCTGGATCGACTCTACCAAGTTATCTTGATTCCCACCGAATTCATCCAGTTCATCAATGAAGAAGCAAATATAATGCGCGTTCAAACGGTGGTGAATAGGCTCCGGAGTTGTTGTTTGCGACCGCCTTTCTGTCCAGGCGGTGGCTGTATTGATGTGTTGCCCACTTGTAAATGATAGGCCCGATAAAACCTTGTGACTGGCGACCATGGTTATCAAGTTGGGTAAACTCCGAGTATTTGGTAGAGGAGGGATCGGAGCAGCCCTGTAGATGATTTCTGCATCGAACTGTCCGCAGTCCAGAAGAAGGTCGAAACATCCGTGGTTCTCGGGCATTGCCAAACATAGTTCATCAACGTTGAATTTCCTGACCCGGCTTTGCCGCTTATCCAATATGTGCCATTTTTTCCTCAAGCCATTCAATGACGTTGCTCCATGGACGGACTTTTTCTCCGGATTATTCAAAGATCCATTAAAAGGTCTTTTTGTGAGCATTAGCGATCTCCTCTTGCCGGGAATGGATCTCCGGGAAATACGGATTTTCGAGATATCACCTGCAGTAATCATCGTCGGCGATATTCTTCTGATGTTGTCGAAACTCTCTGCTGATATGTTCCTTCGTTAATGCACTTTCATTTTGAAGCAAGACTTTCATTGCATCAAACGTCTTTGGGCCCTCTGCCAGACTGGTAGCAACATCTTGAAGCTTCTCGTCGAGTTTCTGGAATGCATCGCTCTGCTGAAAAGACACTACATAGAGTTGTTGCCTACCCCCATACACGTTAGCTTGGTCCATAATTCTAGAATGATAAGCCATCAATGACTTCTACACAGTGGACCGACCCTAGACCGATCAGGACACGAGTGTCTAGCACTTTTCGATACTCGTCCAACTGCTTCTGTATCTTCTCGATAGAGCTCTTCTTCCAAATAGCCTTTAGGGTCTTGCCGATGACCTGCCGCTTCTTGTTCGGGCCGTCCACTTTGAGCTTCCCTAGTTCCGCAAGCAGCTCCCTAGCTGTCTTAGAGCACTTCCTAGCAAGGCTGAATACTGTAAGTGGGTCCATGAAGGTGTAAACGGTGGATAAAGGCGTATCTTGAGGTATTTTGATCATCCGAGAATTGCGAATGATACAGCGGAGGAAATGGGATTACAAGAGCAAGTTAGAGAGCCTGAGTAGCATGAAGCTTGCCGTGATGTTTTCAGGACTCAAGCTTTACTATCGAATTCAAAGCTGGCAGAAGCAATTCTGAAAAGCTCTCGAAAATACGCAAGCTGGCTGAAAGTATTTGAATCTAGGTCGTTGATTGCAATACTCCTGAGGATGTCAACAAAGCAAAGTTGAGGAAGTTGCGTCCTGGGATCAGCCCTATCTCCACTAGAAAAGGGAGGATGGACTATAGTAGCCACTTATATCATTCAAGCTTCAAATAGGCACTCAGAGAGCTTTGTACGAAGGAGTTCTATTAACCCCTCTACTTCTCTACTATATATAATACTATCTAAAAGTGAGAGACTTGGTATAAAAACTCTACTTTGCTAAAGGTCTAATTTTGTATAATTAGCGCGCTATTATATAGTTACTACTCTTCTCTACTTCTATCTATTTTAGTCTATAACCTCTACGCGCCAAGCCTTTTATAAACGATCATCGCGCTTTCCCAAAAGATTATGTCATTAGCGTTATAGCTAATTTTGCGCTATCAGCAGGCCGTATAGCGATTAGAGTCTACATCCCATGTCGATTGCGGACCGAGAAATCAGCTAAATTAGTAACTCGAGGTTACCGACAGCAGTATCTGCGACCTTAAATTACTGCGCTAGGTATCTATAATATTAGTATTAAAAGTTACTTTTATAGACTAACGCTACTATTATATATTTATTTCGGAATACGAAATATATATACTTAGATAGTATATTGATAATATTAGTAGATAAGAAGTTATCTGAGTTAGATAGTTCGGATATATCCTCCGCTGTAGTAGGTATATTTAAGTTAGATATCTTATCTAGAATTAATCTACAGGTAGTATTATCCGAGCTAGGCGATTTTAAAAGATAATACGATAATTATTTTTATATTATATATTTAATAGCTATATATTCGATTACTAATAGCTTAATTCCGTTAGGCTTCCTCCTATCTAAGCTTTATACTCTATTAATCTATCCTCTATCCCCTCCGTAGTATTCTTAGTAGCCTAGTCCTTAGGTTCTTCTCCTATTAGAATAATATTTAGATATACTATTTTATCCTCTATAATCTACCTCTCTATTAACCTACTCTACTCTTTAATATCTATAATATAATCCTCTTCCTAAAGACTCTTATCTATTTATAGGCTAGCCTCCTTCTATATATACTCGAAGTTCTATATTAAAAATATCTAGATATCTATTATCTCTACTGAATTATTACTAAAGGTAAGGGAAGCGAAAAAACTATCCTAGTTTCTAAACTCTAAATTAGTCTTATTAAGACCCTCCTCGAGAGATTATTCTTTAGCCTTAATTTTAGTATTAGCCGATAATATATACCTATAATCGCTTCTTATATATATCGTATATTCTTTATTATTTCTATACTCTTCTTCTTAGCCTATTATACTAGTATTATTTATTTCTATCTCCTCTAGAATACATCGCGCTTTCCCAAATCTTGCTGAGAACTTCTAATTTGCTAGACTCGCGGATAGGGCTGAAATTAGCCTATCAGCAGGATCAGTAAATAGCGCCCGCTAATAGGTCGATTTCAGCGCAATCAGTAAATAGCGCCCGCTAACAGCGCGATTTCAGCGTATTCAGCAACTCCAGCTTGCTAATAGCAGGATTAGTAGGATCAGTAAGCATTCAGCGAATCACGTGATTGATGACTAAGCAAAATGTTGATTTTCTATAATCGTCGCCATCGACGGCAGCGACTCCCCTAGAGCCCTATCAACACCAGCTGAAAACGGACCCCGGAATCGTGCGATTGGGCCCAAATTCTCGCGGGGATGATGTTCGTAGCGGCGTCGCAGTATTGTAATCATTGCGCGCGGTCGCATGTCTTCGGGGATGATTTTTGGTTGCTGCTTGGTTACCTTAGAGTTGCTGACAGTAACCGGAGTTGCTAATCCTGCTGATTTCTCGGCCCGTAATTGACATGGGATGTAGACCCTGATCGCTATACGGCCTGCTGACAGCGCAAAACTAGCTGTAACGCTAATGATATAATCTTTTGGGAAAGCGCGATGTTAGTAGTCTATAGAAGCGGCGAGCGCCTATTATTTAAGGATTAAGTATAAGCGACGCCCGTACCTTTTAAATTTTAACTATTCTATAGTAGTCTTATACCTACCTTAGATATTAATAATTAAAGACTTCTATAAGGGTAGCCTATATACGAGTAGGTCGTTATTTAAAGTCCCTGTTACTAAGATCCTTTACCTCTATAACGACTAAGATCTTACTAACTAACTTTCCCTCCTATATAGTTTCTAGGTTTTAACTTTTATAGTCTTATTCTTAGATCTATATATAATCTATACGCTAGTTAAAATACTATAAATATTTATAAGGTCTATATAACCCTAAATCCTTATAGAGATATCCTAAATTAGAGAAGTCCTCTCCTATAGTCTTCTAATATATAAGGCCCGAATAGATATAGACCGGGTAGCTCTTAACCTAGCTATAGTCTGCCTCCCTTCTATTAATATCTAGGTTCGAGGTTATACTACCTCTACTTAGTATTTTCGCTTAGTATACCTTAAGAAACGTAGCTAGGCTTTAGAGAAACCTAGCTATATTTAGCTATTTAGCTATAGCTCTCGCCGTTCGCTAGTAATAACTATTATATTTATATAGGTATCTTAATATATAGCGCTCTTCCGTATCTACTCGCTATCCTAGTTAGTATAGATCTAGGAGGACCCCGGCCTTTATACTTTTCTTATCTTCTTATTTTCTCCTCTAAGTAATATAGGCTCTATCTCTTAGAAATTTTTAATATCCTATATAATTATTAACTTGATATAGTATTTATTATATTCTATTAATTGCTTCTAGTAATCCTTATACCTATTTATTTAGTTATAGTAATTCTTTAGTAATATCGAATATACCCTTTTCGAGGCTTAGGTACTATATCTATCTAGTAGACCGTAGTATCTAATTATATTAATATAATAACTAATACTATAGAATTTGGGAAAGTTAAAAGTTTACTCGCTCGTTTTCTTATTAACTAGCCTATATTTTTAAAATACCTCCTTAAGTAGATTAATCCTTTCTAATACTATATTTATATATTCTAGTATCGCTTTATTATAGAATTAGTATCTTATAAGTATAATAAAGTTAATAATAGCTTATCCTATATATAGTATATCTAGGGTTTTTCTAGATAATAGAGGAGCGAAGATAGATATTATAATCTATAATATCTCTTTACTCTCCTCTCCTATCTATTAGCTTAGCTTACTAAACTCCCGAAATCGTATTAGCTTAGTAAATTTAGGTATAGCTCGAAACCGGGCGTTAATTAAGGCTTATACCTTAAGCTTTATTCGTCCCTCTCTAATATACTCCCTAAGCTAGTCTAAGAGGTAGTTTAATAGCCCTTTAACTATTAATTAGTATAATATATTAAATATCTATAGTTAGTAGACGTTAACTACGAAGTAGCTATCTATAAAGTTAGGCCGGTTATATACTATTATATCTAGTAATACCCTAGGTATATTCTTATTATACGTTTTTTGTATCTATAACTACTCTATAGTCTATTTAGGTATTCGCTTTAGATATAGTTTTTTAGGATATAGTTATTCCTATTTATTTAGCGATACTAAGTAGACTAGATAGTATTTACCGCTCTTGATCGAGGTTATTAAAACTTATTCTTTATAGTTACCTAGTATAGACACGAGTATTAGGTAGTATTATTATATTTATCCGTCTATATATATAATAAGGATCCTCTTCGGTACTAGCTCCTTAAGTACTTTAAAAGAATATTATTAGTATATTAAGTAAGGTCTATATTTCGGCCGGCTTACCCTCGACTATAAGCCCTATAGTATAGTAATATACCTCGGCTTTTATACTATTATAGACTAATAGTACTAGTCTAAGTAATATTATCCCTGGCCGAACCTATACTCGCCGAATACCTTAATCGAGGTTACTAATAGTAATATAGACTGGCTACGCCTGTTAATCTCCGTGTATCTATAATAAATAGATCTTATCTAACGATATTATAACCGATACTACTATTAAGCTATTAGGGAGCTTATCTTATATCTTCTACTACTAGTAAGCTATATATATCTTACTAATAATTAGATCCCTATTAAGGTTTCGCTAGTATATTAGTATATAGTTAATACTCGAATTAAAAGGTTTATATCCGATAAGAGTTCGTATTATATCTATTATATTGAAGTAGAGTATATAATATATTCTAGTCGTCTCGTCCGGTTAAATCGATAGGATACTAAATGCTTACCGAGACTATCTACTAGTAGCAGCAGAATGCTTTGTAGTATATAGCTTGGCTTTTAGTTATAGAGCGCTATTAAAGCTATAGGGTCCGTGGAAAGGTCGTAATCGAGTGTCTTTAAAGAAATTATCTATTATATCGCTAGATAGTTAGGTATTATATATCTATAAAGCTAGAGTATAATCAGCTTCTAAATAGAAAGGGTACTAGTCCGAGTTTAATTTAGGTATTAACTTGGATATTAACTTAGATAGGGGTATAGATAACGACTCGGCTAGGGTTATATCCTCTTCCTCTAACGGCCTCCTAGTATCTCGCTTCTATAGATAGTACTCTATAGAGCTAATAGTCAAGATAGAGATAGTATCTATAGCACTTAACTTCGTTATTAACTTCGGTTAATTAAATACTATATCTAGCTTATCTTACTAGTACTAGATCTTATTAGTAGAGTTAGTAAGTTTAAGTAATCGCTCTAGAGTATCGTTATCTATTAAAATAGTCAGGTCCTCCTAGGGAAATTATCTACCTTCGCCCTTATAGAGACTATTACTAATTATATCGATCTCGTCTCTTTAGCGTTTATAAATAGAGCCCTTAACTTTATCTTCGTCGAGGCGTATCTATCTTCTACGTGTCTAATTAGAGTCCCGGCCCTTATAGCGTAGTAGATATCTAGTTAGGCCACTTCCGCTACTATACTGCTTCTAGTAATATTTATACTATTAATCTATCTAGCTCGGGTATAATATAGAGGTATTATTATCAAGATTAACGCGTCTAGATAGATATTAGTAAATATATTCGCTACTAGATCCTTCAAGCTAACCCGCTATAGATTAGGATAAATCTATCCTTACGTCGCCTTATATAGCCTATTTTTAACTATTACTATTAATTAAATTATAATATATATATAGTAGAGTATCGTTCTATAGAAGGCGTTAATTAATAGATAGTTTAAGAGGATTTTCTTTCTATATAATATATTTAATAAACGCTCTAGTTACTTATCTTATTAGGAAATATAATTAGTTATAAACCTTATAGTATATACCCCTATTACTAAAATATACGTCTAAATATTTTAAAGTACGGAAGAAGAAATTTAATTACTCTTTATAAGTAGATAATAAGTTTTAATACTCTATCTTTACTAGATATTAGATATTAAGTATAAAGCTAGATATAGTATATTTAAAATCAGCTATTCGCTTTCTATATACTATATATATATAAGTTCCGCTTTTAATTAATATCTTTATCTATTATATTAAAACTCGCTACTTTTAATCTTTTAATAGCTAAACTTACCTACTTATTACTACTTCGATATACTATTCTATAGAGAAGAGTCTATATTATCTAATTATATTAAGTATTAAACTATTTCGTAACGTATTTACCTTACTAGTATTATATTTACCTTACTAGTATTATATTTACTAACTATCGACTAATCGCTATTATAAATAAAAACTCGATATAGACCCTACTAGTCGTATTACCCGCTTTATCCCTCTAACTTAGTAAAGAATCCTTAGTTTATCCCTATTTTATTCGTCCTATTATTATTCTTATTATAGATATATTAGAATTATCTATAATATTATCTAATATAGCCGGTCCTTCTCTAATCGACCCTTAGGTCGATATAATACTAGAGCCTACGCCAACCGAGGCCAATTTCTATACGCTTATTAGTAGGCTAAAGTCTAGTAATCCGCCTAGAATCGTATAGAACCTCCCTAATATTCGTAGAGGCTTATAGTATAGTAATAGCTTATTTAGTACCCTCCGTTAAGTACTTAAAGACTATCTATAGGGTATCGCTATTTAGGGCGAAAATCTTCGAGATTCTAGCTAGGACTTCACTAAGGTCCTTAACTCCGTTACTACTAACTTTATTCTATCTAACTATATACTACCTTTTAGAGACGAAGTAATATATATACTTATAAAACTACTTAATAAAGTATCTAGAGTAGCTAACTAATATACTAGTAAATGACCCTTAGAGGAGTCTTACGACTTGTTTAGTTTAAAAAAGCCTAGATATAATAATACCTATACTAAGTAACCCGATTATACTAGATTATTCTTCGTACTAGCTCTAGCCCTAGATAATATCTACCTATCTTATATTATTCTTAGAATTAGTTATATACGCGATAATAAATTCTATCTTGTCTAACTACGGTATATTATATATAATACTTCGCTTACTAATACTAACTAGCTCTAGAACTAACTTAGTTATAATACTCTAATCTAGTTTCTAGAAACTAAGAAATTCTAGACTACCGAAGATAATATCTAGGGGAGTACCCTTATCTATATATCTAATAGGATTATAGAGGTAACTATAAACGAAGATCTATAAAATACTATCCGCGATATATATTCACGTAGTTACCGGTACTACGAGCTTTATATTATACGAGAGGTACTCTATTAATTATACTATATTAATTAATAGTTAGGATATTAACTAATAGATATATTAGTATCTATCAAGGGTAATATATCCTATCTAAATTAACCTTACTAAGGTAGTTTTACCCTCTTCTACCGCTTAAAATATTCTTCTCTTATAGTAGGACCTAAAGGGAAAACCTCTAATATATAGGATCCTCTAGGTAAAGACCCTACTACCTCTTCTACTAAACCCTCTACCCTAAAGCCTTTTATTAATCCTTCCCTTCTTACTAATAAATATACTAGTTCGCCTACCGGGAATCTAAAGGAGTCTATAGATATTAGCTCTAGCTTAGATAGTAATAGTAGTATAAATAATAAGGAAGAGAATAATAGAAAGGAAGGGGATTTAATAGATAAGGACAAGTAGAAGGCGTTATAGATTAATGAGGCCTATATAGGTAGGATTCTAGGGTTATATAATATTAAGATAGATAGGGTAGTAGTAGCTAGAGTAGCTACGAAAGATATAGAGGTATTAGAATAGAAGGATTATAATCTTTCTTCTAATAATAGATTATCGCGATATTCGGAGTAATTCCGCACTTGTAGCCAATTAGAATAGCCCTATACTTCCCCCCTGATAGTACGCTTTTCGGCCTAGCGCCTTCAACTACCAAAAGTTGAATTTATATCGTAACTTCTTCGCAGTACTTCCCCGCGCTATATATATTATATAATATCGAGATAATTTCATAAGTTTTGGAGTTAATTATTAGCTTGCTTGCGCATCAAGAATTTTTAGAATCGGTCTATTTACGCAATAGTTATGAGTAAAAGAAGCGTTTTCGCCATGTTTTGCAGGCAGCGCGAGCTCAGTAGCAAATACCAAGCATTAAGCTTGGCGCCCCGGACCCTGGAACATCAAAAGTTGAATGCGTACCGTAACTTCTTCGCAGTACTGCCCCGCGCCACATGCGTTATATAATACCGAGATGGTTTCATAAGTTTTGAAACCAAGTATGCGCTTTCTAATACCGTCAGAATTTTCAAAATCGGCTAAGATTTGGCTAAGGAAAGCTCAAAAAACATGTTTTTACCTATAGAGTTCCCTGAAGCTACCCCTACAGTCACCCCCGAAGTGCCTCCTAAGTACTCAAATATTTAACCCTTAATAACTTTTAATATATTAGGGCTAGGGCTTAACTTTATATATAAAATATACTATAAATAGGGGGCTTTCTAATTCCGCTTCAATTTTCTAAATCGAGTATAAAATTAGCGAGAGATAGCCGTTTTAACGGTAATCTTCTGTGAAGATTACGGGTACTAACTTGTAGGATATAAATACTTTAGCCTCTACCTTATTATTTACTTACTACTAAATACTACCCTAGTATTAATATAACTAAGGTAGAGGACTATCTATAATAGTCTAAGAAAATATAGTAGTATATAGAGTTATTATTCTAACTATAGAAGGGAAACTAGTCTATTAAGAATATACGAACCCTCCGTAGGTTATTATCTATTATAGCCTCTAACGGTAAGAAGAAAAAGATTATACTATATATTTATTAGCTCTACTACGCTACTTAGATATACCGGTGTATTTACTAGTAGGGGAGGGTATTGGTAGGGATAATCCTAGCTTTAGTAAGGTTCGTATCTATTCCTAGCTTTTAATAAAACCTTCTATCGACTTGGATAATACTAATATCTAACTCGAACTAGACTCTAACGATTTTTATTATATATATCCTTAAGTATTAACTCTTCTTATAATAGCGCGAGGTTTTTAAAATATATAAATAGGATTATAAAAATCTCGAATAGTTTAAAGTATTAATCTATTATACTAAGTATCTCCTACCTTTAAAATTAAAGGTATAGAGCGGTAATAATATATATCCCTCCGCTAATAAATATAATATTAGTTATCTATATATTAAGAAAAGCGCCGTCTATTTAACTAGCGTACTAAAGTAAGGTATTATTCTTATTATTATACTAGTAAAAGTAATAGGTAACTAGTTATAAGAGTAGACGAAGATATTTAATACTTAATATCTAATATTAAAGCTATAGTACTTCTATACCTATATAGGCAAAATATATAATAATATTAACGCTATCCTACTTATATTAGAAAATACTAAACTACTTCGATATAAAAAGGATAGAAAATCTAAACCTAGATAGAAGTATATTCTACTCCTTATAACTAAAGACTTATATAATAGATATATTAAGGAAGTACTATAGGACTCTAAGTCTCTATTCGTCTATAACTTCTATATTAGCTAGATCTTTATTAATAAATTCTATAAAATAAGGATAGTAAAGGGTAAATATCCTAAGATAGTCCTTAGTATTAAGGATAAGATTAGTATCTAAGTCCTAGTAAAAATACTAGAGGATAATAAGAAGGAGTAGAATACTATAGATAATCGGCGTATAAAAATATACCGATTATCTTTACCCTAGGTATAGGTTTCTCTACTATACTATAGATACGTAATCTAACTAACTACTTAGCTATAATATATATAATTAAATAGCCTTAGTAGTACGCTATTAAAGAGTATTAATATATAATTTATAACGAAGTCGAGGTTATTAGGAAACTAACTACTAGCTACTAAAAGTAAAAGAATCTAGTTAATAAGAGTAAGAATAATAAGAATATTATAGATATAAAGGCTATCTTAAACTCTATTAAAATCAAGTAGATATCTATAACTATAGATATTAATAGGACTACCGAGCTTATTAAGCTACCTCTATATAAGACTTGTTATATTATATACTTAGTTAATCTAGAGTAAAAGGCAGCTCTTTATACTAAGGATTAAAGGATCTAAGATATAGTAAAAGCCGAATATACTAGAGAATATATAATTACTCGCAAGGCTAGTAAGGAGATATCTATACTAGCGATTAATAACTACTTTAAACGCGCCTATAAGCTATACGCTACTACTATTATCCTAAGCCTTCTAGAATTCTCTTAGTATAACTACCTTACTTTTACTTAGGATAAGCTTAAAGGGGGGCCTTTATATAACGACGGAAAGGGTTATATAGATTTTATAGAGTTAGCTAGCCTAATATAGAATTAGGCTAAGATACCGCTAGATAGTATTTATACTAAATATATCGATAAACTTACTAGTAATATACTGAAGTTAGTAAAACTTAAAGAGTTAATCGGCTTACTAGAGGAAGATATCTACGGGTAACCAGAGAAACTGGTTATATTTACTAGTTCTCCTATTATTATATATATTCTAGCGGTAGTAAGTCTATATCTCTTCCGCTATTCTACCTTAACCTTATACTAACCTTACTCTAGTAGTTTAAAAAGTATTTTCCTAGTAAATAGCTATAGTATAGCTCGACCGTACCTTCCGAGAAGCGAGATAAGTTATATATATAGCTATTCTAAGAAGAGGATAATAAGCGCTTTCTTATCTCTACGAAATATATCCTTAGAACTAGTATTACCCTAATCTATATATTTAGAAGTATAAATATAGATATAGACTAGATATAATTCTATAATATTTAGTACGATAGGTAGATAGTTCGGTTATCTTAGCGAAATCTAAAGATATATAACTACTACTTTATTATAGACAATAAATATAGAGTAGATTAGAAGGTATTATTTAAATAGAGTAGAGATAATATAACAAGATAATAGGCGTATAAATAAGCTAGATATTTCTAGTTAAGTAATAGCGCGCTTTTATAGATTTCTTTTCTTCTACTTAGTAGTACTTTAACTTTATATAAGATAGATATAAGACTCTTCTTACTCTTCTATAGTAATATTAAATCTAATCTATATTAGTTTAGGAAGACTTGAAAGTACTTAGATTACTAGCTATTCCTCTTTACTTTCTCCTATCTTTAGTAGATATTTCGCGCTATAGTCTTCCTTAAATATCCGCTACTAAAATCTAGATATACTATATATTTATATACTAAATATAAGCTATAGGTAAAAGGGAATATAATTTATAGCCCTAATTTACTAGATTATAATCATATTTGATACGAACTATATATACTACTATACTCCTTTATAACGTATTATCTTAAGTTATAATCTTTCTTATAATACCCTTCTATTAATATAGACTCTTTTAACTAAGACTATTATTAAATAAAGGGAGAAACCTACTCGAAAGTTAAGTAGCTATACCTATACTTAAAATAGATACTATATAGAGAATAGCCTACGTATCGAATAATATTAAGTATTAGATAGTATTCGAGTCGGATAACTCTTAATATCTGAGTCGAACAGCGCTTAATATACTTAGTATTCGAGTTAGATATCGCTTATTATACGCTAATTACTATAGGCTTAGTATAGAATTATTCTTTTTGTATTATATATTAATCTTTTAATCCTTTCCTATACTCCTTTCTCTTACTACTAATATATTAATTAATACTCTATATCTTATATATATACCTACTATAGAATACTAGTATAAGCCTATAGCTATTATCGCTAGTATTTCCCTCTCCTCTCTAGCCTTTTTACCTTCTACTAAATTCTATAAAAATACTAACCCTAGGAATTAGATAGTCTCGATTATTTCGTATAGCTTTATAATTAAATAGGCCTACTATAAAGAGATTTAAGTAGTATTAAAGAAAGAGATAGAAAGGAGATATATTATTAGTACGTCTCTAGGGATACCGGAGAACTAGGCTAAACTTAGTAAGGCCTTATAGTAGTTAGAAATATTATTTCCCTCCGTTTTTATACCTAGAATCCTCTAACCCTAGTTAGAGAGTTATAAATTAGATATAGCTAGAAAGATTAATAATATCTATAATTACTATTATAATTATAGAAGATATACTATACCGTCTCTCTCTATAGATAGTACTCTATATATAGTATATCCGCTTATCTTTAGTAAAATAGGATTCTATATCTAGTCGATAGAGATAATAGTAAATACGCTTTTCTTTACCTCCGATATTATTAAGGAGAAAAAACCTCTAGCTAGTATTATATTAGACGAGATCGAATTTAGAATATTTAAAGAGGTCTTATATAAGGATAGTATCTATAATAGCTCGACCGACTAAATTCTTTATTATATTAGTAAAAATAATATTAAAGTTAATTATACCCGTAAATTTAAGATAGCTACCTTATAGATATATAATATAGGCGAGAATCCTATCTTATTTTATATTAAAACGCGTCTATAAGGTATATATCTTATACTTTACTTCGATCGCGCTCCTACTAACTATACTCTAGTAAAATAGCGGGCCTATATAAAATATAAAATAATAGATATACTTTATATCCGTTTCCGCGATATATTAGTAAATCTAGTTAATTATAGTACGCCGATACTACTAAATTATATACTCTAGTATAATTCTTCGTTCTAATTTAGCGAAGGGCCTCTACTTCTTTATATTTTATTATTTATATTATTACTATCTCTATTATACCTCTATATAATCTTACTAGGCTAGATATTCTTCTCTTATATTATAACCTAAGAATATAATCTATAATATATAGAATCCTCTATACGAAGACTCTACTACCTCTCTCGCTAAACCCCTCGCCCTAAAGCCTTATAAATTCTCCTCTTTAATTAAGTAAGCCTACTAGTATTTCCTACCCGGCCTCTAAATAATCCTATACTTATCTATTCCGATATAAATAATAGTAGCTATACTAGTAATTAGGAAGAGAAGGAGTAAAAGGAAGAAGGGGATACTATAGACGAGGATAAGGAGAAGGTATTAAAGGTTAGTAAGGCCTATAATAGTAGGGTTCCGAAGTTATATAATATTAAGAGATCTATCGTATATAGTAAGTACTAGATATAAATAGAAGTTGAGTACGATACTCTAAATAGTAAGTAAGTACTCCTATATATAGTAATAGGAAATCCCGCCAAGTATCCTATAAGCGCTAGATCGCTCAGCGCTCCTAGCGCTCACTATTCTTAATCGCCTTGATCGCTTAGCGCTCCTAGCGCTTATCGCTTAAGTTGCCTATCCTATCCCTAGTCCTTCCGTTCTACGCGATAGTCCTGTTAGAACCACTAGTTCTAATATCCTATAGTATAGACTTAGGAACCTTTCGTATCGTTTGTTTATACTCGCTAACCGGCTTACGAGCCCTACCGTTTATTTAACCTCGCTAACAAGCGTACGAGAGCGGGATAAGGATAAAATATATTCTAATATTAGAGGCCTGCCTAGAGCAAGTCGATAGGGGTATAGTATAACTAGAAGAATATATCTAAGGAGAGAAGATAGATATATAAAGCCTACGCGTCCTAGAGACGCGCCAAGCCGCTAGCCATGAGCGATGATCGAACGTTCGATAACTATATTCGATAACTATACTTTATACTACGCGTATCGGCACTAATAGTAAGTAAAGACCAAGTCGTAATAATTAACGCGATAGCTAATAAAGACTTACCTCTATATATAAGGGTATATCACGGTACCGTCTAGAGTCAAGTTATAGGGGTAGAATAGACTAGGATATCGAATCTAAGGAGGAAAACTATATAGAGCGAGCGAAGGATTTATATAGGTAGTAACCCCTAAGCTCGGCCCGAAGGTCCGATAGGGCTGACCAGGAGGCTACAAGGTACGCCTATAATATCAACCCCCTCTCTAACAAGGTATCGACCGTAATACCTATAGCTGTCCTTTGCCTCTAAAACCCTTCTATATCTTAGCCTGCGGCGGCGGCGATATCAAACGGATCGATTTGGCTATATAGTAGTGGCTGCCAGGGCCGAAAAGGCGCGCTATAGATCAAGCGCGATATTGAGTAAAAGTGTAGCCGAATTTGAATCGATCGAGGTATTCGAAAATATACCCTAAACTTGGTAGCGTTCCTGATGCTTGGCGCTTATCACGTGATCTTAACCCTGCCAGCTATATTGATATATATCTATATACTCTACCGTATCTATCCTATATATAGTCCTACTAAGCTTCCTAGCTCTTACCCTAGCTTAGTATTACTATTACCTTGCCAAGTCATCCTAGTCCAGCGTTGCCATCGCCTTATAGGGGTTGTGATCTTATAGGTTGGATAGTAGGTAAAAGGGCTATCGAGCGGCAGGCGGAAGAAGTGTATAATAATGAAATAAAATATATAGTTGGCTCATAGCGATATAAGCGCTGCAGGGTCGTTAGGGGTACGATATAAGTATAGCGTCATTATATAGTCAATACTATTATAGCAGGCTCACTGGGTGGTACCATTGCAGCAGGCTCACTATTTGGCTTGTCAGTTAGATTATTGTAGTTATAGACGGGGTAGAGCTCAAACGAGGTGCAATTGACGAATTATCCTGATTGTTGTACTTTGCCATTCAAGCAGGCTTACTATACTGGTGCCGTTCAAGCAGGCTCACTATTGCTGGTGCTATTCAAGCAGGCTTACTGTTGCTGGTGCTATTCAAGCAGGCTCACTATTGCTGGTGCCATTCAAGCAGGCTTACTGTCAGGGGTGCTATTGTAGCAGGCTCACTCCAGTAGGTGCTCACTGCCGTCTCTAGCGATTCCATTCTGGTCTCTAGTCGGTGCCATTGTAGCAGGCTCACTGTTAGGTGCTCACTGCCGTCTCTAGTGATTCTATTCTAGTCTCTTGTCGGTGCCATTGAAGCAGGCTTACTATCGGGGGTGTTTTGGTATGGAGGAGTCCTTAGGTTGCTCAGGATTCCACACCGTCGTAGCTGCTTTATTTTGACTCGCAGTTACAACCGGTACGAGTGTTCGGCCATTCTTTTAACTCACGTGCCTTTATGAGTACTACGGTTGTTTAAAGTCGCCCGCGCGACCGTGCCTTATTTAACATCGCCAGTCAACGATAGAGATTCGATATAATGTCACGGTGCCGCCTAGAGTCAAGTTATAGGGGTGGAATAGACTAGGATATCGAATCTAAGGAGGAAAACTATATAGAGCGAGCGAAGGATCTATATAGGCAGCAACCCCTGAGCTCGGCCCGAAGGTCCGATAGGGCTAACTAGGAGGCTACGAGGTACGCCTGTAATAGGGTAGTACTAGTAAATAAGGAAGACGACGACTGTAAGCGTATTCGTAATACCCTCGCGAAGGATCCGTCTTAGATATTCGAGATAATTAACCTATATTATTACTCTAGTTATAATAATATACTCTTCTATAAGGATTATCTTTAGGTTCTAGTAATAGCTAAGCTCTATACGGACCTAATTAAGGAAAGCTATAACTAACCCGTATACGGCTATTCTAGTAGAAATAGGATGCTTAAGTTAGTAAAGAGATAGTTCTACTAGCGTAGTATAAAAGATAAGATTACTCGCTATATCTATAATTACTATATCTACTAATAAAGTAAGGCCCCTCGAGACCAATATAATAGGCTACTATAGACTTTACCGGTGCCGGAGTAACGCTAGTAAGATATCTCTATAGATTTTATTACTAGACTTCTCGTCTCGAAAGGGTATAATACTATATATACTATCGTAGATCGGCTTTCTAAAGAGCGCTACTACGCTCTATATATTATAATCGATTAAAGTATATCTATAGAAGCTATAGCTAATACCCTAATAAGATATATCTTCCGCTTATATAGTCTTCTAGAGTCAATTATCTCCGATCGAGGGCTATAGTTCGTATTATTAGTATAGAAGATACTATATTAGCGACTAAAGATTAAGGTTAAGCTATCTATAGTATTCTATTCGGAAACTAATAGTTAGATAGAATAAATTAAGACGTCGAGCGTTACCTAAGAATGTATTACTTATATATATAAGATAATTAGGTCCGACTTCTCCCTATAGCCGAATTTATAGATAATAACTCTATTACTAGTACTACGGGAATAACTCTCTTCTTTGCCAATAACGGTTTCTACCCTTAGATATCTTTCTCTCTACCTATAGACGCTAGATCTATAGTTTATAAGTATATCTAGTATACTAAGGTAAATAATATCGTAGACTATATAACGAGAGTCTTAGACTTTATAACCAAGTAATCTATTATAAGCCGTAGAAGAATAATAGATTAAGCTAATAAGAAGTAATCTAACGTTATATACGATAAAGGAGATATAGTATTCCTATCTAGTCGGAATATAAGTATAGAATATCCGAGTAGGAAACTGGATAATAAGATACTAGAACTATTTAAGATATTAGATAAAGTTAGATTATTATACCGCCTAGAACTCCTATCTAGTATATAAATATATAATATCTTCTACCCTAGTCTACTACGAAAAGTATCTACGGACCCTTTATCTAGTTAGCGAACGGAGCCGCTAGGACCTATTATAGTAGATAACTAGAAAGAGTAGAAGATCGACGATATCTTAGATACTAGACTATTTAGTCGCGGCCGCTATCTATAGTTCCGGGTCCGATAGAAGAACGAGTAATAACCGGACTACTAATGTGTTACGAACCACGTTGCGTGCGGTGGTCGTAGTGTGGATTGATTCTCACTAGGATGGGAGTGCAATAGAGCAAGAGTATGAAGTAGGCTTCAAGTAATACTAAGCGGGTCTAGTATATAATTAGATGATATATATTCAGTGCCTAGCCTAAGAGATCTATCGTATATAGTAGATACTAGATGAAAATAGAAGTAAGTTAAGTATAATACTCCAAGTGGTAAGTAGTGCTCCGTATATATAGATATACGAAAGTTCGCTAAGCCCTCCTTGAGCGTACTAATCGCACGGCGCTTATTGCGCTTATGATCCTTAAGCGTATTAAGCGTACTACGCTTATAATACTTATCGCTTAGTATACCAAGCCTTAGGGTCTTGTCCGAGTCGTATACTAATTCGTCCGACTCGGTGCCAAGCCCGTTCGACAACGTTCGGCAACTATGCGTTCAAGATAGTACAGTTGTAGCTTGTAATATTAGCTCCCTCTCCCAGATTTCTCGTCCCGAGAAACTATCTATCCTTTATATTACCCTACTATACTAAATATTTAAAGAAGTAAGCTGTCCGCCGAAAGGAGCTGGCTAGCGAGTTATCCGAGTTTATAATACGGCTGTATTCTCGATGCGTTGCCGGTGGCAAGCAGTTCTAGTAGGTACTGAATCCGATTAATACTCTAACTGCGTGGACGGTAGTAGGAAATACGACCTTATAGTGTCGGTCCTTAAGATATATCGTATTGAAAAGCGGCGAAATGAAATACTATAGGAGCTATCCAATTCTATAGTAAAGCTCGGTTGTCTCTAAAAATAGCTCGAGGCGGTAGAAGGTGAAAAGAAGCTAATGGTCGAACGTAAGCTATAGAATATTAGGGAATTGGAGGAGGACTAGCGTATCGCTCCTACGTCTTCTAATAACCTAATATTTAACGTCTCGTCCGAACGGTTCGATCTCCCCGGTAGGCTAGAAGCCCCTGAGAGCTTCGACTAGTCTTCTCTTATCTCTGATAGAACTCTTATAGATATTCCCTATAGTTCCCCGCAAGGTTCCTAAGAGGTTCCCAGGTATTTTCCGTTTCGTTATACCCTTTCTATTTAACTAGATAGAACTAATTTCTCCTATCTAGGATCCTCTCGACCTTATACTCTGTTTCTTCCTTAATATTATAGTAAAATATTTCTTAGAGAGGTATATTAGAGTCCGCTGGCTCTAAGAGTAAGATATAGAATATCGGATATACTTTAGTATTAGGTAGTAGTTAGAGTTTATAGTTAACTGGTCCTTTTAACCGTTTAATTAAGAATAGTCCGATCTTAATATAATCTAGTTTCTTATTTAGTCTTATTATCCTTATATTTTTTATTAGGAGGTATACTTTATCCCTCTCTTTTAGCTAAGGAATATTCTTTCTTTTCTTATCGACTTAGTTCTTTAACTTACTATTCGAGCTTTTAATAGACCTTTATATATCTTTATATAAATTCTTTAGCTCTTCTATCTTAACTAAGGCCTTTTCTATATCCGGTCCTTTCCTTAGATCTAGAAATATATTTATATTCTTTCCGAAGTTGGTAAAGAATAGTATAAGGCCTATTATATCTAACCTTTTTTTATTATACGCTAGTTATACTATTAGAAGTAGTAAAACCTAGTTATCTTATTTCTAGTTTACGTAATATCTTAAATATACTTCTATTATCTAGTTTATACGTTTAGTTTATCTATTAGTCTATAGATAGTATACTATCGATATCCGAAGTTTTGTTCTAATTACTACTATAAGCGTTCTCTAGTAGCTAGACGTGAATAACTTATCTCTATCGGATATTATCGACTTCGGTATACTATAATCTCTTATTAGTTTATCGAGTAGTACGAAGGCTAACTAATCCGCTTTATAGATTTCTTTGAATAGTATTATAATCGTATACTTCGTTAGTTTATCTATAATAACTATAATTAAGTTAAAGGTATCCTATATAGCTGGATCTTTCGAAGGTAGTAGTTTGACTATAAAGTCTATTATAATATCGTCCTATAGTAACTCTAGTATAGGAGTAAACTATATTTATCTATACTTAGCGTATCGTACTACTTTATTTTACTAGCACCCGATATATTCTTTAATATATTATTCGACGCGTATTCGAAGCTTCGGCGCCGTATATCCTCGTCCTAGGAGTTCTATAGTCTTAGCTACTCCTAGGTAACCTTATAAAGGGTCGTCGTAGTAATCCTTAATTACTTCCTTAACGTATATATTAGGTAAGTAGATTTTATCCTAGTATTTAAGTAATACTAAATCCTACTAATCTTTTCGTAGGTTTATTACGAATATATCGTTATTATAGGCCTTTACAATTCTATTAGTTATATTAGGTCCTAATATACGAAGGGTTATTACTAATACCTAGTATAGTATAAGCGATCCGTCCGCCTCTCTCTTTAGGATAGGTCGTTCTATAACGTTCTTTTCTTCTATATAGTCCGATCGCCTACTTAGGGTATCTACTCGACTATTATCCTTTCCTAGGGTATAGGTTATCTTGAATTTATATTAACCTAATAGTTCTAACTATCGAACTTATCTTCTATTTAGCTCCTTTATTATTATAAAGTTAAGAAGATTCTTATAATCCGTAAAGATAGTTAGATCCGAGTAGCTTTCTACGTATACTCGCTAGTTCTATAATATATATACTATAGTAAGTAGCTCCTTATCGTGTATATTATAGTTCTATTCTACTACTAATATCTTCCTTGAATAGTAGGTAACTAGATACTACTTTTAGTCTTTTATTTAATATAGATATACTCTAATTATAAGATCCGAGGTATCTATTTTAATATAGGCCGGTTCGTTAGCCTAAAAGGTATAGAGTACTAGTGGATCTATATATACTTTCTTTAATATATCGAATGATTTCTATTAGTCTTTTCCCTATATAAATCTAATATCCTTTTTTATAATATCCGTTAGAGATAGTACTTTCTTAGAGTAGCCCTCGATAAACTTCCTATTAAAGTTAGCGAATCCTAAGAAGCTTTATACTACTTTAACGTCCTGTAGTATAGGCTATTCTACTATAGCTTTGATCTTTTCTAGGCTTATACTAATACCTTCTATACTAACTATAAATCCTAGAAATTCTACTAACTATCGATAAAATTCGTACTTTTCTAGTTTAAGGAGAAGTTTCACTTACGATAGGTATTATAGGCGTACCTCGTAGCCTCCTAGTCAGCCCTATCGGACCTTCGGGCCGAGCTCAGGGGTTGCTGCCTATATAGATCCTTCGCTCGCTCTATATAGTTTTCCTCCTTAGATTCGATATCCTAGTCTATTCCACCCCTATAACTTGACTCTAGATGTCACCGTGATATTATATCGAATCTCTATCGTTAACTGGCGATATTAAATAAGGTATAGTCGCGCGGGCGACTTTAAACAACCGTGGCACTTATAAAGGCACGTGAGTTAAAAGAATGGCCGACCACTCGTACTAGTTGCAACTGCGAGTTAAAACAAAGTAGCTACCTACCCCTAACAGTGAGCCTGCTATAATGGCACCGACAAGAGACTAGAATGGAATTACTAGAGACGGCAGTAAGTACCTACTGGAGTGAGCCTGCTATAATAGCACCCCTATAACTAGCAATAGTAAGCCTACTTGAACGGCAAAGTATAACAATCAGGACAATTCGTTAATTGCACCTCGTTTGAGCTCTACCCCGTCTATAACTATAATAATCTAACCGACAAGCCAAATAGTGAGCCTGCTACAATGGTACTACCTAGTAAGCCTACTATAATAGCATTGACTATGCGATGACGCTATACTTATATCGCACCCCTAACGACCCTACAGCGCTTATATCGCTATAAGCCAACTGTATATTTCATTTCATTATTATATACTTCTTACGCCTACTACTCGATGGCCCTTTTACCTACTATCTAACCTATAAGATCACGACCCCTACAAGGCGATAGCAACGCTAGACTAGGATGACTTGGCAAGGTAATAGCAACACCAAGCTAGGGTAAGAGCTAGGAAGCTTGGTAGGACTATATATAGGATAGATACGGTAGAGTATATAGGTATATATCAATATAGCTGGCAGGGTTGAGATCACGTGATGAGCGCTAAGTATTAGGAACGCTACCAAGTTTAGGGTATATTTTCGAATACCTCGATCGATTCAAATTCGGCTATACTTTTACTCAATATCGCGCTTAATCTATAGCGCGCCTTTTCGGCCCTGGCAGCCACTACTATATAGCCAAATCGATCCGTTTGATATCGCCGCCGCCGCAGGCTAAGATATAGGAGGGTTTTAGAGGTAAAGGACAGCTGTAGATATCGCGGTCGATGCCTTGTTAGAGAGGGGGTTGATATTATAGGCGTACCTCGCAGCCTCCTAGTCAGCCCTATCGGACCTTCGGGCCGAGCTTAGGGGTTACTGCCTATATAGATCCTTCGCTCGCTCTATATAGTTTTCCTCCTTAGATTCGATATCCTAGTCTATTCTACCCCTATAACTTGACTCTAGGTATTACCGTGACAATAGGTATCCGAGGACGTCCTATATATATAAAATATATTCTTCCTTGTTTTCCGAGTAAATTAGTATATTATCGAGGTATACTATCGCTATTCAATCTAAGTATACTCGTATAACGTTATTAATAAGTATTTAGTAGGTTACTAGTGCGTTGGTAAGTCCAAATAGTATTACTAGATACTTATAGTAGCTATATCTTGTTCGGAAGGCAGTTTTCTATTCTTCGCCCTCTTTTATCCAAATTAGATTATATATACCTCTAAGATCTAGTTTAGTAAATATCCTTGCTTTTCTAAGCTAATTCTATAGCTCGCCGATATTAGGCAAAGGGTATCTATTCTTGATTATAATATCGTTCAACTTTTAATAGTCGATATATAGTCTTAGGCTTCTATCCTTCTTTAGTATAAAGAGGATTAGATAATCTACTAGTAATTTGGATTCCCGAATAAATCCCTTTTTAAGGTTCTCGTTAATATACCCGCGAAGTACCTTAAGTTCCTTTTCTAATAATATATAAATAGATCTAAATATCGGCTATTTACTAGGTTCGAGTTCGATCTTATAATCCTATAGCTAGTACCTAGGTAATACTTCTATATTCGTCTCTTCCTCGAATAAGTACGTCTATTTACTATATTCTCGAGGGATAGAGGGTATATTAGTTCCTCCCTTATCTCTTACTTTATTATCCTACTAACCTTTACTAGTAACTATAGAGTCGGACTACCTTTTAGTACCGTCCTTATATAAAGCTAGGTAATATATACCTCGACCGGTCTTCGGTTCGGCTTCTTATCTACTATTAAACGCTGCTGATATATAGGTATAATCCTGGTAATATTGCCGGATTAATCTATCTTGAGTACTCCTCGAGCCTAATTAATTATTAGATTATACTTCTTTAACTAAGGTATTCCTAAAATTATATAATAAGTAGCTATCCTAACGATATTAAAGGTAATCTCCTTATAGTAGTACTGAATTATAATAGGTAACGAAAGTATCTCTTCGTCTACCTTTCCTGTTAATAGTATTAACCTATTAGCTATCTAAAGGTTATACTACTATAACTTCTTCTGAGTTAGTATTCTAGTTATTCGCACTAAGTCTCGTAAGATAAAGTTTCTAGTAGCTCTAGAATCTATTATCGCAACGGTCCGCTATCTATTAACGATTACCGGTATCTTTATATATATATTATATTACGCGGAATATAGATATTATTTAGGGGTTAATATATTGATCTCCTTATAGCTACCCCTGCTATAAGGGATTACTCTTTTCCCTATATAGGGAGGAATCCTATAAGTTATTTCTCGAACTTGTATTTCTTATAGTCGTCGTATAAATATATATACTATTACTATAGATAGTATTAGTTTACTTCTAGACTCTAACGTCTTATTTAGTTTTAATAGTAAGTCTCTTCTTTATCCTTCTTGCGCGGAAAGTAACTTAGTTATTATTTTCTTACTAAGTACTAAGGATATCTATCGTCCTTATATTTATAGTACTAGTAATTACTATAGGATGATTTTATTAGAACTCCTAGTTCCTTCCTATAGTTAATTCTATAATAGTCGTAACTATTTTCTATATACTATCTCTAGTAGACTTCCTTATATTTAGGGTAATAGTAGTTATACCTGAAGTCTAAGATACTAAAATCGTTCTAGAATCCTTTTAGTCTTTCTTCCTCTAAGTATTCCTTTCTCTCCTTAGATATAGTAGATCTAGGTTCGGGTATTATCGGTAGTTCTTTCCTTTTAATTATAACCTCCTATTCTAATTCTTCCTTATTCTAATCCTACTTAGGTTATTTTCCCTAAGTATTACTACTATCCCTAACGTATAGCTTTTCTATCCGAGTATTAGCTTTATTCGTAAAGCTATTATTAGAGAACTCCTTGTCTCCTAAGTTAGATTCCCTATCTAGTTACTAACCGTAGACTTCGTCCTATATTAGTAAGATTCTACTAGAATTACTATCCTGGTCTCGTACCTTTTCTAGTACGTTTAGCTACTATCGATATACTATATTCTTCGACTTATAGTCTCTGGCGAAGTAGCTCGGTTTACTATAGCTATAACACGTAAGTATTTTCTTTCTACCCCTTTACTGCTTCTTACCCCTAGCTAGCCCCCTAAAGGCCTATTTGCCTTTCTTCTCTGTAAAATCTAGTTCTATTAGTACTAGTCTATATAGGTTATATTCTTTATATCCTAGGTAATAGCTCTTCGATTTAGTAAAAAAGCTCGAGTATCCTATTCCGTTGACTCTTCTATTATCCCCTTTCTCTATAGTCCTTTTAAATAGCTTATTATTAATTTCGATTACTTCCTTAATTAGTTTATTAAGGGTATCTAAGATAATCCCTAACCTTATAAGTTCGTCCTTAATATTATCCTTTAGACCTCTTTAGTATATAGTTATTAATATATTATTATCCTAGTTAGTCTTTGCTATATACTATTAAAACTAAGTTAAATACTCTAATATAGACTTCTTCTAAGTTAAGTACTAGATAGTTCGTATTACTATATTAATTTTATTAGACGGTCCGAATATACGGCAGATTTCGAGTCTAAATATAGCTATACTCTCTATCTACTGCTTGATTTCCGTATTATCGTCGTCTTCTAGTTCTTCTATATACTTCTTTAGGAACGGGTTAATCTACTTCTAGGCTCTTCTACGTAAGTAAGTAATAGCGAAGGTTAGATATTACTAAGTAGGTATATAGTCTCCCTGGAAAGCTAGGTATAGACTAACCTAAGATAGCTATCCCTCGAGCTTATCTCTTTCTCTATAGTATAAGTTAGGCTAGGCTATCTTAATATATCTACTAGTTCCTTCGTTAATAGTCGGGTGTCTCTATTATTATTATCCGCTCCCTCCTAAGGAGCTTAGGGTATTAGCCCTAGGGTCTCTTAGTGTAGTACTTATCCTTAAGGGTGCTTAAAGTATTATAAACCACGTTGCGTGCGGTGGTCGTAGTATAGATTAATTCTTACTGGGATAGAGGTGTAACAGAGTAAGAGTATGAAGCAGGCTTCAAGTGATACCAAGCGGGTCTGGTATATAATCAGATGATATATGTTCAGTGCCTAGCCTAAGAGATCTATTATATATAGTAGATACTAGATGAAAATAGAAGTAAGTTAAGTACGATACTCCAAGTGGTGAGTAGTACTCCGTATATATAGACATACGAAAGTTCGCCAAGCCCTCCTTGAGCGTACTGATTACACGGCGCTCATTGCGCTTATGATCCTTGAGCGTATTAAGCGCACTGCGCTTATAATGCTCATCGCTTAGTATACCAAGCCTCAGGGTCTTATCCGAGTCGTACACTGATTCGTCCGACTCGGTGCCAAGCCCGTTCGACAACGTTCGGCAACCATGCGTTCAAGACAGCACGGTTGTGGCTTGTAACATAATGGTACTATATGTTGCGGGCGCGTATGCATGGCAGCCACTGTCGCATCGCAAGCCTCAATCGTTGTATGCATGGCAGGCCTCAACAGTACTTCTCAGTACGACTGCGTACGTCTCAGCCCGCGTAGTGGCTTGGCACTGGAAGCAACATCAAATATCGTGCATGTATGCTCCTTCTTCTCCTTTAGCTTAGTTATCTCAGTCAATCAATACCTATATGATTCGCTCTATACTGGCCACCTGACACTATACGGACGGCGGCGAATTTGGTAACGCTTGGGATATAGTCGACGACTTCTATGCGCGCTACCCGAATAAACTAGATAGTCCGAGTCGGCTATAGTCGTCTTGCCTTCCACATCAGGGACGATGCTTACTTGAGAGGGGGGGTAGTGTCACGGCTTGGCCTTTGCTTACTGTTGGTGCCGATACGCGTAGTATAGAGCATGGTTATCGAATGTTCGATCATTACTTATCGTCTATGGCTAGCGGCTTGGCGCGTCTCCAAGACGCGCAGGCTTCATGTATCTATCTTCTTCCTTAGATATGTTCTTCTAGTTATACTTCACCCCTATCGACTCGCTCTAGGCAGGCCCCTGATATAGGCAGGCCTCTGACAAAACCTTTCGAGTATTTTAGAAATTACTCGGACTTAGAAAAAATAAATCGAGTTTTTTATATATAATCTACGTGCTAGCGGGATCGTATCCGATAATATAACTCCCTATATAGCGATATCGCGTTAGCTTAGCACGGTCTCTAGATACGGGTACAAACCATCAGCAAATTGAAGGACAAGTTGACCAAAAATGATCCGCTGATGGGACCCTGGATCTGTTCCCATTATAATCATCGGATTCCTGGAAAGGCTCCAAATGATCGCAAGTGCGGCTAGTGCGGCCATATACTTGTCAGGTTTGACTAGATTTGAGCGAGCGAGAGACAAGTGGTAACAATGTGATATTCATACACTGTTGCTCAGATAACGTGCTCTCACTACGCTTCTTCTTGTCATCTGGAAACCTGGTCATACACGGAACGTGAAAGTTGTAAGGAACAAAGATGCACTCAATGAGTGCCTGGTGTTAGTATTGCATGGCCAATGAACTGCTTCAACTATGAATCAGAATGCGTCAAAGTCTATGACGTCATCCGAGTATCAGTATCCATCATCAGGATCCAACGGGATAGATCTTCCTCAAGCCCGCCACACACCTAATACTAAAGTCTTCCCTCGCGAAAGGTACATCCTCGGTGGTCTATTGATAGAGGTTGCCAGGGTGCTACGAGTAAAACCACCGAGTGGAGCCATGTCCACGGAACAAACCCCTTAGTCCCACGTACACCGAGGCTCTTCTCATCACAGGCATGTCTGATCTATTACAGCATTGGCAATCAACCCTCGGCTACATCGCCTAGCTAAGCCGTTTGCTCGGGAGCGAACACGCGCATCACATAACGTGTAACATCATCAATTCGGAGCGGCTCCGTTGGACTGGTAGCAGCCGCGATGCTAGAAGCAACGGAAAGTGGGCATTCCGCTAGCAACCAGATTCTCTAGTTGGTGTGCAGAAGAGTTATAATACAAAAGCAAGCAGTAACTTCCCCGGCAGCAGAACATGGGAAAGAAGGGCGAGATAGTCATGGAGACCAAGAGCTTGCAGAACCCTTGGAGGCCAGCGATAACGATATTGCAACGTATAGAATCACTATCGAGTGTATGAAAGGGGCTTCATCAGTACACAGGAACAACTGCGTTGGCTTCCATTTGGGATGCCGGCATCTGTCGATGAGTCTAGGGAAGGATCTTGGTCCGCAATGGTGATAGTAGCAATCTATCCGTAAGTATCGTGTTCAGTATCGACATCTTCATTTGTCTCTCTTTTCACCAGGGAGGAACTCTGGTAGTGTAAAATCGCAATCATGACTAAATGGAGCGACTGCAGAATCGCGAGCTCCAGATTGCCTAGTCCCAGCCCAATATATAAGGTAATACTATTCTACCTCATCTCAGCACCTCCTCACTTCCGCACCTTAATGCGAATTCCCTTGCTGTCCGCCCTCGGATACGGCACGAAGCGATCGCTGGCCATGTCCGTATCACTGCGGTCCGTCTCCCACAGCTCCCACCAGCCGTCCTCGCCATGGTCCTCCTCGCTGCCGAAGCGCCGCCAAATCTCCGAGAGCAGCAGGTAGATCTCCGTGTACGCCAGCTGCATGCCCAGACACTGCCGGGAGCCCTGCGAGAACGTCATCAGGTAGCGCTTCAGCTGCGGGTTCTCGATGAAGCGCTCAGGTCGAAACGAAAGGGGATCGGCGAAGACGTCAGGGTTCAGGTGGACGAGGGGCGCGGCCATGCCAACGGGAGTCTGGATTATTGGTTAGAAGGTGTGCATGGGAGTGAGAACGGAGGGGGAGACGCACGCCGGGAGGGATGTGCCACTTTTTCCTGCCGTCGTTGAAAGTCATGACTTCGTTGGGGCTGATGCGCGTCTGCCGCTGGCTGGTACCGATGGCTAGACGGAGACCCTCCGTGATGACGGCGCTGAGGTAGGGCAACTGTTCGATATCTTTGATGACCAAAGGCGCGGAGACGTCTGGGAGAGCCGCTGTGAGCTCGGCTCTCAGCTTTGCGAGGACCCGTGGGGTGGAAAGAAGGTGGACGGTCATGATCTGGGCCACGGGTCAGCTTTCATGAGATGAAGGGGTTCCTGCTCTCGCACGACGCACACTTAGAATCCAAGATGTGGTTTCGGTGCCTGCTATTGAGAAGTTCTGAGCCTCTTGGAGAAGGCGGAGCGGTTTCTTGTCCTCCTCAGATAATTTGCTGTCAAAGATCTCGTCGAATACCGTTTTGCTGTCTTTCCCTTCATGATGAGACTTGGCGACTCTGTCAATGTTGCTTAACAGTTGCTATAATGAGTTTAGCTTCGTTGCCTGCGTGGTCAAGCCGTCAAGATTACCAATTTAAACTTGATAAAGGTCTCGAAGCCGGGATTGATCTTCAACACTAGCCACCTAGGCAGCCTGGCGAAGAGCGGCATAAACCACTTGAACTGAACCGCAAAAGGCCCGAGATCATGAAAGCCGTCAATCTGCAACCTTTTCAGTCATCGAGCTTCACACGCATTGTCTGGTACCCACCATTTCAAAAAAGACCTTGTTAAACTGCGGTGCTTGCACCCAATTCAAACTGAAGCCATATGCATACTCGGAAATCACATCATTCGTAAAAGCCCCAAACATGGGAAGCAGACTGATCTCCCTCCCATCATCCTGGAACTCCTTCAGCCGAACCAAGAGCTTATTAAAGTTCGCCCTCATGATCGGCTCCAGCCGCCTCACCGATTCTTTCGAGAACATCTTTGACATGGCCGCCCGCCGCGTTCGATGCAAATCGTGATCCGCGGTGGCACCCGCGGCCTGCGAGAAGCCAAAAATCTGGATCATGCGCGGGTACTTGTCCCTGCGACGTCCGCCAGCGGGCATCAGCTCGGGAAGGAAAGAAGGGTCGTTAATATGTAGTTCGTCGGGAGAGATGCGCACGATGTGGCCGTACTTGGCGTGCATGTCGCGGATGCGAAAGAGGTATTGGCCGCCACGGAAGTAGTCATGGTAGAATTCACACCAGAAGGTCACTGCTGCAAGGCGCGGGCCGGGAAATTTGGCAAGTGGATGCAGAGTTAGGCGGTAGGTAGAGAGGAGGACGACATAGAGGGCGAAAGAGATAGCTATGGTGGTCAATGGCCAGGTAATGACAAGATCGAGGACATGCATAGTGTTACTGGTTCAGTCACTGAGACGGAATGAGTCGCGAATCTTTGCCTCCTAGCTAACCAGGCAACAAGTAGAAAGAAGAAGTAGATAGAATACGAAAACACTGCTGAACACAATGATGTAAGCGGGACGGCATGTACTACAATCGTATTCATATGATTTGATCATACGAATTCGGTGACTGGCTCCGAGTCCGCCAAGACGAGAAATACTTTCGGTGCATTGTAAATGCTCCGAATGTTGACCAGGTACTTCGGAGTAGGAAGATGTGGCTCTTTATCTTGCATGAGGGTCGACGCATCTGCCTGCTCACTTTGCTCGCCCCACACTGCATTCCGCGTCTTTTGCTATCGACGACGGACTCGATACCTTGATTGGCATAACGGGCTTGATTTGCGCATCGCTTTGCAGGTCACCGTCAATCGGTAACAAAGGACCGAGTCCTGCGCGTGTTCTTATCGACACTGCTTTTGAGATTGCGTCTTTCTTGCCGATCCATGCCCAGAACTGACAGCATCATTTGATATGTTGGAGATGTGAAGACATGAACCTGGGAGGAAGAAAGGAACTCTAAGAGCAGACCTTTATGGCTAATCCCATTGAGGACTAACGTCACATTCTTCCTATCACCAGTAACGGAAGATGCTGCAACTGAACATCTCGGAGATGCACAATTCGTCTCTATTATGGAGTGGCAGGCATTGCTGCTGGGTTCTAGATAGATTGTTGGGATCAAGCAAGTGGCTGGGAAGTAGTCTGCCTTCAACTATCTACTACGTAGCAAGCTAAAGTCGGCTCTATGTAAGATCAAGGTGCACGAGGCTTTAGTAAGCAAATAGACTTAGGGCTTCTAGTAGGCTAAGCCTAACCCGTGCCAATATAGACAATACCGGGTTTGGACTTCTTGATAGTTGGCTATATGTTTTAGATGTTAGTACAGCATACATTAGGTATTTGATAGCACCTGTGCAATCCGATTGAGGATGGTTATACAAAGGCAGCAGGTTCACCGGGTATGTTGAATCTCGGCTTTCCCCCTTCTAACTTTACGTCTAAGCCTTCTCTTTCAACTTGACCATCAGGGCCTTCGGCTCAAAGACAAGGTAAGCCTTCTGATCCATCCAGTTCCAATCGTTCGGATCGACCATCTCGAAATCAAAGTTCCAGACCATCTTTGACAGAATTACTCGTGCCTCGGCCAGGAAGACCCTGTTATTCAATATTAGAGGATGAAGTGCAAGACATTGTATCGCAGACTTACTTTCCACCTATACAATTCCGTCCGCCCCACTGAAAACGGCTGGAAAGCCTGCTTGTTGTCTTTGTCGAAACGCTTCTGGTATCTCGAATCCGATTCGGGCATAAATCTTTCAGGATGGAAAATCCGAGGCTCCACCCAATTGGCAGGATCGTTCTGGATATTCTGGAGATTTACGCCGATAATGTTCTGAGCTCAAGTCAGCGGCTGTTAACCTCTTGTGGATGTACCCAAACAGTCGATGCAAGAGAAAGAATGTACTTACCCCTCCGGGAATCCAGTGGCCATCAATCATTTGACCTTCTAGCGGGACGACTCTCGGCAGATTGATAGGCGTGGGGTGGTGAATGCGCAAGGTCTCATTAATAACAGCTGCAAGATATGGTAATGTCGGCCTCTAGTTTGAAGCTTCCACGGATCTCTTCTGTGAGCCGCTTTAAAGTCTCGGGGTAGCGCATCAGAAGATAAGTGGATGTGGACAATGCCCCAGTTGTCAATTGACACCCAGCAATGACGACGGCAAGCCCATTGGTGTTGAGCTTTTTCCTTGTGATGCCTTTCTGCTGCGTCTCGTCCAGCCTTCCAACGACAGGCGTGATGAAATCTGATCTCGAAGCGCCCAAGTCCCCCATCTCCAATCGACGCGAGATCTTGTCCGTCGCAACTTGCCAACTGCGTGCTCGGTTCTTTGCCGTCAACCGAAGAAATATCCATCCGAAATCTTGTCGATAGGATGGAAGCGGCTCAAACTATTTCTCACTGAACCAAACTTCGCGCCGAGGAAGCTCAGGATTCACGAGTGTTCGTTGTCGCCCTCCAAGCCGTAGAAAGATTCCCCAAAGGTCAGATCTGCGATGTTGTCCAGAGTTGCGTAACCGTAATATTTCGCCATGTCGACTTTTCCATCCGGGGTCTTGATAATCTCTCTGCGAAGCCTTGTCATCAAGAGATTGGCATAAGACTCTATTATTGGGGACTGGTCCTTCAATGCTGTCAGAAAAGGCGTTGATAAAATTTTTGCGAATCCGGTGGTGTGTTTCGCCTGCGGCGGTAAAGAGTGATTCGGCTCCGTTCATAGATGGTGTCTGGCTGAATGGATCCTTTGGCATAAGTGGTTTGGTTGTGTATATATCCTTCCAGGCGCCAGAGGATGTAGTGGCGATCTCGTCTGGAGCGATGCGAACGATCGATCCGTAATGCGCATGGAGTCTGTCTGTGAAACGCCATGTGTTTCCCGTTATCGTGGAGTAAATCAGAGGCTAGCGGGATATTGCCGTTATTTTTGGTCCTGGGTATTTGGACAACGGGTGGAAGTAGATGTTATAGATGATGGATGCGACAAAGTACTAGAGAGCCATCTCAGCTTGGTATAGTAGTGATCACGTCATCCCGTAGATACCCACAACGATGAATATAGCACCGGCGGTACCCATAATCTAGCTAGCTGAAAACGCCAATGGAGAAGGCATGTCGGAGAGTGTCAGCATTGTGTCGAGTCTAGTTCGCATCAGCATAATCGCCAGAAATTAGATACTAAAGAACGCGAGAGAAGACGAACCGTCCTGTGTATGCTACGGAATATGATTCAACAAAGTGCTTTAGTCGGTGACGAGTCAAGGAAGAACATCCAAGTTACAAGCGCTTGCATCACACGTCCAACCCAGCCCCTCAGATATTGGTCAGCTCAGAAAGGGACGCCTCGAGATGCCGCAAGGCACTCTCGCAAGCGGGAACACAAGAACACAGACGTCGCTAGCATGTGACTGATGATCCATACTAGGTATTGACATCGTTTCCGATAGGGAAAAGACCATTCCGTCTTGCTTAAGCTAAGCTCCGAAGGACAGGCGCTATGCGCTAAACCTACCGAATGCGGATCTAGGATGTATCATGTTCTCTTACACCGAAAATGAAACCGAAGAGACCCCCTACTCTCGGTACTTCCGAAGATTCTGCAAACTCGACTTAGACCGACATCCACACCGGACGCACGTCTAAGATTCGACGGGCTCCCGAAATCGGTGCAAATGACCTTGGCGTTAGATCAATGCCTCGGAAGACGCAGTGGAGTTAGAACAACTGGCGAACGATGATCCAAAGAAGACATGGCTTCTCGAGGCTCCATCAAAAGGCCAGTCTCGACCGACTGGCAACACAACATCCTCAAAGATTCCGAGTTTCAACAACCCATTAACGCCGGCGATGTCAGTCAACCTCAATGGTCCCCCAATGGCCTCAGCAGTGTTCTGTCCTGCATCGCGCTGTTCCAAAAGTTTCTGTCATTAGCGTCACAGCTAGTTCGGCGCTATCAGCAGGCCGCAGCCAAATCAGGGTCTATATCCCATGTCAATTGCGGGCCGAGAAGTCAGCAGGATCAGCAACTCCGGGTTACTGTCGGCAACTGTAAGCCCCAAGCAGCCCCAAAAATTATCCCCCGAAGTTATACGACCGCGCGCAATGATTGCGCCACTGCGACACCATAACTACACCCCCGGGTAAGCTACGGCTGTCATCCCTGCGAGAATTTGGGCCCAATCGCACGATTCTGGGGTCTGTTTTCAGCTGGTGTTGATGGTGCTCCGGGGGAGTCGCTGCCGTCGATGGCAACGATCATAGAAAATCAACCTTTTGCTTAGTCAGCAATCACGTGATATACTGAATGCTACTGACCCTGCTGATGCTGTTAGCAAGCTGGAATTGTTGAATGCGCTGAAATCGACCTGTTAGCGGGCGCTATTTGCTGATCCCGCTGACAGGCTAATCTTAGCCCTATCCGCGCGCCCAGCAAATCAGAAGTTCTCAGCAAGATTTGGGAAACGCCGATGTGGGGAGGATTATCTCACGCAATTACACTTCTTCCTCCGTAGCAGCAAGTATCTCGAACCTTTTGTGCACAATATCCTCCACCTCAAAGACATCTGGATCATCCTCGCCAATGAGCGGCAGGACATTGCCGATATGGGCCAAGGTCTCCGATATATACACGGTCTATCCGAGTGGATCACAACAGGAAAATCATCCCAAATCACCAACTGCATGTCCGGAATTATATCGCTTCCGCTACTGGCCGTGATTCAGACATGCCAGTATTTCCAGTATCTGGAGCTCCACGGGATATCTCACTCCCGGTGCGTAGCACAGCTCCGGGCAGGAGGCGGTATCCAGGGGTATTGCGGTGGCTTGCTACCAGCCATGGCAATTGCATGCTCGGAGAATGAATCCGACGCGAATCGCGCTCGCAATCGGGGCTTACGATGAACTTGGAGATGACGAATCGGTGCTGGGAGCAACGACAATTGTCGTTCGCACGAAACGAGTCGGCTAGGGAGATGAGCTGATCCAGAAGTTTCCAGGGGTGAGATTCTCCAAGGCGCGCTTCGCTTCGCTTCTTACCAAGCTCCCGTCACATCCCATCCCATAGCAGACATTCTAATACGCATGCGCAGTCATACATATCCGCCGTCACAGACCCAAAAACAATCAGCATCGTTGGCCCAGTGCCAGTTCTCCTCAAGCTACAATGTTACGCAAGGGAACACGGCCTGCTGGTGCAGGAAATGCACATCCGAGGCAATGTGCACAACCCCGAGAATGCCGAACTTGCCCGAGAACTGTGCCAGCTATGCGGCAAGATGAATATCCTTCGGCTTCCTCACGCCAGCAATCTGCAACCGCCCGTGAGGTCCAATAAGACGGGCAATCTGATTACAGAAGGATCACTTACCCACGAGGCAGTCAGTGTAATCCTCGCCTCACGGTGCGAATGGTATACCCTCCTTACAGAGCTGGCGAAGGACCTGGATTTGTCTGGGTGACGAACTCACACGTTTGCGGCGTTTGGGATTGGCGACTGTATTCCATTGTCCCCATTCCACAAATTCCAGCTCCAAATCACCAAGGTAGATGTGCAGTCCCTGATAGCGGAAACCACGCATAAACTCCGGGCAAATAGATTGGAAGATGGCTATTCTTATCCAAGAGATGCTGTCGCCATCGTTGGCGCTTCTTGCCGCCTCCCTGGAGCTAATAGCATGGAAGAACTTTGGGATCTCATATCTAGCGGTACTTCACGACACACGGAAGTCCCAACGGACAGATTCGATCTTCATGGGAGCTTCCGCGCATCTCAGGACCGCAATATTTACCGACAAGAGAAAGTTTTACGGCAACTTCGTCGACCAAGTTGACAATTTCGACCACGCATTCTTTCGCACCAACCCTAAGGAGGCTTTAAACATGGATTCTCAGCAACGCGTACTCCTCGAACTTGCCTACCAAGCCATGGAGTCAAGCGGCTACCTAGGTTTGCATCAGCGCGAATGGGGGGATACTGTGGGATGTTTTATAGGCGCTAGTTTCGCCGAATATCTAGATAACACAAATGCTCATCCACCAACAGCATACACCTCGACAGAGACAATCCGAGCATTTCTATGCGGCAATTAAGCTATTATTTTGGATGGAGCGGCCCTTCTGAGGTGTTGGATACGGCTTGCTCATCGTCTCTCGTTGCCATCAATCGAGCCTGTAAGCCTGTTCAAACAGGCGAATGTACCATGGCTCTTACCGGGGGCGTCAATATCATGACCGGGATAAGCAACTTCCTAGATCTGGCCAAAGCTGGCTTTTTAAGTCCTACAGGACAATGCAAACCGTTTGATCAAGCTGCAGATGGTTACTGTCGCTCTGAAGGCGGGGCATTAGTCGTTTTGAAGCTTCTCAGCCAAGCGGTAGCGGATGGCGATCAGATTCTGGGTGTCATCCCCGGAATAGCGACCAACCAGGGTGGGCTCTCTTCTTCCATCACCATTCCGCACTCTCCAGCGCAAAAGAAGCTGTATCAAACCGTTTTGCGCCAAGCCGGTATGAAGCCAGATCAGGTGTCCTACGTCGAAGCTCATGGGACGGGCACTCAAGCCGGAGATCCACTCGAAATGGCTAGTATCCGCGAAGTGTTTGGGGGGAAGGACAGAACGGATGTGCTGAACGTTGGCTCTCTCAAAGGCAACATTGGCCATACAGAGACCGCAGCAGGTGCAGCCAGTCTGCTTAAGGTTCTCGCCATGATCAACAACGCTGGTATCCCACCCCAGGCCAGCCATAGTTCTCTCAATCCCAAGATTCCTGCATTAGGAGTGGACAAGTTGAGCATTGCCTCAGAAGTCGCTCGCTGGGAGGCACCATTACTAGCAGCTTGTGTGAATAGTTACGGGGCAGCATGAAGCAATTGTGCCATGATCTGTTGCGAAGGTCCCCCACGAAAGACGGAACTCTCCAAGCAGATTACAATGGTTGAAGGCGATTCAACATACCCGATCATCATAAGTGCAACGTCACAAGAAGGTCTGTACGCAAATGCCGAAAGTCTGGGTCGGTACCTCCAAAAGACAACGCCAAAGCCCAACCTGGGCGACTTAGCTTTCACTCTTAGCAAGCGACGCAAGCTTCATCGTCAAATCTTCGTCACCTCCACATCCGACATCAACAGTCTGGCAGAAAACCTGAGAATTGAAGTTCAAACCTCTTTCGAGGTGCCACAAACGCCCAAACGAGTTGTTCTAGCTTTTGGAGGGCAGACCAAGAAAATGGTGGACATGGAGAAAAGCCTGTACGAGTCTCACCCACGTATAAAGAACTACATCGATGAATGCGACAAGATCGTCATAAAACGTGGGTTTCTCTCACTTCTGCCATTAATATTCCAGTCAGAACCGCTGAATGAGGTGGTTACGCTGCAATGCGGCACCTTCGCCATGCAATACGCGTGCGCTAAATGCTGGATTGATGCCGGTCTCCATGTAGAGGCAATAATCGGCCACAGCTTTGGCGAGCTGACGGCCATGGTAGTCTCAGGTGTGCTCTCGCTACAGGATGGCCTCAAACTTATTGCTTCCAGGGCTTGGTTGATGGCGACCAAATGGGGCCCCGAAAGAGGAACCATGCTTGTTGTTCATGGCAGCCGCAACACTGTGCGAAATGTAGTCGCCAAAGTCAACGCGAGTTCAGCGGAGCCAGAAATCGAGATCGCATGCTACAATGCTCCGTCAAGTCAGGTCGTAGTAGGCGGCTCACTCGCGATCGATCGAACTGGAAGCCTGTTGAACAGCGACCCAGCCTTCTCCGGCACACGATTTCCACTCAAATTTGACAAAAGGCATTCTCGACGATCTCGATCAGGTTTCAGCATCACTAACCTACTCTGAGCCGGAAACATTCCTAGAAACCTGTACTGCCGAGCCGAGCTCTCAAATATCAGCGAAAAGGCCTTCTCAACATGCGCGAGAACCTGTATACTTCTCTGACGCTATCCAGCGAATCGAGAAACGTCTCGGTTCCTGTGTCTGGCTAGAGGCCGGTATGGACTCGCCGATCATCCCAATGATCAAACGAGCCCTGGCCAAACCAGAGGATCATTGTCTTCAGGCTATAAAGATGTTAGACTCTAAGGGCTCTACGAGAGTGATGTCCAACGTGACAACAAATCTCTAGTGTGAAGGGATTCAAGTATCGTACTGGAATTTCCTACCGCCAAGAATGAATACCTACAAGCAGAGCTGGCTCCCACCGTATCAGTTCCGATCGACAGGACATTGGCTCAAGAACATCGATCGGGTCATTGAGGCACAGAAACACGTTATAGCCGAGAAGACAGCAATTGTAGAAATGCCTCAAGAACCAATAGCGCCACTGAGGTTAGTGAATGTTGGGAAAGTAGCGGGTAAGAACGACAACTCCAAAGAATTCGACATCTGCCTGGGAACACAGCGTTTTACCAAGATCGTGTCTGGCCACGCGGTTCGGCAAAGACCACTGTGCCCGGCGTCAATGTGCATGGAGTACGCGGCAATGGGGTTACAATTACTCCAAGGACATATAGAAGCCGGCACTCTTGGCTTTGCCGACCTGAGGCAGCTCTAGGCGTTGACCTTGCTCGAGAAGCTTCCTTGGCACTTGAAAAACCCAACGACTCGCACGCATGGAGCTTCGTGATCAAAAGCTCTTCTTAAACCGATCTAAAGTCGAGGTCCACATCGCATGCGAAAGGCAGAATTGTGCTGACCGTGCAGCCCGAATTTAGCACATACGAAAGACTCATCGCTTCCAGGATTAATGAGCTGCAGAGTAAGCCAAATACGGAGAAGCTGAAGTCTAACCGGACTTACGGATTGTCTTCCCAAGTCGTCCACTATGCCGATTTCCTCCAAGGAATTTCTACTATCACGATGGATAATGCTGAGGCAATAGCCAACATTGACCTGAGAGAAGATGCCCAGTTCGGTTTAGACGAGAGCACAGTAACTCAATACTGTGATACGATAGCTATAGATACATTTATTCAAGTTGTGGGCCTCCTGATCAACAGCAGCGCTCTGGTGACCAGCGAAGACGTCTTTGTCGCCACAGGAGTTGACCTTGTCTCGATGTCTCAAGTCTGCGACTTCCACAGCCGCAAGTCGTGGACCGTCTACACAAAGTACACCAGCACGGGTGAGGGCCAAGCAGCGGGCGACATCTTCATCATGACACGCGAAGGGGTTCTTGCCATGATAATAACCGGGGCACAATTCACCAAGCTCTTAATATCGAAGCTTGAGAGATTCCTCGACTGTGCTAATGCAAAGCCGTCTCACGCGGCTGCTATGAAAAACGAACGTTGCCCCCAAGTACCGTTTACGTCTTCGGAGACGACATCTAGAGCAACTTCTGTCGATGGAACAGAGACTCCACCCGGCATGGACAACAATAGCCAGGCGACGTCAATCGAAAGCGACGACAGGCTCGCCACACGGGAGGCAGTCGACGACGACGCCGAGATGAGCTTGCGAAAGATCATCGCTACCTATACATATCTTTCGCCAGCAGAGGTAGCGCGCGATGCTAGTATCGGCGACATGGGTGTAGACTCTCTAGCTGCCGTTGAACTCGCGGAGGAGCTTCAGACACAGTTTGGCAAGGAGATCGTTGCCGAAGATCTTCTTATGAGTAGTTATGGAGCTCTTTCAAATATTCTTGTTCCGTTCTCCTCGACCAAGAAAGCGACGTTGCCTACACCCACGAATCAAGGGCTTCAGGCTGCAATACCTATTCCACCATCCTCACTCACGTCCTCTTTCAGCGTCAACGCTAGCTCACAAAACCTGGAAGGCAACCAAACCGCTTTGAAGTTACTTTCCGATACCTCAGGAGCCCCCATCGCCTCCATCAAGGATAGTGCCACCCTTCAAGAGCTCGGTATTGATTCACTTTCGGCCGTTGAGCTCATAGGTGACCTCGAGGACGCGTTCAAAATTGATATCGAGGACGACAGGTTTACTTTAGACTCCACCGTGAAGGAGATCTTGGACTTCCTAGGAGTAGGAAGTGCATCTCAGGACACAAAATCTTCGCCGGCAGTCGCTACAAAACCAATGACGCAAGCAAGTTTAGATATATCAAGTAGACTTGAGAAGACTATTCCTGCCGAGAAGGAGCAAGGGAACGAGATCGAGCTCGGAAGCCCAATGGAAGCCTTGATCCATTGCGAGGCGTTTTTCGGCCAAGCGGCCGCGAAGCGTGGTTTTCTGAATTACTAGACACAAGTAGCTCCAAAGCGAGAGGAGCTACTGCTAGCATACATATGCGAGGCTTTCAAAGCTCTCGGTTTAGATGTCGGTCGGATAGCACAAGGTCAGCAAGTTCCCTCGATTCCCTATCAGCCTAAATACAAAAAGATGATGAAGCGAGTGTTCGAGGTCCTAGAGAAGCATGATATTTTGATTAGGCAGGAATCAGATCATATCCGTGGCAGTCGGAAGAGCCCATCCACACTGTCTCATGAACTCCATGAGCAATTCGTCGCGCAGTATCCCGCGTACGCTGGCGAAGCTCGACTCATGGCCTTGACAGGCCCAAAGCTAGCCGACTGTTTATCTGGCAAGACTGATCCCATATCCCTCATGTTCCGCGGGGCCGCAGCCCAAAAAGTTATGGAAGACTACTACTGTGCCTCGCCGATGCTGTCCACTTTAACGGAACAACTAGTGACCTTTATCCAAGCTGTTGTGACCTCCAGCAGCACCATGTCCAGCGACACCCCAATACGAATCCTTGAAGTAGGTGCCGGTTTTGGCGGTACAACCACCGGTCTCGCCGAGGTTCTACAGGCGAGCGGTGTCCCCATCTCCTACAAATTCACCGACATCTCGCCCTCGCTCGTGAAAGGCGCTAAGACCAAACTCGCAAAGTATCCTTGGATAGAGTTCCAGGCCTTGAATTTGGAAAACGACATGCCGGCCCAGCTCAAGGGTAGATATGATATTGTCATAGGGACCAACTGCGTGCACGCCACGACGAACAAGACGAAAACGATTACCAGGCTGAAAACCTTACTCAACGCGCAAGGCTTCATGGTGCTCTCAGCAGTCACGCAGCTGATCGACTGGTATGACATCGTCTTTGGGCTGCTGGATGGATGGTGGCTCGCTAATGATGGGTCAACATACCCTCTGCAGCCACTAGAGTCATGGGTTCGATCATTCGAAGAGGCCGGGTTCAGCAGGATATCATATTCGCAGGGCCCGAATCCAGAGTCCAGCACGCAGCGACTGCTAGTAGCATCTAATAACCCAAAGGTGACTACACCTCTCCGAGCTGAAGAGAAACAGCCGAGCGTGCAGACGGTGGTGTACAAAGAGGTAGATGACACTTCCATTGAGGCAGACATCTACCTACCTGCCCAGGCTTCCGCAGAAGCCATGCCTGTCGGTACACATTCGTCTCCCACCAGCTCAACATTGTCCCCTAATTTCCACTACCGCACTTGCTAATCTTAGTCTTCGTATTTAGCACTCATGATCCACGGCGGCGGGCACATGACGCTTTCCAGAAAAGCAATCCGACCCTTCCAGACCGCTTTCCTTCTCGTTCATAGCGTGCTACCTGTCAGTATCGACTACTGGCTCTGTCCAGAAATAAATCTGATCGACGGGCCTATTACGGATGTATGCGACGCGTATGCGTGAGTACAAAAGGGCTTACAAGATGTCATGAGAAGTCAAGGTATTTCGGTTGATGAGGAGAAGATAGTAGTCATAGGGTGGTCCACTGGTGGGCCTTTGGCCATGATGACGGCATGGACGAGTAGACAGGCAGGGTTGAAGCCTCCAGTGGCGATTCTGAGCTTCTATGGTCCCACTGACTTCATGTCTGGAGGTGAGTCTGCTGCCGCACCATTTCCATTTTGATGTACGCATTCTTTCTTTGCTTGGCCTCGTCGAGTAACGCCTTTCACCTTGATCTTCTTTATCCAATATAGCGTAAGCATGCTGACTCCTATCCTCTGCCATAAATAGATCTCGATGTCCGTCAGGCCGAAATGTATCCGGAACGGCAGATGTCAATGGACAAAATCATCTCCTCTCTGCCTACCAAACCAGTAAACCCCTCTTACTCCACACAAGCACCCCCCTTCCCACACTCCCAGAATAATTTCTCTCATACACCTATCAAACACACATCCACACGCTAACAACCCCTCGCTCCCTCACAGATAACATCTTACACGGCCACGCCCACTGCCACTGACAGCAGCCACCTGGCTGGATCCGCCCTGGCGACCTGCGCTCTGAGCTGGTACTCTCCCTCTTCAAAGAAGGGCACGGCCTTCCCCTCCTGCTCAACAGCATCCACCCTCCCGTCGGTACGCCCTGGTCCACGCCGCCTTCCGCGCCCCTCATCGCCAGCATCTCGCCCCTCGCCCACCTTCGTCGTGGCACGTACACCACACCGACGTTCCTGATCCACGGCACGGAGGATGAGATTGTGCCGTTTCAGACGGCGGTTGCTTTTGCCGGGGTACTAAGGGAGAAAGGTGTCAGAGGCGGGCTGGCCGAGGTGAAGGGGAAGAGGCATATTCATGATTTGAAGCTGAGGGAGGGGGAGGTGGGGTGGGAAGAGGGGGTGGGGGTTGGGTATAGATTTTTGTTGGAGGAGTTGGAGCGTTGAGGGGAGATGGAAAGGACGCTTACCCCGGAGAAGGAATGGTTGGTTCAAGAGAATGTGGTTCTAGGAGTTCTGTTTGGAAGTGCTTTTTCATTTGGGAAGGGTCATGTGCACGTGAAATACGTTCTTCAATATTATGCTAGTCCTCTATAGAGTCTTACTAGTCTAATCTATTTTAGAAGGGTATATGGGAAGGCCACATCTAAAGCTCCGGCGCTCTTCTCTTCTCTTCTCCTCTTGTCTCTACAACCAAGTGAACCCGCCCACTACACTCTTTGCGGAACGGCGCTTCTCGCTTCCGCCACTTAAAAATCTATCGCTCCTTTCAGCACCCGTTTCAGCTGGCTCAGCTGCTCGCGTATGCACTCCACCCGCTTCCCGCGCCACACCTCCTCGCGCATCAAGCACTTGACAAAGCCGCTACTGACACTCACCTCCAGCACGCCTCTGCCGCCGCCCTTGCGGCGCCCGACGCGGTACTCCTCCGGCAGGCCGAGCGCGACCTCGATCTCGCCCAGCACGTGCACAGCGATCTGCAGCAGCAGCACGACCTGCAAGGTGCCGAAGGCGTCGAGCGACACGCCACCGATCTGCAGGCCGGGAAACACGGGCGGGATGGTGGCCAGGTGCGGCGAAGCGGCCCCCGGGAACGCCAGCGTGTATTCGAGCATGCTCGTGTACATGATGCTGTGTAGGCGCGCGATGCGGATGTAGCACGTCAGCAGCTGCAGCACGGTCGTCATGTCGTTGGGGGCGGGAGGGGAGACGCCGCTGAAGCTGGAGCTGCAGGTCGAGGCGTCGGGGTTTGTGGACGAGAACGGCGGAGGCGCTGGCTGGTAAGCGGGGGAAGCGTTGACCGGGGTGGAAAACGACGTTAGCAGTGTTAGGAACGTGTTGGAGCTCTTCAGCACGCTACCGACTAGTTGGTCCTGGAAGGCTGTCGCCGGAGCGGCGGACGCGGGTGGATGGTTCTCGGGATCGTTGGCCGCCAGCTGGGCGTACAGATCCATCGCTAGCTCGGAAAGCTCCTGCATACGCCGGTATTGACCTTCCTTGACCGAGGAGGTTTCTTCGTTGACAGTACTCCCGGCTTCGGATTCCGCCGAGTCTTTCAACAGTGATGGCTTGGCTGTCGAGCTCACGCTGAAGCTCGTGGGTGCCCGCGCCCTGTCTTTGTCCCGGTCTCGAGCGCGGCTTTTCCGAGCATATGGGACCTTGATAGGTTGGTTCAGCGCACTCGGCAGGTCAATTTCCATCGCCTCATCTGACGGCCGGGAGCGTTGCACATTTGTTGAGCGGGTTGGTGCAGCTGTAGCATATGCATTGACACCCACATCTCGAGTCTGTCCATCGTTACTAATTGGCGAGGCTGTTAGCATCTGCATATCCATGGGCCCCGCGTGATAGTGTTGGAAGGCCCAGCTGTACTTGGGACCGAAGGGCTCGAGACCTGAAGCTTCTCCTACATTATCGTTGTAAAACGGTAGCAATGTTTCGTCTGGCCAAGGCAAAGTTGCAGTTGAGGATCCAACGATTGCGGGAAAGTCGACGTCGGCTCCGCCCAGGATGTTCGAAGTGTCAAAGAGAGACGAAGGGCTCATTGTATGTGCTGGAATTGTATCCTCAGTCTCTTCTCCACTCTCTTCCTCGGCAGTATTCTCTCGCAAAAAGCTACTATCATCCCACCCACCACTCCTATTCTGATGCAGCCCTCCATCTGCCTTGCTCTCAAACAAGACTCCATGTCCGCTGGTATTGGCAGTAGGCCTTGAGGGTATTCCGCCTTGTTTGGGACTCCCGCCACCATTTCCTCTCCGCTCCTGGGGAGAAAAGGAAGAGGATCCCGCAAGTCTACCAGCACGCTTTGGTGCACCAAAGCTACAGATGGCGCCAGCTTTGAAGCAGCGGACACACGTGGAATCTTGACTTTGGTCCTCTCGTAGACACCTGAGTTTCTGGCCACGGCAGCGATCGCACGCTCCACGCTTGCTCTCACGAGGGTTTGAGATCAGAGGGTTTCGGGTCACAGCCGCTCCGGAAGCTGACATAGTTGGACTTGGGGGCATCGAAAGCGGTCCGACCTGAAAGTAGAGCATGCCTAAGTTCAATCAATGGGAACGACGTTCCGCTAGCTACTAGTATGGCGGCCAGAAGGGCAGAGGACTAGAGCCAACGTTAGGTAGGAGCGCCCAGTTGTTCTACATTGTCGTACTCGGCAAGCATGCATCAAGGCATGTAGGAAATCATGGACCGGTCTTTGAAAACGCGGTACTCGTACCGGGTTCTCAGAGCACGAGATGATCATCGCACATATCTAGCTTATGCCCGATCCATCGATCGCCTATCGGATGATGCCGATCTCCTCTACTCTCCCACTCTCCCAGAAATGTGTGAATCTCATCTTTGATCGGATCGCCAAGACCGAAAACGTTAAATCCGAGCGGGGAAAGCGGATCTTATTACCGAGATTGAACTTAATTTCTACAGATAACGGTTCGTCGAGAGAGATTACACGGCAGCATCTTCTCGTCTTGAGAAAGTTTGTGCGGCTTTTCCCTGCGAGCATGAAATACGAGCTATGCACTTAGGGTCACTAGCGCTGCAGAGTTCAGGGTTTGTGTTGCAATGCGTTGCTTGATTGCTTTCTATGCGATTCCAGAAGCCTGTTGCTAGCCGTTCTTTGTCTGTTTTGGCCATATATGGGGCCCTGAGGGCCCCCATTAGCTAGACATCCTTCCCAGCCTATTGCCACATTGCAACAGTTTGCGCTGCGGAATTGGGCTAGACCCGGGGCTATCGGCAGGCAACATGCTCAGCTCGTTGGCTAGGCAGAAGGATTGTTGGTGTTAGGAAGGGGCTGAAGGGGCTGAATTTGGCCGAATTTGGCGCCTATAAAAGGAACCTTCTGCTCGTGTGCTCGCCCTCATCCATTTGGATTTCGGGCAAGCAGTCATTTGATGGAATTTTCGCTTTTTGCCCGCCCACCCACTCCATAGACTCAGTCGCATAGATAGAGGGAGTTCTTCGCGCCCTGGGGCAGCTTTGATAGCCGATTTGGCCTAGGAAGCTGCTTCTAGGGGCGGAGTTTGCCCAAACACTGAACAAAAGATCCACGTGAATTCCTGCATGTGATGCCCGATAGTTAGTATTTAGATTCTTTAGATCCTTAGCAACGGTCGGTCTACCCAGCGGTTCGAGCCGCTCCATATGAACCAGGTTTGAAGATCGAGACAAGGATCGACGAGGATCAACGTCGAATGCTTCAGCTGGCCATGTTTACCTGGGTCAGTGCAATTCGATCGCAGCAGCGCTTCTGCAAGCTATCGGAACCGATTCACTAGCCACAAACCAATTCAGAATCACTTGCTGTAAGCTTCATGCGGAGGCTGCTGGTAGACTTTTGAGGAATAAGGGAGCCATTGGATATCAGATAAGATACCTCGTTGTAGCAGACATGATGCCGACTTCATTTGACATTTGACTACAAAGGACATCGAGGCTCTAGCCATTAATCCACTTCATGCCAGCAGGGTGGTATCGATCACCCGTCACCTCGCACGTTGCAAGTATTTGATAGATCTCCGCCATTTCTTCCTCGTTCAGGTCCACATCTTTTGCTTTCCCATTCTCAATGACGCGGTCAACGGTCGTGGCTCCTGGAATTGGAATGATTGTAGGCATCCCCTTTCTCTTCGACAAATTCACGACCCAGGCAATGGCTAGCTGGGCTGAAGTACATTTCTTCTTCTGGGCCAGAGTCTCAATTCTTTTGACAAGCTTCATGTTGTTTTCGAAATTGGGTGGTTGAAAACGAGGTAGCATCCTTCGAAGGTCCTTTTCCGCGATGTCGTCGAAGGATTTGATTTGGCCGCTCAACAAACCACGACCAAGTGGGCAGTAGCTGTTGGTAGAGTATAAGCTATGACCAGTGTAGACACTCAGTGTACTCACGCGATGATTGGAATGTTCAACTCTGCGCACGCCTTGGCGATCCCGTTGGTTAAGGGGTCTGTACAAAAGAGGGAGATTTCAATTTCCACGGCCACAATTTTCGTAATCTTTGCCGCTGCCCGTATGGTATCCGCATTCACCTCGGACAGAGCGACGCCAGCAATCTTTCCCTGTTGCACCAGCTCTTCAAGCGTAGCTAGCGTAGTTTCAAGCGGAGTGTTTGGATCTCGACGTCCACATTCAAACATATCGATCTTCGCTGTGCCACCCAGCATCTCCACACACCGCTCCACACTCTGTCGCACAAAGTGCGGGCTCCCGTCGGGAATCAAGCCAGGTCTAAGAGCACCTTTGATATTCAGTACCACCTTATCGGCGTCCTCCGGATACTTGGTGAAGTACTTGTTCAACAGGGTAAGCGAATTGACATCGGTCGACCCATAGAATTCGCCGCCGTCCCAGAGGTTGCAGTCAGTAGATAGAGCTGCACGCATTGCAGCAAAACACTGCTCTTCTGTCGGGATAGCACCCGGCTTGGTCAGTGCTACAGAAGATGTTAGTGTCGTTGGACTAGCTATGATTGGTTCGACGCTGCTGACCCAACATGCCGTAGCCAATGCTGCCGACTTTGCGGCCAGATATTTCAGTTCGCATTTTTTTTTGAAGTCAAAGAGGAGATGGAGGGCTTAGGATAGGGAGAGTATCAGCGGAGGGCAAAGTACAGTGCACAAGGATGAAATGGATGAAATGACGCGAGCTCGGGAAAAGAGAGTGTCAGTGGTACTGCTGCTAAGGTACAAGCTGTGAGTCGCTCGTTCGCTCGCTATTTGCTTTGGCCGATTGCATACTCGTATTTCTGCTTCCTTCAGAGCAAGGATTACCTTCCCTCCGGCTCTACGTACATGCATGTCATCTAATCTGAGTTATCAATCAATCAATCAATCGGGGGAGACTTCGTCGGCAAAATCGAACGTGGCCCGAACGTGGTCCCAGACGCCCGAGGTGCGCTCGGGGCCATACTAGTTACTGCTTAGGGCACCCCGTGGAGGCCTCGGGCCAACTTTTAATTAGTAAAAGATAGCGCCGGAAACCCCCTGGCTAGTCTCCCTTGGCAAACCCCACGGGCGTATGCTACTGCACCCTAACACTAATGTCGCGCACCGCTGTCATCACGTACCGCTGTTGCACCGTTGTCGCAACCCCTGGGCGTATCACCCCCGCAAGAAAATCGCCCGAATCGATCGTTCCAGCACCGCGTTGGGGCTAACCCCCGGGGCTGCTCCAGGGGGTTTCCCGAGTGCTCCGGTCGATCATCAAACATTTAAAAAAATCATATAGGGCTGAAAACACGTGACTTGGCCCGAGGGGCACCCGGGGCGCCTTGGGTCCCCGAAGTAGCTCGCGCTTTGGCCCGGGGCTGCTGGGGCCGGGTGTTAAGACCAGGAACCATGACCAAGGATGCGCTCAAGGAGCGTAGCGCCCGTCATGGCACGAGTCGGACGAATTAGTATCCGACTCGGATAGAACCCTAGATACTTGGTGTTACGAACCGTGCGTACCGGTCTTCGTATATGGATTGATTCTCAATGAGGATAGAGGTATAACCAACAAGAGGTGAAGCAGGCTTCAGTGGTGCTAAGCGGGTCTGGTATATAATCAGGTGATATATGTTCAGTGCCTAGCCTAAGAGATCTATTGTATGTAGTAAATAATTGAATAGTAAGTTGAGTACGATACTCTAAGTGGTAAGTAGTACTCCGTATATATAGATATACGAAATCTATACTAAGTATTCTTGATCGCACTGATCGTGTCACGGTGTCGCCTAGAGTCAAGTCATAGGGGTGGAATAGACTAGGATATCGAATCTAAGGAGGAAAACTATGTAGAGCGAGCGAAGGATCTATATAGGCAGCAACCCCTGAGCTCGGCCCGAAGGTCCGATAGGGCTGACCAGGAGGCTGCGAGGTACGCCTGTAATATTACCCCCCTCTCTAACAAGGCATCGACCGCGATACCTATAGCTATCCTTTGCCTCCAAAACCCTCCTATATCTTAGCCTGCGGCGGCGGCGATATCAAACGGATCGATTTGGCCATATGGTAGTAGCTGCCAGGGCCGAAAAGGCGCGCTGTAGATCAAGCGCGATATTAAGCAAAAGTGTAGCCGAATTTGAATCGATCGAGGCATTCGAAAACATGCCCTAAACTTGGTGGCGTTCCTGATGCTTAGCGCTCATCACGTGATCTTAACCCTGCCAGCTATATTGATATACACCCACATGCTCCACCGCATCTATCCTATATGTAGTCCTACCAAGCTTCCTAGCTCTTACCCTAGCTTGGTGTTGCTATCACCTTGCCAAGTCATCCTAGTCCAGCGTTGCCATCGCCTTGTAGGGGTCGTGATCTTATAGGTTGGATAGTAGGTAAAAGGGCCATCGAGCGGCAGGCGTAAGAAGTGTATGATAATGAAATGAAATATGCAGTTGGCTTATAGCGATATAAGCGCTGCAGGGTCGTTAGGGGTGCGATATAAGTATAGCGTCATCGTATAGTCAATGCTATTATAGCAGGCTTACTAGGTGGTACCATTGCAGCAGGCTCACTATTTAGCTTGTCAGTTAGATTATTGTAGTTATAGACGGGGCAGAGCTTAAACGAGGTGCAATTAACGAATTGTCCTGATTGTTGTACTTTGCCGTTCAAGCAGGCTCACTATTACTGGTGCCGTTCAAGCAGGCTCACTGTTACTAGTGCCATTCAAGTAGGCTCACTGTTACTGGTGCCATTCAAGCAGGCTCACTCCAGTAGGTACTCACTGCCGTCTCTAGTGATTCCATTCTGGTCTCTGGTCGGTGCCATTGTAGCAGGCTCACTCCAGTAGGTGCTCACTGCCGTCTCTAGCGATTCCATTCTGGTCTCTGGTCGGTGCCATTGTAGCAGGCTCACTGTTAGGGGTAGGTAGCTGCTTTGTTTTGACTCGCAGTTGCAACCAGTACAAGTGGTCGGCCATTCTTTTAACTCACGTGCCTTTATAAGTACTACGGTTGTTTAAAGTCGCCCGCGCGACTGTACCTTATTTAACATCGCCAGTTAACGATAGAGATTCGATATAATGTCACGGTGTCGCCTAGAGTCAAGTCAAAGGGGTAGAATAGACTAGGATATCGAATCTAAGGAGGAAAACTATGTAGAGCGAGCGAAGGATCTATATAGGCAGTAACCCCTGAGCTCGGCCCGAAGGTCCGATAGGGCTGACCAGGAGGCTACGAGGTACGCCTGTAACAAATCGTACTGATCGCATCTGCGCTTATTACGACTACTGCGCTTATCGCTTAATATACTAAGCCTTCCTAATCGTACTAATCGCACTAATCGTATCTACGCTTATTGCGACTACTGCGCTTATCGCTTAATATACTAAGCCTTCAGGGTCTGTCCGAGTCGGATACCGACTCGTTAACTCGAACTATAACGGGCGCTACGCTCTATAAGCGTATCCCTGATTATATTTCCTAATCGTAATATTAGCTCCCTCTCCCAGATTTCTCGTCCTGAGAAACTATCTATCCTTTATACTACCCTAATATACTAAATATTCAGATAAACCGACTATCTACCGAACGGTATTGGCTAGTAAGCTAAACGAAGTTATTATACGGCTATACTCCCGATGTATTACCAGCGGCAAATAGTACCTAATATATATAGGGTCTAATAGGTATTCTAACTATATAGGCAGCGGTAGGAAATACGACCTTATAGTATTACCCCTCGAAATATATCGTATTAAGACGGAATAAAAGGAAGTATAGTTATAGTTAAAAAATACGCGCGAAGAGCTTAAGGATTATATACAAAAATTAATAGAGGAATCTATACGTCTTTAGACTACGCTAATATACCTTTAGATATAGTATAAATATCTTAAAAATAAAAAGCGGAAGATTATAGACTAAGAGATATAGAATATTAAGGAGTTAGAAGAAGACTAGCGGTCTATCCTAAGTATTCCTAATAATTAGATATTTAATGTCTTATCTAAATAATTTGGCTTCCTAGCCGGAACCGATTAGTCCTCCTTCCCGATCATTCCCGGAACTCCTATAGAAGGTCCTAGTAGTTCCGGAGGTTCTTAAGGGGTTCCTAGGTATTTTCGGTATCGTTATACCCTTTCTATTTAACTAGATATTTCTAATTAACCTAATTTAGAATCCTCTTAACCTCGAACTCTGTTTCTTCCTTAATATTATAGTAAAATATTTCTTAGAGAGGTATATTAGAGTCCGCTGGCTCTAAGAGTAAGATATAGAATATCGGATATACTTTAGTATTAGGTAGTAGTTAGAGTTTATAGTTAACTGGTCCTTTTAACCATTTAATTAAGAATAGTCCAATCTTAATATAATCTAGTTTCTTACTTAGTCTTATTATCCTTATATTTTTTATTAGGAGGTATACTTTATCCCCCTCTTTTAGCTAAGGAATATTCTTTCTTTTCTTATTAATCTAATCCTTTAACTTCTTATTAGAGCTCTTAATAGACCTTTATATATCCTTATATAAATTCTTTAGCTCTTCTACCTTAATTAAGGCTCTTTCTATATTAGGTCCCTTCCTTAGTTATAGAAATATATTTATATTCTTTCTATAGTTAGTAAAGAATAGGGTTAGTCTAGTTATATCTAACCGCTTATTATTATATACTAGTTATACTATTAGAAGTAGTAAAACCTAGTTATCCTACTTCTAGTTTATATAATATCTTAGGTATACTTCTATTATTTAATTTGCACGTTCTATCTATCTATTAGTCTATAGGTAATATACTATTAATATCCGAAGTTTAGTTCTAATTACTACTATTAGCGTTCTCTAGTAGTTAGAAGTAAATAGCTTATCTCTATCGGATATTATTAAATATAGTATACTATAATCTCTTATTAGTCTATCGAGTAGTATAAAGGCTAACTAATCTACTTTATAGGTTTCTTTAAATAGTATTATAATTATATACTTTATTAACTTATCTATAATAACTATAATCAAGTTAAAGGTATTTTATATAGCTAGATCCTTTAATAGTAGTAGCTTGACTATAAAGTCTATTATAATATTATCCTATAGTAACTCTAGTATAGGAGTAAACTATATTTATCTATACTTGGCGTATCGTATAGCTTTATTCTACTAGTACTCGATATATTCCTTAATATATTATTTAACGCGCGCTCGAAGCTTTAGTACCGCGTATCCTCGTCCTAGAAGTTCTATAGTCTTAGATACCCCTAGATAACCTTATAAAGGGTTATTATAGTAATCCTTAATTACTTCTTTAATATATATATTAGGTAAGTAGGTCTTATCCTAGTATTTAAGTAATACTAAATCCTATTAATCCCTCCTTAGATTTATTACAAATATATTATTATTATAGGCCTTTACAATCTTGTTAGTTATATTAGGTCCTAATATACAAAGGGTTATAGCTAATATCTAGTATAGTACTAATAATCTATCCGTCTCCTTCTTTAGGATTAGTCGTTCTATAATATTCTTTTCTACTATATAGTCTAATTATCGGCTAAGGGTATCTACTCGACTATTATCCTTTTCTAGGGTATAGGTTATCTTAAACTTATATTGACCTAATAGTTCTAACTATCGAACTTATCTTCTATTTAGCTCCTTTATTATTATAAAGTTAAGAAGGTTCTTATAATCTATAAAGATAGTTAGATTCGAGTAGCTTTCTATATATACTTACTAGTTTTATAATATATAAACTACGGTAAGTAGTTCCTTATTATATATATTATAGTTCTATTCTACTACTAATATCTTTCTTGAATAGTAGGTAACTAGATACTACTTTTAGTCTTTTATTTAATATAGATATACTCTAATTATAAGGTCCGAGGTATCTATTTTAATACGGGCCGGTTTATTAGCCTAAAAGGTATAGAGTACTAGTAGATCCATATATACTTTCTTTAATATATTAAATAATTTCTATTAGTCTTTTCCCTATATAAATCTAATATCCTTTTTTATAATATCTATTAGAGGTAGTACTTTCTTTAAGTAGCCCTCGATAAACTTCCTATTAAAGTTAGTAAATCCTAAGAAGCTTTATACTACTTTGACGTCCTATAGTATAGACTATTCCGCTATAGCTTTAATCTTCTCTAGGCTTATACTAATACCTTCTATACTAACTACGAATCCTAGAAATTCTACTAACTATCGATAAAATTTGTACTTTTCTAGTTTAAGAAGAAGTTTCGCTTATAATAGATATCTAAGGATATCCTATATATACTCTATATATTCTTTCTTATTTTTAGAATAAATTAGTATATTATTAAGGTACGCTATCGCTATTTAATCTAAGTATACTCGTACGATATTATTAATAAATACTTAGTAGGTTACTAGTACGTTAGTAAGTCTAAACGGTATTACTAGATACTTATAGTAGCTATATCTTATTCGGAAGGTAGTTTTCTATTCTTCGCCTTCTTTTATCTAAATTAGATTATATATACCTCTAAGATCTAGTTTAGTAAATATCCTTACTTTCCTAAGCTAATCCTATAGCTTGCCGATATTAGGCAAAGGGTATCTATTCTTAATAGTAGTATTATTTAACTTTCGATAGTTAATATATAGTCTTAGGCTTCTATCCTTCTTTAGTATAAAGAGGATTAGGTAATCTACTAGTAATTTAGATTCTCGAATAAATCCCTTTTTAAGGTTCTTATTAATATACCCGCGAAGTACCTTAAGTTCCTTTTCTAATAATACGTAAATAGGTCTAAATATCGGCTATTTACTAGATTCGAGTTCGATCTTATAATCCTATAGCTAGTACCTAGGTAATACTTCTATATTCGTCTCTTCCTCGAATAAATATATCTACTTACTATATTCCTAAGGGATAGAGGGTATATTAGTTCCTTCTCTAACTCTTACTTTATTATCCTACTAACCTTTACTAGTAACTATAGAGTTAGACTATCTTTTAGTACCGTCCTTATATAAAGCTAAGATAATATATACCTCGACCGGTCTTCGGTTCAACTTCTTATCTACTATTAAATACTACTAATATATAGGTATAATCCTGGTAATATTGCCGGATTAATCTATCTTGAGTACTCCTCGAGCCTAATCGATTATTAGGTTATACTTCTTTAACTAAGGTATTCCTAAAATTATATAATAGGTAGCTATCCTAATAATATTAAAGGTAATCTCCTTATAGTAGCGCTAAATTATAATAGGTAACGAAAGTATCTCTTTATCTACCTTTTCTATTAATAGTATTAAACTATTAGCTATCTAAAGGTTATACTACTATAACTTCTTCTAAGTTAGTATTCTAGTTATCCGTACTAGATCTTATAAGATAAAGTTTCTAGTAGCTCTAGAGTCTATTATCGCAACGGTCCGCTGTCTATTAATAATTACCGGTATCTTTATAGATATATTATATTGCGTAGAATATAGATATTATTTAGGGGTTAATATATTAATCTCCTTATAGCTACCCCTGCTATAAGGGATTACTCTTTTCCCTATATAGGGAGGAATCCTATAAGTTATTTCTCGAACTTATATTTCTTATAGTCGTTATATAAATATATATACTATTACTATAGGTAGTATTAGTTTACTTCTAGACTCTAATATCTTATTTAGTTTTAATAGTAAGCCTCTTCTTTATCCTTCTTACGCGGAAAGTAACTTAGTTATTATTTTCTTACTAAGTACTAAGGATATCTATTATCCTTATATTTATAGTACTAGTAATTACTATAGGATGATTTTATTAGAACTCCTAGTTCCTTTCTACGGTTAATTCTATAATAGTTATAACTATTTTCTATATACTATCTCTAGTAGACTTCCTTATATTTAGGGTAATAGTAGTTACTTCTAAAGTCTAAGATACTAAAGTTATTCTAGAATTCTTTTAGTCTTTCTTCCTCTAAGTATTCCTTTCTCTCCTTAGATATAGTAGATCTAGGTTCGGGTATTATTAGTAGTTCTTTTCCTTTAATTATAATCTCCTATTCTAATTCTTCCTTATTCTAATCCTACTCGGGTTACTTTCCCTAAGTATTACTACTATCCCTAACGTATAGCTTTCCTATCTAAATATTAGCTTTATTTATAAAGCTATTATTAGAGAACTCCTTATCTCCTAAGTTAGATTCTCCGTCTAGTTACTAACCGTAGACTTTATTCTATATTAGTAAGATTCTACTAGAATTACTATCCTAGTCTCGTACCTTTTCTAGTACGTTCAGCTACTATTAATATACTATATTTTTTAACTTATAGTCTCTAGCGAAGTAGCCCGGTTTACTATAGCTATAATACGTAAGTATTTTCTTTCTACCCCCTTGCTACTTCTTATCCCTAGCTAGCCCTCTAAAGGCCTATTTACCTTTTCTCTCCGTAAAATCTAGTTCTATTAGTACTAGTCCGTAAGGGTTATATTCTTTATATCCTAGGTAATAGCTCTTCGATTTAGTAAAAAAGCTCGAGTATTCTATTCTACTAACTCCTCTATTATACCTTTTCTCTATAGTCCTTTTAAATAGCTTATTATTAATTTCGATTACTTCTTTAATTAGCTTATTAAGGGTATCTAAGATAATCCCTAACCTTATAAGTTTATCCTTAATATTATCCTTTAGACCTCTTTAGTATATAGTTATTAATATATTATTATCCTAGTTAGTCTTTACTATATACTATTAAAACTAAGTTAAATACTCTAATATAGACTTCTTCTAAGTTAAGTACTAGATAGTTTATATTACTATATTAACTTTATTAGATAGTCTAAATATACGGCGGATTTCGAGTCTAAATATAGCTATACTCTCTATCTACTACTTGATTTCCGTATTATCGTCGTCTTCTAGTTCTTCTATATACTTCTTTAGGAATATATTAACCTACTTCTAGGCTCTTCTATATAAATAAGTAATAGCGAAGGTTAGATATCGCTAAGTAGGTATATAGTCCCCCTAGAAAGCTAGGTATAAACTAACCTAAGATAGCTATCCCTTAAGCTTATCTCTTTCTCTATAGTATAAGTCGGGCTAGGCTATCTTAATATATCTACTAGTTCCTTTATTAATAGTCGAGCGTCTCTATTATTATTATCTACTCCCTCCTAAGGAACTTAGGGTATTAGCCCTAGGGTCTCTTAGTATAGTACTTATCCTTAAGGGTATTTAAAGTATTACGAACTATATATACTAGTCTTCGTATATATATTAATTCTTAATAAGGATAGAGGTATAACTAATAAGAGGTAAAGCAGGCTTTAGTAGTACTAAGCGGGTCTAGTATATAATTAGGTGATATATATTTAGTACCTAGCCTAAGAGATCTATCGTATATAGTAAATAATTGAATAGTAAGTTAAGTACGATACTCTAAATAGTAAGTAGTACTCCGTATATATAGATATACGAAATCTATACCAAGTATTCTTAATCGTACTAATCGCACTGATCGTATCTGCGCTTATTGCGACCACTGCGCTTATCGCTTAATATACCAAGCCTTCCTAATCGCACTAATCGCACTAATCGTATCTGCGCTTATTGCGACTACTACGCTTATCGCTTAACATGCCAAGCCTTCAGGGTCTATCCGAGTCGGATACCGACTCGTCGACTCGAACTATAACGGGCGCTACGCTCTATAAGCGCATCCCTAATTATATTTCCTAATCGTAATACTTAGTATATTAAGCGATAAGCGGATGAGTGACGGTACGATCGTTCAATTATAAGTATAAGCGAACGAGTAATAGTACGATCATTCGATTATAGAATACTTGGCATAATTTCCTATATCTCTATTGTAATACCAACTATTATATTGGAAGGGTTTACCTTGTTAGTAAAGCTATTCCGATATCTCCTAGCCCGCGGAGCGCTAGCGCAGACGGGATGATATTCGACCGACTTGGCAGCTATTAGGAGCTAGGCTCTCAGTGGAGCGCTAGCTGCCTGATAGCGGCTATATATTACCCGCAGGGAGAAGCTTAAGAAGCGATCTATCTATTTCTTTCCTGAGGATCCTTAGTAATTAGTTCTAATATAGAACTATCTATACTATACTAGTAATATAACTACTTCACGTCTTTAAATACCTTTATATATAGTAGCGTAGCAATAGCGGGAAGCTGAGCCGCAGTCCGATATCGTAGCGCCAGCGGGATATAGTTCCTAGAGCGCAGCAACGGTCCGCTAGCGAGGAGCCTATCTAACGGAGCGATAACGGCCCGCTAACGGGGAGCATACCTTATATCTATATATGGAGTACTACTCGCCACTTGGAGTAGTATACTTAACTTACCTTCTATTTACTTATTTACTATATACGATAGATCTCTTAGGCTAGATACTAAATATATATTATCTAATTATATACTAGACCCGCTTAGTATTATTTAAAGCCTACTTCACTCTCTTATATACCGTTAGTACCTCTATCCCTATTAAGAACAATCTATATACGATACTAGTACGCACGGTTCGTAATATTTTGAGTACCCTTAAGGATAAATACTATACTAAGAGACTCTAGAGCTATTGTTACGAACCGTACGTATCGGTATCGTATTCTAGATTGATTCTCAATATAGATATAGATATAATAGAGTAAGAGTATGAAGTAGGCTTCTAGTAATACTAAGCGGGTCTAGTATATAATCGGATAATATATATTTAGTGCCTAGCCTAAGAGATCTATCGTATATAGTAAATAATTGAATAGTAAGTTAAGTACGATACTCTAAATAGTAAGTAAATACTCTATATATATATAGATATACGAAATCCGCTAAGCATCTTATAATCGCTTTGATTGTACTGCGCTTATTACGCTTATCTTTTATAATCGCTTTGATCGTACTATACTTATTACGCTTATCGCTTAGTATAATAAGCCCTTAGGGTCTTGTCCGAGTCGGGTATCGTTTAGTCCGACTCCTACTATAATAGACGCTACGCTCGTAGACGTATCCCTAGTTATAGCTCCTGGTCTTAATATTAGCTCCTTCTCCTAGATTTCCCGTCTCGAGAAACTATTCATCCTTTATACTACCCTATCGTATAAAACGTTTAAGTAAACCGTCTATCCGCCGAATAGAGCTAGCTAGTAAGCTATTCGAATTCGTAATAAGGCTATATTCCCGATATATTACTAGCGGTAAATAATAGCTAATAGATAATAACTCTAATAGATATTCTAACTATATTACTAGTAGTAGAAAATATAACCTTATAGTATTACCTCTTGAAATACGTCGTGTTGAAAAGCGACGTAACGAAATATAGTAAGAGTCATCCGATACTCTAGTAAAAGTAAGCTATCTATAGAAATAATTCGAAGCGGTAGAAAACGAAAAGAAGTTGATTATCGAACGTAAGCTATAGAATATTAAGGAGTTAGAGGAGGATGTTACGAACCGTATTGCGTACTAACGGTTGTATTATGGATTGATTCTTAATAGGGATGAAGTTACGGCTAATAAGAGTATAAAGCAGGCTTCAAGTAATACTAAGCGGCTCTAGTATATAATTAGATAATATATATTCAGTACCTAGCCTAAGAGATCTATCGTATATAGTAGATACTAGATGAAAATAGAAGTTAAGCATGATACTCCAAGTGGTAAGTAGTACTCCGTATATATAGATATACGAAATCTATACCAAGCATTCTTGATCGTATTGATCGCACTGCTATCATTACTATTATCGTTCTTGATCGTACTAATCGCAATACTATTATTACTATCGTCGCTTAGTATGCCAAGCCTCAGGGTCCTATCCGAGTCGGATACCGATTCGTCGACTCGAACCATAACGGGCGCTACGCTCCTTGAGCGCATCCCTAATTATATTTCCTAATCGTAACAGAGGACTAGCGCGTCGCTCCCGCTTCTTCTAGTAATCTAATATTTAACGTCTTATCTAAGTAATTTAATCTCCTTAGCGAGCTAGAAGTCCCTAAGAGCTTCGACTAGTCTTCTTTTATCTCTAATAGAACTCTTATAGATATTCCTTATAGTTCCCCGCAAGGTTCCTAAGAGGCTTCTAGGTATTTTCTATTTCGTTATACTCTTTCTATTTAACTAAATAGAACTAACTTCTTCTATCTAGAATCCTCTCGACTTTATACTCCGTTTCTTCTTCGATATTATAATAGAATATCTTTTATAGCGATATATTTAGGTCTATTAGCTCTAAGAGTAAGATATAGAATACTAGATATACTTTGGCGTTAAATAGTAGTTAGAGTTTATAGTTAATAGATCCTTTCGTATATCTAATTAAGAATAGTCTAACCTTAATATAATCTAGCTTTTTGCTTAGTCTCGTTATTCTTATATTTTTTATTAGGAGGTAGATTTTATCCCTCTCTTTTAGCTAAGGAATATTCTTTCTTTTTCTATCTACTTATTCCTTTAACTTACTATTTAAGCTTTTAATAGACCTTTATATATTCTTATATAAATTCTTTAGCTTATCTACTTTAACTAAGACCTTCTCTATATTAGAGCCTATCTTCGGGTCTAAAAACGTATTCGTATTCTTTCTATAGTTAGTAAAGAATAGTATTAGTTCCGTTATATCTAACCTCTTGTTATTATACGCTAGTTATACTATTAGAAGTAGTAAGACCTAGTTATCCTATCTTGTCACGGCCTGATCTAGTAGTAGTAGAACGGTGGCTATCAATGAGGTGATATAGATAAAATACTAATGCTAAGGAAAGAAGGCCATATGGGCGCGCGAGGAATCTATATAGGCATGCGGCGGCAAGCCTCTGAGCTAGGCCCAATGAGGTATGCGTATACATGGCCAGCCCGTGACATTACCCCCCTTCTACTAGGCATCGTCCCGATGCCTGCAGCCAATTAGGATTTCGCAGGCCTGGCGCTAGCGGAGGCTCGTGAAAGATTTCAGCCAATTAAGTGTATAGGTAGTGGCTGATTCCAGGAATTGCGAAATGGGCATGTTGAATACTGAACTTGCGACAGCAGAAAACGATGGCGTTCAGATTCCAAGCCAGCTGGTCGTTAGGGGCAACTATGGCACATAGCGACTGAAGGGCGACCTCAGGTATCAAAAGGTACATGCCATTAGGGTGGAATGGCGGCCGGTAGTTAGAAGAAGGCAATGATATATAGTATTGCATGAAAAGGCATAAAATACATAAGCATTCAAAATCGGTGAAAGCAATTATTAAATGGCGGCGTTCATAAGTCTTGGCGCCAGTGCTTTATTGAATCGAATATGAGCAAGCTGCTTCGGGGCAGGAATGCTAGATGTAGGGCATCGGTGGCCTAATGCATGGCGGTGGTAGTATCTAGGATCTGATGCCGGGCGGCAAAGCGGTGGTGGCATCTGGGATCTGATGCCTGGCGGTGAGGCGATGGTGGCATCTAGGGTCTGATGCATAGCGGTGCGGTTGCATATGGCGGAACTTGGGGCGGAGCTCGCCTGGTATAGTCAACTAGGTACTGGCGTAGGATAGCTCATCAAACGAGATCTCTGTAATAGCGGTATAGATTTGTATGGCGTCAGGCGGAGAGGTGTTCCAGGAAATGAAGACAATGGATTTTTTGGTTTTAGTGTTTTAGGTGTTTTGGTGCTTCCATCCCCCTTTTTAGCAAGGTAGCGTCCGCGATACCTGCTAGATATAGACATCTTTTCTGATCCTGTATATGTATAGCTATCTCTTTTGGCTTGTTGGATAGCAGAGTCAGCGGAGGCAGTCGTCTTTATTGAGGTAGTAGAAGCCGCGGAAGCGGTAGCGGAATTCATAGATTTGTCGGTAGTGGTATATCGTCCGAATAGTCGAGATAAATCACTTATCCTAAGATATGGAGGCGTATACTTGTTGGTAGCGTTTAGAGGTGCATATCTTATATAAAGGTCTTTGACGGTAAGGTAATCCTTAGTGGCTTTATAAGCTGGCGGTGGAGGCGAAATCATTCGATATCTCGGAGGTGGCGTAGCCGGTGGAGTCGCTGGCGTAGATGGAGTTCGGGTGGATGAGGCGTGCCTATACACCAGGCCTTGGCATTTCTCGCGTAGATGTTAATATAGCTGATTTTTTGATGAAAACACCTTTTCGCATTGCCTGCAAGATAGCTTGTTGCATGTATTTTCCTGCGTATGTCGGATGAGGCGCGCGGTTGAGGAGAACGAGGTATTGCAGAGCTTGCAATAGTGGTATTCGGGTGCTTGGCTTGATTCTATTGGTTGCGGAGTTGTTTGCGGAGCTGTTTGCGGAGCTGCTTGCGGGAATTGAGCTTTTATGGCTTGCATGCATTTGGATAGATCCTGATGACTTCTCGATTGGTTGAACCAGGTAAGGGCTCCGCCGCGGAGGCACTTGGGAAGAAGCGCTAGGATATTAGCTTCTAGGAATTGTGATCGGGATTGCTCGATGCGGTTACAAAAGGCGTTTATGTTATGAAAAAGGTATAGATCAGGAAAGTCATGTTGTAGCGAAAGATCTAGAAATCCGATATCTTTTGGTACTGGCTTTGGCGATAGCTTTAGCGATGGCTTTGGCGGGGATATACGCGAAGATAACTTTAGTGGTCTCTTTTGGAATATTGGGCAGCTTTCTAAGTAGATTAGATACTTAATCTCAGGATCATCTTCTGGTTCCTAATCGTATAAGCGGGTATTGTATATCCGGCAGACAACGTTATCTGTATGGCTGGCTGTAGGCATATGGCTGAATCTAGCTTCTGCAAGATCTTCTGGGGTAGGAGAGGTATGCGGCCATGAGGCGAATGAGGCAAGGTATTCAGTATATGTCGACATCTTAATGGATTCGGTAGTCAGGAGTAGCGGAAGGATATCTGAATCGACGGCTCAGTAAAGAGATCGATCTAGCGGTAAGGCATTGGGTGATAGGTTCGGTAGGTAGGTGGTTGGATGGTTGGTGAAGCTGCTAAGGGTGTAGTAGCTAAGGGCGGAGGCGGAGCGGAGGCGGAATAGAGGCGGAGCTGGTAGTAAGTCGATGGCTCAGTAAAGAGGTCAACTTCCGGAGGAAGGTAGAAGTAGTAATTAAGCTGCTAGGGATTTAGTAGCTGAGGGCGGAGCTGATAAGATATTATAGGTAGGCGTTGGCAAGAGGTGAGCGCTGGTAGTAGGAGGTAAGGATCAAATTCGGAAGGCGGCGGTTGGTGCTATAAAGCTATTGAGCTTCCGGATTACTCGGTGGCAGGTTGAGGTATTAAGGTATTAAGGGGCCTAGGGGTTGGTAGGTGCCCTTGGGGTGGTCCTGGCGGACCTGGTGGTGTTATTAGGTATTAACACCGTGGTTGCTGCCGGCCAAATAGTAGCTGGTAGGATGCATATGAAGATACACCCCGGTGGCTTGTTTGGAGCATTAGTATTATATCACGGCCTGATCTAGTGGTAGTAGAACGGTGGCTATCAATGAGGTGATATAGATAAAATACTAATGCTAAGGAAAGAAGGCTATATGGGCGCGCGAGGAATCTATATAGGCATGCGGCGGCAAGCCTCTGAGCTAGGCCCAATGAGGTATGCGTATACATGGCCAGCCCGTGATATATCTCTAGTTTATATAGTATCTTAAATATACTTCTATTATTTAATTTATATATTCTATTTATCTATTAGTCTATAGATAATACGCTATTAATATTCGAAGTTTGGTTCTAATTACTACTATAAATATTCTCTAATAGTTAGACGTAAATAACTTATCTCTATTAGATATTATTAATTTCGGTATATTATAGTCTCTAATTAACCTATCTAGTAGTATAAAAGCTAGCTAATCTACTTTATAGATTTCTTTAAACGGTACTATAATTATATATTTCGTTAGTTTATCTATAATAACTATAATTAAGTCGAAGGTATCTTATATAGCTAGATTCTTTAATAGTAGTAGTTTAACTATAAAGTCTATTATAATATCATTCTATAGTAACTCTAGTACAAGCGTAAACTATATTTGCCTACACTTAGCGTATTATACCGCCTTATTCTACTAGTACTAGATATATTCTCTAATATATTATTCTATACGTATTCGAAGCTTCGGCGCTACGTATCCTCGTCCTAGGAGTTCTATTATCTTAGATACTCCTAGATAACCTTATAAAGGGTTGTCGTAGTAATCCCTAATTACTTCTTTAACGTGTATATTAGATAAGTAGGTCTTATCCTAATATTTAAGTAATACTAAATCCTACTAATTCTTCCGTAGATTTATTGCGAATATATCGTTGTTATAGGCCTTTACGATCCTATTAGTTATATTAGGTCCTAATATACGAAGGGTTATAGCTAATACCTAGTATAGTACTAATAATCCGTTCGCTTCCTTCTTTAGGATTAGTCGTTCTATAACGTTCTTTTCTTCTATATATTCTAATCGCCTACTAAGGGTATCTACTTAACTATTATCCTTCTCTAGAGTATAGATTATCTTGAACTTATATTAACCTAATAGTTCTAACTATCGAACTTATCTTCTATTTAACTCTTTCGTTATTATAAAGTTAAGAAGATTCTTATAGTCCGTAAAGACGATTAGATTAGAGTAGCTTTCCGTATATACTCTCTAATTCTATAGTATATAAACTACGGTAAGTAGTTCCTTATCGTGTATATTATAGTTCTATTCTACTACTAATATCTTCCTTAAATAGTAGATAACTATATACTACTTTTAGTTCTTTATTTAATATAGATATACTCTAATCGCGAGATCTAATATATCTGCGAATTATATTTCTGCCTCGGGGGTGCCTTAGTAGCCTCCGGGGCTATGAGCGGGGTATACCAGAAAGCTAGCTCAGGAGCGCCTCTAGGGGCCACCGAGGCACCCCGAGGCAGTCACGAGGCAGTCACGAGGCAGCAAGAGGCAACCCTAAATCGATTCCGTTGGGCCCCAAATTTGGAGGCCACCCGCGCAGAGATTATGCGATAAATCAGTCTGAATCAAGGCCCCGTAGGTGCCATATTGCGCGAGTTATTCGACTGCGCAGCGTTGAAATGTTGAAGTTTTGGGGCTGCGGGCGCTAGGAACGCGCCCAGCAACGCGCCCAGCAACGCGCCCAGAAGCAGCGCGTCCAGCGCCCAGACACCAACAAAGCTAAGGCCTTAGCAGCCCCCTAACGAGCGCCACAAACGTCAGCGCAATCAGCGCAATCAGCGCAATCAGCGCAATCAGCGCAATCAGCGCAGATTGCGCAAGTCCACCGAATACGCATAGATTTACGCCGATGATATACGCTGTAGAAGCTGCACAGGCGCGCACCCCCCGCGAGAACTTTGGCTGAATCGCCCGAATCTGAGTAGATGTTGGGGCTGCGACATGGCGCTGCTGGGGGGTGAGGCCCCCGAGCGCTGCCGCCGATCATGGAACATCACGGCTTTCGGGGTTAAGCTTCTGGGCGCTTGGCGTCGAAGCTTGGCTACTCGGGCTGCCTCAGAGCTGCCTCTACTGCCTCAGAGCATTGCGCGTTGCGCTGAGGCAGCGGGGGCACCCCTAGGAGCTCCGGGCGCTATCCGCGGAAGCTAATATCTGCCGAGGCAGAAATAATTTGCAGATGTACGTCTATTTCGATATGAGCTGGCTCGTTTACTTGAAAAGTATAGAGTACTAGAGGATCTATATATACTTTCTTTAGTATATCAAATGCTTTCTATTAGTCTTATCCCTATATAAATCTAATATCTTTCTTTATAATATCTATTAGTAGAAGTACCTTCTTAGAGTATCCTTTAATAAACTTCCTATTAAAGTTAGTAAATTCTAAGAAGCTCTATACTACTTTAACGTCCTTTAGTATAGACTATTCGGCTATAGCCTAAATCTTTTCAGGGCTTATACTAATACCTTTTATACTAACTATAAATCCTAGAAATTCTACTAATTCCTTATAGAAGTCGTACTTTTCTAGTTTAAGAAGAAGTTTCGCTTATAATAGGCATCCTAAGATATCCTATATATACTCGATATATTCTTCCTTATTCTCGAAATAAATTAGTATATTATCAAGGTACGCTATCGCTATTCGATCTAAATATACTCGTATATTATTATTAATAAATACTTAGTATATTACTAGTACGTTGGTAAGTCTAAATAGTATTACTAAATACTTATAGTAGCTATATCTCGTTCGAAAGGTAGTTTTCTATTCTTCGCCTTCTTTTATTCGAATTAGATTATATACGCCTCTAAGATCTAGTTTAGTAAATATCCTTGCTTTTCTAAGCCGATCCTATAGCTCTCCTATATTTAGTAATAGATATCTATTCTTAATAGTAATATCGTTTAACTTTCTATAGTCGATATATAGTCTTAAGATTCCGTTCTTCTTTAGTATAAAGAGGATTAGATAATCTACTAGTAATTTGGATTCCCGAATAAATACCTTCTTTAGGTTCTTGTTAATATACTCGCGAAGTACCTTAAGTTCCTTTTCTAATAATACGTAGATAGGTCCAAATATTAGCTATCTACTAGGTTTAAATTCAATCTTATAATCCTATAGCTAGTATCTAGGTAATACTTCTATATCGTCTCTTCCTCGAATAAGTATATCTACTTACTATATTCCCGAGGGACGAAGGGTATATTAGTTCCTCTCTTAACTCTTATTTCTTTATCTCGCTAATCTTTACTAGTAACTATAGAGTTAGACTACCTTTTTATACCGTCCTTATACGAAGCTAAGGTAATATATACCTCGACTAGTCTTCGGTTCGACTTCTTATCGACTATTAAACGCTACTAATACGTAGGTATAATCCTAGTAATATTACTAGATCGATCTATTTTGAGTACTCCTCGAGCCTAATTAATTATTAGATTATACTTCTTTAACCAAGATATTCCTAAAATCTTTCTTCTAATAATAGATTATCGCGAAATTCGGAGCAATTCCGCACTTGTAGCCAATGAGATTGGCCCTATATTCTGTATTCCCTCTCTCGGCTAGCGTCTTCAACTACCAAAACTTGAATTCGTATCGTAACTTCTTCGCACTACTTCCTCGCGCTATATACTCGTATTGACCCCCTACTCGGTAGTACCCTCTACTCGGTAGACGCTAAGCCTAATTTGGTAACCTAGTCCAAAACACCGATTTTTCTATTCAAATCCTCTATTCTATCTACTTAATACTACTAATATAGCCTTATTAATACTCTACGGCCCTCCCTCCCCTCCTTCCGACCTATAGGATATAGAAGACCTCTAGATAGGCCCTCTAGAACTCCCGAAAGAGTAAAGAATATAGCTAGTATTAGACTTCTATTCCAAAAACATTAGTATACTATAACCTAAACCTATTTACCAGATCGCTATTCGGTTCTAGATTAGTCGGAGTACTCTTTAAGATCGAATCAAGGGGAAGAAATTAAGGTAGGAAGCTCGCCAAGAATAGTAATTACTATCGCTAGTAGAAGAAGCTACTATTATAAGATAGATAATTTAACTCGGCAAATAGAGGTAGCTACTAAGTATTATATAGTTATAGTTAATAGCTTAGTAGATACTTCGAAAAAGAGGCTATATAAAGGATCTAGGGTATTACTAGATCGGTAAGTTCTTGAGTCGCTATCCTAATCTAAAATCGAAATTCCTCTCGTCTATAGATAAAGATAGGAATAATATTACCAGCGACCCTAGAACGATAGCTTATTAGTTCGAGCTCTACTATATAATAAAATAGAAGTATAAAGTAGAAGACTAGAATATATATAATATAGAGGAAAAAGGCTTTATATTTAGAGTTCTAAAGAAGGTTAAATACGTTATCTTAAAATATACTATCTAACTATATATAATCTATTATGGTAATCGGGAATAGATATCTCTCCTTAAGCTAATTTCGCTTGATAGAAGATTTCTTCGGCTCTAGATTATCTTTAAAGGAAAGTAATAATAAATAGTCTACTAGGAAGCACTTAGTAAAGAGAAGGTCTAGGGCTATATTATATATAGCGAGAATGGCTGGATAGATAACGAATTAGGCCTGCTATAGATAAGAGAGTACTTCTACTAGTTTACGAAGCGAGAAGGCTTGAATAATAAATACAGAATATTTATATTCGATAGCTATTAATTATATATTATAAATAAAGCTATCGAATTCTATAAAGCTTATAAGATTATCCTCAATATAAGCTATAGTTATTCCGGATACGAGCCCTTCTTCTACTACTAGTCTACTACCTCCGATAGTATTATAGAGCTCTAATTAGGCTATCTAGTTATTCAATACCCTTGAGTAGTAGTAATTATATAAGTACATTGCTATTTTTTAAGATAGTTGGCCTAATTAGGCTTAGCGTCTACCGAGTAGAGGGTACTGCCGAGTAGGGGGTTAATACGAGTACATTATATGATATTAAGATGATTTCATATATTTTGGAGTCAATCATTAGCTTGCTTGAGCATCAAGAATTTTTAGAATCGGCCTATTTACGCAATAGTTATGAGCAAAAGAAGCGTTTTCGCCATGTTTTGCTTGCGCACCGTAACTTCTTCGCAGGACTTCCCCGCGCCACATACATCATATAATATCGAGATGATTTCATAAGTTTTGGAACCAAGCATGCGCTTTCCAACACCGTCAAAATTTTCAAAATCAGACTACTTACGCAATAGTTATAAGCAAAAGAAGCGTTTTCGCCATGTTTTGCTGGCAGCGCGAGCTTAGTAGCAAATGCCAAGCATTGAGCTTGGCGCCTCCGGACCCTGGAATATTAAGAGTTGAATACGCACCGCAACTTCTTCGCAGTAATGCCCCGCGCCACATATGTCATATGATATCGAGATAATCTTATCAGTTTTGGAACCAAGCATGCGCTTTCCAATACCGTCGAAATTTTCAAAATCGGTCTATTTGCGCAAAACTTATAAGCAATATTCGCACATGGCGATATGGCACCGGATGGCTCAATTCGCACATGGCGATATGGCGATGGATTGCCTATTCGCACATGGCGATATGGCGGTAGATTGCCTATTCGTACATGGCGATATGGCGCTGGATTGCCTATTCTGCACATGGCGATATGGCGCTGGATTGCCTATTCTGCACATGGCGATATGGCGATGGATTGCCTGTTCGCACATGGAGATATGGCACCGGATGGCTCAATTCGCACATGGCGATATGGCGATGTATTGCCTATTCGCATATGGCGATATGGCGCTGGATTACCTATTCTGCATATGGCGATATGGCGCTGGATTGCCTGTTCGCACATGGAGATATGGCACCGGATTGCTCTATTCGCACATGGCGATATGGCGGTAGACTGCCTATTCGCACATGGAGATATGGCATCGGATTACCCATTCGCACTGTTGGCTATATGGCACCGGATTGCCTATTCGCATATGGCGATATGGCGGTATGTTGCCTATTCGCACTGTTGGCGATATGGCACCGGATTGCCTATTCGCACATGGCGATATGGCGTCGGATAGCCTATTCGCACATGGCAATATAGCGGCGGATTGCCTGTTCGGCATATGCCGATATGGTACCGGATGGCTCATTCGCACATGGCGATATGGCACTGGATTGCCTATTCGCACTGTTGGCTATATGGCACCGGATTGCCTATTCGCACATGGCGATATGGCGGCAGGTTGGCTATTCGCACATGGAGATATGGCACTGGATTGCTCATTCGCATATGGCGATATGGCGGTATGTTGCCTATTCGTTCCGGGGGCATTCCAATGGCTTCCGGGGGCGAAAAGTGTCCTGGAACCATCCAAACCATGCAAAGCTTCAAAAATCATTTCTATATCCTAGAGCTATCTAAATAGCCAGCTCTTATATATACTAAAACCGTTGCTATTATACAAAGTTATAGATAAGCTTATAATTCAACACTATAGATAGATTACTTTCTAATTCGGCTTAAATTTTCTAAATAGAGTATAAAATAAGCGAGATATATCCGTTTTACGGTAATCTTCTATAAAGATTACGGGCACTTACTTATTATATAATAGATAGCTATCCTAATAATATTAAAGATAATCTCCTTATAGTAGCGCTAAATTATAATAGATAACGAAAGTATCTCTTCGTCTATCTTTTCTATTAATAGTATTAACCTATCGGCTATCTAAAGGTTATACTACTATAACTTTTTCCAAGTTAATAATCTAGTTATTCGTACTAAGTCTCGCGAAATAAAGTTTCTAGTAGCTCTAGAATCTATTATCGCAACGGTCCGCTATCTATTAATAATTACTAGTATCTTGATATATATATCGTATTGCGCGGAATATAGATATTACTTAAGGGTTTATATATTAATCTCCTTATAGATATCTCTACTATAAGGGATTACTCTTTTCTCTATTCGAGAAGGAATTCTATAAGTTATTTTTACCTTATATATTTTTGATATTCTTTATAGAGGTATATATACTATTCTATTATATAGTATCCTTCTATATTTAGATTATAGATTAATTCTCGTCGTAGATTATTTATCTATACTTGTCCGTACCCTAGAAAGTATTGAAATATTCGTTTCTACGCTAGATACTATTTATATAAGTCTTCTATATAGTATATCTATCGTTAGAAGCCGCATTCTATAGATAGTTCTCCGTCTATATATTATCTATCGGCCTTATATACTAGGTATAGCTAATCTATATAGTGCTTCTAATATACCCTATAGTATACTAGGTGAAAACTATTATATCGATAGTCTTTTTCAATTTCGATACTTGTCTATAGCTTTTTTAGCCTTAGCTCTTTTAATTCTTACTTCCCTTTCTCCTTAGGTATAATAGATCTAGGTTTAGATATAGTTAGTAATTACTTAGAGTTTCCTTCTTTTTCCTTAGATATAGTAGATCTAGGCGTCGGTTTTCCTAATAATTATATATCTTTCTATTTAGCTTCTAATATACTAAAGGCTTTTTTTCTACTCTAGTGTTACGAACCGTACGTACCGGTCTTCGTATATGGATTGATTCTCAATAGGGATGGCGGTATTACTATATAAGAGGTAAAGTAGGCTTTAAGTAATACTAAGCGGGTCTAGTATATAATTAATAAGGATCCTCGATCTTATAAGTTTATCTTTAATATTATCCTTTAGATCTCTTTAGTATATAGTTATTAATATATTATTATCCTAGTTAGTCTTTGCTATATACTATTAAAACTAATTGGAATACTCTAATATAGACTTCTTCTAGATTAAGTACTAGATAGTTTATATTACTATATTGACTTTATTTAATAGTCCGAATATACGGCGGATCTCGAGTCTAAATATAGCTATACTCTCTATCTATCGTTTAATTTCTATATTATTATTATCTTCTAGTTCTTCTATATACTTCTTTAGAAACGAATTAACCTACTTTTAGGCTCTTCTATATAGGTAAGTAATAGTAAAGGTAGGATATTATTATATAGGTATACAAGTTAGTGCCCGTAATCTTCACAGAAGATTACCGTAAAAACTACTATATCTCGCTTATTTTATACTCTATTTAGAAAATTTAAGTGTAATTAGAAAGCACTCTATTTATAGTATATTATATATATATAAAGTTAAGCCCTAACCCTAATATATCGAAAGTTATTAAGGGTTCAATATTTGAGTGCTCCGGAGGCACTTCGGGGGTGACTGCGGGGGCAGCTTCAGGGAACTCCGCAGGCAAAAACATGTTTTTTGAGCTTTCCTTAGCCAAATCTTAACCAAATTTCAAAAGTCGAACGGCGTTAGAAAGCGCATGCTTGGTTCCAAAACTCATGAAATTATTTCGATATCATATGATCTATGTGGCGCGGGGCATTGCTGCGAAGAAGTTGCGGTGCGCATGATGTTCTAGGGTCCGGGGGCGCCAAGCTCAATGCTTGGCATTTGCTACTGAGCTTGTGCTGCCCGCAAAAACATGGCGAAAACGCTTCCTTTAGTTATTACTTTTGCGTAAGTAGACCGATTTTGAAAATTATGACGGCATTAGAAAGCGCATGCTTGGTTCCAAAACTTATGAAATCATCTCGATATCATATAACGTATGTGGCGCGGGGCATTACTGGGAAGAAGTTGCGGTGCGTATTCAACTTTTGCTACTGAGCTTGCAAAATATGGCGAAAACGCTTCTTTTGCTCATAACTTTCGCGTAAATGGACTGATTCTAAAAATTCTTGATGCGTAAGCAAGCTAATAATTGACTCCAAAACTTATGAAATTATCTCGATATTATATAACGTATATGGCGCGGGGCAATGCCGTATTCGGATTTTGATATTCTTACTTGGCGGCGCTAACTAAAGAAGGTAGTTAGTAGGGGTAATATAGGAGTACTTTAATTGGCTACAAGTACGGAATGCCTCCGAAAGTCGCGATAATCTATTATTAGAAGAAAGATTAAAGAAGAAATAGAGTATAAGGTTAAGAGGATCCTAGATAGAAGAAATTAGTTCTATCTAGTTAAATAGAAAGGGTATAATAAAACGGAGAATACCTAGGAACCTCTTAGGAGCCTTGCGGGGAACTATAGAGAATATCTATAAGAGTTCTATTAGAGATAAAAGAAGACTAGTCGAAGCTCCTAGGGACTTCCAGCTCGCCGGGGAGCTTGAATTACTTAGACGAGATATTGAATATTAGATTATCGGAAGAAGTAGGAGCGATATACTAATCCTCCTCTAACTCCTTAATATTCAATAGCTTATATTAGATAATTAGCTTCTTTTCGTTTTCTATCGCTTCGAATTATTTCTATAGATAGCTTACTTTTACTAGAGTATCGGATAACTTCTACTATATTTTATTACGTCGCTTTTTAACACGATGTATTTCAAGGGGTAATATATAATACTAACTATTATATTAGAAAGGTTTGCCTTGTTAGTAAAGCTATTCTAATATCTTCTAGCCCGCGGAGCGCTAGCGGAGACCGGGATGATATTCGATCGACTTAGTAGCTATTAGGAGCTAGACTCTTAGTAGAGCGCTAGCTGCCTAATAGCGGCTATATATTACTCGTAGAGAGAAGCTTAAGAAGCGGTCTGTCTACTTCTTTCCTAAAGATCCTTAGTAATTAGTTCTAATATAGAACTATCTATACTATACTAGTAATATAGCTATTAGGGGCCTGCCTAGAGCGAGTCGATAGGGGTGTAGTATAACTAGAAGAATATATCTAAGGAGGGAAGATAGATACATGAAGCCTGCGCGTCTTGGAGACGCGCCAAGCCGCTAGCTATAAGTATAGTTATCGAATATTCGATAACTATACTCTATAATACGTGTATCGGCACAAATAGTAAGCAAAGACCAAGTCGTAACACTACCCCCCTCTCAAGTAAGTATCGTCCCTAATACGTAAGGCAAGATGACTATAGCCGATTCGGATTACCAGGCTTATTTGGGTATCGCGTATAGAAGTCGTCGACTATATCCTGAGCGTTGCCAAATTCGTCACCGTCCGTATAGTACCATTGGCGGTCCGGTTGTTACTCGTTCTTCTATCGGACCCGGAACTATAGACGTCGATTACGACCGAATAGTCGAGTATCCAAGATGTCGTCGATCTTCTACTCCTCCTAGCTATCTACTATAACGGGTCTTGGCGGCTTAGTTTACTAACTAGGTAGAGGGTCCGTAGCCGCTTTTCGTAGTAGACTAGGGTAGAAGATATCGTGTATTTATATACTTGATAGGAGTTCTAGGCGGTAGGATGATCCAACTTTATCTAATATCTTAAACGGTCTAAACATCTTGTTATCTAGTTTTCTACTCGGACGTTCCGTACTTATATTCCGACTAGATAGGAATACTATATCTCCTTCGTCGTATATAACGTTAGACCGCTTTTTATTAGCTTATTCTATCATCCTCCTATAGCTCGTAATATATTATTTAGTTATAAAGTCAAGGATTCTCGATATATAGTCCGCGATATCGTTCGCCTTGGTATACTAGATACGCTCACGAGCTATAGATCCAGTATCTATAGATAGAGAGAAGGATATCTAAGGGTAGAAACCTTTATTGGCAAAGAATAGAGTTACTCCTATAGCACTAGTAATAGAGTTATTATCCGCGAATTCGGCTATAGGAAGAAGCCGTACCCAATCATCTTGTATATACGAGCAATACGTCCTCAGGTAACGCTCGACGTCCTAATTAGCCCGTTCCGTCTAACCGTTAGTTTCCGGATAGAACGCAGTAGATAACTTGATATCGATCTTCAGCCGCTGATATAGTACCTTCTATAACAAGGATATAAACTAGGGCCCTCGGTCGGAGACGATCGACTCTAGAAGACCGTGCGAGCGGAAGATATATCTTATTAGGATGTCGGCCGTAGCTTTCGTAGACGTGCCTTGGTCGGTTATAATATATAGAGCATAGTGGCGTTCTTTGGAAAGCCGATCTACTATAGCGTATATAGTATTATACCCTTCCGAAACGGGAAGTCCAGTAATAAAGTCTATAGAGATATCTTGCTATCGTTGCTCCGGCACCGGTAAAGCCTATAGTAGCCTATTATATTAGTCTCGAGGGGCCTTACTTCGTTAGTAGATATAGTAATTATAGATATAGCGAGTAATCTCATCTTTTATACTACGCTAGTAGAACTATCTCATTACTAACTCAAGCGTCCTATTTCTACTAGGATGGCCGTATACGGGTTAGTTATAGCTTTCCTTGATTAGGTCCCTACGGAGCTTAGCTATTACTAGAACCTAAAGACGATCTTTATAGAAGAGTATATTGTTATAACTAGAGTAATAACGTAGGTTAACTATCTCGAATATCTAAGACGGATCCTTCGCAAGGGCCTTACGGATACGCCTATAGTCGTCGTCTTCCTTATTGGCTAGTACTACCCTTGTATATAGAGGTAAGTCTTTATTAGCTATCGCGTTAATCCGTTCGTCTAATATAGTATTATTACCGCTACCCCCCTCTTTAAGGTCTCTATCCTTAGAGAATTTCTAAAAATACTCTAGAGATAGTAGAGCACGGTATTAATACTTTTGATACTTATCTTAGTTATTAGTAGGAACTAAGTTCGATATACGCGTTAGGGCGTCTACTTTGCCATTAGATTTACTACTCCGATATATGATTTTAAAGTTGAAATCAGCTAATTTCTCTGCCTATCGAGCTTGACGGTGTGTTAGCTCCTTTATCTATATAAAATATTCAAGGCTCTTATAATCAGTAAATATTTGGACGGGGATATCGGTTAATTCTAATTCAGGGCGCTAGTATTCTAGGTAGCGAACGATTACAAGTAGCTCCTTATTATAGATCTTATAGTTATACTCCGTAGGTAGTAGATTCTTACTATAGAAGGCAACTGGATAGAGGGCTCCGTTATCGTTAGCTTGGGATAGGATACCGCTATTGACGTAATCGGACGAATCTAGCTCTAGCACCGCTGGTCGGGATCTATTGTAATACCGAAGTACTAGGGCACTAGTAACCGTACTCTTAAGACGCTCGAAGGCTATCTAATATACTTTAGACTACTAGAATAGATAATCCTTTTTAGTAAGCGATACTAGAGGTCTAACCGTTTTCGAGAAGTCCTTAATAAATCGGCGGTAGAAGTTATAGAAACCAACGAATACTTATACCTCCTTTAGACGAGTTAGGGGTTCCTAGTTAATAATAACCTCAACTTTAGAAGGGTCTATACGTAGACCTTCTATTAATATAATTAGTCCTCGGAAGGTTATCTCTTAGACGTAGAATTCGTATTTCTCGATATTAACTTATAGTCCGCCTCCCGAAGCTTTAGTAAGACCTTTTGTATATATTATTTATACTCTTTTTCCGTCTTACTATAGATTAGGATATTATCTAGATAGACCTGGTAGAAAGCATTCAGGTATTTAAAGAGGATATTATTTATATAGTACTAGAAGGACGTAGGTCTATTAGTTAGGCCAAATAGTAGGATATAGTATTTGAACGCTCCGAAGGAGATAGTAAACGTTGTAAGATCTTCGCTGTCTAGATATATACGAAGCTTATTAAACGCGGCGATGATATCTAGCTTCGTAAGATATTTATATCCGATAACGCGAGCAAGGGTTTCCTCGATAAGCGGTATAGGGTAGCGGTTCCGAATCGTAAAGGCGTTAAGTTTCTAATAGTCGATATAGAAACGGAGACTTCTATCGTACTTTTAGACGAAAAGGACTAGTAACGCGTAGGGAGCCGTGCTAGGTAAGATAAAGCCCTTCTTAAGATTGTCGTCTAAGTATTCCTTTACCTTTTAGAGCTTGAATCTAGATATCAAGTATAAGCGACTCTAAGGGGGCTTCTTTCCAGATTCTATCTCGATCTTATAATTATACGACCGATATAGTAGGAGTTCCTTGGCTTTACTCCGATTAAAGACGTTAATAAGATTATAGTATTCCTAGGGAAGCTTCTGCTTGGCTGTCCCCTCCGTTACTTCCGATATCTTATAGATCTAGTCTAGTATAGATCTATTCTAGATAGCCTTCTCTAACTTAGCCATTATTATAGAGAAGTATTAGATATCACGCTTCTTTTGGTTCCTTGTATATATATAGAATATAGTAGCACTAATCTCGGCGATATCTAGTACCTCTAGTTTCTTAGGTAGCGAAGGCGGATAATTCGTAGGAATATTTATTATCTTATCTACCTTCTCTATAGGAGGCTTTATAAGAGCTTAGGGGGCCCTAATATAGTTATAGCGGCCAGGTAGGAAGATAATATAGTCATCGGCCATATCTAGTAGGACTTTATACTTATTCATCTATAGCTTACCGAGGATAATATATTAGTTACCTAGGTTAGTAATAAGTATAGGTACGGTTGACTCAAGATGGTTACAGACCTTTATAGAAGGGTAAATAGTATAGGTAACGGGTTTCTTTCTTATCTTGCCGTTATATCTATAGAGGTAATATAGTTTAGCGAGAGGTATAGGGATAATATTAAGATATTTAGAAAGTAATTGCGCTTCTTTTTCATTGATGAATGAATATATAGTAGTACTAGTATTAGTAAGGGCTTTAGATTAGTATTCTTTTCCTTGAGTAAGCAATATAATAGGGTATATAAATGATCTTCTGCTATATAGATTATAGATATCTACCGATAATAAGAATAGTAGGTCCTCGAGGGCGACTTCCCTGAGAACTTCTAGTTTTCCGACTCCGAGTAGTCTTCCGTCTCGCTAATATCGCTAGGTACCTTTTCCTCCTCTCCTTCGTCGGCTTCGCCTACTTCGTCCTATATCCTTTGAACGGTCTCCTTCCTCTTCTCAGGGCAGTCTATAGCGAAATACCCTTCCTTATTATAAATATAGTATCGCTTAGAGTCTTATAACTTGGTTAGAGGGGCGTCTTTACGAGGTAATATAGGACGGCGAGGTACAACAACGACTATAGGTTCAATAGATTATCGTTTTGTAGGGGGGATATATATAGGTAAGGTACGCCTGGCCGTAGCTGGGGTAGTCCGAGTTAACGAGCGTGTTGAAGCCGATACTATTTGCTTACACTTCTCGCTTATATAGCGCTATTAATTATCTACCTACTAATATAAGTTACTGAGCTCCTTTAAGGTACGGAAGTTATAAAGGGTAGCTACGATCGCGTCTTACAGGCGAAGGTTGACTTTATCCTTTAACTTATCGATTATAGTCTCCTCGTCTAGCTTTAGATAGTTAGTATATATATAGAACTAGGAGAAGAAGGTAGTAAAGGTATTAGTAGCCTTCTATCTTAGCGTCTTGAAACTATAGTATATATTATCCTTCTTATTCGGATTCCCTATAATATCGCTTAAGGTACTAAAGACTTCTTTTGAATTTGTAAAGTACTCGAGATTATTCGTTTAATAGACTTGGATATACTTTACTATAGTATCTCCTATATAAGAGATAATATAGATTACTCGGGTAGTATTATCCTTAAAGTAATCCTCGTTAATTATAAGCTTATCGCGAATTCGCTAAGTCTAGTCCTTAATAGCAAGGTCGCTATCTATCTCGCAATATACCGGTAGGTCAGGTACCTTTAGTATACGAGTCTTCGAACCGCTAACTATTAAACTTAGAGTCTCCTAGCGCTAGGGAGATCTATCTACTTATAATTCGGTAATACGTTCCTCCTAACGAGTATTCCGATCTTCTAGATCTATATTCTATAATTATAGCGTTCGGACCTTCTCTTAAGCTACTTTCTTCTAGTATTAGGCCGATATAATAGCGTCGTTGGCTCGATCGACCTTATTAACTATATTACTCTATTCTTTGATATAAGAGAGGGCGGCGTTACGCTCCTAACGAAGTTCGTTGAGGGATTATAGTAGCTGAGCCGGTTGGTACTTGGCCTAGTACTATAATTGCGGTATATTACTGATATCCTATAGAGTTTTAGCATCTTTAGTACCGGTAGATACATCTTGAGGGATGACTAATACGCGTCGGTATGCTTGCGCTTATTATAGAATATCGTCGCGCTATTGCTCCGTATCCTAGGGTAAGGATTCGCCTAGTTAGACTCGTGCTATGGCGTATATAGTCGGTTGTTTTGGTATAGGGGTGTTTTTTTCTTTAACACGGCAACTCGTATTGGCTATAGATAGACTAGTATACCGTTCTTATACTCCGCAGAGCTCTCTAGTAGTATAGACTCAGGGACCTTCCGCGTCGTTTGTTTATGCTCGCTAACCGGCTTACGAGCCCTATCGTTTATTTAACCTCGCTGACCGACTCACGAGGGCGGGATGAGGATAAGATATATTCTAATATTAGGGGCCTACCTAGAGCGAGTCGATAGGGGTGTAGTATAACTAGAAGAATATATCTAAGGAGGGAAGATAGATATATAAAGCCTGCGCGTCTTGGAGACGCGCCAAGCCGCTAGCCATGAGTATAGTTATCGAATATTCGATAACTATACTCTATAATACGCGTATCGGCACAAATAGTAAGCAAAGGCCAAGCCGTGACAATAACTACTTCACGTCTTTAAATACCTTTATATATAGTAGCGTAGTAATAGCGAGAAGCTAAGCTATAGTTCGATATCGTAGCGCTAGCGGGATATAGTTCCTAGAATATAGTAATAGTCTACTAGCGAGGAGCCTATCTAATAGAGCGATAATAGCCCGCTAACGAGGAGTATATCTTATAGTTCTAATTACTCTAACCTTTAAGGCTAAAGGCCCGGAGTAGGATATTATAGTAAGATAACCGCGCTTTTTAGAAGAACTAGAAATAGAGACTATATACCTCGATAATACGCCGACAACGGAGCCCTCGGACTTGACCCTTTTATCTCCGGTACTCTAGTAGATATCTACAAATTATTTCTGCCTCGGCAAATATTAGCTTCCGCGGATAGCGCCCGGAGCTCCTAGGGGTGCCCCCGCTGCCTTAGCGCAACGCGCAATGCTCCGAGGCAGTAGAGGCAGCTCTGAGGCAGCCCGAGTAGCCAAGCTTCGGCGCCAAGCGCCCAGAAGCTTAACCCCGAAAGCCGTGATGTTCCATGATCGGCGGCAGCGCTCGGGAGCCTCACCCTCCAGCAGCGCCATATCGTAGCCCCAACATCTACTCAGATTCGGGCGATTCAGCCAAAGTTCTCGCGGGGGGTGCGCGCCAATGCAGGTTCTATAGTATATATCATCGGTGTAAATCTATGCGTATTCGGTAGACTTGCGCATTTGCGCTGATTGCGCTGATTGCGCTGACGTTTGTGGCGCTCGTTAGGGGGCTACTAAGGCCTTAGCTTTGTTGATGTCTGGGCGCTAGACGCGCTGCTTCTGGGCGCGTTATTTGGGGCGTTGCTAGGCGCGTTGCTGGGCGCGTTGCTGGGCGCGTTCCTAGCGTCCGCAGCCCCAAAACTTCAACATTTCAACGCTGCGCAGTCGAATAACTCGCGCAATATGGTATCTACGAGGCCCTGATTCAGACTGATTTATCGCATAACCTTTGGGCGGGTAGCCTCCAAATTTGGGGCCCAACGGAATCGATTTAGGGCTGCCTCTTGCTGCCTCGTGACTGCCTCAGGGTGCCTCAGTGGCCCCTAGAGGCGCTCCTGAGCTAGCTTTCTGGCACACCCCGCTCATAGCCCCGGAGGCTACTAAGGCACCCTCGAGGCAGAAATATAATTCGCAGATGGAGGATTACCTAATTTAAGGTAGAAAACTAATACTTATTAGAAGAAAAACGTGTCCGGGAGTTAGAAGCTCGGAATATAGAGCTTTAACTAGGAGCTAAAGCCGATATAGAAGACTTTAAGGGGCTTAGCGATAGCGAGGCGCTATTAGTCTTACTAATAGTAAAGATAATATACTCTAAAAAGATATAACTCTATTATAGAAATAGCGAAGGAGAGTATATCCGCTAGTTCGCTAACGTTATATTACGAACCCTCGCGTGCGGGTATCGTATTATCGATTGATTCTCAATAGGAATAGAGGTATAACTATATAAGAGGTGAAGTAGGCTTCAAGTAATACTAAGCGGGTCTGGTATATAACTAGATAATATATATTTAGTGTCTAGCCTAAGAGATCTATTATATATAGTAAGATACTAATATAAATAGAAGTTGAGTATAATACTCTAAGCGGTAAGTAGTACTCTATATATATAGATATACGAAAGTCCGCCAAGCCTTCTATAATCGCTTTGATCGTACTACGCTTATTACGCTCACCTTTTATAATCGCTTTGATCGTACTACGCTTATTACGCTTATCGCTTAGTATACTAAGCCTTTAGGGTTTCGTTCGAGTCGAGTATAGTCTATTCCGACTTATACTATAATAGGTACTACGCTATAAGGGCGTATCCCTAGTTATAGTTCCTAGTTTTAATATTAGCTCCCTCTCCTAGATTTCTCGTCTCTATAGCCCGGAAAGATATAGGATAGTATGGGATATTGGCTCTCTTACCCATCTCGGGGTATAGTATAGTATCAAGGTCTAAAATCCTATACCATTAGTAGGAGATATGGGATCTCAATAGAATATCCTACGGTATAGGATATTAGTAGGATTATCTAATAGTACGGGATATTTTCGGGATATCCTAGTGGCGGATAAGATAAGACTAATATAAAGTATACTTAGAATTTCTAGTTATTATTCTAGTTATTAAAACTTCAATAAATTTTTTTGAATATTCTATAATTCTATATTTCCTACTAGAATATCCTATATTATAGAATATTTAAAAAGAAATTGAAGTTTTAATAACTAGAATAATAACTAGAAATTCTAAGTATACTTTATATAGGTCTTATCTTATCCGCCACTAGGATATCCCGAAAATATCTCGTACTATTAGATAATCCCACTAATATCCCATACCGTAGGATATCCTATTGAGATCCTATTCTATATCTCCTAAAAGATATAGAATTTAGTATCTTCTAATCCTATCCTATACCGGAATCCTATACCTAACCCTTGGGATATCCTATAGGATATTCTATATCTTTCCGGGGTATACTCGTCTCGAGAAACTATCTATCCTTTATACTACCTCGTTATACTAAATATTCCAATAAACTAACTATCCGTCGAACGGAGCTAGCTAGTAAACTATCTGAATTTATAATAAGACTATATTCTCGATATATTACTAGTGGCAAATAGTATCTAATAGGTGACGATTCTAATAGATATTCTAACTACGTCGGCGATAGTAGGAAATATAACCTTATAGTATTACCCTTTGAAATACGTTATATCGAAAAGGGGCGCAATAAAATACTATAGAAGTTATCCGACTCTATAGCGAAGTTAGGTTATCTTTAGAAATAATTAGAAGTAGTAGAGAATAAAAAGAAGTCGATAGTAGAGTACGAGCTATAGAATATTAAGGAGTTAGAGGAGGATTAGCGTATCGCTCCTACGTTGTCCGACGATTTAATATTTAATATCTCGTCCGAATAATTCGACTTCCCCGGCGGGCTAGAAGTCCCTAAGAGTTTTAACTAGTCTTCTCTCGTCTCTAATAGAACTCTTATAGATATTCCCTATAGTTCCCCGCAAGGTTCCTAAAAGGTTCCTAGATATTCTCCGTTTTATTATACCCCTTCTATTTAACTAGATAAAACTAATTCTATCTATCTAGGATTCTCTCGACCTCGTACTCTATTTCTTCTTTAATATTATAATAGAATATCTCTTATAGCGATATATTAGAGTCCGCTAGTTCTAAGAGTAAGATATAGAATATTGGATATACGTTAGTATTAGGTAGTAGCTAGAGTTTATAGGTCCTTTTACCTATTTAATTAATAATAGTCTAACTTTAATATAATCTAGCTTCTTACTTAGTCTTATTATTCTTATATTTTTTGTTAGAAGGTATACTTTATCCCTCTCTTTTAGCTAAGGAATATTCTTTCTTTTCTTATCGATTTATTCCTTTAATTTACTATTCGAGCTTTTAATAGACCTTTATATATCCTTATATAAATTCTTTAGCTCTTCTACCTTAACTAAGGCTTTTTCTATATTAGATCCTTTTCTTAGATCTAGAAATATATTTATATTCTTTCTATAGTTGGCAAAGAATAGTATTAGTTCTATCGTATCTAACTTTTTATTATTATACGCTAGTTATACTATTAGACTTAGTAAAACCTAGTTATCTTACTTTTAGTTCACGTAATATCTTAAATATACTTCTATTATTTGGTTTATACGTTCTATTTATCTATTAGTTTATAGATAATACGCTATTAATATCCGGAGTTTAGTTCCAATTACTACTATAAGTATTTTCTAGTAGTTAGAAGTAAATAGTTTATCTCTATCGGATATTATCAACTTAGGTATACTATAATCTCTTATTAGCTTGTCGAGTAGTACGAAGGCTAACTAATTCGCTTTATAGATTTCTTTAAATAGTATTATAATCGTATACTTTATTAGTTTATCTATAATAACTATAATTAAATCAAAGATATCTTATATAGCTAGATCCTTTAATATTAGTAGTTTTACTATAAAGTCTATTATAATATTATCCTATAGTAACTCTAGTATAGAAGTAGATTATATTTATCTATACTTGGCGTATTATATAGCTTTATTCTACTAGTACTCTATATATTATCTTCTTATAATAATAGATTATCGCGACTTTCGAAGCAATTCCGCACTTGTAGCCAATTAGATTAGCCCTATATTCTATATTCCCTCTTTCGGCTAGCGCCTTCAACTACCAAAAGTTGAATTCGTATCGCAACTTCTTCGCACTACTTCCCCGCGCTATATACGTTATATGATATCGAGATGATTTCATAAGTTTTGGAGTCAATCGTTAGCTTGCTTGCGCATCAAGAATTTTTAGAATCGGCCTATTTACGTAATAGTTATGAGTAAAAGAAGCGTTTTCGCTATATTTTGCGGCTCGGTGGCAAATGCCAAGCATTGAGCTTGGCGCCCCCGGACCTTCTCCTCTGAAAACACTAGGTAATATATATATATTCGGCGCTGTTACCTCTTATCCCGATTCAATGGCCCTAGGGACGTAAGATCTCTTTAGTCTTCGTGATAGTATTTATAACTAGCGTACCATTGCGCGTTAGCGGCGCCAGACGCCTACTTTTGCGATATATATTGACAATAGCGCTCCTGCCCCTACCTCGCGTCCAAACCGTCGAAAGCGCTAGAATTCGTCTGCCGCTCTTATAGATATTATAGAGAATGTAGTTAACTATAGAATAACAAATCGGGGAAGGGGGAAACGCGCCAGGACCGCTCAGAGCGCTAGGAACCTCGATATTACTACTATAAGTTAGTAGGCAGAAATACAAAATACGCAGAGGAGGTAGATCATTCGACCGTAGCAGCAGAACGCCTATCTAAGGCCTCCCTCTGCCCAGTCAGGTGTCTAATAAGTTATCCAAGTGGTTATACCGCCCCGCAATCTAGAGGATTCAAGCTTACCTGAGTACCGAGATTCTTCTTCTAAAGAGAAGCACCCCCGCTAGAACCGCGATATAACCTCCGCTAGTAATAGAGATACGCCTAGTAGGTATAGGAGAATAGCGAGGAACGTGTACTACGTCAGCGGCGTCGCCGTCGACTATATTAGCGCTATAATACTATAGATAAGGCTGGCAGAACTCTACCCGGTACGTATCTAATTGCTCGGCTTCCGCAAGTATATATCGATCTTCTAGAATACGTTATACTACCGTAGTTCTTTAATCTAACTAATGAATATCCTTATTACTATACGTTCTCTTTCGAGGGTAAGCGTCTTTCTACTAAACGATAGTAGTACTATTAGAACGGTATAATTAAGATCTAGGTACCTGACTTACCTAACTTCGAATTCCTTGAACGACTATCTGAAGGTAACCCTAAGCGTCGAGTTCTCGCGCTAAATAAGCTATTTTATAAGGTAGAATATATATTAGATAGTTAGGACCGTATCCTAGACCCTTATCGGCTAGGCTATTATAAGATGAAACGGACTACCCGTAGTACTATATTTATTAAGAGAGCCTTAAACTATAATAAGCTACTTTCTTTTACTAGTAAAGGCGTAGATAAGATAGATTACCGGGTTAGGCGGACTATATACAAGATCCAAGGGGGGATATATTACGCTATTAGTCCACTTTTGCCTAAGGAAGGCGTTACTAAGAGATATACCTAGTACTATTTTATTAATACCAGCTAGGATTAAGTAGATATCTATATAACGTATACTAGGCAGGTCGAAAGATCTATTGATACGGATATAGTACTTCTTCTTCAGCGACTTCTTCGAGATATTAACCCCTATATATAGAGCTTTAAGACTTACTAGAAACGCTTATTGGATAATAAGATAAGATACCCTCTATAGACTATAAACGTCCGTATTATATAATACGACCCTAGGCGTACTAATCGCGGTATATATAATCGCCTTACTTCTAGTAAGGTGGCCTATATTATAATTACTCCTCCCGACGGCGCTAAGGGACGTATTATACAAGATATTTGTATTAAAGTTAAGGGTAGGGGCCTTATAAGGGTACCTGAATAGTACTTATCCTATATAGCCCTGCGATATATCCTACCTTTCCCTTATAGAAAATAGAGCTAGTATAATAGTCTACCCCTACGAGGATATAATAGGCTCCTAGAAGGATATCTCTTCGCTACTCGCAGGTTAAATATAAGGCAGGGAACTACTCAGCACTACGGTATATATTAGGACCCCGACCGGCCTAAGTATAGCGACGAGGAGGAAGAGCCGGAAAGAGATAGAGCTGCTCCGAGAGGTCGTAGAGGGTCTATACGGGTCACGAGGAGTTAGATCTATCGCTATTAGCTATAGGTAAGCCTATTTCATATCTTTTAAACGTCTACTCTTATATTAGTAAGATTATATTTTCTAGTACTTTATATCTTTCTATAGGATATTGCGATCTTCTATTATTTTTCTTCTAAGAAGCGCCGCTCCCCTCCTATACTATCTTAGTAATGCCCCTATAAGCGCTAGATATATAGCGCTTTATAGTAGTAGCTATAGACGTCGCCGTCGATAGTTACGGAAGATATATATTAGCCGATATAAGTGAGCTAGATATAGAGAAGAATTTCGTTCTAAATGTAATTTATATAGAACTATCAATATATTACTCAAAATGGTACCAAAATAATCGATGACTAGAAAATTTACATTATATTTTTTATATTTTTATATTTTTAAAACAAAATTTCTCTGCGGGGTAGACCTCGCAAAATTTAATATTTTAAAGAATTCTTCTACTAATACTACAACAGCACTATAAGGGTAGATTCTCTCGATTACTCTATTCCGGGCGTCTCCTTAGTTACTTCGTTACTAACGCTTACTATCACGAAATAGACGTAGATCGATATGATCTAATTGGTTGTTTGAATAATATAGAAGATGATCCTATACGGAGTTATAGAATCTACTTATATGCGGGCCTCAGCCCTAAATGGCTTGGTAGTAGAGATGGTCTATAATAATATACCTACAAAAAAGTTAAAAAAGCGACGTCCCCGTTGCCCAATAGCGTTCCTAGCTTGTATAAGCTTTCCGACCAATTATAGTATAGTATCTAAGCTCTTAAGGTAGCGGTGCTACCGCTAAGTAACCCTACTTGGTCCTGCGGAGGTTCGCGCATACGGAATTAGTAGCGGCGAGATAGCGATAGCGAGACAGAAAGCTGCGGACCAAAGATACTCCGGACGTACCCTATAATATAATTAACAGGCGGCGTATATATAGAACTAAAATTAATAATAATATATTAAGTACTTAGTAGGTAAGCAAGTAGTTGACCGACTGGTGGCGGAGGTCTTAGCGTATACTAAAATCTTAGTAAGTTAAGTCGAATAGCGCCCTTTTCAAAATCAAAACTTTTTTAGTACCGCGCTAGCCCGAATCGGCTAGCTCCTCTTCTGGTATATAATGTTCCTACCCTTACTCATCTTTATAGACTCTATAGCTATCGCCTACATCTACTAGAAAAGCGTATGCCTTATTGTCGTCGCCAAATAGGATTCTGCGGGGTAGTATAGTATCACCGGCGAAGGGTTTGCTACGGCTATAGCCTATACGCTGCTGCTACTACCGATTATAGAGTCGCTGCTACTACTGCGGCGGCTAGAGAGCTCGTTACTGCTGCCAAGGACCTAGATCCCAAGGTCTCTAAGGCCTCATTGCGCGTTCTGTCTAGATCTTAGTTTTAGTATCTATTTACTCATAGAACTAACTCAGGGTTGTTGATGGTATTGGCCGAGGGATGTTATTTCTGAGGTCTATATATAGTTGATTCTAGACTATAGTAAGCTAGCTGTACGTAGTTAGTAAATCAACTGATTTTGCCAGATAGAGTATCTACTAAATAAAACGCCGCGGTAACGTATATTTAAGGTCTCTTATTAAATATATCTAGTTAGCAATTTGACTAAGCGCTTGCGATATATCCATCTTGAATTCTCGTATTAGCGCCGTATACTATTGGTTAAAAGATACGTCCCTAAGGAGGTCTTTCTCCAGCTCGCTGAGATCTGTAAACTAGCCGAGACATCGACCTTTGAGGTATAGATAGATAACGTCTCGAACGGCGGGTTTGCCGTATCTTGTAGCTAGATCTTTAAGGCGTTCAACAAAGCTGAATACGTCCCTATAGTAGATAACGTTACTACTCCCTAAGACTAGGTCCCTATAGGCCTATATAGAATTTCTATACTCTTTGCCATGCTCCGTATCAAAAAATCCTACAATCTCTAGCTTTAGCTCCTTCTATTTCTCGTATAATATAGGTAGCGCTTGCGGAGGAGGAGGCGTCTAAGTAGGCTATAGTCGCTACTAGCGCTGCGGAGGCTATTAACGAGGTAGCTATTGCTCCTGAGGCGGCGGCGAGAATTCTACTAACGGAGAAGCTTCTAATTGAAGCCCCTAGCGCGTAAGAAGTAGCTATAGACTAGCGTTTATTACATTTAGCTTCTTATCTATCCTTACTTTAAAAGAGTTAAATTAGATATCTAGATAGGTCTCTAGGGACCGAGACTACTCGCGAGAAAAGCCTATAATAAGCGTATACTACTTAGCAGATGTATTTGTAGTAGCTAGCTCTTGCCTAGTTGACTCTGCGAGTTATCCCTTATTCTTATCTTTATACTCTATACTTGGCTACTTATCTTTCCGGCTGCGTCTACCGGCCGATATACCTAATAAAAGGGTCGGTATAATTACGAATAGGTATAGTAGAGGCTTAGTATAGCTGCTAAGTACTAGGGTAGAATATATAACGAGAATAGGTATTAAGGTAGTAAGGGCTCACTATAGCGTATAAGACTAATATATAGCGAGGAGCGACAGGAACAAAGATTCTTAGCCCGTTACTACTATATTGTCACGAAATAGACGTAGATCGATATAATCTAATTGGTTGTTTGAATAATATAGAAGATAATTCTATACGGAGTTACAGAATCTACTTATATACGGGCCTCAGCCCTAAATGGCTTGGTAGTAGAGATAGTCTATAATACTTACGCTACTATTAAATAGAATAACCTGAATTGGTATATTAAGTATTAGTATAAGATTCGGGTGCTTAGCTATAAAGGCTTAATCGATTAACTATACGAGGATCTAGATCTAGAGCTCAGCGATCTCGGCAGTAAGGTTACCATTCTACTATCTAGTATAGCCGGTAGCTCTAGAGCTATAAAGGCAGATATAGAGGACGCTCTAATAGTAGTACGGTATCGAGGTAATCCTATTTTCTTTATAACTTTTATATATAACCCGAACTAGGCTAATATCCGCCGTTTAATTCGACCCGGCTTATCGATAACGGAGGTTTATAATATATAGGTACGGGTTTTTAATATAAAGCTCAGGGAGCTTCTTAAGAATCTTTTCGAGAGATATATCTTAGGCGTTTATATTAGTTATTACTATATAGTTAAATTTCAAAAGCGAGGTCTATCGCACGCCTATATCCTTCTTATTATTCGTGAGGAGGATAAAATTAGATACGTCTCCTAGATCGATAATACCGTATAGGCCGTTATTCCTAATAAGACGAAGGATCTAGTACTCTATAAGTTAGTAACTACTTATATAATCTATCGCCGTTACTTAGCCTCTAATATCTACTAGGATAAAGAGAAGAACTAGTACTCTAAATTCTTCCCTAAGGATGTTTGCAATAAGTTATCATTCGATCCTAAGGGAGTATACCTATATTATCAACGCCCGTATATAGAGTCTACTCCGGGGGCTATACTAACCAATAGGTCGTTCCCTATAATCCCTGGCTTCTGAAGAAGTACTATAATTATCTAAATATTAAGATCTGCGTCTCTATTAAGTCTATATTTTACTTATTCAAGTATATCTACAAGGGTCTAGACCAGGTAAATATTTCGGTTACTCGATCAATAATAGTACCTTAGGAGAACCCTATACCGCCGGGGCAGTAACGGCTAGAGCCTCTATTAGTTAATAAGGTTATAGAATTCTATAAAAGTTACTAGATAGGAAGCTCCGAAGCTTGCTAGAAGATCTTTAGGTTTAGTATAGAGGGGATTAAGCCTTATATTAAACGGCTATAGATTTATTTACCTAAGGAGTAGTAGATTGGCGTCGATCTAGATAGGGAGACTACCGAGACTATTCTTGATAAGGACTTATTAGGTAAGATATAGTTAATAGAGTTCTTTAAAATAAATTATCTTACTAAGAAAGCCTTAGAGAATAATTAGCCTCTGCCGTTTAGAAGAAAAAACGGGTAACTATACCTTCTAGATACAAACCCCCTTAACTACTTATATAACGAATTTCCTATATATTTTATATAGGATAAGAGGAAATGGATATAGTTTATTCATAAGAAGGGGGAGGTAATCGGATATATATATATAATTAGTCCTAAGTAGGGTGATTTATACTATTACCGACTCCTTCTTACCTACCGTCAGGGGGTAATATTATTCGATAATCTACGGACTATTAACGGCGAGCTTCTAACGTATAAAGTAGCCTGCGTTCGACTTAGATTAGTAGAGAACGATAAGTACTACGTTAAGATACTAGAGGAAGTAAAATCTCTTTGCTTATCGGTGGCACTATAAGGTCTTTTTATAACTATCCTATTAGAACTATACCCGGAGGACCCTTTAGCGCTTTGGGAGAAATTTAAAGCAAGGTACGTATCTATTTTCATTCTATTTTCATTACTATAGTCGTTGTTTTTCTATCCGAGTCCGACTATATTCTATATCCGAGTCGAACTATATTCTCTATCTAAGTCGGACTATATATTCTAACTATTAAAATAGTATATCGGACGACTATACCCGCATATTGAATGAGTATTTCGCCTACCGTATAGACATCCTCTAGGTTCATAAGGACGAACGCGTGCGAGACCCAGTGTTTCAAGCTGAGTAATATACTCTATATTTGATTTCAGACCAGTTAGACTACCAGTCTACCGCCGAAAGCAGCCTTAGCCTAGAGCTATTTAACCTTCCGCCGGTTGTTATTCTATTCGATCTTCTATATAAATCGCGAATTCAGAACTATCTACTCCGCGAGGAGATATCTTATAATATTATACTAGAAGATATAGAAGTTGAATAGCAGAAGCTTAATACCGACTAGCGCCTGGCCGCCGAAAAGATTATAACGGCTATAGATAAGAATAATGATAACGAATATAGTATAGGTATACTATTCTTTTTGAATGGCGCTGGCGGTACTAGGAAGACTATAGTCCAGAATATTATTCTAAAGAAGCTTCGTTCTTAGAAGCGTATTACTTTAGCAGTAGCCTCTTTAGGTATCGCTACGACTCTATTAGACGGTAGACGTACTATCTATTCGCGGTTTAAGATCCTATTGGACGCTGAGAGTATATCCAGTTGCGGTATTTAGAAAGGGACTAACCTCGCAGAGCTGATTAAGCGGGCTTGCGTCATCTTCTAGGACGAAGTACCTATATAGAGTCATTTCGCCGTTGAATACGTTAGCCGTTCTTTACAGGATCTTTACGGTAATAATAGTACTTACTTTAGTAGTAAGGTCGTTTACTTTTACGACGATTTCCGTTAGACCTTGCCAGTAGTCCCTAGCAGGACCGTAGGCGTTATTATCAATGTCTATATCTAGAAGGCGGCGTTCTAGGACAAGGTAACTATTCTTCGCCTTAGTACTAATATACGTCTAAGTAATAGAGGTCTTACCGAAGAAGGTAGACGGCGAATAGTAGAATTTACCGAAGCTCTCCTATATATTAGTAATAGTAAAGGTAATATAGTCGACCCAATTACTAAGGATAAAGAGTCTCTCTAGAAATATAGATATCTACTAGGGAATACTATAGACGTACTAATTAACAAAATTTATCCTACTATTAGCAGAGATCTTCCGGACCGGCGCTATCTAACTAAACGAGTAATTCTAGCTATTATAAATAAGGATATCTAGAGAGTAAACAACTATATTCTCGACCGTATACGGGGCGACTACTATAAGTACTAGAGTTTCGATCAAGCGGTAAACCCTAAGGAAAACAAGATATTCCCTAATAAGTACTAGAATAAATTCTATAAGCCCTTACTACTACCGTATAAGCTACGGTTAAAGGTAGGGACGCCAGTAATATTAATAAGGAACCTAGATATACCCCGTCTCTATAATAGGACCCGTATTCTACTTACCGAATACGGGAGATACGTCCTTAAGGGTAATATTATAGGTAGAAGTTTCGACGGCAGCGAGGTAGTCTTATACAAGATCCCTTTATAGTCCAAGGATAGTAATAAGTATATCCCTACCTCGTTCACCCGCAAGTAGTTCCCTATACGCCCTGCCTTCGCAATAACTATTAATAAGTCGCAGGGCCAGTCGATAAAGTATATAGGACTCAACCTACGATCCCGTCCAGCGTTCACCTATAGATAATTCTATATTAGCAACTCGCGCGTTACTATAGAGTCGAACCTATATATGATTGGTCCGGATTCGGATGACTATATTAGGTATAAGCTTATGAATAACCCGATCTATAAGTAGGTACTACTATAGGTCTAGTACTCGCAGAACGGTTATAGCTAGTAGAAGTTGCTCGGAACGGCGCTAAGCCTCTTTAGGAACATATATCAAACTCGTAAAGTGCGCCAATCGACTTTTCAGCGAGATTCAGGGTTAGATTTTGCTGGGTGCAGAAATGGCTATTACTTAGACTTATGAATGGCGGCGACTATATCTCAACGCTTGAAGATATCAGCCAATAGGCTTGCAGGCGCATGGATATGAGTTATATTACGGCCCCGGTGTGGTTTCTTTTGTAAATAATCGCGATGTTACTATTATATAACCTCGCCGTCGATAGGTGCAAAAACATCGGACGACTCTTAGCTCTATACCAAGCCCGACTTTATAGCGCGCGTGTTCAGCCAATTAGAATTTCATAGGCCTGGCACTAGCGCATGCCTACGAAATATCTAGCCAACCGGTACTAATTCCGGACCCGAGAAATAGCCGAGCGCGCGCGTGTCTTTATATCCTGGACCTTTAGGCCCGCTCCTTAGTATTAAAATCTTACTATTTTAATAACTTCAGAAGTCTTAGAGTTAGAGCTTAACTTTATATATATAAAATATACTATAATTATAGGGCTTTCTAAATCCGCTTAAATTTTCTAAATCTAGTATGAAATAAGCGAGATATAGCCGTTTTTACGGTAATCTTCTGTGAAGATTACGGGCACTTACTTGTTTAATATATTATTTAACGCGCGCTCGAAGCTTTAGTATCGTATATCCTTATCCTAGAAGTTCTATTATTTTAGATACTCCTAGGTAACCTTATAAAGGGTTATCGTAGTAATCTCTAATTACTTTCTTAACGTATATATTAGGTAAATAGATTTTATTCTAGTATTTAAGTAATAATAAATTCTACTAATTCTTTCGTAGATTTATTACAAATATATCGTTATTATAGGCTTTTACGATCTTATTAGTTATATTAGGTCCTAATATATAAAGGGTTATAGCTAATATCTAGTATAGTACTAGTAATCCGTCCGCTTCTTTCTTTAGGATTAGTCGTTCTATAATATTCTTTTCTTCTATATAGTCTAATCGCCTACTAAGGGTATCCGCTCGACTATTATCTTTTCCTAGAGTATATATTATCTTGAATTTATACTATCCTAATAGTTCTAACTATTAAACTTATCTTCTATTTAACTCTTTTATTATTATAAAGTTAAGAAGATTCTTATAATTCGTAAAGATAGTTAGATCCGAGTAGCTTTCTACGTATACTTACTAATTCTATAATATATATACTACGGCAAGTAGTTCTTTATTGTATATATTATAGTTCTATTCTACTACTAATATCTTCCTTAAATAGTAGATAACTAGATACTACTTTTAGTCTTTTATTTAATATAGGTATACTCTAATTATAAGATCCGAGGTATCTATTTCGATATAGGCCGGTTTGTTAGCCTAAAAGGTATAGAGTACTAGTAGATCTATATATACTTTCTTTAATATATTAAATAATCTCTATTAGTCTTTTCCCTATATAAATCTAATATCTTTCTTTATAATATCCGTTAGAGGTAGTACTTTCTTTAAGTAGCCTTCGATAAACTTCCTATTAAAGTTAGCGAATTCTAAGAAGCTTTATACTACTTTAACGTCCTATAGTATAGGCTATTCTACTATAGCTTTAATCTTTTCTAGGCTTATACTAATACCTTCTATACTAACTATAAATCCTATAAATTCTACTAACTATTAATAAAACTTGTACTTTTCTAGTTTAAGGAGAAGTTTCATTTATAATAGATATTTAAGGATATCCTATATATATTTAATATATTCTTCTTTATTCTTAGAATAAATTAGTATATTATTAAGGTACGCTATCGCTATTCAATCTAAATATACTTATACGATATTATTAATAAGTACTTAGAAGGTTACTAGTACGTTAGTAAGTCTAAACGATATTACTAGATACTCGTAGTAGCTATATCTTGTTCGAAAGGTAGTTTTCTATTCCTCGCCTTCTTTTATTCGAATTAAGTTATATACGCCTCTAAGATCCAGTTTAGTAAATATCTTTGCCTTTCTAAGTCGATCCTATAGCTCCCCTATATTTAGTAATAGATATCTATTTTTAATAGTAATATCGTTTAACTTTCGATAGTCGATATATAGCCTTAAGCTTCTATCCTTCTTTAGTATAAAGAGGATAGGATAATCTACTAGTAATTTAGATTCCCGAATAAATCCTTTCTTAAGGTTCTTGTTAATATACTCGCAAAGTACTTTAGGTTCCTTCTCTAATAATATATAGATAGGTCTAAATATTAGCTAGTTACTAGATTCAAGTTCAATCTTATAATCCTATAGCTAGTACCTAGGTAATACTTCCGTATTCGTCTCTTCCTTGAATAAGTATACCTACTTATTATATCCCTAAGGGACGGAGGGTATATTAGTCTCTCTCTTAACTTTTACTCTTTTATCTTACTAATCTTTACTAGTAACTATAGAGTCGAACTACCTTTTAGTACCGTCCTTATACGAAGCTAAGGTAATATATACCTCGACTAGTCTTCGGTTTAACTTCTTATCTACTATTAATCGCTATTAATATATAGGTATAATCCTAGTGATATTTCTAGATCGATCTATTTTGACTACTCCTCGAGCCTAATCGATTATTAGGTTATACTTCTTTAACTAAGATATCCCTAAATTATATAATAGGTAGCTATTCTAATAACGTTAAAGGTAATCTCTTTATAGTAGCGCTAAATTATAATAGGTAATAAAAGTATCTCTTCGTCTATCTTTCCTATTAATAATATTAACCCGTTAGCTATCTAAAGGTTATACTACTATAATTTCTTTTAAGTTAGTATCTCTATTATTCGTACTAAGTCTTACGAAATAAAGTTTCTAGTAGCTCTAGAATCTATTATTATAACGGTCCGCTATCTATTAATAATTACCGGTATTATATATATATATCGTATTATATAGAATATATATATTGTTTAGAGATTAACGTATTAATCTCCTTATAGCTACCTCTACTATAAAGGATTACTCTTTTCTCTAATTAGGAAGGAATTCTATAAATTCTTTCTATATTCTATATTTTTAATATTTCTTATAGAGGTATATATACTATTCTATTATATAATATTCTTCTATATTTAGATCGTAGATTAATTCTCGTTGTAGATTATTTATCTATATTTATCCGTTCTCTAGAAAGTACTAATACTTTCGTATAGCCCGGAAAGATATAGGATGGTATGGGATATTGGCTCTCTTACCCATCCCGGGGTATAGTATAGTATCAAGGTCTAAAATCCCATACTATTGGTAGGAGGTTATTAGAACCAGGGGGTTCTAATAGGACTGTCGCGAAGGATAGATAACTTCGAATAGGATAGGCAGGTAGAGCGATAATCGCAATGGTCGCAGTGCGAGCAATACTATCAAGAATGATGATCGCAGTGATCGCAATACGAGCAATACTATCAAGAATGCTTGGCAGGATTTCTTATATCTACATATACGGGGCTTTGCCCGTTGTTTAGAACAGTATATTCAACTTAGTAAACTATTACTTGGTTAATCTTCCTGGTACTCCTTGTACTATACTTTACTAGTTATTAATATAGAATATATTAATTACCTATACACACGAAGACTACTATTCTACCTAAGTAACTCCTCTCCTACAGAAGTATAAGATATCTATACCTATACCTAGTTATCGCACTATTAGGTAAACGCTCGGGTATAGGTCGTAATACTTTGAATACCCTAAGAGATGAGTTCTTTAATAACTTTAGGCAGAAACCCTACCCTAAGTACCTTAACAGTTACTGGCTAAAGACGCTATACTATAGACGAAGGATCTAGAAAAAGGATCAAGGTTATAGTACTAGACCTATACTACGGAGACAGGGACAAGCTTAAGCTATAGCTTATACAAGTATAACTATACCTTCTATTCCAGGGAGACTTGCTCCTAGTAACTAGATATACTACCTTCGCTATATTATACCTAAGAGGACAAGCCTAAAAATAGGTCGAACCTTTCCTAAAGAAATATATAGAAGACGACAACGAAGACGGCGACGTTAAGTTATAGATAGAAAGTATACTAAAGTTTATAGTTAAAATCCGCCGTATATTCGGACCTTCTAATAAGGTAAACGTAGTAATACGTATTATTTAGTATATAAAGTAGAAGAAGTCAGCGTTAGAGTTTTCAACTTAGTTTCAAATATACGCTACTAAAATAGGCTAGGACGATAATATACTAATAATAATATATTATTAAGGCCTTAAAGATAATATTAAAGACGAGCTTATAAGATTCGGAGGAGTAATCGATACTCTAGATAGACTTATTAAAAATACGATTAAGATTAATAATAAGCTATTTAAATAATCTATAGAGAAACGGTATAACGGAGGAGTTAGCGGAACCTGATATAAGGGATTCTTTTCAAAAATAAGGAATTACTAATAAGACTATAGAGAATATAATACTTACTATAGTATAGTGCTAATAGAGATTAACTTTATTTAGATAGGAAAGAAGAAAGGAAACTTTAAAGGGAAAAAGTAGTACGGGGGAAAGAAAGTAATTACTTACTATAGCTATAGTAAACTGGGCTATATAGCTAAAGACTATAGGTCGAAGAATATAGTATACCGACTACAGATTAACGCAATAGAAGGAGGGCCTCTAGATAACGAGGAAAACTCCGAAGAAATATGGCTACTCTATAATATAGAAGAGTTAGATTAGGATTCGGAAGATAATACCTTTAAATTAGAATTTAACAAAGAAGTATAGAGGTACTACTATAGGGATAGTAATAGATCTTAATAATATAAGACGGATTAGGAACAACGGAGAGCTAGTCTAGAGAGACTAGTATCGATACCCGAACCTGGATCTACTATATCCTAAGTAGAAGGAAAATTACTAGAAGTTAAAGAACCTTAATCGGACGAAGATAAATATAAACTCTTCGATAAAATCGAAAATAAAGTATAAGGTATATTAAATAAGTAATTATCTATAAAACCCAAATAGGACGAACCTATACGAGACTATCGATATAATAGGGAATATTAGTAATATAGCGAGATTCCATATACTGAGTGTATATTACCCGATTATTTAGTATATAGGGAGGAAAGGGGCCGTCTAGCGGAAGAATACACGGTACCCCTACTTAAGAAAGCTTACTATAGGGAGATATAGTAGTATAAGTATAAGGAAGATAGATATTAGTAGTATCTTATAAGTAAGAGGAAGTATTACTACTTCCTATACTTTATAGAGAAGTAGAAAAAAGAAAGAAACAACTTACTTAGAGTCTTTAGGAGAGGAGCTTATAACTAAGTACTATAGTATAGCTGCCTATATAATAAATATATTCCGTATAAAGGTATAAAGGAAGTATATAGCTTCCTACTATTATAGGGAAAAGAATAATCTCTTATACTATAGGGAAGTATAAGGAGATTAATACGTTATTCCCTAAACAATAATTATGTTCCGCCTAATACTATACTTATATTATTATACTAGTAAATATCGATAGATAGCGGACCGTAGCGATAATAGATAGCGGAGCTATAGGAAATTTTATCTCAAGGAGGTTAGTAGACTTAAACGACCTACTAACCTAAAAGAAGAAATTATCTTACGAGCTACGCCTGGCCGATAGGTTAGTATTCTTAATAGGAAAAGTAGAGGAGGAGATATACTCCCTACTAGTAATAATTTAGTAATACTATAAGGAGATTATATTCGATATAGTTAGGATAGCTACTTATAATATTATTTTAGGAATACCTTGGTTAAATAAATATAACCTAGAAATCAACTAGAAGATAAAAGTACTTAAATTCGGATGATCTAGAAATATTACCAGTATTAGACCTATTAGTTAATAGTAGATAATAATAGATAAGAGAAAGAACCGAAGACTAGTTAAAGTATATATTACTTTATTCTTAAATAATAAGAGCGACTTCTAAGAGAGAAGGCTCGACTCCTTAGTTACTAGTAAGGGTTAGCGGGATACTAAAGAGAGAGCTATTAAAGGAAAAGACGAACCTTCTGCAATCCCTCGGGAATATAAATAGTAGGTATACCTATTCGAGGAAGAGATAAGCGTAAAAGTATTACCTAAGTACCAGCTATAGGATTATAAGATTAAACTCGAACTAGGCAGGGCGCCAATATTTAGACCTATCTATATATTATCGGAAAAGGAACTTACTATACTTTGCGGGTATATCGACGAGAACCTTAAGAAAGGATTTATTCGGGAATCCAAATTACTAGTAGGTTATCTAATCCTCTTCGCGCTGAAGAAGGATAGAAGCTTAAGGCTGTATATTAACTATCGAAAGTTGAATGATATTACTATTAAGAATTGTTACCCTTTACTAAATATTAGCGAGCTATAGGATTGGCTCAGTAAGGTAAAGATATTTATAAAGCTAGACCTTAGGGGTATATATAATCTAATCCGAATAAAAGAAGGCGAAGAATAGAAAACTGCCTTTCGGACCAGATATAGCTACTATAAGTATCTAGTAATACCGTTTGGACTTACCAACGCACTAGTAACCTGCTAAGCACTTGTCAATAACGTTATATAAGTATACTTAGATCGGACAGCGATAGTATACCTCGATAATATCTTGATTTACTCTAAGAACAAGGAAGAATATATTAAGTATATACAGGACATTATCGAATACCTGTCACAAGCGGGGCTTCTCCTTAAACCGGAAAAGTGCGAGTTTTACAGGGACTCTATTAAGTTCCTAGGATTTGTGGTTAGTATAAAAGGTATTAGTATAAGCCTAGAAAAGATTAAAGCTATAGTGGAATAGCCTATACTATAGGACGTCAAAGCGGTATAAAGTTTCTTAGGATTTACTAACTTTAACAGGAAGTTTATTAAAGGCTACTTAAAGAAAGTACTTCTACTTACGGATATTACCAAGAAAGATATCGGATTTATATAGGGACCAGAATAATAAAGGTCGTTTGACACATTAAAAAAAGTATATACGGATCCTCTAGTACTCTGTACCTTTCAAGCTAACGAACCGGCTTATATCGAAATAGATACCTCGGATCTTATAATTAGAGTATACCTTTATTAAATAAAGGACTAAAAGTAGTATCTAGTTACCTACTTTTCATAAAAAATGTTAGTAGTAGAACAAAACTATAATATATATAATAAAGAACTACTTACTGTAGTATATATACTTTAAAATTAGAGAGTATATATAGAAAGCTACTCGGACCTAACTATCTTCACGGATTATAAGAATCTTCTTAATTTTATAATAACGAAAGAGTTAAATAGAAGATAGGTTAGATAGTTAGAACTACTCGGATAATATAAGTTCAAAATAACCTATACCCTAGGAAAAGATAATAGTTAAGTAGATACGCTTAGCAGGCGATCGGACTATATAGAAGAGAAGAACGTTACAGAACGACTAATCCTAAAACGAGAAGCCGATGGATCATTGGTACTATATCAGGTATTAGCAATGACCCTTCGCATATTAGGACCTAATACGACTAATAGGATTGTAAAGGCCTATAATAACGATATATTCGCAATAAAGCTACGATAGGATTAACCGGATTTAGTATTACTTAGATATCAGGAAAAAACTTACTTACCTGATATATACGTTAAAGAAGTAATCAGGGATTACTATAATGACCTACTATAAGGTCACCCTGGAGTATCTAAGACTATAGAACTCCTAGGACGAGGATACGCAGCGCCGAAGCTTCGGACGCGCGTTGAATAATATATTAAAGAATGTATTCTATACTAGTAGAACAAGTCTATACGATACGCTAAGTACGGGCAAATTCAATTTGCGCCTATACTAGAATTACTATAGGATAATATTATAATGGACTTTATAGTCAAGCTACTACCTTTAAAAGATCCAGCTACGTAGGATATCTTCGATTCAATTATAGTTATTATAGATAAACTCACGAAGTATATAATTATAATACTATTCAAGGAGATATATAAAGTAGACCAGTTAGCCTTTATACTACTCGACAAGCTAATAAGGGATTATAGTATACCTAAATCGATAATATCCGATAGAGATAAGTTATTCACTTCTAACTACTAGAAAACACTAATTAGAGCGATTAGAACTAAACTTCGGATATTAACTATATACTATCTATAGACTAATAGATAAACGGAACATATAAACCAAATAATGGAAGTATACTTAAGATATTATATAAACCTGAAATAAGACGACTGGGTTTTACTGCTTCTAATAGCACAACTAGCGTATAATAATAAAAGATCAGATATAACAGGTCTAATACTATTCTTTACCAATCACGGAAAGAATATAAATATATTTCTATAAGCTAGGGACGGACCTAATACAGAAAAAGCCTTAGTTAAGGTAGAAGAGCTTAAGAATTTATATAAGGATATATAAAAAACGATTAAGAGCTCTAATAATAAGTTAAAGGGATAGGTTAATAGTAAAAGAAAGAATATTCCTTAGCTTAAAGAGGGGGATAAAGTATACCTCCTAATAAAAAATATGAAGATAACGAGACTAAGTAAGAAATTAGATTATATTAAGGTTAGACTATTCTTGATTAAGAAGGTAAAGGGGGCCGTTAACTATAAACTCGAGCTTCTACCTGACGCTAAAGTATATCTAGTATTCTATATCTTACTTCTAGAGCTAGTAGACTCTAATATACTACTCTAAGAAATATTTTATTACGACGTTAAGGAAGAAATAGAGTATAAGGTCGAGAGGATCCTAGATAGGAGAAATTAGTTCTACCTAGTTAAATAGAAAGGGTACAATAAAACGGAAAGTACCTGGGAACCTCTTAGGAACCTTGCGGGGAACTATAGGGAATATCTACGAGAGTTCTATTAGAGAGAAGAGAAGACTAGTCGAGGCTCTCAGGGATTTCTATCCTATCGGGGAGATTGAACTACTCGGACGAGACGTTGAATATTAAGTTATCAGAAGACTTAGGGACGGTATATTAGTCTTCCTCTAACTCCCTTATATTCTATAACTCTCGGTCTACTATATTCTTCTTCTCTTTCTTAACTGAGTTTAATTACGCCTAGAGGCGTACTAATTTCGTAAGCGTATTAGTAACTTCCTTACGTAACTTGTTACGCCGTTTTTTAATACGATATATTTTAAGGGGCGATACTATAAGGTCGCACTTCCGACTACTAGTAACGTAGCTCGAATATCTATTGGAATTAGCACCTATAAGGTACTGCTTACTATTAGTAATATATTAGGAGCAGGGTTATATAACGAAGTCGGAAAGTTTACTGGCCAGCTCCTTTGATCGGATAGCTAGGTTAGATGATCTTTTAGTACGGATGGGTGGTATAAAGGATAGATAGTTTCTCAGGACGAGAAATCTGGAAGGGGAGGCTAGTATTAGAACTAGGGGGTTCTGACAGGACTGTCGCGAAGGATAGATAACTTCGAACAGGATAGGCAGGTAGAGCGATGATCGTAATAGTTGTAGTGCGAGTAATACTATCAAGAATAATGATCGCAGTGATTATAATACGAGCAATACTATTAAGAATACTTGGTAGGATTTCTTATGTCTATATATACGGGGCTTTGCCCGTTATTTGGAATAGTATATTCAACTTAGTAAACTATTACTTGGTTAATCTTCCTGGTACTCCTTGTACTATACTTTACTAGTTATTAATATAGAACGTATTAATTACCTATATACACGAAGACTGCCATTCTACCTGAGTAACTCCTCTTCTACAGAAGCATAAGACATCTACACCTATATCTAGTTATCGTACCATTAGGTAAACGCTCGGGCGTGGGTCGTAATAGAGGTATAGGATGTTAGTAGGATATCCTATAGTATAGTATATTAGTAGGATTAATCTATAGTATAGGATATTTTCGGGATATCCTAGTAGCGGATAAGATAATACTTTATATAAATACTAAAAAGTAATATCTAGAATAATAACTAGAACTTAGGTAAAGTATATTTCTAAAGTTATAGTTCTGTAAGAGTAGAGGAGAGTAAGTTATATAGAGTATTTAAACTAAGTATTTCATTCAAGCTATATATTTATTAAACTTTATACCCCGTCTTATCCTAACTAGCCTAGTATACTAAAGGGACTCTAAATGGCTATATAAGGCGTTTATATAGCTGAATATCTTTTTACTACAACGTGACACGCTTAGCGTGAATAGTATATAGATTATAGTCTATTTTAAGAGCTATATATTAGAGTTTATAATAGAAATAATATAGAAGTAGTAGTCTTACCTTCGAGAAAACGTACTATAAAAGCTTCTACTACTTCTTATAGAGCTTCTATCACAGACCTTTAATACCTAAAATATCCTTATAACGCCCCAAATTCTCTCTATATATCTATCGAAACCTCCTATACTAAATAACCGAACGGTGCTTTAGGAATAAGTAATTCTTAGGATTTCTGGAAACGGCGGATTTCACGGAGAGCTTTGGCTGTAAATAGCTATTAGTCGTATACGATAGGTAGAATAATAACTAGAAAGACCTACTTCCTGACTTAACCCTACTCTTTCTACGACTAGCTCTTAAGCCGGATCTAGGAAGGCCGGTCGCAGGAATAGATATAATAGTCTTACGCGCTATACTCTTGCGCGCTGCCTATACTAGTATATTAGCTATAAAAGATTCAAGAAAACTCCGCAAAAATATATACTTCCTAGCGTCGTCGTTGGGCAGCAGGAATTATCCTTGACTTCGGGACTTTTTTGCCGATAGTAGGTACTATAATCAAGGATTAGAACGAACGAGGGGATGTTTTAACTAGAAAGTAGATATTTACTAGTAATATTCTAGGGTAGTTATAAAGATAAAAGTTCAATATTACAAGATTATTTTATTATAGATTATAGAATAGTAAATATCGAAATTCTTATTTCTACTTAACTTCCTACTATTATATTATACGCTATATATATTCGTTTACTACCTAAAAAGTTTTACTTAAAGTCTTTTTTCAAACGCTATTTACTAATATATTATTAGGAAATTCTATAGTTAATTATAGTCATGATTCTAGTTAGTAGACGTATTTACTTTATTCTAGTTAATATTTATACTAGTAGTAGGTAATATAATACTAGTAAGGGTAAACAAGGATGTTACTACCTAATCGGGTTTAGTAGCTAAACTACCCTTAATATAATAAATTTTATCGAATCTCCTACCCTTTTTTTTAAATTCCTTAGCCAATTTCTGCGAGATAGTAAATATAGGTCGCGGTAAGTATATATTAGTACTTCTAACTATAATAATACCTAGAATTAACTAATACTATAGCGAAATATAACGTAATAATTCTAATAATAGGGGGATAGAAGGTAGAGTTCAGTCTTATAGATAATTATATAAGTTTTTATTCTATCTCTTATACGCTTATTTTAATCTTTTCGTAGCTATTAAAGAAGAAGCCCTTAATAGTAATAATTCTAAGCCTAGCGATAAAACCTTTGAAACTCGATCTCAACGTAGATATATTAGTTAACCCCGTAGTATATAGCCGAAATATAAGGTACCGGATAATTTAAGTAAGAATATAAATACTAAGAGATTAAGATATCGTATAGATATTATAGATAAGGAAAAAGGAGTTAGAGAATATAAAGAAAGCTGACAATATAGTAATTAGATATTAAATTAGGAAATATATATTATTAGATATATATTAAAACGCTATAGAGGAGGAGAGGATAAAGCGAAAGGCGAAGCTTAGGTAGGAAGTTAAAGATAAGAGGTTAGTCTTCCCAATTCTAGTTATTATTCTAGTTATCTAACGTTATTCTAGAATTGCAAATAGTATCTATACTACCGTAGTAGTATATCGTCTATTATTGTAGGTAACTCCGAAGGTCGTTGTGTATATAGATAATAATAGTAATATTAATGATAATAGAGACCCGGTATAGAGTAATATAGATAACGAAGAAGCTGAAAAGGGTATACTATACCCCTATAATAACTATCAGCTCTAGTATACTAATATAATAGGTCTATAGATCTAATACTCTTAGCTACGCGTAAGTAAGATACTATTATCGATTATAGAAAATATAGGACTCTATATAATAACTAGCCTACTAATTAGGAGCTTTTAGAGGAGTATAGTAGGGTATCGAAAAATTATATATATAACTACAAAGTCTCAATTTTCGTTAAATACTAGAATATATAGCGCTACTCGATCCGAAGCCTACTAAATAAGTTAGTATACTTAGAAGGATACGCTAATCTTAGATACTACCCTCGCTACTACTATAGTAGTCTATTTCCCCCGGTAATTAAAGTATATAATTTTAAAACTATCGACTTATTATTCTATAAAATTAGTATACTAACTCGTTTAGAATAGTAAAGTCTATACCGAGCCGCTTCCCCCTCCCTATAACTTTTTCACTCGTTAAGAGCGAGCGGTATAGTAAAATATAGTAAGCTATATTAACGATAGGCGTTTCAAAGACTATAATAACCCTAATAAAGCCAAGCTCCCAGGACCAGCCTATTGGTAGCCAGATAATTACAAGCGGGGTACGCGTGACTTTAAGCCGGATACAGATAAGGAGAATACAAGAGAGGCTTATCTTTTAATTATTCAAGGCTATAGTAATTAGGTTCCTCGGGATTTCTATTATCTTGTACCTTCTATAGATAAACTAGCTCTTTTACTACGAGATATACTTCCGTTTCTTTTATAAATAGTAGTATATTACTAATATCTAAGCTTCGCACTCTAGATGATTTTCTAGTTATTATTATAGTTATTAAAAGAAGCGCTACTACTAAATCAAAATACTTTTAGTAAAACTGAATATATTAAGTTACTATATACTTCTATCTATAAAGATATTTTATATCGTAGCTTTCTAATAAGTACTATATCTTTCGCTTATAAAGTAACTCTTTTTATATAATATACGTATAGTTACGCTACTAGTACTTTATTAATATTCTTTTCAATTCGAACTTTTTTCTAAAGATTAATATACTACTAAACTTATTAGTAAGCTTAGCCTCCGCGGCTTCTTAAAGTATACTTAAAGTAGAGGATTATATTCGAAGCGGCTCTTGTGAAAGATTTAATAATATTTCCCTTATAAGCTAACTAAACACCAGTTACAGGATAACTAGCTCTATTGATTTCTATAGCCGACGAATTTCTAGTAATACGCGAGCTATAATAGTATTTTAGTTAAAGTATAATTTACTTATAGTTTAGACTTACTACCAGCTTTAAATTTGCGTAACCGAGGTAATTATTTTTTAGTCTTCCGTACTGGTTAACGTTTTGTGCCTTGCTTGCGGCTCTATAACTTTTAAATCTACAAAGGTTTCCGTAGAGCTTGATTTCCGTCGGTAGATCGACTATTATTATTCTCCCCAGGATTTGGTTAGGCTCCTAGCCTACTATTAGCGCTGAGCTAAGACGCTAAGCTACTATTAGATCCTTATAGAAATATAGGGCCAGCTTGAGGCCCCGATTCCGATACTATTCTAGAGTATTAGATATTATAGTAGGTATCAAGTATTGTACGGCTCGTCAGTTCAGGTTCAGGCCCGGTAGGTTATTAGGAACCTATAGAACTACTATTTAAAAGTATTAATAATATACTAAGGTTTTTATTTTAATAAGGGGAAAAGTAGAGGACCGAGAGGTTATTATAAGAAGGTCTTAGAGATTAATATCGGTTAGTTAGTAAATAACGCTAGAATATTAGAGCTAATACTTAATACTAAATTAGGTAAGCGGGTTTCGTATTAACTAGGTAATAGCTAGAACTATAACTATAAATGTAAAAGCTCGGTTTAGTAGAAAACTTTATAATTAAGAGTCGCGTCGAAACTTATAGCTTATATATATAGAGCTCCTATAGTTCCTTCGCCCTCTTAAGCTATTATATTTAATCTTAATTCTAATAAGAATCTCTTAAACCACCCCTAATTCTCCTTAATAAGCTTTACTATTTCGAGATATCATTAATTATCTAATCTAGTAGTATTTTAACTCTATTCTTTAATAAGAATTCTTCTAGTACCCTAGTAAGTATTAATTTTAAGCGTAAAGGTAATAATAAAGGCTACTTTATCTTTAACCTTACTAAAAAGGAGTAGTAGATAACTTAGTAGGATAAGATAGTATAGGCTATATAGAATTCTGGCAAAACTGAGTATTAATATTCTAATATTAACTAGGGCTCGACGATAAGAAAGAGCGATAAATAGGACTATTTTCGGGAGTATACCCTTATTACTAATAGGGAGCTATATATTATCTACCGCTACTATAACGAAGTAATTACCTACCCTTCGATAGGGTATAGAATAACCGGGATAAAAATATATCTTACCTTAAAGGGATATATTAAGAAGTCAGGTCTTAGTAATTTATAGTAGATAATAATTATTAAAGGGTACTAAAATCATATATATTTTATATTTAAGTTAATCTCAGGCCCTTAATAACTATAATAATAACTAGAATATATATATAATAGTCTAACCCTTTTTTTAGAGGAAATAGAACTAGCTTACTAGACTACTATTAGGTAGCCGTACCCTTATACAAGAAGACTTCCTAGAATAATTTCGTCGTTAGATAATAGCTATCGGTATACTATTTAGTATCGCTAATAACCCTGAGACGTTGCGACTCTTCCGATATCTTGATTAAAATCTATATTTAGAGTTAGTATCTATAATAAGGAATTACCTTATAAGAAAGGTCGAGGAGATTAAAAAGGGTCTTCTTAAGGACCTACCTTATAATAATTCTAAGGTCTCCTTAACCCTAGATTACTAGTCGGTATTAAATCGTTAGTTATATATAGCGATTATTAGCTTCTTTATTAATAAGAATTAGAGGTAGTATAAAAGTCTCCTCGGGTTTAAATATATCAAAGGTTAATATACTAGCGTAAGACTTAGTCGAATTATTAACCTAATCCTTATAAAGTATAAGCTTTAAGATTATCTCCTTGCCCTTATAATAGATAATACTAGTAATAATAGTACGCTCTATTACGACCTGATTTTATACCTTCCGGAAACTAATTTTAATAACTACCTCGACCTCAGAGAAGATAAGCCTACGTAGTCTCTATAACACGTCCTATATATAGTATATATTATCTAACTAGCTTTAAAGGAACTCCTTAGGAAAGTTTATATTAATCCTACTAATAAGGAATTCTAAAGAAACTAGATTAAAGATAAAGAGTAGAAGAATATTCGGGTAATAAGTAGGGGTCTCCTAATAACCTTAGCCAAGGTAAAGACTTTCTAGTTATCTTTCTAGTTACTATCTACTAATTAGAAGAAGGTTCGAAAGACTATAGTTTATATTAATATAAGTAGTTAGTGTAAGGAGGCCTTTAATAATATATAGCGAGAGCGGCTTAGGGATAATAGCGTACTAGTCCCTACGGACTAACTAGCTTCTAATAAGGAAAGGTATTAATAAAAACGACCCCTTAAGCTTTTCCAGGATATTAAAACTCGATAGGACTTAACTTATTATATACTAATACGAGCCTATTTACTTCGTTAAGATATAGACTATTATTTCGAGGAGAGATTAGGTAACTACCTAAAACTAAACAACGAGGAATAGTTACAGATTAAATATCTAATCTAGCTTACTAAGCCTTTCTATATTTTTATAAAGCTAATAAGTAAAGGGAAGGAAGTAATAATTTATTATATCTTTAATATCTATAATAGGCTTTTTAACTATATCGAGAAGGAAATCTAGCGACTAAGATATAAACGGGTTATTTAGAAAATCGAACTTCTAAGGGCTCTTAAGGCCGCTCGGGAGAAGTTGACTTTATACTATAGCCACACGCAATTAGGGTTAGGATACCTATATAGGCAAGCGATACTTCTACGCCCAAGTCACGGGGATACTACGTTTAAAGGCAATAGCTAGAAGGTTAAACTATATTAAGAGCTATAGGCGGAGGTCTATTAGAAAGCGCTCCAACGAATATTCGAGAATTATAAAAATCTTAATAGTAATAGCCAAGTATAAAGGGCTAAGCGATTAAGGGGTCAGTCGGCTAATATACTTAATAACGTTCTAGACGAGAGTATTTATATAGAACTAAATAATATTAGAGAAGACTAGCTTATATAGTATAAAAAGCACGGTAAGTATTCTAGTTATTATTCTAGTTATTAGTTACTAATTATAATTCTTTAATAGTACCCTTCGGGCACTTAAAGTCTAAGCTAATCTTAGAGTAGTAGAAGATCTTAGAGCCTTAATACCCTACTATTACCCGTATAGCTTATAATATCCTTGCGGCTAGAGCGGTAGGCGTTATCTATAAGCGATACTTCTTAATTACTAGGCAGTATTATAGGAGTTAAAAACACTATTTACCTACGATCTTCTACGTACTAATAATAGTTCTTTATACTAAAAACTAGCAGAATTAATTAGAATAGGCTAGGCTTGACCTAGATAGTAACCTAAGTATATTATAAGAAGAAAAGAAGGTTAATAGTAATATACGCGAAACCTAGGCGACGGATAATTATATTACCTATATTAGTAATAACAATAAAAACCGGGGGAATAATATAGTAAGGAAGCTCTACCCTCTAAAGATTTTACTAATAAGTTATTAGTAATAGCGAGCTGAAAGACGTTCGTATAGTTAAAGAGGGTCGACGTTAATAGATCTAAATACGCTAAAGAGGCTAAAAGATAATATAGAAGCGTAGTTATTAAATAGGATTAGAGTAGAAGGTTTAGGGATACTTAGTAAAATTTCTAGGGAGGAGAATAGGAATAAGGATACTCGATAATAAGAGGCCTAGAAGTAATTAGGGATAGTAGCTATCTTACGGCGTAAGCGATAGAAATTATAATAAGTTTTATAGTTATTATTCTAGTTATTAGTCTAGTTATTACAAGATTAAAAAGAATATAATCAAGATATAAAATATTATCTTATCCGCCACTAGGATATTCTATAAATATCCTATACTATAGATTGATCCTACTAATATCCTATACCGTAGGATATCCTATTAAGATCCTATCCTATATCTCCTAAAAGATATAGGATTTAGGATCTTCTAATCCCATCCTATACCGGAATCCCATACCCAACCCTTGGGATATCCTATAGGATATCCCATATCTTTCCGGGCTATATACTTTCGCTTTTAAGCTAGATACTATTCGTATAAATCTTCTATATAGTATATCCATCGTTAGAAACCGTATCCTTTAGACAATTCTCCTTCTATATATTATCTTCCTAGTTCGTATATCGGATATAACCGATCTATATAGTATTTCTAATATATTTACTAGTAAGTTAGGTAAAAGATATTATTTCGGTAGTCCTTTTCAATTTCTATACTTGACTATAGCTCTTTTAGCCTTTACTCTTTTACTTCTTACTTCCCCTTCCCCTTAGATATAATAAGTCTAGGTTCAGGTTTAATTAGTAGTTCCTAAGAGTTTCCTTCTTCCTTAGATATAGTAGATCCAGGTATTGATTCCCTTAGTGATCGTATATCTTTCTACTCTAGATCTATTTCCTTTTCGTTTTGATCCTACTTAGATTCTTCTTAAGTATTACTACTATCTCTAATATTTAGGTTTTCTCCTTGTTAGTCTCTAATACAAGACTTAAATTCGTTTGTAAATTTATTACCGTTGTTTAATACCTTATCGAGTCCTTCTTGCGTTATCCTATTATACTAGGAGTTAATATCTTCCTTAACTTTATCCTATATTAGTAGTTCTTCCTTAGGTGTGCCGCCTATATTATCCTAGATATATACTTTTTCTAGTATATTTAGCTACGGTCGATATACTATATTTTTCGACTTGTAGTCTCTAGTAAAGTAGCCCGGTTTGCTATAGCTATAATACTTAAGTATTTTCTTGCCCTTGTACTACTTCTTACCTCTAGTAGACCCTCTAAAGGCTTGCTTCCCTTTCTTCTCCGTAAAGTCTAGTTCTATTAGTATTAGTCTATAGGGGTCGCGTTCCTTATATCCTAGATAGTAGCTCTTCGATTTAGTAAAAAAGCTCGAGTATTCTATTCCGCTAACTCCTCCGTTATACTTCTTCTCTATAACTCTTTTAAATAATTTATTATTAATTTTAATTACTTCCTTAATTAGCCTATCAAGAGTATTAATAATATAACCCGTTCTTATAAGTTCGTCCTTAATATTATCCTTTAGTCCTCTCTAATATATAGTTATTAATATATTATTATCCTAATCTATCTTAGCTATATATTATTAAAACTAAGTTAAATACTTAGATATAGACTTCTTTTAAGTAAGATATTAGATAATATATATTACCGCGTTAATTTTATTAGACGGTCCGAATATATAATAGATTTCGAGTTAGAACCTAGATATACTCTCTATCTATACTTTAACTTCTATATTATTACTATTCTCTAGTTCTTCTATATATTTCTTTAGGAATAAATCAATCTACTTTTAGGCTCTTCTATATAGATAGGTAATAGCGAAGGTAGGATATTATTATATAGGTATATATTCCTTTTAGAACGCTAGATATAATATTATCTAAGATAGCTATCCCTTAAGCTTATCTCTTTCTCTATAATATAAGTCGGGCTAGGCTATCTTAATATATTTACTAAGCTCTTTATTAACTATTAGGTACTTTTATCCTCCCGACGAACTTAGAGTAGTAATTCTAGAGTCTTTTAGTATAGTATTTATTCCTAAAGGTACTTAAAGTATTATAAACCCTCGCGTATAGATATTATATTATCGATTAATTCTTAATAGGGATAGAGATATAACTATATAAGAGGTAAAATAGACTTTAAGTAATAATAAGCGGGTCTAGTATATAATTAGATAATATATATTTAGTACCTAGCCTAAGAGATCTATTATATATAGTAAGATACTAATATAAATAGAAGTTAAGTATAATACTCTAAGCGGTAAATAGTACTCTATATATATAGATATACGAAAGTCCGCTAAGCCTCCTATAATCGCTTTGATCGTACTACGCTCATTACGCTTACCTTTTATAATCGCTTTGATCGTACTACGCTTATTATACTTATCGTTTAGTCTACTAAGCCTTTAGGGTTTCGTCCGAGTCGAGTATAGTCTATTCCAACTTATACTATAATAGGTACTACGCTATAAGGACGCATCTCTAGTTATAGTTCCTAGTCTTAATACGTTAAAATTAAATTCCTCCTAAGTCCTAAATATTTTACTACTAATAGGGCGAAAATCCTCTACTATATATAGTCTCTAGAAGGGGATATAGTAATATAGTAGCGCTAATACTTTCGGAAGGAATAGCTAGACGATTACTCTTTTAAGAACTTTTCTTAGTTTCTCTTAATTTAGTAGTAGACCTAGTAAATTACTAACTACTTATCTATAAGTACTTAAATAGCGCTAAGTAATAGTAGAGATAGAAGTTTCTATCTTTAAAGCTTACCTAGAAGAACTAGAAAGCTATATTACTCCTCTATTAGAAGAGTTCCGAGTAAATAGCTTTTTAACTAAACTCCGCCCTGAGTTAAAGTCTAAAATCTTAAGTACCGGTAGCGTCCCGACGACGTATAACGATCTCTTAGAATTTAGGATTATATAGGAAAAGAACCTTAAGCGTTATCTATTAACGTCTAGGTCTAGTAGTAAGGGTAGACCTTTAGAAGAACGGGTATCTAGTACTCTAGCTAAGTCTACTAGCGGAGAGCTAGCGGGATATTAGTAAGGTAGTAAGAGGAGATGAAATTCTAAGTCTTATCTAGTACCTAAGGCTAACTCTAACTACTATAATAATAGTTATTATTATTATAATAAAACGAGGTATTAGAAACTAGAATATCTCTATAGGGATAATCTAAGCTTTACCTCTATTAGTACGGTATAGTTAAAAAAAGATAGTACTCTACTACCGCCGAGTAAGCGAGGGAAGATAGACGAATAGAAGCCTTAGAATCTCTTTACCTTATAGAATAAGTAATCCTTCTAGATAGTCGATAGCCTATTAAGGGGGTAATTAACCCTAGGGCGATAATTAGCTTAGTCTCTTAGCGATTTATAGTATAATATAATTTATAGCTAGAACGCGCTATTTTACTAACGCCGGTATAGCTAAGTAGATAAGACGCCTTTTATTATAGAGCGTTTTAGTTAAGCTATATAGCTACTAATAACTAGAGATAAGAAAAGGAGTATAGTTCCTTATTCTACGCTATAGGCTAGGAGGGTCCTAACTTGATTATAGCGCTTTATAAGTTAGGTATTATAGCTAATACGCTAGCGCGCTAATAGTAGTACTAAATAAATCCTAGGCTAATATAGCTAGATAGATCGACCGAATTTAGTAAAGTTTTATAATAGAAATAGAAAGTATTCGCTATAGTTTATAATAGCGCCGTAATAGCGAAGTAACTTTAGATTAATAAGTTTAATATAACCCTTCCTCCTAAATTATAGGAGTTTAAAGATATCTTCTTAAATAAGAAAGTAGAGATCTTATCTAAATAAAAGTAGAGAGACTACGCTATTAAGTTAGACGATAGAGAGCTACTTTATAGTTCTATCTATAATCTATTAAGAATAGAGCTAACGGAGCTTTAGTAGTATCTTAATAATATACTAGGAAAGAAATAGATTCGTTACTCCGTTTCGCTAGTAGGAGTATCTATATTTTTTATACTAAAAAAGGATAGAGGGCTATATCTTTCTTCTAATAACAGATTATACGGCAATTTAGAGCAATTCCGCACTTGTAGCCAATTAGAATAGCCCTATATTCTATACTCCCTAATAGTACGCTTTTCGGCCTAGCGCCTTCAACTACCAAAACTTGAATTCGTACTATAACTTCTTCGCAGTACTTCCCCGCGCTATATATATTATATAATATCGAGATAATTTCATAAGTTTTGGAGTCAGTTATTAGCTTGCTTGCGTATCAAGAATTTTTAGAATCGGCCTATTTACGCAATAGTTATAAGCAAAAGAAGCGTTTTCGCTATATTTTGCGGGCAGCGTAAGCTTAGTAGTAAATACTAAGTATTAAGCTTAGCGCCCCTCGAACATCGAAAGTTAAATACGTATTATAATTTATATATATTTACTACTACTCCTTCATTTTGCTATAGAATGGCCCTACGACCTCGAAACGTCTTTACCGATACCGGTAGCATATATAATAAAGTATATATTACGAGTAATCGAGCTTCGAAGCCTCCGGTGCGTATATATATCAATCCTATATCAACTAAGTAATCTACGCGTCTAATCAATCGAAAGCGTTAGAATTCGTCTATAGTACTTAGAGACCTCCTAAATAATATAGTTAACCGTAGAATACAAGGTCAGCGTAGAGGGAAACGCGCTAGGACTACTTAGAGTACTAGGAACCTCGATATTACTATTGCAAGTTAGTAGGCAGAAATACAAAATACGTAGAGAAGGCAGATTATTCGACCGTAGCAGTAGAACGCCTATCTAAGGCCTCGCTCTACCTAGTCAGGTATCTAATAAGTGGTCTAAGTAGTTCTACCGCCCCGTAATCCGGATAATTCAAGCCTATCTAAATACCGAGATTCTTCTTCTAAAGAGGAAGTACCCCCGCTAGAACTATAATATATAATACGTACGAGACGATACTATACCCAGCAGGAACGGCAGGATAGTAAGCAAGCTATACTACGTCAGCGGCGTCGCCGTCGACTATATTAGCGCCGTAATACTATAGATAAGGCTAGCAGAACTCTACTCGGTACGTATCTAATTGCTCGGCTTCCGCAAATATATATCGATCTTCTAGAATACGTTATACTACCGTAGTTCTTTGATCTAACTAATAAATATCCTTATTACTATACCTTCTCTTTCGAGAGTAAGCGTCTTTCTACTAAATAGTAGTAGTACTATTAGAATAGTATAATTAAGATCCAAATACCTAACTTACCTAACTTCGAATTCCTTGAATAACTACCCGAATATAACTCTAAACGTTGAGTCCTCGCGCTGAATAAGCTATTTTATAAGGTAGAATATATACGAGATAGCTAGAACCGTCGTGTCCCCGATAATATACTTAGGCCAGGCCATTATAAGATAAAACGAACTACTTATAATACTACGTTTATTAAGAGAGCCTTAAACTATAATAACCTACTTTCTTTTACTAGTAAAGGCGTTAATAAGATAGATTACCGGGTTAGGTAGACTATATACAAGATCTAAGGGGGGATATATTATACTATTAGTCTATTTTTGCCGGAAGAAGGCGTTACTAAGAGATATACCTAGTACTACTTCATTGATAATAGCTAGGATTAAGTAGATATCTATATAATATATACTAGGCAGGTTAAAAGATCTATTGATACGGATATAGTACTTCTTCTTCAGCGACTTCTTCGAGATATTAACCCCTATATATAGAGCTTTAAGACTTATCGGGAATACTTATTAGATAATAAGGTAAGATACCCTCTATAGACTATAAATATCTATATTATATAATACGACCCTAGGTATACTAATCGCAGTATATATAACCGCTTTATATCTAGTAAAGTAGTTTATATTATATTTACTCCTCCTAACGGCGTAAAGGGATATATTATATAAGATATTCGTATTAAATTTAAGGGTAGAGGCCTTATAAAGGTACCTGAATAGTACTTATCCTATATAGCCCTGCGATATATCCTACCTTTCCCTTATAGGGAATAGAGCTAGTATAATAGTCTACCGCTACGGGGATATAATAGGCTCCTAGAAGGATATCTCTTTACTACTCGTAGATTAAATATAAGGTAGGGAACTATTTAGTACTACGGTATATATTAGGATCCCGACTAGCCTAAGTATAACGATAATAAGGAAGAGTCGGAAAGAGATAGAGCTACTCCGAGAGGTCGTAGAGGGTTATACGGGTTACGAGGAGTTAGATCTATCGCTATTAGCTATAGATAAGCCTATTTTATATCTTTTAAACGTCTGCCCTTATATTAGTAAAATTATATTTTCTAGCGCTTTATATCTTTATATAGGATATTGCGATCTTCTATTATTTTTCTTCTAAGAAGCGCCGCCCCCCTCCTATACTATATTAGTAATACCTCTATAAGCGCTAGATCTATAGTACTTTATAGTAGTAGCTATAGACGTTAATATCGCCGTTAATAGTTACGGAAGATATATATTAGCCGATATAAATAAGCTAGATATAGAGAAGAATTTCGTTCTAAATATAATTTATATAGAACTATTAATATATTACTAAGAATAGTACCAAAATGATCGATAACTAGTAAATTTATATTATATTTTTTATATTTTTAAGTTTTTAAAACAAAATTTCTCTATAGGGTAGACTTTACAAAATTTGGCTTTTTAATAAATCCTTCTACTAATATATAATAGTATCGTAATAGTAGATTCTCTCGATTACTCTATTTCGAGTATCTTCTTAGTTACTTCGTTACTAATACTTATACTACTATCGAATAGAATAACCTAAATTAGTATATTAAGTATTAGTATTATGGCCCGGAAAGATATAGGATATCCTATAGAATATCCCAAGGGTTGGGTATAGGATTCCGGTATGGAATGGGATTAGAAGATCCTAAATCCTATATCTTTTAGGAGATATAGGATGGGATCTTAATAGGATATCCCACGGTATGGGATATTAGTGGGATTATCTAATAGTACGAGATATTTTCGGGATATCCTAGTGGCGGATAAGATAAGACTTATATAAAGTATACTTAGAATTTCTAGTTATCGTTCTAGTTATCAAAACTTCAAATATTTTTTTGAATATTCTATAATATACAAGTTAGTGCCCGTAATCTTCACAGAAGATTACCGTAAAAACTACTATATCTCGCTTATTTTATACTCGATTTTAAAATTTAAGCGGAATTAGAAAGCCCTCTATTTATAGTATATATTTTATATATAAAGCTAAGCCCTAGCCCTAATATATCGGAAGTTATTAAGGGTTAATTAATTGAGTGCTCCGGAGGCACTTCGGGGGTGACTGCGGTGGTAGCTTCAGGGAACTCCGCAGGCAAAAACATGTTTTTGAGGCTTTCCTTAGCCAAATTTCAACTAGATTTCAAAATTCGAACGGCGTCGGAAAGCGCATGCTTGGTTCCAAAACTTATGAAATTATTTCGGTATTATATGACGTATATGGCGCGGGGCATTGCTGCGAAGAAGTTGCGGTGCGCATTCAACTTTTGATGTTCTAGGGTCCGGGGGACGCCAAGCTCAATGCTTGGCATTTGCCACCGAGTTCGCGCTGCCTGCAAAACATGGCGAAAACGCTTCTTTTGCTCATAACTATTGCGTAAATAGGCTAATTCTAAAAATTCTTGATGCGCAAGCAAGCTAATAACTAACTCCAAAACTTATGAAATCATCTCGATATCATATGGCGTATGTGGCGCGGGGCATTACTGCGAAGAAGTGCGCAGCGGATTCAACTTTTGGTGGTTGAAGGCGCTAGCCGAGAGAGGGAATGCAGAATATAGGCCAATCTCATTGGCTACAAGTGCGGAATTGCTCCGAATGTCGCGATAATCTATTATTAGAAGAAAGATAGCTATCCTTCGAGCTCTTAGGAGGGTAGGGATAGGGTAATTAAATAGACCACTAGTTCGCAGGAGGGGTTTATAGCCGGTTCTCGTCCCTATAGAGTTCGCTTAGGGGGCTCTAGCTCTCTATCAGAACCGACGGCCGGGGTAATAGAGCTAATACTTACTATAGTATAGTCGGTGTCAGGTGGCCAGTATAGAGCGAATTATATAGGTATTGATTGACTAAGATAACTAAGCTAAAGGAGAAGAAGGAGTATATATACACGATATTTGGTGTTGCTTCCAGTGCCAAGCTACTACGCGGGCTAAGACGTACGTAGTCGTACTGAGAAGTACTATTAAGGCCTGCTATGTATATAACGATTGAGGCTTGCGATGCGACAGTAGCTGCTATATATACGCGCCCGCAATATCACCCCCCTCTCTATCAAGCGACGCCTACGGCGCTAGCAATAGAGCAGTTTCCTTATATAGGGTTCTTATTGGACCGGAGGCGGCGGAGGGCAGCGGGTTTAGGCTTCTATAGGTATTTCCTATAGAATTCAGCAACTACCTCGGCCGCTATATCGAATTCGCTATTATCCGCGTTATACTAGTCTAGATCCCTATCTTTATAGCCTCGCCATTTAATATAGTATTTTAATCGCCTATAGTCCATCTTAGCGTCGAGGATATCATCTACCTTATATTACTCCGTTCCATCTACTATTACTAGTCTAGGTACGCCCGTCTTTTAACCAAGTAATAGGTCCTAGGAAGCCTTCCGCAAGAGGCTCGGATAGAAAACGTTATAGATCTTCATCGTCGGCGCCAATCGTAGCCTATAGGAATAGCCTACTTGTTCAACTATAGGGAAGGGTCCTAGTATCTTATTATCCAGCTTTCTTAACGGCCTTACCGTTCTAATATTCTTACTTAATAGGAATACAAGGTCGCTAGGTTTATAGCTTATATCCTTCCTTCTCTTATTTATCTACTCGGCTATCCGCTAGCTAGCGTCCTCAGCGTTAGTCTTTATATAATCTAGTATCTTAGATATTATTCCTGTGATATCTCTCGCCTTCGCGGCTTGTAATCTGGCACGTATAGAGCTATAGATTATAGAATCGGGGCTGAAGCTTATACGGGGGTGGAAACCCTTATTAGCGAAGAACGGGGTTAGCTTAGTAGCGGAGGAGATAGCGTTATTATTAGCGAATTCCGTAATAGGTAACTACTATAACCAGTCGTCTTATATATAGGAGTAGTAGGTATATAGTTAGCGCTCGATATTCTGGTTCGCTCGTTCTATTTACCTATCCGTTTCAGGGTAAAAAGCCGTTAAGAGCTTGCTAGTAATATCGAGTCTCCTATAGAAGGATTTCCAGATATCCGCTATAAATTATAGTCTACGGTCCGAGACTATAGAGTCCGGCAGACTATATAGGCGGAATACGCCCTTGATTAATAATCTAGTAGTAGCTTCGGCTAAGGTGCCTTCTTCCGACGTAGTATACGCGATATAATAGCGTTCCTTAGATAGCCTATCAATGACTATAAGGATAGCGTTATATCCGTCTACCTTAGGTAGTCCGGTAATAAAATCTATAGAGATATCTTTCTATCTTTACTCTAGTATTAGTAGTAGATAGAGTAGACCGTTATACTTGTCCCTAGGCGCTTTAGATCTCTAGTAACTATAGTAGTTATATACGAACTAAGCTACCGTATCTCGTATACGGGGCTAGTAATAGTGCCGTCGTAGTAGGTCTATCGTTCTATATACTCTAGGATATCCGGAAGCAGGCGGATTATAAACCTCTCTAATTAACCTTGCGAGTAGCCGCTCGTCCTTAGGTATCTATAATACGTCGTTTTTATAGAGGGTACCTTACTTAACCAAGCAATTTTATAGAGAGATCCCCTTCTACGCCTTATCTCCTTTTTTAACTATAGTATAGTAGCCTAAATATCCTTCGTCTAACCTATTAGCCTTAAGGACCTGTTAGTATACTAAGTCCTCCTTTATATCGTTGCCTAGCTTAATAGGAGTAATATCTAGGCGGTCTAGCGTTAGGATGGTTTGGTATTAGTATTTGATATACGTATCGTCTTAGCTGGCTAGGGTAGAACCTAGTATTCTAGTTAACGCGTCAGCGCGCTCATTCTTTCGTCCCGGATAGTATCTAATCTTAAAGTTATAGTCTGCTAGTTTCTCAGACTACCGGGCCTGACGATAGGATAGCTCCTTAGTACTTATAAAATACTCGAGGCCTTTATAGTCTATAACTATCTTAATTAGTATATCGGTAGACTCGAGTTCAGGGCGCTAATACTCGAAACAACGGATAATAGCGAGTAGTTCCTTATCGTAGATCTCGTAGTTATACTCTATAGGTAGTATGTTTTTACTATAGAAGGCTATAGGGTAGAGGTCTCCCTTGTTGTCTTCCTAGGATAGTATACCGCTATTAACGTAATCTAATAAGTCTATCTCTAGTACCGCCTTCTTACTACGGTTATAATAGTATAGTACTAGGGCTAAGGTAATCTTTTCCTTTAGACTATCGAAGGAGGACTAATAAGCGGGTAACTATTTAAATAGAGTATCCTTTTAAGTTAGTTTTATTATAGATTAGACGATTTTTAAGAAGTCTTGAATAAACTGGTAATAGAAGTTGTAGAAGCTAATAAACCCTTATACCTGTTTCAGCGATATAGGAGTAGGCTACTCTATAACGACCTATACCTTCTTTAGGTCTATCCTTAATCCTTTCGTTAATAGTATTATACCTAGGAATATAGTTTCTTAGACGTAGAATTCGTATTTATAGATATCGACTTGTAGGCTAGCCTACCTGAGCTTTATAAATACTAGGCGGATATAGTTTATATACTCTTTCTTCGTCTTACTATAGATAAGGATATTATTAAGATATACTTAGTAGAACTTATTAATAAATTCAAAGAGGACGTTATTTATATAATACTAATAGTTCGACGGGCTATTAGTTAATCCGAAAGGTAATATATAATAGTTATAGGCCCCTAGAGATATAATAAAGGTAGTATATTCCTTACTATTAGGATATATCCGGAGCTTATTAAATACTATAATAATATCCAGCTTAGTAATATACTTATATCCTACTACCCTCGCGAGGGTCTTATCGATTAGGGGGATTAGGTAGCGATTTCTTCGGGTAATAGCGTTAAGCTTTCGGTAGTCGATATAGAACCTAAGGCTTCTATTTGGTTTCTAGACGAATAGTACTAGTAAGGTATAAGGGGCTATACTAGGACTGATAAACCGCTTCTGCAGATTCTCCTCTAAGTATTCCCTGACCTTTTAGAGCTTCTTACCCGATATACGATAGATTAGACTATACGGGGGACGTTTGTTAGCCTTAAGCTCGATCTTATAATTATAGGACCGATAAGAGGGTAGCTTATCTACTTATGTTTTATTAAAGATATCGAGGAAGTCGTAATATTCTAATAGTAGCTTATTTCGAATCTCGTCTTTTACTTAGGCAGATATCTTATAGAGATCTATAGCCTTATCGGCGTTTAATCCCTTAATAGCCTTATTGATTTAGTATATCGTTAGTAAGAAGCAGCGGGTACCCTTCTATTTCGCCTAGAATTTACTCTATCTATAGAATATACCGGTGCTAATAGGTATAATATTCAGAGGAGTAGGTCTTTCGCTTGGTTTTAGGCGCGGTAGCGGAGCTTCTTTACTAGAGGGTTAGGGAGGCGGGCTTGCCGTAAGAGGGCGTTAGAGAATTATTACCGGTGTAGTTCTCCTAGCGGGGATTATATATATAGTCTTTAGCTATATATCTTCGCGATCTTTCGGGTTAGTAGATTATCGATCGCGGGGAAAGATAAGTCTATCCTCTCTTATATCGAGAAGGATACCGTTTGTATTTATCTACGGTTTACCTAATATCACCTTATAGTTACCTAACCGGGTAATAAGTATAGGTACCGTAACTTCTATATAGCCCTCAATATCTAACGAGAGGTATATTGCATATATAATTGGTCCTTCTAATAGCTATCTATTATAGCTATATAACGGGCGAGGTTTAGCGAGTAGTAGAGGCTAGATCCCTAGTTTAGTATAGATAAATTACGCTTCTTCTTCGTCGATAAAAGAGTAACTCGTAGTATCTATATCTAGTAAAGCTGAAACTATATACTTTATTTTTTAACTAAATAGCGTATAAGTAATTATAAGTAGAGACCTTATAAATAGATCTCGATTAAAGCTTAAAGAAGAAATTAATAATCCGCCGCTTAACGTATCTTTATTAAGGGCTACTCGTTTTCCGCCTTATTATTATCTAGACTATCCTTATATTCCCCTTCTATAGTATCTATCTTATTTAGACCTACTTTATAAGGCTTTATAATACGGGGTTTAGAGTAGTTAGATATAAAGTATCCGTCTTCTCTATAGTTATAGTATAAGCTATAAGGTATAAAGGGCGTGCAGGGTATAGGAACGGATTATATATAGAGGGATATAGATTTATTTTCACTATACGGGGTATAGAGATAGGAGTCTTTTCCTCTAATAGGAGCTCGGGCTATAGGCTATAAGAGACTAGGAGTTAGCTGACGGGCAACTCTCGCAGTATAGGCTTTACTCGCCCGTTCGCGGTCTATAATAAGTACGGCTTATAAGTTATCTACCTTCTATAGATATATCCTTAAGGGTTCTATAGAGGTAAAATCGGTAGGTATAGTAGTAAGGGCTTCCTTTAGACGGGGGTTAACCTTATCCTTTAATCCGTCTATTACGATTTTATCTTAGTAACCTAGATAGCTAGTAAATTTACGGAACTCTATATAGAATTTATTAAAGAGGGTATTACCTTGGTATAAGCGGGTATATTCTTGTTAATAATGGTTTTCTTTATTAGGATTACCGAATAGGCTAGTAAGGAGGGTAATAATAGATTATATATTCTAGAAGTAGTCTAGGTCGCCTACGCGGTAAGATATAACTATACCTTTCATTTTGCCTCTAGTTTATCTAATTATATATTTCGCTTACTCGAGGTCGCTATAGAAATAGTCCGTATTTATATCTAGCTTATCTTATATATCTTATATCTAACCCTCGAACTTAGAGTCTTTTCTATTAGTTAAGATCGGTGGATTAGGGTAACGTACGCTCCTCTTACTAGCCTATAGTATTAAGGTGGTAGGAGTAACCTTACGGCTCCTCTTAGTACGTAGAGCGTTATTTAATTAGCTAATATTCCCTTCTAGTATATATAACCGGTCTTAGAGTATTATTATCTCCTCCTCTTAAGCGGCGAGCTTTACCTTAGCCTCCTTTCTCTAATATTAAGTATTATAGCCTATCTTTACTACCTTCTATCCTCGCTCGATTATTATATCCTATTTATCTAAGTAATATAGAGCTATATCCCGCTTATATCTTAGCTTATTTAGTATCTTAAAAAACTCGAGGGGGGAGTATTAAGCCTAGTACTATAACTAAGCTATACTAACTACTTCCTAAGTAGTCTTTGCCTCTTTAGCTCTACCTAGTATATCTACTAGTAGTACCGAAGTATACCGTATCTTTAATACCTTATCGATAATCTCCTTATATTTTAGCTAGTCCTCTATTAATCGCTATAGTGGGACTATAGGTTAGTATATTTTATGATTAGATGCGGTTTCAGCTATACGCTATAACTATAGGCTATAGCGAGAGATCCGTGCTTCCTAAGAGCACTATTTGTATAAGTATCCTACCAGTAGTTGGCTCTTTAGTCGAGTTCATCTCTTTTAGAGCTATAGCAGTTCTTTTCACGGCAATTAAGCCTATATATATATTAGTCTATCTATCCTTTCATCCTATCTATACTTATATTCTTCCCCCCTCTTTCTAAGTATAAACACCTTAGTATCACCTAGTTATAGCCGTCGCTATATATAAATCAGCTACCTCCAAGAAAGCCTCTAAGAAAGCCTCCAAGACGGCCCCCAAGACCTCCTCTAAGAACCGCAAACAAGCCAAAATAGCCACTCGGAGGGATGCTACACCCCCCCCGAATTACAGGTATCTACTACCTCTTCGGGAACTATCAGCCTAAGCCTCATCGACGAAATACCTCCTCCTAGTTACCGTGATTAAATTCGCGAGTTAGAATACCGCCTGGCGGCGCTAAAGGACCAGCGCGATTACTAGGATCGCTATCGAGTCCACAAGTTATATAGTCGCCGTTGCCGTCATCGTTATCGCTACTTATCTATTTCTAGTATAGACTCGGAGGAGGGGGATAGCCTAATAGTCTCTTTTAGGTATACCGAAGGTAAGAAACCCTTTCTTAGTCTTTATAAGCGCTATTATACTATTAATATCAAGTATTTCAAGCAAATCTTCTTTAGAATATTTAAAACGGAATACCTTATAAAGCTAGCCTATAACTATACTAATTATATAGATAGCGATACTATCCAGGAGACTAACGGGTTAGTATACCTCCTGTAGTATTTCGAGGTATATGGCCAGGCCGTTTATCACTATATATACCCTATAGTAAGTATATAGTTGTAGGTAGCCCTTTCGGACTACCGCCTTCGCCTTGCGGAGCTATATATACACTATAAATTTAACTCTATCCGCGTATACCATCACGTATTCGTCACCATACGCATCCTGAGTAGTCAGGATAATCTAGTAGCCTGGTCGATCGATGATAGACACTACTCAGACCTCTTGGTCCGAAGGATATCCGTACAGGGCGATACTAGGTTATACGCAGGTAGTAGTGCCTTAAAATCCTCCTCTTCAGGCCTATTTACGTATAGATCGTTTAATAGCGGCCACTATCCACGTGACCGCTATAGGTATCTTTATATCTATTCTATATATCAGTAGAATCACCTAGCGAATACATGCTTAAGGGCTAACTCGGCCTCGAATAACGCTAACTTAACACTACTAGCAAATCGAATTTCCAAGTCGGAATAACTCCCAGAGTACCCGCAGGTGCCTATATCGCTACTATACGTAGCAGAAGGTTTTCCATACTTACTCGTCGATCTATCTAATCCAGATCTACCCTATTAGGGCCCGTTACGCGTTGATAGTTAGTGTAAATAGTTAAAGAATCACCCCGATCAAACCTTCGCCAAGACCCTAGCGGCTATTCTTCGGAAGGGGGCAAAAATCGGGTATAGAGGTATAGACATCCAATACCTCAGTCAAAACCACTAATTAGTACGTATAGCACTAGATATATTAACTGCGGACCTTCAAAAACAGCTTTAGTATAACTGGTTAACTCTAGTAGACTATCAGACGGAGCCCCGGTACGTCTATTCGCCGCTAGGCTTGGTCCTGAAGCACGATAGGGGCTGGAGACGTATTTATAACCTCTTGTTTCTATACGGCAGCTCAGTTAATAATAGTATACCTTACGATTAGGGTGCCTTAGAGTATATAATATACGATGACGCCGTAGATACGCTGCTATAACAAGGTCTAGGGGCTTAATTCGTTAAGCGAGACCTGAAAGACACCTTTCATTATATTCTAGTAGCTACTTTAGACTAGTAGCTACTGGGTTTCTACTATAATGGTTTCTACTAGAAAGAACGCTATCTACCCTTTGGTTTACGTATAGCACCGTTCCTCTTTAACCTGTTTATAAAGGCGGTCAACTGGATTATAACCGCAGTATTACTATGGGCCATAGTATTATACTACTTGGACGATTTCTTCGCCATTCTGGCACTATAAGCCGACGCCATCGTATACAGCCATCAATTCGATCAAGTATATAACGAATTAGGCCTGTTAGTTAACTATTCGAAGGATGCGAGAGGTACAAAAGCCGACTTTATAGGAATTGAATTCGATAGTATCCTTATATAGGCACGACTCCCTCTAGATAAGCTAGACAGGGCAAGAAATATAGTATAAGGCCTCCTTAAAAGGCCCATAATCCCATATTCGGAACTTGAGTTAGCAGTCGGTTTTCTATCATTTACTACCAAAATTATGGTTCCAGGAAGGGCCTTCTTGAGGCGACTTTTTGACGCAATTCGGAGGCTAATGGCTATCCTATATATCACCGCAGCTATAAGGGCTAATCTACTATAGTAGTATACCTTCCTAAAGGACTGGAATGGCCTCAAACTACTATGTCACGTCGTTAGTCGACCATCGTGGCATATATAGACTAACGCCTCTAGGAGGCTTGGTATAGGGGGCTACATTCTTAATCACCTAGCCCATTTATACTCGGTCCAGGATGTCTTTAGTATACCGGTCGCTATACGCTATCGTCGCAAAGATATATAATTCAAAGAAATAAAGGCTGTTCTTTACGCGATATAGCTATAGTTGGAATGACTCCGGGGATTAAAATTAACCCTTTATTGCGATAACAATACCTATATCTATAGGCTGTATAAATCCTCGATCCGTGGACCAGCCATGGCCCTACTAAGGGATATAGCTATACTCACGGCTAGATATGACATCTATTTGGTACCGGAATGGATCCTAACAGGAGCCAACCAACTGGCTAATAACCTCTCGTGATTCCGATATCGAAAAATCGCTGATAGATACCCTTAGCTAGGTCACCTAGCTATATCCCCGCCGAGTCAGAGCGGGACCCACTATAATCGTGGTACAGTCAGACCGCACTGCCACGAGAAGCCGCTTAACTCCTATAGTAGGGGTTAGTAATAAAAACCCGAAAAACGTATACTATACTAACGTAGTTATATATCACCTATTGTGTACTTAGGGGGAGTATACCTCCCTTCCCAGCGATAGTGAACTTATTAGCCAGCTAGATAGCAGATCTTAGTACGAAACGGGTCAAGGCAAAGATAGTTAAGGCCTACTTGATAGGCGTTAGATCAACGCATGTGGATATGGGCTATAGGGGCCTCGTAGTATTTCATAACCTATAATTAGAACGTATAATAGCGGGTATACGACGCCTATAGGGCGAGGCCGGGACAAAAGAAAGACATCCTATTACCAAGGATCTACTGCTATAGATCCTCCCTTATTTTAACCAGTATAACGAGACTAGTTTAATATTATATACGGCCTTTTGCCTCGTATTCGCCGTATTCCTCCGTGTAGGGGAGTTTACCTATACCGCAAAAGATCGTAATAATCACGAATTCAGCCAGTGGTTCCTGACTTATCGCTCAGTGAGGCTATACGAGAACCATCTAGAGCTTACCCTCCTAGTATCAAAAACGGACCCTTTCAGGCGGGGTATTACCCTTACTATCGCAGCTTCCGGCGATAGAGTATATATAGTCAAGGCGTTACGCCATTTGTTCAAGTGGAAGACCGTACTAAATAGTCCCCTCTTCTAGCTAGGAGGCTCCGTATTCACAAGGGAGATCACTACGAGTTACCTTCGTTAAGCACTTATATTACTTAGGGTAGAAGGTTATTATTCAGGATACTCCTTCTGTAGGGGGGCCGCCACCTCTATACGAGAGGCAGGCCTTAGTAATAAAGAAATCTAGCTACTAGGGCGATAGAAGTCGGACTCCTATCGTCTATATATAGTTACTTATCCCGAGCGAATACTTATAGTATTATATCGGTACCAGTAGTACTAGTACTGGCGATACTCGCTAGGAGCTACCCTGCGAGGCCTTCCTCGGAAACCCTCTACGGGGGCGTCATTTGGGTGTTGTTTGGGAGTTTTCTAGCGCTAGGGCACCTATTGTAGCCTTTCTAGGCCTACTAGCCCTGGCGTTAGACCGCCTAAGCATCTATTTATATATCCACTTGTATCGGTGTATATAGCTTCAGGAGTAAGAACACTAATCGCTATAGTAGGACTGTGGGTTAGTGTATCTCATAATCAGATGCGGTTTCAGCTATACGCTATAACTATAGGCTATAGCGAGAGATCTATACTTCCTGAGAGCACTATTTATATAAGTATCCCACCAGCAGTTGGCTCTTCAGTCGAGTTCATCTCTTTCAGAGCCATAGTAGTTCTTTCCCGCCCACCCGCACCTTATATATAGCCTATATATAGCCTATCTACACTCCAGGTCTATACCGCCTAGGCATGGGAGTTTTCTAGCGCTGGGGCACCTGTTGTAGCCTTTCTAGGCCTGCTAGCCCTGGCGTTAGACCGCCCAAGCATCTATTTACATATCCACTTGTGCCGGTGTGTATAGCTTCAGGAGTGAGAATACTAACTCGGGGATATATAGATTTACTATCCTAACGTTTCTTCTTCTTCTCTTATATAGATTACTACCTACTCTTACTATACGATATATAGCTAAACTATACTAGAAACTTGCTTAGAGCGCGATTTACGGGCGAGGGCTTACTATATATCTTATAGGTAGTCGAATTAGAACGCCGAGGGGGGGGGTATTATAGGTTGGGTATTTTAGTATAGAGGAGTCCTTAGGTTACTCAGGGTTCTATACCGCCGTAGTTACTTTGTTTTGACTCGTAGTTATAACTAGTACAAGCTTATAAGTGATTTGGAGCTTAGTTATAGTATTAGGTAGCCAGTATAGAGCGAATTATATAGGTATTAATTAACTGAGATAACCAAGCTAAAGGAGAAGAAGGAGTATATATATACGATATTTAGTATTACTTCTAGTACCAAGCCACTACGCGGGCTAAGACGTACGCAGTCGTACTAAGAAGTACTATTGAGGCCTACTATATATATAACGATTGAGGCTTGCGATACGATAGTGACTACTATATATACGCGCTCGTAATAGAAATATAGATACCTAATAGGGAATACTATAGACGTACTAATTGATAAAATTTATCCTACTATTAGTAGAGACCTTCTAGACCGGCGCTATCTAACTAAATAAGTAATTCTAGCTATTATAAATAAAGATGTCTAGAGAGTAAATAACTATATTCTCGACCGTATACGGGGCGACTACTATAAATACTAGAGTTTCGATTAAGCGGTAAATCCTAAAGAAAACGAGATATTCTCTAACGAGTACTAGAATAAATTCTATAAGCCTTTACTACTACTATATAAGCTATAGTTAAAGATAGAGACGCTAGTAATATTAATAAGAAACCTAGATATACCCCGTCTCTATAATAGGACCGTATTCTACTTACCGAATACGAGAGATACGTTATTAAGGGTAATATTATAGATAGGAGTTTCGACGGTAGCGAGGTAGTCTTATATAAGATCCCTTTATAGTTAAAGGATAGTAATAAGTATATCTCTACCTCGTTTACCTATAAGTAGTTCCCTATATACTCTGCCTTTATAATAACTATTAATAAGTTATAGAGGTAGTCGATATAGTATATAGGACTTAACCTACGATCTCGTCCAGCGTTTACCTATAGGCAATTTTATATCGGTAACTCGCGCGTTACTATAGCGTCGAACCTATATATAATTAGTCTAGATTCGGATAACTATATTAGATATAAGCTTATAAATAACCCGATCTATAAGTAGATACTACTATAGGTCTAGTACTTATAGAATAGTTATAGCTAATAGGAGTTACTCGAAACGACGCTAAGCCTATTTAGGAATATATATTAAACTCGTAGATTGCGGTAATCGACTTTTCAGTGCGATTCGGGGTTAGATTTTACTCGGTATAGAGGTCTAAGATAGCTATTATTCAGACTTATTAATAGCGGCGACTATATCTTAACGCTTGAAGATATTAGCTAATAAGCTTACAGGCGTATAGATATAGGTTATATTATAGCCCCGATATGGTTTCTTTGTAAATAATCGCGATGTTATTATTATATAACCTCGCTGTTAATAGGTACAAAAACAACTATTGCGCGGACAAGTCTCAGCCCTATACCAAGCCCGACTTTATGGCGCGCGTGTTCAGCTAATTAGAATTTCATATACCTAGCACTAGCGCAGGCCTGTGAAATATCTAGCCAACCGGGACTAATTCCGGACTCGAGAAATAGCCGAGCGCGCGCGTATTTTTAAATCCTGGACCTTTAGGCTCGCTCCTTAGTATTAAAATCTTACTATTTTAATAACTTGAGTAGTATTAGAGTTAGAGCTTAACTTTATATATATAAAATATACTATAAATAGCGGGATTTCTAACGCCGCTTAAGTTTTCCTAAATCGAGTATAAAATAAGCGAGATATAGCCAGTTTTATAGTAATCTTCTGTGAAGATTACGGGTACTAACTTGTTATATCTATAATACCTTTTATATATCCTTATTTAAACCCTATTATTTATACGATAGCGCGAAGTTAGTAGATTATATATAGCCTCTAGAATTTATTAATAATAAAGAAGAGTAGAAGGTAGAAGAAATTATTAATAAGGTAAAGAATAAGGAAGGTATATAGTATAAGGTCAAGTAGACTAGATAGGATAATATCTATAACTAATAGTTACTAGAGGATAAACTTATTAATACGCTAGTCCTTAAGTATAAGTATAAGGAGTATATAGGACGCGAAAGGAAGCGTAGAAGAAAATTATCTTAATTAAATCTTTCTTCTAATAATAGATTATAAGGAAATTCGGAGCAATTCCGCACTTGTAGCCAATTAGATTGGCCCTATATTCTGTGTTCCCTCTCTCGGCTAGCGCCTTTAACTACTAAAAGTTGAATTCGTATCGCAACTTCTTCGCACTACTTCCCCGCGCCACATACATTATGTGATATCGAGATGATTTCATAAGTTCTGGAGTTAATTATTAGCTTGCTTGCGCATCAAGAATTTTTAGAATCCGCCCATTTGCGCAATAATTATGAGCAAAAGAAGCGTTTTCGCAATGTTTTGCAGGCAGCGCGAGCTCGGTGGCAAACGCCAAGCATTGAGCTTGGCGCCCCCGGACCCTGGAACATCAAAGGTTAAATGCGCACCGCAACTTCTTCGCAGCAATGCCCCGCGCCACATACGTTATATAATACCGAGATGATTTCGTGAGATTTGGAACCAAGCATGTGCTTTCTAACACCGTTCGAACTTTGAAATTCGGCTAAGATTTGGCTGAGGAAAGCTCAAAAAACATGTTTTTACCTGTAGAGTTCCCTGAAGCTACCCCTGCAGTCACCCCCGAAGTGCCTCCGGAGTACTCAAATATTTAACCCTTAATAACTTTTAATATATTAGGGTTAGGGCTTAGCTTTATATATATAAAATATACTATAAATAGAGGGCTTTCTAAGTCCGCTTAAATCTTCTAAATAGAGTATAAAAATAGCGAGATATAGCCGTTTTTACGGTAATCTTCTGTGAAGATTACGGGCACTAACTTGTTATACTATAATAGCTATCCTTTCTACTTGATTTTATAGGAAATAATTCCTTTCTAAGTATATTTTCCTAAAATCTCTTCTATCTCCTATTCTTCTTAGTCGTTAATAAGTTCTAGGAGTTAAAATTTAGGAATCGACTCGTCGTTTAGCCTGCGCTTATATAGCTCTAGAAGAGAGATATTATAATAGGAACCTATAGCAATATCAAATCAAGTATAGTAGTAGGTTTGTATCAAGACGAATTCTCGAGGAGTCTATTAGAGAGGGGGACGAAAACCCCCTATTAAACAATAGACGCACGGGACTCGTAGCGCTAACGTATACCAAGCGTACTATAGTCGCGAGCCAACCAAGACTTTGCCAAGCCTTACTACCTTTATTTCGTATAATTAAAGAGGGGTAAATTATAGCGATATATACTATAGTTATACCAATAGTCAGGTATTTAGCTAAATATATTATACGCTTCTCTAGTCGAATCGCGATACCGTTCAAGTAGGCTCACGTAGATACTATTTAAGTAGGCTTACTATAGATACCGTTTAAGTAGGCTTACTATAGGTGCCGTTCAAGTAGGCTTACTAGTTTCTACGTCATTTATTTAGACTCGCTAACTGGCTTACGAGCCGGTAGATAAGGTTTTGTCCGTAGTACTATCGGTATTAAATAGAACCTCTAGGTATTCGCTTACTAAGAGTATACTATAACGTAATCTACCCCCTAGTCGGCTATACCCCCTAGTTAGCTAGTACCTTCTACGAAAACGCGACTTTTAATAAAATACCAAAATGCTATCTAACTATAAAAGCGATTAGGAAGCTAGAATTCTTCAAGCTATTAAAGCTATTTATAATAATACATCTCCAAGTATACGCGCCGCAGCCCGCGCCTACGACGTCCCTCGCTCAACTTTAACCGATCGTCTTAGTAGATAGCTAACGCGTTAATAATCCTAAATAGTAAATCGAAAGCTCCTCTCTACGGAAGAAGAAGCCCTTCTTCAATAGGTTCTATCTATAGGCGAACGGGGGTTTCTACCCCGGATCTCTGCTATACGCAAAATGGCCGATATTCTTCTTTCAGCGCGTACTACATCCCTTATTAATATATTACCTACTATAGGCGAAAATTAGGTCCGCAATTTTATTAATCGTTATAAGTAGCTTTAATCGAAATATACACGGAAGTATAACTACTAACGGGCCTTATATAAGGACCCTAAGGCTATAAGTAACTAGTTTCGACTTATAAAGAATACGCGGGCGAAATATAGTATCCCGGACGAAGACGTCTATAATTTTGACGAAACGGGGTTCCAAATAGAGGTTATAGGTACTACCAAAGTGGTAACAGGATCATAAAGAGCCGGGAAAGTATTAGTTATATAGCCAGGGAATCGAGAATAGGTAATAGCCGTAGAAGCTATCAACGTTAGTAGCTGGGCCTTACCTCCGATAATTATCTTCGCAGGTAAGATATATTAGGCTGCGTAGTATAAGGCCCTGCTACTATAGTAGATAATTGCTATTAGTAAAAATAGATAGACTACTAATAAGGTTGGCCTGATTTAGCTCTAGACCGTATTCAATGAATATACAAACGCCCGTACGGTTGGGCGGTATCGACTACTAATCTTAGACGGCTATAGAAGCTACACGACCCCCGAGTTCGATCGATTCTACCTGGATAATGCGATTATAACTTTATATATACTACTATATTCGTCGTATCTACTATAGCTATTAGACGTCAGCTACTTTTCGCCGCTGAAATACGCGTATAGATATTAGATAGAAATCTATATATAGCTTGGACGCAACCATATCGACAAGCTCGACTTCTTAGAGGCTTTTAAACCTGCCCGCGCAGTAGCCCTAAACTTATTAAACATCTACAGCGGATTTGCTATAGCTAGATTGGTACCTTTTGATCCTAAGCGAGTCCTTTCGCGTCTCTAGCTCAAGCTATAGACGCCTACCCCTCCTGTATCGGAGACGGCTATAGCAGCCCGCCAAACCCCCAAAACACCCTACACCGTGGCTTAATTGCCTTAGGAATATACTATAATCAAGGGATTACTAAAACGGCGTTCGAAAAGCCCCCCAAGTCTAACGAAACAGGTACTGAAGCGGGTAGTCAAAGGGTATTAAATGGCTATATATAACGCTGCACTTTTAGCCAGTAAAATCAAGGATCTATAGGCTATAAGCACGCGTTAAAAGCGTAAGCGAGAAACTCCTCGCTTATATATAGCTAGTAGGGAGGTTCTAACTGCGGAGGAAGGATAAGATCGAGTTAAAAGAGCTTAAGTAGCTAATAAAGCTATTTTAAGCGGAGTTACTACGCAAGCTTCTAGCCGCGCGCTACCAAGATATAGTATATATAGCTCGCTGGAGTATAATGCCAGGGTATATCCGACACGTATAGCTTGATTTCTAGTTATAAATAGCTTAATTCTATGGAAATTTGTTAATATTTCATACGTTAGTTGCATTTCAGGGTAGAGTACTGGCCGACTAGAGGGTAGATTACGTTAGTAGATAGATAGATTTATCCTAGATCGACCGATCCTATATAGCTAGTATACTACTATTACTTACTAGGAGATACTAAAAGTACCCTCTATCCTAACGCTAATAATACCTCTTATATCGCCAGTCAACGATAGAGATTCTATATACTATCAAGGGCCGGCCTAGAGCGAGTCGATAGGGGTAGAATAGACAATGGAAGGTTACTATATATAGGCTAGGGCCGTAATATTGCGTACCTCTAAAACGCTAACTCCCGGCTACTCCCCGAGGTCCTACTATAGGTAGTAGAATTTGCGCTTTAGGTACGTCGCTAATATATTTGCAGAACTTCTCCTATATCCGTTACCTTCGCCTGCTTATAAAGGAGGGGCTAACCCGTAAGTACTCGCGATACTATCGTAGACTCCTAGCTGATATCGCGCTTCTAGTTTACTAAGGTACTATCTTCCGTAGTCCCGCCAAGAAGAAGGTAATATATAAGAAGTGCGAGTACTATACCCGGAAGAAGCACTCGTGCGTACCGAGGTTGGATTTCTATACGGTTACCTCTTCCTCCCTAGCGTCGTCCTCGGCGTGTATTTTAAGCTCTAGCTTATATCTATATATTAAATAAAACGGACTTCTCCCGAAGCTTACTTATTAAGCTTAGTAATAGACGAATTCGGCTAGCGGTAGGAGACCTGCCTAGTTACCCAGCTGCTTATCGTAGTAGGTACGCAGATAATACTCAAACGTTTGATTTTGGCGTTCTAATAGCTTATTACCGATAGCTTCGTCTTTAGATATATATATAGCGCTATTATATCTTAGAAGACTTTGCTTATCCTATATCCAAGACCCGGCGTTTGCTATACGATTATCTATCTCCTTGTCTTATCTATAGCTAGAGACTCAAGGGTCTTTAAGCTGTAAAGCTTTAATAGATTAGATAATAGAATCGCTTTTAGGCGTATATACCGTTTTATAAGATACTATTATACTAGCGACTATATATAGAACGAGTTGTTTATAACTAATAGTTCTAGTAATAGGATTAAGCTAAATACCAGCTACGTTATAAGTAGTTTAAGCCGGTATCTCGCCTAAGCTCCCTCGGCTTTAGGGTATAGATTTCCTAAGCCTTATTATATAACTTAAACGGGTCTTATTAACCGCGGTAAATATAGATCCTAGTAGTTCAGCTTTTGCCTCTACTGCTAGATATTACGTCTATACTACGTGTATACTATATACCGCGTGCGTTACGCCTACTTCTAGAGTATTACCTCCCTTAGGAGTATCTAGCCTATATACCTTCCTAATTGCCTTAAACACAGGGGTATAAATCCCCGCTATATTAGCTAGCTTCTACTGCAGGGTTAGTAATAAGAGATTTATAGATATATTCGCGCCTGCGTAATCAGAGTGTCTCGATAGCGTATCGGCTTATCTGCGTCCGTATCTTCTAACCTATCGGCTAGATCTACTAATTCTAACCTCTTTTACGGTACTAGAATAGTTATTAGTACTACTTTGCGTAGGTTTAGTCTAAGCTTTATAAGGAAGATACTCCCTTAGTAGAATTTATCTATCGAGGGTAACTAGTCTTCGAGATTCTTTAGGTACTAATCGAATCGTCTAGTAGACTAGTTATTCCGCTAATAGGCGTCCTAGATCTCCTAAGAGGTCCCTATTTAGCGGTTTATAGGGTTCTAAATTAGGTTGATAAGGAACTCCGAAAAGAACTCCTAGGTATAATACTCTTGCTCTAACCGATATATCTTCTTATAGCTTCCCTATAATTACCGTAGGCTACCGCGTAGCGCTAATATTAAGTATAGGATATAATCCTTATCTATCTTAAAATAGCGATAAGCCTATTAAAGACGATATCGTATTCCTCTATCTCATCGCGGTGTTCCCGGATAGTCTTCCTATAATATTCGGATAGCTTCGCCGATCTTATAGATAGGCCCTAATCTTCTTCCTCGTTAGAGGATACGCTTTATATATATTTTAAACCGCGAGTATAGCTTATAGAGCCCGAACTAGATAGTAGGGGAGGAACTATAGCTGGCGGGGGGAGGACTTCTCCCCTTTCTAGGGCCTCGATCTAAGCTAGCGTCTTCTAGAGTTCTCGCTACTTCTATAATTCTTCTAGATAGCGTCTCGCCTATATAGTAACCTCTAGATCTAGAGCGGTACACTCGAGGGTCTCGATTTGGTCTAGAATAGTATCTAATTCGCGTTACTTAACGAGCTCGGTTCGGCGGCGGCGTCAAGCCTACGCTAGACGCTCGTCTAGAGTAGAGACTAAACCTATTACTCTCGAAGTATAGCTATCGTCTCCGGGTAGTTACGGGGGGTTTCTACTACCTTCGCCAATCGTCTATTAATATTATCTATCTGTAATACCAACTATCATATTGGAAGGGGTCTACCTTGTTAGTGAAGCTATTCCGATATCTCTTAGTGCGCGGAGCGCTAGTGTGGATCGGAATGATATTCGACCGACTTGGTAGCTATCAGGAGCTAGGTTCTTAGTAGTACGCTAGCTGCCTAATAGCGGCTATATATTACCCGCAGGAAGAAGCTTAAGGAGCGGTCTACCCACTTCTTTCCTGAGGATCCTTAGTGATTAGTTCTAATATAGAACCATCTATACTATAGCAGTAATATAACTACTTTACGTCTTTGAATACCTTTATATATAGTAGCGTAACGCTAGCGAAGAGCTGAGCCGTAGTCCGACATTGTAGCGCCCGCGGGATATAGATCCTAGGGCGCAGTAACGGTCTGCTAGCGAGGAGCCTAGTTCACAGAGCGATAACAGCCCGCTGACGGGGAGTATACCTTATAGTTCTAATTACTCTAACCTTTAAGGCTAAAGGCCCGGAGTAGGATATTATAGCAAGATAACCGCGCTCTTTAGAAGAACTAGAACCGGAGACTATACGCCCTGATAACCTACTGATAGTAGAGTCCTCGGACTCGACCCTTTTATCTCCGGTACTCTAGTAGAGGATTACCTAACTTGAGGTAGAAAACTAATACTTATTAGAAGAAAAACGCGTCCGGGAGTTAGAAGCTCGGAACGCGGAGCTTCGACTAGGAGCTGAAGCCGATATAGAAGACTTTGAGGGGCTTAGTAATAGCGAGGTACTATCGGTCTTACTAGCGGTAAAGATAATACGCCCTGAAAAGATATAGCTCTATTACGGTAATAGCGAAGGAGAGTATATCTGCTAGTTCGCTGACGTCGAAATCAAATTCCTCCTAAGTCCTGAATATTTTACTACCGATAGGGCGAAAATCCTCTACTATATATAGTCCCTAGAAGGGGATATAGCGATATAGTAGTACTAATACTTTCGGAAGGAATAGCTAGATAATTACTCTTTTAAGAACTTTTCTTAGTTTCTCTTAGATTTAGTAGTAGACCTAGTAAATCGCCGACTACTTACCTATAAGCGCTTAAATAGCACTAAGTAATAGTAGGGATAGAAGGTTTCTGTCTTTAAAGCTTACCTAGAAGAACTAGAAAGCTATATTACTCCCCTATCGGAAGAGTTCCGGGTAAATAGCTTTTTAACTAAACTCCGCCCTGAGTTGAAGTCTAAAATCCTAAGTACCGGTAGCGTCCCGACGACGCGTGACGGTCTCTTAGTACTTGCGATTATATAGGAAAAGAACCTTAAGTGTTACCTATTAATACCTAGATCTAGTAATAAGGGTAGGCCTTTAGAAGAATAGGTGTCTAGTACTCCGACTAAGTCCGCTAGCGGAGAGCCAGCGGGACGTTAGCGAGGTAGTAAGAGGAGACGAAATTCTAAGTCTTATCTAGTACCTAAGGCTAACCCTAACTACTATAATAATAGTTATTATTATTACGGTAAGACGGGGTATTAGAAACCAGAATATCCCTATAGGGATAATCCAAGCTTTACCCCTATTAATGCGGTGCAGTTAAAAAAAGATAGTACCCCGCTACTACTAAGTAAGCGGGGGAAGATAGACGAATAGAAGCCTTGGAACCTCTTTACCTTACGGGACAAGTAATCCTCCTAGGTGGTCGATAGCCCGTTAAGGGGCTGATTGACCCTAGGGCGACGATTAGCTTGGTCTCTTAGCGGTTCGTGGTGCAATATAATTTATAGCTAGAACGCGCTGTCTTACCGACACCGGTATGGCTGAGCGGATAAGGCGCCTTTTATTATAGGGCGTTTTAGTTAAGCTATATAGCTACTAATAACTAGGGGTAAGAAAAGGAATGTAGTTCCTTATTCTACGCCGTAGACTAGGAGGGTCCCGACTTGATTATCGGGATACCAGCGCTTTATAAGTTAGGTATTATAGTTAATACGCTAGCGCGCCAATAGCGGTACTAAATAAATCCTAGGCTAATATAGCTGGATAGACCGACCGAATTTGGCAAAGTTTTGTAATAGGAATAGAAAGTATTCGCTGTAATTTACGCTGGCGCCGCGATAGCGGAGCGACCTCGGACTAACGAGTTCAATATAACCCTTCCTCCTAAATTACGGGAGTTTAAAGATATCTTCTTAAATAAGAAAGTAGGGATCTTGCCTAAATAAAAGTAGGGAGACTACGCTATTAAGTTAGACGGTAGGGAGCTACCTTATAGTCCTATCTATAATCTATCGAGGATAGAGTTAACGGAGCTTTAGCGGTACCTTAATAATACACTAGGAAAGAAGTAGATTCGCTACTCTATTTCGCCGGTAGGAGTACCTATACTTTTCGTACCGAAAAAGGATAGGGGGCTATATCTTTGCGTGGATTATCAAGGGTTGAATACGATGATAATCAAGAATCGGCACCTATTACCCCTAATCACCGAGACGCTGGACCGCTTAAGCGGTACCAAAGTATTCTTAAAGTTAGACCTTAAGGATATATATTACTATATCCGAATTAAGTATAGCGATAAATAGAAGATAGCGTTCCGCACGCGTTATAGTCACTTTAAATATCTTATTATACTATTTAGGTTAGCGAATACCCCTACTACTTTTTAAGCGTATATCAATTAGGCCCTTATAGGCCTGGTCGATATGACGTATATAGTATATTTAGATAATATCTTGGTTTTTTCGGAAACCCTAGCGGACTACTAGAGGCACGTCAAAGGAGTACTCCAAAGACTTTAGTAATTCTAACTCTATATAAACCGGAAGAAGTGTAAGTTTTTTACAACCTGGGTTAAGTACTTAGGCTTTATTATCTCTACCGCTAGTATAGAGATAGATATATATAGAGTTAAGATAATTAGGGATTAGCTAATACCGAAGACTTATCGAGAAGTCCAGGTATTCCTAGGCTTTGCGAATTTCTATCGTCGTTTTATCCATTATTATTCAGCTATTATAGCGCTACTTACTAGCCTACTAAAAGGTAGTAAGGATAGAAGGAAAACGGGACTACTCGAGTAGTCCGACAACGCGCAGACGGCGTTCTAATAACTATATAGGAAGTTTACCGAAGCCCCCCTACTATAACATTTCAATCCGTCTTAGAAAATTAGGGTTAAGACCGATATATCGAATTTTACTATTATAGGTATCCTATTATAACCGGATAACTAGGGGAGCTAGCGGCTAGTTATATTCTGGTCTTATAAAATGATTCCTGCTAAGCAAAATTATAAAGTATATAACCAAGAATTACTTATAGTTATTACGGCGTTCAAGTAGTAGCGATACTACCTAGAAGGAAGCCTTTTCCCGGTAGAGGTTCTAATAGATTATAATAATCTATAGGGATTTATAAAGCTAAAAGAGTTAATACCGCAGTAAGCACGCTAGGCGCTGAAGCTTATAGCTTATAACTTCGAGATAATCTATAGAGTAGGTAAAACCAATCCCGCTAATCCTCCTTCTAGACGCCTAGATTATAAAGGGGCCTCGCTATTAAATACTAAGCTATTACTAATATTGCAGAATAAGCTAGTACTTTGGTCTATAGAGGATATAAGTATATATAAGCGCGCCGATAAGGCGATACTATAGCTAGGGTCGCAAGTTATAGGTATTCAGGTAGTTATACTAAGGAAAACCGTTAGAGATCTTAAGGAAGGGCCTTATATAGATACCCAAAGACTACTTAAGTCACTAATTTCTAATTTATAACGCTATAATAAGTAGGTTAGGAAATATAGAAGTAATAGCGTAGAGTCAGAGGGGCGCCTACGCCTTCTAGATTAAGATTAGTCTTTCGATAACAAGAACCTCCTTCGGTATAAGGGACGACTATATATCCCTAAAGATAGTGCTTTAAGATAAGAATTAATTGGTAAATACTATAATAACCCCCTAGTAGGATACTTTAGAGCCGAAAAGACGCTGGAGCTCCTATAGCGCAAGTACTATTGGCGTAATATCGCGGAGTAGGCGTAGAGCTACGTATATATATACGACATCTGTTAAAGGGTTAAAGTAGCTAGATATCGTCCTTATAGCGAATTATAATCATTACCGTTACTAAAAGGTCTATAGTAGGAATTAACTATAGATTTTATAACGGGATTACCTCCGAGTAAACGGGGCGGCGTTATATATAACTCGATTTTGGTAGTGGTAGACAGATTTACTAAGATGGCTCGTTATCTACCTACTACTAAAACTATCGCCGCCGCCGAGCTAGCGGAACTCTTCTTTAATGAAGTTGTCTGCTAATATAGTATACTAACTAGTATTATAAGCGACAGAGGCTCTGTGTTCACAAGTGCGTTCTAGTTAGCGGTTTACTATTATATAAAGATTAAGCGGTGTATAAGTACCGCTTTTTACCCGTAGACGGATAGTTAGATAGAACGCTAAAACTAGATATTAGAGTACTTCTTGCGGACGTTTATGAATTTAGAACAAATAAACTGGGCAAAGCTCTTGCCCGTAGCCGAATTTGCTTATATAAATAGCCTCTATAGCTCCGTTAGCTGCTCGCCGTTTTTTACGGGATATAGTTATAATACCGAAATTCATTAGGAAGCCGGGGATGGTTCCCTAAGGGGGGAGATACTATTAGTAAAGGAACGGGTAGAGCGGTTATAGTACTATTATAAAACGATTAAGGAGTATTAGTAGGGAGCTATTAAGGCGCAGGCGAAGTATTATAACTAAGAATATAAGCCTAAAGAGTACTAAGTAGGCTAATTAGTGATACTATTAGCTAAAAACCTTAAGTAAAGGTAGCTAAGTAAGAAGCTATCCTATCGGTTTATCGGCCCTTTTAGAATTAAAGATAAGGTCGGAGCGCAGGCGTATCGACTTATACTACCCCCGGATTATTATATCTATAATACCTTTTATATATCCTTACTTAAACCCTATTATTTATACGATGGTATAGAGTTAGCGGATTTTATATAGCCCCTAGAACTTATTAATAATAAAGAATAGTAGGAGGTAGAAGAAATTATTAATAAGGTAAAGAATAAGGAAGGTATATAGTATAAGGTTAAGTAGACTGGATAGGGTAATATCTATAACTAATAGTTACTAGAGGATGAACTTATTAATACGCTAGTCCTTAAGCGCAAGTATAAGGAGTATATAGGATATAGAAGGAAGCGTAGGAGAAAGTTATCTTGATTGAATATAACTATAAAACCCTGCAGTTCTATCGCCGAGCTACTAAACACTAGAATACTAAAAGGAAAAAGCAAGAATATAATCTAAGAGGACCGAGCCTAGAAAGTTAGTATAAGCGGCGGTAGCGGAGCGATATCGCTTACCCTCTTCGCTACTTTTGTAGCTCTCCTCCTCTCTTTTCTCTTCTCCCTCCTCCTTACCCTCCTCTCCTCTATCCTCCTCTCCTCTAGATCCTCTAATACGGTACCTCGAACGATATCGCTCCGAGGTTGGCTTACAGGTAGCTATATAACTTAGTATATAGCGGTAACAGGCGGTGCGCTAGAGCTTACCTCCTCTTCCTCTACCTCCTCTTCTTCCTCTACCTCCTCTTTATTATCCTCCCTACTTTCCCTAAACCCCTCCTACTCCTCTTCCTCTTCCTCTTCCTCTTCCTCTTCCTCTTCCTCTTCCTCTTCCTCTTCCTCTTCCTCTTCCTCTTCCTCTTCCTCTTCCTCTTCCTCTTCCTCTTCCTCTTCCTCTTCCTCTTCCTCTTCCTCTTCCTCTTCCTCTTCCTCTTCCTCTTCCTCTTCCTCTTCCTCTTCCTCTTCCTCTTCCTCTTCCTCTTCCTCTTCCTCTTCCTCTTCCTCTTCCTCTTCCTCTTCCTCTTCCTCTTCCTCTTCCTCTTCCTCTTCCTCTTCCTCTTCCTCCTTACTCTCCTCTTCCTCCTCCTTACTCTCCTCTACTATACTTACCTCCGCGCTTATAATACGTAGCCCTTCTACCTTATCCTGGAAGAAATTAGTCGGTATACGTATAGTATATAAGGCGTATAAGCGGAGTTAAGAAAAGCGGTATAATAGAAGGATAGAGAAGGAAAGAATAGGATATAACTTACCTCCTGCGGCGAGTTAGCGGAGTTAACTTGCAGATTCGGAATTCTTACTAATACCCGCACCCTCCCCTCCAGGTCGGCCACCTGCTGAGCCGACTGATGGCCCGACGTAGCGGGGGTCATGCCGTGGTCCTTACGCCACTAGGTGACCTGCCGAAGCAGGTCCCCAATACGTTGGACTAACGGGCGTGACACGCCCGCTGCTACTATACTACCGGCTGACTTGGCGGAGAGCGCCCGGGCCTCTACCCTAAACTCTAGTAGTATCTTTAACGTCAGCGGAACGCAGGTAGAACATTAAGTAATACCTATACTATAATACAACGGTTTACTCTATATTATACCCCCTTATACTAAGTATAAGGAGGTACTAGCCTATAGTAGTACTAGACTTATACCCGAAGGTACGGCCTATACGGGAGGTCCGCTACTGCGAATATTAGTAGCGCCCCGACAGCGGGGCTCTTACGTATTAAATCACACTTACTTCTAGTACTACTACTATTATTAACTATCAAGATATTAATAGTATTCTACGACGACTCCGCGATAGCTCTATTTACTTAGGAATCAAAAATTGTTATAACGAGATAATCTATTATTAATCAGGGTCTATACCTATTAAAGGAGTATTAGATTATAGGTTATATACTATAAGTAGTAGGAGTTATAAAGGAAGAAAGTAAAGGGGGAATCTATAGGGTTTTTAATATTGCGACGGCGGTTAGCCAGCGTTATACGAGATTTACTTCGAAATAAATTCACCTTATAATCTCGTTACTACGGTAGTAAATATACTTGTATTATTTCGGAGCTTGTATAAAGTAGAGACTCTTTTCCCTCCTTTTTCCTATCGGGTTTTAGAAGGTTTTTAACGAGCTCTATATATAACTATCTAGCCCTACTATCGGTATGCGCTGCGAATACGCGCCGCTATAGGTTTGTACTGGAGGGCTAGTACTTAAGGGGGGAGATAATTATAATACTAACTATTATATTGGAAGGGGTCTGCCTTATTAGTGAAGCTATTCTAATATCTCTTAGTATACGGAGCGCTGGCGTAGATCGGAATGATATTCGACCGACTTGGCAGCTGTCAGGAGCTAGGTTCTTAGTGGTACGCTAGCTGCCTAATAGCGGCTATATATTACCCGCAGGAAGAAGCTTAAGGAGCGGTCTACCCACTTCTTTCCTGAGGATCCTTAGTAATTAGTTCTAATATAGAACCATCTATACTGTGCTAGTAATATAACCACTTCACGTCTTTAAATACCTTTATATATAGTAGTATAACGCTAGCGAAGAGCTGAGCCGTAGTCCGACATCGTAGCGCCCGCGGGATATAGATCCTAGGGCGCAGTAACGGTCTGCTAGCGAGGAGCCTAGTTCACGGAGCGATAACGGCCCGCTGACGGGGAGCATACCTTACACTATCTCTACTACCTTCTAAGGTACTAGATATTTCGCCTCTATTCTAGCTGCGAGTTATACGCGTTTACCTTAATATACTTATTCTAGATTACTACCCTTTATAAGGAAGGAGAATTAGAATTATAATAGGAATCTATAGTAATATAGAATAAACTATAGTAGTAGGGTTTATACTAAGACTAATTCTTAAGGAGTCTATAAAAAGGGGGGAGCCCAAACCCTCTATTAAACAAGGGATATATAGAACTCGTAGCGCTAACGCACGCCAAGCGTACGGTAATCGCGGGCTAACCAAGACTTTGCCAAGCTTTCTATTATACCTTCTCCTTACTCTCCTCTATTATATTTAGCTCTATATTTATAAAATATAGTATCTCTATCTTATCCTTAAAAAATTAGTCGGTATATATATAATATATATAGCGCGAGGGTAGAGTTAGGATAAATAGTATAATAGAAGGATAGAAAAGAAAAGAGTAGGATATAACTTACCTTCTATAGCGAGTTAGCGAAGTTAACTTATAGATTTAGATTTCTTACTAATATCTATACCCTTCTTTCTAGGTCGGCTACCTACTAAGTAGACCGATAGTCTAATATAGCGGGGGTTATACTATAGTCCTTATACTACTAAATAATCTACTAAAGTAGGTCTCTAATACGCTAGACTAACGGGCGTAACACGCCCGCTACTACTATACTACTAGCTAATTTAGTAGAGAGCGCCCGGGCCTCTATCCTAAACTTAGATAGTATCTTTAATATTAGCGGAATATAGATAGAATATTAAGTAATATCTATACTATAATATAACGGTCTACTCTATATTATATCCCCTTATACTAAGTATAAGGAGATACTAGCCTATAGTAGTACTAGACTTGTACCCGAAGGTACGATCTATACGAAAGGTCCGCTACTATAAATATTAGTAGCGCTCTAATAACGGAGCTTTTATATATTAAATTATACTTATTTCTACTACTACTACTACTACTACTACTACTACTACTACTACTACTACTACTACTACTACTACTACTACTATGTTACGAACCGTGCGTACCGGTCTTCGTATATAGATTGATTCTCAATAGGGATAGCGGTGTTACTATACAAGAGGTGAAGCAGGCTTCAAGTGATACTAAGCGGGTCTAGTATATAATCAGATGATATATATTTAGTGCCTAGCCTAAGAGATCTATTATATATAGTAAATAATTGAATAGTAAGTTGAGCACGATACTCTAAGTAGTAAGTAGTACTCCGTATATATAGATATACGAAATCCATGCCAAGTATTCTTGATCGCACTGATCGTACTAATCGCATCTGCGCTCATTGCGACCACTGCGCTTATCGCTTAATATGCCAAGCCTTCCTAATTATACTAATCGTACTAATTGCATATATACTTATTATAACTACTACGCTTATCGCTTAATATACCAAGCCTTCAGGGTCTATCCGAGTCGGATACTAACTTGTTAACTCGAACTATAATAGGCGCTACGCTCTATAAGCGTGTCTCTAATTATATTTCCTAATTATAATATTAGCTCCCTCTTCTAGATTTCTCGTCCTGAGAAACTATCTATCCTTTATACTACCCCGACGTACTAAACGTTTAGATAAACCGACCGTCTACCGAACGGTATTGGCTAGTAAGCTAAATAAAGTTATTATACGGCTGTACTCCCGATATATTACTAGTAGTAAATAGTACCTAATAGGTATAGGGTTCGATAGGTATTCTAACTATATAGGCAGCGGTAGGAAATACGACCTTATAGTATTACCCCTTAAAATATATTATATTAAGACGGAATAAAAGGAAGCGTAGTTATAGTTAAAAAATACGCGCGAAGAGCTTAAGGATTATATACGAAAATTAATAGAGAAATCTATATATCTTTAGACTACGCTAATACGCCTTTAGATATAGTATAAATATCTTGAAAATAAAAAGCGGAAGATTATAGACTAAGAGATATAGAATATTAAGGAGTTAGAAGAAGACTAGCGATCTATCCTAAGTATTCCTGATAATTAGATATTTAACGTCTCGTCCGAATAATTTGGCTTCCTAGCCGGAACCAATTAGTCCTCCTTCCTAATTATTCCCGGAACTCCTATAGAAGGTCCTAGCAGTTCTAGAGGTTCTTAAGGGGTTCCTAGGTATTTTCGGTATCGTTGTACCCTTTCTATTTAACTAGATATTTCTAATTAACCTAATTTAGAATCCTCTTAACCTTGAACTCTATTTCTTCCTTAATATTATAGTAAAATATTTCTTAGAGAGGTATATTAGAGTCCGCTAGCTCTAAGAGTAAGATATAGAATACCGGATATACTTTGGCGTCAGGTAGTAGTTAGAGTTTATAGTTGACTAGTCCTTTTAACCGTTTAATCAAGAATAGTCCGACCTTAATATAATCTAGTTTCTTACTTAGTCTTATTATCCTTATATTTTTTATTAGGAGGTATACTTTATCCCCCTCTTTTAGCTAAGGAATATTCTTTCTTTTCTTATTAATCTATTCCTTTAACTTCTTATTAGAGCTCTTAATAGACCTTTATATATTCTTATATAAATTCTTTAGCTCTTCTATCTTAACTAAGGCTCTTTCTATATTAGGTCCCTCTCTTAGTTATAGAAATATATTTATATTCTTTCTATAGTTGGTAAAGAATAGGGTTAGTCCGATTATATCTAACCGCTTGTCGTTATATACTAGTTATACTATTAGAAGTAGTGAAATCTAGTTATCCTACTTCTAGTTTATATAATATCTTAGGTATACTTCTATTATTTAATTTGCACGTTCTATCTATCTATTAGTCTATAGGTAATATACTATTAATATCCGAAGTTTAGTTCTAATTACTACTATTAGCGTTCTCTAGTAGTTAGAAGTGAATAGCTTGTCTCTATCGGATATTATCGACTTTGGTATACTATAATCCCTTATTAGCTTGTTGAGTAGTATAAAGGCTAACTAGTCTACCTTATATATCTCCTTAAAAGGTATTATAATTATATATTTTATAAGTTTATCTATAATGACTATAATCGAGTTAAAGGTATCCTATATAGCTGGATCTTTCAAAGGTAGTAGTTTAACCACGAAGTCTATTATAATATTATTCTATAGTAACTCTAGTATAGGAGTAAACTATATTTGTCTATACCTAGCGTATCGTGCAGCCTTGTTCTACTAGCACTTAATATATTCTTTAATATATTATTTAACGCGCGCTCGAAGCTTCGGCGCCGCGTATCCTTATCCTAGGAGTTCTATAGTCTTAGATACCCCCGGGTAACCTTATAAAGGGTTATTGTATTAATCCCTAATTACTTCTTCAACGTATATATTAGATAAGTAGGTTTTATCCTAGTATTTGAGTAATACTAAATCCGGTTAATCCTTTCTTAGGTTTGCTGCGAATATATCGTTATTATAGGCCTTTATAATCCTATTAGTTATATTAGGTCCTAATATACGAAGGGTCGTAGCTAATACCTAGTATAGTACTAGCGATCCGTCCGCCTCTTTCTTTAGGATTAGTTATTCTATAATATTCTTTTCTTCTATATAGTCCGATCGCCTACTAAGGGTATCCGCTCGACTATTATCCTTTCCTAGAGTATAGGTTATCTTGAATTTATATTAACCTAATAGTTCTAACTATCGAACTTATCTTCTATTTAGCTCCTTTATTATTATAAAGTTAAGAAGAATCTTATAATCCGTAAAGATAGTTAAATCCGAGTAGCTCTCTATATATACTCGCTAGTTCTAAAGTATATAAACTACGATAAGTAGTTCCTTATCGTATATATTATAGTTCTATTCTACTACTAATATCTTCCTTAAATAGTAGATAACTAGATACTACTTTTAGTCTTTTATTTAATATAGGTATACTCTAATCGCGAGATCCGAGGTATCTATTTCGATATAAGCCGGTTCGTTAGCCTAGAAGGTACAGAGTACTAGTAGATCTATATATACTTTCTTTAACGTGTTAAATGATTTCTATTAGTCTTTTCCCTATATAAATCCGATATCCTTTCTCGTAATATCCGTTAGAGATAGTACTTTCTTTAAGTAGCCCTCGATAAACTTCCTATTAAAGTTAGTAAATCCTAAGAAGCTTTGTACTACTTTAATATCCTATAGTATAGGCTATTCAGCGATAGCCTTAATCTTTTCTAGACTTATACTAATACCTTTTATACTAACTATAAATCCTAGAAATTCTATCGATTCTCGATAAAATTCGTACTTTTCTAGTTTAAGAAGAAGTTTCGCTTATAATAGGTATCCGAGGATATCCTATATATATTTAATATACTCTTTCTTATTCTTAGAATAAATTAGTATATTATCGAGGTACGCTATCGCTATTCAATCTAAGTATACTCGTATAATATTATTAATAAGTACTTAGCAGGTTACTAGTGCGTTAGTAAGTCTAAACGGTATTACTAAATACTTATAGTAGCTATATCTTGTTCGGAAGGCAGTTTTCTATTCTTCGCCCTCTTTTATCCAAATTAGATTATATATACCTCTAAGATCTAGTTTAGTAAATATCCTTGCTTTTCTAAGCTAATTCTATAGCTCGCCGATATTAGGTAAAGGGTATCTATTCTTGATTATAATATCGTTCAACTTTTAATAGTCGATATATAGTCTTAGGCTTCTATCCTTCTTTAGTATAAAGAGGATTAGATAACCTACTAGTAATTTGGATTCCCGAATAAATCCCTTTTTAAGGTTCTCGTTAATATACCCGCGAAGTACCTTAAGTTCCTTTTCTAATAATATATAAATAGATCTAAATATCAGCTATTTACTAGGTTCGAGTTCGATCTTATAATCCTATAGCTAGTACCTAGGTAATACTTCTATATTCGTCTCTTCCTCGAATAAGTACGTCTATTTACTATATTCTCGAGGGATAGAGGGTATATTAGTTCCTCCCTTATCTCTTACTTTATTATCCTACTAACCTTTACTAGTAACTATAGAGTCGGACTACCTTTTAGTACCGTCCTTATATAAAGCTAGGTAATATATACCTCGACCGGTCTTCGGTTCGGCTTCTTATCTACTATTAAACGCTGCTGATATATAGGTATAATCCTGGTAATATTGCCGGATTAATCTATCTTGAGTACTCCTCGAGCCTAATTAATTATTAGATTATACTTCTTTAACTAAGGTATTCCTAAAATTATATAATAAATAGCTATCCTAACGATATTAAAGGTAATCTCCTTATAGTAGTACTGAATTATAATAGGTAACGAAAGTATCTCTTCGTCTACCTTTCCTGTTAATAGTATTAACCTATTAGCTATCTAAAGGTTATACTACTATAACTTCTTCTGAGTTAGTATTCTAGTTATTCGCACTAAGTCTCGTAAGATAAAGTTTCTAGTAGCTCTAGAATCTATTATCGCAACGGTCCGCTATCTATTAACGATTACCGGTATCTTTATATATATATTATATTACGCGGAATACAGATATTATTTAGGGGTTAATATATTAATCTCCTTATAGCTACCCCTGCTATAAGGGATTACTCTTTTCCCTATATAGGGAGGAATCCTATAAGTTATTTCTCGAACTTGTATTTCTTATAGTCGTCGTATAAATATATATACTATTACTATAGATAGTATTAGTTTACTTCTAGACTCTAACGTCTTATTTAGTTTTAATAGTAAGTCTCTTCTTTATCCTTCTTGCGCGGAAAGTAACTTAGTTATTATTTTCTTACTAAGTACTAAGGATATCTATCGTCCTTATACTTATAGTACTAGTAATTACTATAGAATAATTTTATTAGAACTCCTAGTTCCTTCCTATAGTTAATTCTATAATAGTCGTAACTATTTTCTATATACTATCTCTAGTAGACTTCCTTATATTTAGGGTAATAGTAGTTATACCTAAAGTCTAAGATACTAAAATCGTTCTAGAATCCTTTTAGTCTTTCTTCCTCTAAGTATTCCTTTCTCTCCTTAGATATAGTAGATCTAGGTTCGGGTATTATCGGTAGTTCTTTCCTTTTAATTATAACCTCCTATTCTAATTCTTCCTTATTCTAATCCTACTTAGGTTATTTTCCCTAAGTATTACTACTACCCCTAACGTATAGCTTTTCTATCCGAGTATTAGCTTTATTCGTAAAGCTATTATTAGAGAACTCCTTATCTCCTAAGTTAGATTCCCTATCTAGTTACTAACCGTAGACTTCGTCCTATATTAGTAAGATTCTACTAGAATTACTATCCTGGTCTCGTACCTTTTCTAGTACGTTTAGCTACTATCGATATACTATATTCTTCGACTTATAGTCTCTGGCGAAGTAGCTCGGTTTACTATAGCTATAACACGTAAGTATTTTCTTTCTACCCCTTTACTGCTTCTTACCCCTAGCTAGCCCCCTAAAGGCCTATTTGCCTTTCTTCTCTGTAAAATCTAGTTCTATTAGTACTAGTCTATATAGGTTATATTCTTTATATCCTAGGTAATAGCTCTTCGATTTAGTAAAAAAGCTCGAGTATCCTATTCCGTCGACTCTTCTATTATCCCCTTTCTCTATAGTCCTTTTAAATAGCTTATTATTAATTTCGATTACTTCCTTAATTAGTTTATTAAGGGTATCTAAGATAATCCCTAACCTTATAAGTTCGTCCTTAATATTATCCTTTAGACCTCTTTAGTATATAGTTATTAATATATTATTATCCTAGTTAGTCTTTGCTATATACTATTAAAACTAAGTTAAATACTCTAATATAGACTTCTTCTAAGTTAAGTACTAGATAGTTCGTATTACTATATTAATTTTATTAGACGGTCCGAATATACGGCAGATTTCGAGTCTAAATATAGCTATACTCTCTATCTACTACTTGATTTCCGTATTATCGTTGTCTTCTAGTTCTTCTATATACTTCTTTAGGAACGGGTTAATCTACTTCTAGGCTCTTCTACGTAAGTAAGTAATAGCGAAGGTTAGATATTACTAAGTAGGTATATAGTCTCCCTGGAAAGCTAGGTATAGACTAACCTAAGATAGCTATCCCTCGAGCTTATCTCTTTCTCTATAGTATAAGTTAGGCTAGGCTATCTTAATATATCTACTAGTTCCTTCGTTAATAGTCGGGTATCTCTATTATTATTATCCGCTCTCTCCTAAGGAACTTAGGGTATTAGCCCTAGGGTCTCTTAGTATAGTACTTATCCTTAAGGGTACTCAAAGTATTACGAACCGTACGTACCGGTCTTTATATATAGATTGATTCTTAATAGGGATAGCGGTATTACTATATAAGAGGTAAAGTAGGCTTCAAGTAATACTAAGCGGGTCTAGTATATAATTAGATAATATATATTTAGTGCCTAGCCTAAGAGATCTATCGTATATAGTAAATAATTAAATAGCAAGTTAAGCACAATACTCCAAGTAGTAAGTAGTACTCCGTATATATAGATATACGAAATCTATACTAAGCATTCTTAATCGCACTAATCGCACTAATCGCATCTGCGCTCATTGCGACTACTGCGCTCATCGCTTAATATACCAAGCCTTCCTAATCGCACTGATCGCACTAATCGTATCTACGCTTATTGCGACTACTGCGCTTATCGCTTAACATGCCAAGCCTTCAGGGTCTATCCGAGTCGGATACCGACTCGTCGACTCGAACTATAACGGGCGCTACGCTCTATAAGCGCATCCCTGATCATGTTTCCTAATCGTAATATACTACTACTACTACTACTACTACTATTATTAACTATTAAAATATTAATATTATTTCACGAGGACTCCGCGATAGCTCTATTTACTTAGGAATTAAGAATTAATATAACAAGATAATCTATTATTAATTAGAGTCTATATCTACTAAAGGAATATTAGATTATAGAGTATATACTATAAATAGTAGGAGTTATAAAAGAAGAAAGTAAAAGGGGAATCTATAGGGTTTTAATATAGCGATAGCGGTTAGCTAGCGTTATACGAGATTTACTTCGAAACGAATTTATCTTATAATTTCGTTATTACGATAATAGATATACTCGCGTTATCTCGGGGCTTATATAAAGTAGAGACTCTTTTCCCTCCTTTTTCCTATTAGGTTTTAGAAGGTTTTTAATAAGCTCTACCTAATAACTATCTAGCCTCTCTACTATATATACGCTACGAATATATATCGCTATAGATTTATACTAGAGAGCTAGTACTTAAGGAGGGAGATAATTATAATACTAACTATTATATTAGAAGAGTTTATCTTATTAGTAAAGCTATTCTAATATCTTCTAGCTCGTAGAGCGCTAGCGTAGACCGAGATGATATTCGACCGACTTGGTAGCTATTAGGAGCTAGACTCTTAGTAGAGCGCTAGCTACCTAATAGCGGCTATATATTACCCGTAGAGAGAAGCTTAAGGAGCGGTCTATCTACTTCTTTCCTAAAGATCCTTAGTAATTAGTTCTAATATAGAACCATCTATACTATACTAGTAATATAATTACTTTACATCTTTGAATACCTTTATATATAGTAGCGTAGTAATAGCGAGAAGCTAAACCGTAGTCCGATATCGTAGCGCTAGCGAGATATAGTTCCTAGAACGCAGTAATAGTTCGCTAGCGAGGAGCCTATTCGACGGAGCGATAACGGCTCGCTAACGGGGAGTATATCTTATATAATACTACAAGGTTATTGTTACGAACCGTACGTACCGGTATCGTAGTATAGATTGATTCTTAATAGAGATGAAGGTACTACCGATACAAGAGTATAAAGCAGGCTTCAAGTAGTACTAAGCGGGTCTAGTATATAATTAGATGATATATATTTAGTGCCTAGCCTAAGAGATCTATCGTATATAACCAAGTACAATAGATATATAAAGTAAGTTGAGCACGATACTCCAAGTAGTAAGTAGTACTCCGTATATATAGCAATAGTAAATCCATACTAAGCAATCCTGTTTAAACGAGTCGAATATCGATCGCCTAAACTATATCCGAGTCGAACGAGTCGAATATCGATTCGTCTAAACTAGACCCTACTAAGTATAGCCCGGAAAGATATATAATAGTATAGAATATTGGCTTTCTTACCCATCCCGGGGTATAGTATAGTATTAAGGTCTGAAATCCTATACTATTAGTAGGAGGTATGGGATCTCAATAGGATATCCTACGATATGGGATATTAGTAGGATTATCTAATAATACGGGATATTTTCGGGATATCCTAGTGGCGGATAAGATAAAACCTATATAAAGTATATTTAGAATTTCTAGTTATTATACTAGTTATCAAAACTTTAATAATTTTTTTTGAATATTCTATAATTCTATATTTCCTACTAGAATATCCTATATTATAGAATATTCAAAAAAAATTGAAGTTTTAATAACTAGAATAATAACTAGAAATTCTAAATATACTTTATATAGGTCTTATCTTATCCGCTACTAGGATATCTCGAAAATATCCCGTACTATTAGATAATCCCACTAATATCCTATACCGTGGGATATCCTATTGAGATCCCATCCTATATCTCCTAAAAGATATAGGTTTTAGAATCTTCTAATCCCATCCCATACCGGAATCTCATACCTAACCCTTGGGATATCCTATAGGATATTCTATATCTTTCCGAGCTATACTATCAAGTCTATACTAGTTTATACGCCCCTGGCGCGTTTCCTCCAGTATACTCTTAGCTCGTAATATTAGCTCCCCCTCTCTAGAATTCTCGTCCTAAGGATAACCTACTATCCTTTATATCTCGCTTAAAGCTAGATAATCTATCTAAGTTAGTAATTAGAAGATAGCGTATCCTTGCCAGTTTGAGCATCGTAGTTATCGTTATATAGAAGTATAAGTACTATATTCGCCGCGAGACATCGCGCTTTCCCAAATCTTACTGAGAACTTCTAATTTGCTAGACGCGCGGATAGGGCTGAAATTAGCCTATTAGTAGGATTAGCAAATAGCGCCCGCTGATAGGTCGATTTCAGCGCAATTAGCAAATAGCGCCCGCTAACAGCGCGATTTCAGCGTATTTAGTAACTCTAGCTTGCTAATAGCAGGATTAGTAGGATCAGTAAGTATTCAGCGAATCACGTGATTGATAACTAAGCAAAATGTTGATTTTCTATAATCGTCGCCATCGACGGTAGCGACTCCCCTAGAGCCCTATCAACACCAGCTGAAAACGGACCCCGGAATCGTGCGATTGGGCCTAAATTCTCGCGGGGGTGATGTTCGTAGCTACCCTAGGGGTTTAGTTGCGGCGTCGCAGTATCGTAATCATTGCGCGCGGTCGTATATCTTCGGGGATGATTTTTGGTTGCTGCTTGGTTACCTTAGAGTTGCTAATAGTAACCGGAGTTACTAATCCTGCTGATTTCTCGGCCCGCAATTGATATAGGATATAGACCCTAATCGCTATACGGCCTGCTCACAGCGCAAAACTAGCTGTGACGCTAATAATATAATCTTTTAGGAAAGCGCGATGGAAGGAGTATTGTATTAGAACCGAGTCGGAGTTATATATAGAGTATACGTCGTCTAGACTATCCTATAAGCTTATCTTCTTCGAGGCCAAGCTTCGCTATATATAAAAGAAACGTTGCGAAAAGATAGTTACGCTACGCGAGATACTTCGTAAATAGGCCGAACTCGCTATATATACTATAAGACTAAACTATAAGATAGAGAAGCTCGAAGAGGAAGAAGATACGCTAGTATACCGCGAGTTACTAAATATTAAGGAGATAGAGCGCGATAAAACTACCCCGCTATTTAATCCTAATAACCTTATATTTAACGTCTTATCCGAATATTTCAATCTCTCTAATAGTTTAGACGTCCCTAAAGGCTTCGACTAGTCCTCTTTTATCTCTAATAGAACTCTTATAAATATCCCTTATAGTTCCTCGTAAGGTTCCTAAGAGGTTCCTAGATATTTTCCGTTTCTTTATATCCTTTCTATTTAACTAGATAGAACTAATTCCTTCTATCTAGAATCCTCTTAACCTTAGACTCTATTTCTTCTTTAATATTATAATAGAATATTTCCTATAAGAGTATATTAGAGCCCGCTAGCTCTAAAAGTAAGATATAGAATATCGAATATACCTTAGTATTAGGTAGAAGCTCGAGTTTATAGTTAATAGGTCCTTTTACCTATTTAATTAAGAATATTCCGACCTTAATATAATCTAGTTTCTTATCTAGTCTTATTATTCTTATATTCTTTATTAGGAAGTATACTTTATCCCCCTCTTTTAGTTAAGGAATATTCTTTATTTTTCTATTAATCTATTCCTTTAACCTACTATTTAAGCTTTTAATCGACCTTTATATATCTATATATGAATTCTTAAGCTCCTCTACCTCTACCAAGGCTTTTTCTATATTAGGCCCTTTCCTTAGGTCTAAAAATATATTTATATTCTTTTTATAGTTAGTAAAGAATAGTATTAGTTCTTTTATATCTAATTCCTTATTATTATACGCTATTTACGCTATTAGAAATAGTAAAATCTAGTTATTCTATTTCTAGTTTATATAATACCTAAGGTATACTTCTATTATTTAATTCGCACGTTCTATTTATCTATTTATCTATAGATAATATACTATTAATATCCGAAGTTTGGTTCTAATTACTACTATTAGAGTTTTCTAGTAGTTAGAAGTAAATAACTTATCTCTATCGGACGTTATTAATTTAGATATACTATAATCTCTTATTAATTTATCGAGTAGTATAAAGGCTAACTAATCTACTTTATAGGTTTCTTTAAATAGTATTATAATTATATACTTCCTTAGTTTATCTATAATAACTATAATTAAGTTAAAGGTATTCTATATCGCTAGGTCCTTTAATAGTAGTAGCTTAACTATAAAGTCTATTATAATATTATTCTATAGTAACTCTAGTATAGAAGTAAATTATATTTATCTATATTTAGTATATCGTACCGCCTTATTCTACTAGTACTCGATATATTCTTTAATATATTATTTAACACGCGCCCGAAGCTTCGGCGCCGTATATTCTCTTCCTAGGAGTTCTATTATTTTAGATACTCCTAGGTAATCTTGTAAAGAGTTATTATAGTAATCCCTAATTACTTCTTTAACGTATATATTAGGTAAGTATATCTGCAAATTATTTCTGCCTCGGCAAATATTAGCTTCCGCGGATAGCGCTCGGAGCTCCCGAAGGTGCCTCTACTACCTCAGCGCAACGCGCAATGCTCCGAGGCAGTAGAGGCAGCTCTAAGGCAGCTCGAGTAGCCAAGCTTCGGCGCCAAGCGCCTAGAAGCTTAACCCCGAAAGCCGTGATGTTCCATGATCGACGGCAGCGCTCGGGAACCTCACCCTCCAATAGCGCAAAGTTATAGCCCCAACATCTGCCCGGATTCGAGCGATTCAGCTAAAGTTCTCGCGGGGGTATACGCCTATAGAGGCCCCGTACCGTTGATATTCGACGTTAACATATGCGCATTCGGTGGACTTGCGACTTTGCGGCTTTGCGTATTCCGCCCCTAGCGTTGGTAGCGCCTATAGCGCCCGCTAAGTCCTTAGCTTTGTTGATATCCGGGCGCGTTGCTAGGCGCGTTCCTGCGCGCATTCCTCGCGCCCGCACCCTAGAATATCAATATTTCAACGCTGCGCACTTGAATAACTCGCGTACTATGGCACCTATAGGGCCTTGATTTAGGGAGGTTTATCATATAACCCTTGCGCAGCTACACTTGAAATTTGGGGCCAATCGGAATCGATTTGGGGCTGCCTCTTAGTGCCTCTTAGGTGCCTCGCGATGCCTTAGTAGCCCCTAGAGGCGCTCCTAAGCTAGCTTTCTAGTACACCCCGCTTATAGCCCCGGAGGCTACTAAGGCACCCTCGAGGCAGAAATATAATTCGCAGATGTAGATCTTACTCTAATATTTAAATAATATCGAATTTTATTAATCCCTTCGTAGATTTATCACGAATATATTATTATTATAGGCCTTTATAATTCTATTAGTTATATTAGATCCTAATATATATAGAGTTATAGCTAATACCTAGTATAGTACTAATAATTCGTCCGCTTCTTCTTTTATAATTAGTTATTCTATAATATTCTTTTCTTCTATATAGTCTAATCGTCTACTAAGAGTATCTACTCGACTATTATCTTTTTCTAGGATATAGATTATCTTAAACTTATATTAACCTAATAGTTCTAACTATCGAGCTTATCTTCTATTTAACCCCTTCGTTATAGTAAAATTAAGAAGATTCTTATAATCCGTAAAGATAGTTAGATCCAAGTAGCTTTCTATATATACTCGTTAATTCTATAGTATATATACTATAGTAAGTAGTTTCTTGTTATATATATTATAGTTTTACTCTACTACTAATATCTTTCTTAAATAGTAGATAACTAGATACTACTTCTAGTCTTTTATTTAATATAGGTATACTTCGATTATAAGATCCGAGGTATCTATTTCGATATAGGCCGGTATATTAGCCTAAAAGGTATAGAGTACTAGTAGATCTATATATACTTTCTTAAATATATCGAATACTCTCTATTAGTCTTTTCCCTATATAAATCTAATATCCTTCTTTATAATATCTATTAGAGATAGTACTTTCTTTAAGTAGCTCTTAATAAACTTCCTATTAAAGTTAGTAAATCCTAAGAAGCTTTATACTACTTTAACGTTCTATAGTATAGACTATTTCGCTATAGCTTTGATTTTCTCTAGGCTTATACTAATACCTTCTATACTAACTATAAATCCTAGAAATTCTACCGACTATCGATAAAACTCGTACTTTTCCGGTTTTAGGAGAAGTTTCGCTTATAATAGATATCTAAGGATATTCTATATATATAAAATATATTCCTTCTTATTCTTAGAATAGATTAATATATTATTAAGGTACGCTATCGCTATTCGATCTAAATATACTTATATAATATTATTAATAAATACTTAGTAGATTACTAGTGCGTTAGTAAGACTAAACGGTATTACTAGATATTTATAATAGCTATATCTTGTTCGGAAGGTAGTTTTCTATTCTTCGCCTTCTTTTATCCGAATTAGATTATATATACCTCTAAGATCTAGTTTAGTAAATATCCTTACCTTGCCGAGCCGATCCTATAGCTCCCCTATATTTAGTAATAGATATCTATTCTTAATAGTAATATTATTTAACTTTCGATAGTCGATATATAGCCTTAAGCTTCCGTTCTTCTTTAGTATAAAGAGGATTAAGTAACCTACTAGTAATTTGGATTCTCGAATAAATCCCTTCTTAAGGTACTTATTAATATACCTACGAAGTACTTTAAGTTCCTTTTCTAATAATATATAAATAGGTCTAAATATCGGCTATTTACTAGATTCGAGTTCAATCTTATAATCCTATAGCTAGTACCTAGGTAATACTTCTATATTTATCTCTTCCTCGAATAAGTATATCTATTTACTATATTCCTAAGGGACGGAGAATATATTAGTTCCTCTCTTAACTCTTACTTTCTTATCCTACTAATCTTCGCTAGTAACTATAGAGTTAGACTACCTTTTAGTATCGTCCTTATATAAAGCTAAGGTAATATATACCTTAATCGGTCTTCGATTCGACTTCTTATCTACTATTAAACGCTATTAATATATAGGTATAATCCTAGTAATATTACCGGATTAATCTATCTTAAGTACTCCTCGAGCCTAATTAATTATTAGATTATACTTCTTTAACTAAAGTATTCCTAAAGTTATATAATAGATAGCTATCCTAACGACGTTAAAGGTAATCTCCTTATAGTAGTACTAAATTATAATAGATAACGAAAGTATCTCTTCGTCTACCTTTACTATTAATAGTATTAACTCGTTAGCTATCTAAAGATTATACTACTACGACTTCTTTCAAGTTAGTATTCCTATTATTTATACTAGATCTCGTGAAATAAAGTTTCTAGTAGCTCTAGAATCTATTATCGCAACGGTCCGCTATCTATTAACGATTACCGGTATTTTTATATATATTACGGCTTAGCCTTTACTTACTATTGGTGCCGATACGCGTAGTATAGAGTATAGTTATCGAACGTTCGATTATTGCTTATCGCTTATAGCTAGCGGCTTAGCGTATCTCCAAGACGCGTAGGCTTTATATATCTATCTTCTCTCCTTAGATATATTCTTCTAGTTATACTATACCCCTATCGACTCGCTCTAGATAGGCCTCTAATATTAGAACATATTTTATCCTTATCCTACCCTCGTACGCTTATCAGCGAGGTTAAATAAACGGTAGAGCTCGTAAGCCAGTTAGCAAGTCTAAATAAACGACGTAGAAGGTCTCTAAATCTATATTATAGGAGTAGTTACTAAGGCTATACTACCCGATTTATATCGACAGGGTCAAGACGCGATCAGCTATAGAATAGTAAGAGCTCTACGGAGTATACTAGAAAAAGTAAGCTTTAGGGAAGTATCTATATCTAGAAAGAGAAAGGTATACTAGTCTACCTATAGCCAATACGAGTTGCCGTATTAAAGAAAGACAACTCTATACTAAAGAACCGACTATATACGCTATAGCATGAAGCCTACTAGACGAACCTATACCTCGAGATACCGAGTAATAGCGCGACGACATCCTATAACAAGTATAAGTATACTAACGCGTATTAGTTATCCCTTAAGATACGTCTACCGGTGCTAAAGATACTAAAACTCTATAGAATATTAGTAATATATCTTAAGTGTAGTACTAGGCCAAGTATTAGCCGGCTTAGCTACTATAATCCTTCGAAGAACTCTATTAGAAGTATAATACTACCTTCTCTTATATTAAAGAATAGAGTAATATAGTTAATAAGGTCGATTAAGCTAACGATACTACTATATTAGTATAATACTAGAGGAAAGTAGCTTAAGAGAAGGTCCGAATACTATAATTATAGAATATAGATCTAGAAGATTAGAATACTCGCTAGGAGGAACGTATTAGCGAATTAGAAGCGGATATATCTCTCTAGCGCCAGGAGACTCCAAGTTTAACTATTAGCGGATCCAAGACTCGTATACTAAAGGTACCTGACCTACCGCTATATTACGAGATAGATAGTAACCTTACTATTAAGGACTAGATATAGCGAATTCGCGATAAACTTATAATTAATAAGGATTACTTTAAGGATAATACTACTCGAATAATCTATATTATCTCTTATATAGGAGGTACTATAGTAAAGTATATCTAAGCCTATTAAATAAATAATCCCGAGTACTTTACGAATCTAGAAGAAATCTTTAGTACCTTAAGCGATATTATAGAGAATCCGAATAAAAAGGATAATATATACCGTAGTTTTAAGACGCTAAGATAGAAGGCTACTAATACCTTTACTACCTTCTTCTCCTAGTTCTATATATATACTAACTACCTAAAGCTAGATAAAGAGACTATAATCGATGAGTTAAAGGATAAAGTTAATCTTCGCCTATAAGATATAATTATAGCTACTCCTTATAACTTCTACACCTTAAAGGAGCTTAGCGACTTATATTAGCGAGTAGATAATTAATAGCGCTATATAAGCGAGAAGCGTAAGCGTATAGTATCGGCTTTAATACGCTCGTTAACTCGAACTATCCTAGCTATAGCTAGGCGTGCCTTATCTATATATATCCCCCCTGCGAAATAATAATCTATTAAACCTATAGTCGTTATTATATCTTACCGTCCTATATTACCTTATAAAGACACCTCTCTAACCAAGTTATAAGACTCTAAGCAATACTATATTTATAATAAGGAAGGGTATTTCGCTATAGACTATCCTAAGAAGAGAAAGGAGACTATTTAAAGGATATAGGACGAAGTAGATAAAGGAGAGAAGGAGAAGGGACCTAGTAATATTAGCGAGATAGAAGACTACTCGGAGTTAGAAAACTAGAAGTCCTTAAGGAAGTCGCCCTTGAGGATCTACTATTCTTATTATTAATAGATATCTATAATCTATATAGTAGAAGATCATTTATATACTCTATTATATTATTTACTTAAGGAAAAGAATACTAATCTAAAGCCCTTACTAATACTAGTACTACTATATATTTATTTATCGATAAAAAGAAGCGTAACTACTTTCTAAATATCTTAATATTATCTCTATACCTCTCGCTAAACTATATTACCTCTATAGATATAATAGTAAGATATGAAAGAAATCTGTTACCTATACTATTTACCCTTCTATAAAAGTCTATAATTATCTCGAGTCGACTATATATATACTTATTACTAGCCTAGATAACTAATATATTATCCTTAGTAAGCTATAGATAAATAAGTATAAGGTCCTACTAGATATAGCAGATAATCGTATTATCTTCCTATCTAGCCGCTGTAACTATATTAGGGTCCCTTAAGCTCTTATTAAGCCTTCTATCGAGAAGGTAGATAAGATAAGGAATAGTCCTATAAATTATCTACCTCCGCTACCTAAGAAACTAGAGGTACTAGATATCGTCGAAATTAGTACTACTATATTCTATATATACGCAAGGAACTAAAAGAAGTATAATATCTAATACTTCTCTATAATAATAGCTGAGTTAGAGAAGGCTATCTAGAATAGATCTATACTAGACTAGATCTATAAGGTATCGAAAGCAACGGAGGGTATAGTTAAGTAGAAGCTTCCTCGACAATACTATAATCTTATTAATATCTTTGATTAGAGTAAAGCAAAGGAACTCCTACTATATCGGTTATATAATTATAAGATTAAGATAGAACCTAGAAAGAAACCCCTTTAAAGTCGCTTATATTTAATATCTAGATTTAAGCTCTAAAAGGTAAAGGAGTATTTAGATAATAACCTTAAAAAGGGCTTTATCTTATCTAGCACGACGCCCTATATATTACTAGTCCTATTTATCTAAAAGTATAATAGAAGTCTCCGTTTCTGCGTCGACTATTAGAAACTTAATACCCTTACGATTTAGAACTACTATCCTATACCGCTTATCGAGGAAACGCTTACTCGCGTTATTAGATATAAATACCTTATAAAGCTAGATATTATTGCCGCGTTTAATAAGCTCTATATATATCTAGATAGCGAAGATCTTATAACGTTTACTACCTTATTCGGAGCGTTTAAATACTACGTTCTACTATTTAGCCTAACTAATAGATCTACGTCCTTCTAGTACTATATAAATAATACCCTCTTCGAATACCTGAATGATTTCTACTAGGTCTATCTAGATAAGATCCTAATCTATAGTAAGACGGAAAAAGAGTATAAGTAATATATATAAAAGGTCTTACTGAAGCTTCGGGAGGCGAGACTATAGGTTAATATCGAGAAATACGAATTCTACGTCTAAGAGATAACCTTCCTCGGACTAATCGTATTAATAAAAGATCTATATATAGACCCTTCTAAAGTTAAGGTTATTATTAACTAGGAACCCCTAACTCGTCTAAAGGAGGTATAAGTATTTATTAGTTTCTATAACTTCTATCGCCGGTTTATTAAGGACTTCTCAAAAATAGTTAGACCTTTAGTATTACTTACTAAAAAGGATTATCTATTCTAGTAGTCTAAAGTATATTAGGCGGCCTTCGAACGTCTTAAGAGTACGATTACTAATACCCTAGTACTTCGGTATTATAATAGATCCCGACTAGTAGTACTAGAGATAGATTCGTCCGATTACGTTAATAGCGATATCCTATCCTAAGCTAATAATAACGGAGTCCTTTATCCAGTTATATTCTATAGTAAGAACCTACTACCTATAGAGTATAACTATAAGATCTACAATAAAAAGCTACTTATAATCGTCCGCTATCTAGAATACTAGTATCCTAAATTAGAATTAACTAATATTCCTATCCAAATATTTACCGATTATAAGAGTCTTAAATATTTTATATAGATAAAGGAGCTAACGCGCTATCAAGCTCGATAGGTAGAGAAATCAGCTAATTTTAACTTTAAAATTATATACCGGAGTAGTAAATCTAACGGTAAAGTAGACGCCTTAATATATATACTAAATTTAGTTCCTACTAATAACCAAGATAAGTATTAAAAGTATTAATATCGTGCCCTACTATCTCTAGAGTATTTTTAGAAATTCTCTAAGGATAGAGACCTTAAAGAGAGGGATAGCGGTAATAATACTATATTAGATGAATAGATTAACGCGATAGCTAATAAAGACTTACCTCTATATATAAGAGTAGTACTAGTAAATAAGGAAGACGACGACTATAGATATATCTATAATACCCTCGCGAAGGATCCGTCTTAGATATTCGAGATAGTTAACCTATATTATTACTCTAGTTATAATAATATACTCTTCTATAAGGATTATCTTTAGGTTCTAGTAATAGCTAAACTCTATATAGATCTAATTAAGAAAAGCTATAACTAATCTATATATAGCTATCCTAGTAGAAATAGGATACTTAAGTTAGTAAAGAGATAGTTCTACTAGCGTAGTATAAAAGATAAGATTACTTACTATATCTATAATTACTATATCTACTAACGAAGTAAAGCCCCTTGAGACTAATATAATAGGCTACTATAGGCTTTACCGGTACCGGAGTAACGCTAGTAAGATATCTCTATAGACTTTATTACTAGACTTCCCGTCTCGAAAGGGTATAATACTATATATACTATCGTAGATCGGCTTTCTAAAGAGTGTTACTACGCTCTATATATTATAACTAATTAAAGTACGTCTATAGAAGCCACGGTCGATATACTAATAAGATATATCTTCCGTTTATATAGTCTCCTAGAGTCGATTATCTCTAATCGAGGGCTATAGTTTATATTATTAGTATAGAAGGTACTATATTAGCGACTAAAGATTAAGATTAAGCTATCTACGGCGTTCTATCCGGAAACTAATAGTTAGATAGAACGGGCTAATTAAGACATCGAGCGTTACCTGAGAACGTATTACTTATATATATAAGATAATTAGGTCCGACTTCTCGCTATAGCCGAATTTATAGATAATAACTCTATTACTAGTACTATAGGAATAACTCCCTTCTTTACTAATAATAGTTTCTACCTTTAGATATCTTTCTCTCTATCTATAGACGCTAGATCTATAGCTTATAAGTATATCTAGTATACTAAGGCGAATAATATCGCAGACCGTATAATAAGAGTCTTGGACTTTATAACTAAGTAATCTATTACGAGCTATAGGAGAATAACGGATTAAGCTAATAAGAAGCGGTCTAATATTATACACGATAAAGGAGATATAGTATTCCTATCTAGTCGGAATATAAGTATAGAACGTCTAAGTAGGAAACTGGATAACAAGATACTAGGACCGTTTAAGGTATCAGATAAAGTTAGATTATTATACCGTCTAGAACTTCTATCCAGTTATAAATATATAATATCTTCTACCCTAGTCTACTACGAAAAGTATCTACGGACCCTTTACCTAGTTAGCGAACGGAGCCGCTAAGACCTATTATAGTAGATAACTAGGAAGAGTAGGAGATCGACGACGTCTTAGATACTAGACTATTCGGTTATAGCTACTATCTATAGTTCCGGGTCCGATAGAAGAACGAGTAATAACCGGACCGCTAATAGTACTATACGGACGGCGACGAATTTGGCAACGCTCAGGATATATTTAACGACTTCTATACGCGCTACCCGAATAAATTAGATAGTCCGAGTCGGCTATAGTCGTCTTACTTTCTGTATTAGAGACGATGCTTACTTAAGAGGGGGGTAGTATTACGGTTTGGCCTTTGCTTACTATTAGTGCCGATACGCGTAGTATAGAGTATAGTTATCGAACGTTCGATCATTACTTATTGTCTATAGCTAGCGGCTTGGCGCGTCTCTAAGACGCGCAGGCTTTATATATCTATCTTCTCTCCTTAGATATATTCTTCTAGTTATACTACACCTCTATTAACTCGCTCTAGGTAGGCCCCTAATAACTAGGAACTAATACCTTCTTCGACTTTATCCTATATTAGTAGTTTTTCCTTAGGCGTATCGTCTATATTATTCTAGATATATACTCTTTCTAGTATATTTAGCTACGGTTAATATACTATATTTTTCGACTTGTAGTCTCTAGTAAAGTAGTCCGGTTTACTATAGCTATAATACTTTAGTATTTTCTTGCCCCTTTACTACTTCTTGCCTCTAGTAGGCTATCTAAAGGCTTACTTTCCTTTCTTCTCCGTGAAGTCCAGTTCTATAGATATATATCTATAGGGGTTGTATTCTTTATATCCTAGATAATAGCTCTTCGATTTAGTAAAAAGGCTTAAGTATCCTATTCTACTAACTACTCTATTATATATTTTCTCTATACTTCTTTTAAATAACTTATCGTTAATCTTAATTACTTCTTCGATTAGTTTATCTAGAGTATTAATAATATTCCCCGATCTTATAAGCTCGTCTTTAATATTATCCTTAAGTCCTCGTCGATATATAGATATTAATATATTATTATCCTAGTCGATCTTTACTATATACTATTGGAATTGAGTAGAGTACTTCGATATAGACTTCTTTTATATAATATACTAGATAATATAGACTACCGCGTTGTTTTTATTTAACGGTCCGAATATACGGCGAATTTCAAGCCTAAATATAGCTATACTTTCTATCTATTATTTAATTTCTATATTATTATCGTCCTCTAGTTCTTCTATATATTTCTTTAGGAATAGATTAATCTACTTCTAGACTCTTCTACATAAGTAAGTAATAGCGAAGGTCGAGTATCGTTATATAGATATATATTCTCTATAGAACGCTAGATATAATAATATCTATAATAGCTATCCTCTAAGCTTGTCTCTTTCTCTATAGTATAAGTCGGGCTAGACTTACTTGATATATTTACCGATTCCTTCGTTAATAGTAGGGCGTCTCTACCCGCTTCTTTCTTCTAAAGAGCTTAGAGTAACGGCTCTAGGGTCTTTTAGTATAGCATTTATCCTTAAAGGTACTCAAAGTATTACGAACCGTACGTAATAGTATCGTAGTATAGATTAATTCTTAATAGAGATAGAGGTACTACCGGTACAAGAGTATAAAGTAGGCTTCAAGTAGTACTAAGCGGGTCTGGTATATAATTAGATAATATATGTTTAGTATCTAGCCTAAGAGATCTATCGTATATAACCAAGTATAATAGATATATGAAGTAAGTTGAGCACGATGCTCCAAGTGGTAAGTAGTACTCCGTATATATAGCAATAGTAAATCCATGCTAAGCAATCCTGTTCAAACGAGTCGAACATCGATCGTCTGAACCATTTCCGAGTTGAACGAGTCGAATATCGATTCGTCTATATTACGGCCTGATCTAGTGGTAGTAGAACGGTGGCTATCAATGAGGTAATATGGATAAAATACTAATGCTAAGGAAAGAAGGCCACATGGGCGCGCGCGAGGAATCTATATAGGCATGCGGCGGCAAGCCCCTGAGCTAGGCCCAATGAGATATGCGTATGCATGGCCAGCCCGTGACAGTCTGAACCATATCCGAGTCGAACGAGTCGAACATCGATTCGTCTAAACCATGTCCGAGTCGAACGAGTCGAACATCGATTCGTCTGAACCAGACCCTGCCAAGCCCATGCTAGTTCGTGCGCCCCTGGCGCGTTTCCTCCAGCATGCTCTTGGCTCGTAACAGTTATATTTCCCACCACCAGCAACGCAGTTAGAATATCTATTAGAGTTATCGCCTACCAGGTATTATTTACCGCTAGCAACGCATTAGGAACACGGCCTTATTGCGACTTCGGATAGCTTACTAGCTAGCTCCGTTCGGCGGACGGACGGTTTACTTAAATATTTAGTATAGTAGAGTAGTATAAAGGATAGATGGTTTCTCGGGACGAGAAATCTAGGAGAGGGAGCTAATTTTAGGACCAGAAGCTATAATCAGGGATGCGTCTACGGGCGTAGCGCCTATTATAGTATAAGTCGGACTAGATAATACTCGACTCGGACAAGACCCTGAGGGCTTGGTATACTAAATGATAAGCGCAACGAGCGCAGTGCAATCAAAGCGATCCTCAAGGATAAGTATAACGAGCGCAGTACGATCAAAGCGATCCTGAAGTGCTTAGCGGACTTTCGTATATCTATATATATATAGAGTATTTACTCGCTACTTGGAGCATCGTACTTAACTTGCTATTCAATTATTTACTATATACGATAGATCTCTTAGGCTAGGTACTAAATATATATTATCTAATTATATACTAGACCCGCTTAGTATTACTTGAAGCCTACTTCATCTCTTGTGTAGTTATACCTCTATCCCCATTGAGAATCAATTAAGGATCTACCGGTACGCACGGACTAGGTTCGTAACACTCGGGGTGCCTCGGTAGCCCCTAGAGGCGCTCCTGAGCTAGCTTTCTAACAACCCCCGAGGCAGAAATATAATTTATAGATATATACGTATAGTATATATATTCTATACTATTAACTAAAAAGGGTAATTAGATAGACTAATAGGAAGTTTAAAACTAAATCTAATCGAGTAATTAAATTAGTTTACTATATTAAATACTAAAATCTATTTAGACTAAGTCTTATAATCGATTAGGATATAACTTTTTACTTCGTTTTAGAGTAAAGTACCTTATCTTTAGGATAGGCAATAGATATAGATTGATAATAAATCTAGTAAATAGTTACTAGGAAGAGATATTCCTCTAAAGCCAGATATTAGTGCGCCAAGGCGCCAAGATAGGGCTGGGCTCTATGGCTAGACTCGATCAGATAGCGCTCTAGCTATAATCGTAACTAGGTACCTTAGTCAGGTAGTACTCGAATGAATTACTCCAGTCATTTTTCCGGGCAGCCCCCCTAAACGCCGCAGGCCCATACTAGAAAATACGGGTACGGTAGTGGACCCGTGGTCGGCATCTTAGGTAGGGCCTGCGGCGTGTGGCGTTGCCGTGTGGCTGGCAGGGAAACGGGCAACTTAACTTAGCGTCTCAAGAGCCGATCAAACCTCCCGCCAGCCGCTAGCCCCGTTTATACTTTATATCCACCACACCTCCCACCTCCACCTCCAATGTGGTACAGCGTCTGCGAGATCGCATTGCTCTACTCTGCACTGCACTGCACTGCACTGCACTACACTCTTTGGGAAGTCGGATGCAGTTCTTCATATGTCGCAGGTTGCACGACATGACATCGAAATAGAGTTGGCCGAAATATGCCAAATCCACCGAACTCCGAATCTGCTTCTCTTCTCGCCTTCGAATCGGAGCGCTGAACTATCCACACCCCGCTTTTGCTTGCTCATATGTTTCGTCATCACAATCAAGCGGCAATTCTGGCCCCTCCACATGCATGTGTTTTTGAACACCTAGTCTAATCGATGGCGCAGCGGAAGAAGGAGTCTATACCTGTCAATACATGAAGCCGAAGGGAGTTGCGAGGACTGATTTGCCATATTTCAACCTTGCTAAGCCATGAACTTCTCATTGTCAATTTTTCATCTTCTTTCTGTACTCGTGACAGCATTTGCTCAGACTGGCCCAGAAGTAGCCTTATACTTCAGAAAACACCTCTCAAACACGTCTGCGATTTATCTTCCCCCTGAAAGCAATTATTTGTTGGAGACTACTCAAAGATGGAACGCTTTCAGTGCGCCGACATATATCATTTCTGTGAAACCGACTACCGATTTGGATATCCAGAAGATTGTGCGTTCATTTGACCCAAGCAAGAGCCAAATTGGACCAATCTATAAACCCACGCCGCTGACAATCTCGGGGACAGATCGAATATGCTTTCCTACACAACATATCATTTCTCGGCACAGGTGGCGGGCATAGCTACTCAGTAACTCTAGATACAGTCCAGAACGGGATTGAAATCGACCTTGGCCATTTCGACAGTGTCTCCATCGACCAAACTGCCAATACTATGACCATTGGTGGAGCTGTTCACTTTGCCAATATCACGGACCCACTGTACGATGCTGGAAAGGAATTTCGTACGTGAATAGTTGTCAATGTTTCTCTCCACCATCACCGTCCCAAGAGCGTATACTAAAACATTTGTTCGCAGAAGTTGGCTCGTGCTCCTGCGTTGGCATCCTTGGAGCTACACTCGGGGGCGGTGTCGGACCCTACGGAGGTTTACATGGTCTTCAGATCGATGCTCTCAAGTCCGTCAGAATGGTTACAGGTACTGGTTCTCTCATCGAAGTCTCATCAACCAGCCACCCCGATCTCTGGTGGGGCATGCGAGGGGCGGGCTTCAACTTCGGCATTGTTACATCAGCCACGTACCAAGTCTATAACTTTACACACAACGGCCAAGCCATGAGTGCAGACTTCAGGTTTCATGCCATCCAGAACGCATCCCTCTACGAATTCGCGCGGTCTTTCATAGGCAAAATGCCCGATGCCTTTTCAATAGACATAGCAATCGCTTACAACGAGTCGTTCGGAGGCGTCAGTCATCTCCCCATGGCCATCTACTACCAGCTAACATTGCCCCCAGACTTACCTCTTTGCCAACTTCATTTACGTAGGCCCATTGAAAGAGGGCATCGCTCTTATCCAGCCATTAATCGACCTCGAGCCCTTCGACCAAATCGTCACCATGATTCCCTGGAAAGACATCGAGACTTCGTCCAAATTCGGCGTCGACGCTATCGCCTGCATCAAAGGCAACTTCCATAGCGTTTGGGGCCTGAACCTCTATCAAATCGACGTGCCCACTCTCATCGCCGCAGTCAACTACATGGACGCCGTCTACGCGCAGCACGCCGACTTCCGCTTCGCGTTCCTCGCAATAGACATGTACGCGTCTCGAGTCATCGAGTCTATCCCTGACGATGAAACTGCCTATCCGTTCCGAAGTGCTGTCGCACGCTTGTATGTCAAATTCCCCTTCTTCCGCTTGGTTTCCGTAAATATGTTAACAGCCGGCCCTCTAGCCTCCTCGATGTCGGATTCTCAAACAGCTCTCGAGCTACCGCCGCGTCCCAAGTCGGCCGCACTGCGCGAAGCATCTTCATTCCGACGAGTGGTGCAAGCACAAGCAACATCGAGGTCTATGTAAACTATGGACACGGCGACGAGGGGCAGCTGGGATGGTACACGGAGCGGAAGCTGCCGCGGCTGAACAAGCTCAAGAATAGATACGATCCCAATAGGCTGTTCTCGCACTACAACGCGTTGGAGGCAACTTAACACGTACTCAAGTTCTAGTGATAGTGACTGAAGGTGGACGAATTGGGAATACCGTTGGGCTGGAGTCGTTAGCTGCGGCGATGAACAGATTTGACATGACAATTGTAGTTCAATGGATGGAAATGTGTCGCGGATGTTTCTTGAGACCGCACTTCGGAAACAGGAGTGTGCGAACCTCGTTTGATCTCCAGCTTTGTGTAGTCAAAGAGAATCCCGTCTCTTCCCTAGCCCTCCGTCCGTCCGTCTCCTTGCCCCCTCTCTCAATCGTCCCGCCCCTCCCTCTTCTCGTCGAACCCACTCCCCCGTTATCATAGACCCCACCCAACCCCACTCAGCCTGTAAGCGTGCCATCCATCCCAACCACAAGCGCCTAATTCCCATAATAGTCCTCCACTACAGACCTCATCACAAACGCCACCCTGTCCGGGATCACTCTCGAGTTTTTGCTAAGCTGGCTAGGTGGTTACACTAGGCCGTATAGGGTGTAGTTAGGGCGATACACAACCTTAACATAACCACAGCCAACAAACTTGTACTCTAGTGTTTTCCTCGCCAATACGAGGGTTGCCCGGGTAAGATACCTTAATTGAGAAGAACTCTAATTCACAGAAAGGTCCTACGATACGCCATGCCCTTCCCAAGCAGCCTCGATAAACGCCATTTGAGAGCCGGGTGGATCCTGAACTCCGAGAAAACGAAACCTCTCATCTGCTTCTCGAAACAACTCGGCCCAATCGTGGCGTCCACGTTCTCTCGCATTCAGCATGGCCATCATACCCAAGTCAGATGCTCTGTGGTAAATGATTAATAAAGCGACCGTCGAGTGTAGCTGCAAAAGTCTGCAGTGGATGGGTAACTGACCGCATTTTCTTCTCAAGGGTAGACGGAAGAGCATGAGGCTCTGGTAAGCAAATGTCGCTGATCAAGATCCGCGCACCATATTTGAGCGCTGGTACTAGGCTTCTAAGAATCTTGATCGAGTACTTATCTGACCAATTGTGGAAGATCCGGCAGAAAAGGTAGACATCTGCCGCCTTCGCTACCTCGGGTGGCTCAGTGAAGAAATCATGGGCTGCGAATGTGACGCGAGACTTGAGATCTGAAGGTATCTTGGACGGACCATCGGCCACGACTTCCGGAAGGTCCAGCACGATACAGTGAAGGGATGGGTATTTTTCGGCAATAGCTATGCCACGACTTCCGTGCGATCCTCCTACATCAATGATAGTCCCTTTACCAATGGCACCCCAAGGATAATGCTTGAGTAGGGCTGATATTGCCGAGCCATGTCCGGATTCAAACATACTCATGGCATCTGCAAATCGTTTCGCACGGGTAGCATTCTTTCCAAGCTCTACAAAGAATGGAACACTAGTGTTTTTCGCGAGAGCAAACCCCTGTTATATATTCGTCAGCCGGATAGATACTGACGTTGCGAAGGATAAGGTTTCACCGTGTGCTCTGGCTCTTGGGATCTTGGCCAGCGTTCCAGGGCATCAACGGTCTGCCAGATGAATTAGTGGATACCCTATAGCTTGAGTCACATGGTTGCCTGACCCGTGCCGCTGCAGGCCATGATTCCTCACATATCATCTCGGCCCATGCCCGCATCATAGGGTTCTCGTTCAGTAATTTGGAGGCTGCTGTATGAGTGATCATATTGTTGTGCTCTTTGAATATGTAATTGGTCATGGATTGGCGCATTATTCGGCGCAGAGTTAGTTCGTCCAATCCGCATTTATCAGAAATCTGCGTATATGATGCTTCCTCAGAGAAAGACTGGGCAATCTCAAAGTGGCAAATAGCCTGAAGGCTTATAAGATCAATGTACTATTGTTTTCGATCAGTCAAAATTGCTTCTGTCGCAAGTAGCAAGCCTAACATACCATTAAGGCATTACTTCGTAACATGCCTATGGGTCCAAGAACCAATGCCTGGAGCTCAGAGATTGCTTCCAGTATAGCGGTCTGTGTTTCCTGCAGTTCCTCCGATGGCGGCAACTTTGCAAATGTTGAGGGATCAAACGAAGGAGAAGGGAGCTTGTGTAATGCAAGCAGTTCTTCAAACTTCGTTGTGCTGGTCATAACAACCGACGCTAAGTCCATAATTCTGGAAGACGGCATGGTGCTTTGGTCGTATATCGAACGAACTTCGTGAACTATGAACGATTAGTGGAATCGAAATGCAAAATAGAGAGAAAGATTTGGAACTGGAAGCCTTCAAATTACACCTCGGATCAGTAAGTGCTGCAATGAGAAGGCAACAGCACTCAACGAAAATACGCTGGGTTCCTGGTATGTTTATGGCACCGAAAGTCATTGCGGGTTAACTGTTCGGGCCGAATTTAGGTCTACCCCAACCCTAATTAAACCTCCGAATTTGGAGTTGAGCTTCGGCGCATTTAACCTGATCTGACGGCAGGCCTGGAGACAGAATCCACTCATTATGCATGTATGATCATCCAATGCGTCTTGAAACACTCGGGGTAACTCGGCAATGACGATGATCACACGTCACTTCCACATGTTGCTGGTTTCATCTCGTATAGACCGATTTTCTTCCTACGTATTACCTGATTGTGACCCTTTGTTGTATCTTCCTGAGTCCGTACGTTTACATATAACTTATCGTTGAAATCATACTACAGAAAGCTAGCATCCACGATGTCCCCTACTACCGTAACAGAACCACTCTCAACTACTCCCATTACCTATGGCAAGCTACGATATGTTACTGCTGACTGGGCCCCTAAGGCGATCTCACAGCCTTTCGGACTGCCTGACGTCTCCGAATATGGTGATGAGCGCCTTATGCCAATCCACGACATCCGCCCTCTTCCAACCGTCGATGAGCTTCCAACCGCGAAAGAGGGCACCGCGCAACTCTTAACCCATGGGTTTACAGCTGTCAAACACTCCTCCAGCTTGCATTCCAGCCCATACACTGCCGCGAGTTGGCGCAACCCCGAACTTGTCCAAAAGGTCTACGTCGCAGAAGTGGAAGAGATGTTGAAACGGATAACGGGTGCACAAACAGTGATCACGGAAGTTCTCCTCATGCGCGGCACCCCCAAGAGCGGACACGACGTCCCCTCCACCAACACCAGCCACAGCCAAGATAATTCAACCAAGGGAGCACCAACCGAAGCCCCCGAGAAGACCCAAGCCCCCCTCCCGGCCCATCTCCAAGACAAGACATTATTCAAACTCAGATTCCCCAACCCTATCGGCTTCTCCCCCGTCTTTGGCGGCGTACCTCCCGCCCCCAAAACCCACCTCGATTTCACCCCTGGGGGTGCCCGCACTCACATCCGGCTCTTCCATCCCACCCTGACCGCCGCGAGCGCCCGCATCATCGCCGCCGAAGACCGCCTCCTTGCCGCCAACCTGCCCCTCGCCACCCATTACTCCACCGCCCCCGATGCGCCCCGATGGGCCATCTACTCCGTGTGGCGCCCGCTGAAGCCCGTGAAACGCGACCCGCTCGCTTTCGGCGACGTGCGCTCCTTTGTGAAAGAAGACTATGTGCAGATCGACGTGCCGGCGCCAACCATAGGGTCGGATGGGGAGAGCAAAGGCATGCACATCATGAAGGCGTATGTGGCGAGGGGGAGCGAAGGGCATCGTTGGTGTTATGTGAGCGAGCAGATGCCGGACGAGGTACTGGTTATTGGGCTCTGGGATAGTGACCGGGAAGGGGATAGCGTGGCGGCGGGAGGGGCGATGCATAGTAGTGTGGAGTTACAGGGGCGGGAGGGGGAGGAACCGCGAGAGAGTTTGGAGTTGAGGTGTTTGGCGATATGGTGAGGGTTGATGGTTGGAGTTGTTGCGCTATGCATGTGGCGATAGATCAGAGTACAGTCTTCAACAGATTGAGATTCCTGAATGTCAATCATGACTCGCGCTGCTGTTCTTGAACTCAAAAGACTACAGCCATACGTTACGGGGGGGAGACCGGACAAGGCATACGGATGGGTCTTGGCAGATAGTTTTCTTCAAGGACAAAGCTGCAATCGGCTCGACATAATTATCACACCAAGAAGCAGAATTGTAGTAGAGTGAGTAACTATCATTTCATGCTCTACTTCTTCACATAGTATCCACAGTCCTTTCCTGCGCTTCTGCAACTACTTGACCATCCTTTTTGCCCTTCACACTCCTCCACTCCACAATGAATGCTCCAACAGCAGAAAAACATGCCGTGGCTAAAGCAACCTTATACGCATCTGTTAACGCACCATTGTAAGCCAACAGCACAACACCGAGATCTTTCGCGGGGACCAGATTCCTAATCTCGGTTGCTCCAGTATTCACCACATTGATAGGATCAAGTCCGGACACGTCGTTCAGCCCAGAGACTAGACTGTTTGTGAAAACAGTCTGGGCGATGGAGACAAAGACGGCGCCACCAAGTGCCTGCGCGAAAAACATCAGAGACGCGCCGATTGGAACATCTTGTCTCGAGAGGACGGTCTGAGCTGCCAGATTGGGTTGCTGCATACCCAGTCCAAGGCCTATACCAAATAAGATCTGATAGCTGATCCATTCTGCAGCACCCGTATCTGTTTGGAACGTTGTCAGAAGACCAGCGCCAACAGACATAAGAATGGTGCTAAAGATCATGAAGGGAGCGTAGTATCCTATAGCAGCAATAGCACCACCTGCAGCAATACTAGCAATTACCAAGGAAAGCATCAAAGGAAGGTTCCTGATGCCGGACTCAACAGCGCTTACGCCCATAATCGCTTGGAACCAGACTGGGAGATAGAAGACCATTACTATCATCGAAGCTCCGAGACAGAAAGCGGAGCAAAAACCGGATGCCATACTCCGCTGTTTGAGAATGCGAGGAGGGACCGTTGCAGTTTCTTGCTTCCAGCACTGCACAGCGATGAAGGCAGATGCGAGAACTCCGGAAATCACGAGTAACGCGATAATCCGCCCATCTTTCCAAGCGTATGTTGATCCTCCCCATTCTAGAGCTAGGAGCAGACACACGATGCAAGGAAGGAAGAAGAGATTTCCAAGAGGATCAAGCTGTAGGAATTTCTGCTGTAGTGAGTTGCCAGAAGTTTTCTGACTAGGTAGTTTGAGGATGAGAACGATAATCAGGACCGTCAGAGCACCGATAGGGAGGTTTACATAGAAGCACCATCGCCTAATATTGATCAGAGGATGTAGCAGATGCCAGGAGTGTGGTGGAAAGCATACCATGTTACACGATCAGTGAAAACGCCACCAAGCAATGGCCCCATAACCGACGCAACACCATAAAGTGCTCCAATGAGACCTTGATAGATTGACCGTTTGGAAAGAGGAACAATATACACCATAATGACGATTGCTCCCGAGAATATGCCAGAGTTGCCTAAGCCCGCGAAGGCTCGCCCCACTATAAAGGCGACAGAACTCGGTGCGGCACCGCAGAGAGCGGACCCAAGCTCAAAGAGGCCGATGGCGACCAGGAAGACCCATTTGGGGGAATAGAACGTATATATCCGTCCAAAGAGTAACTGAGAGGCGCACTGGGCGAGCAGGTATGCACTTCCGTACCATCCAGTGTCACCCAGCGACTGGAAGTCATCGGTGATACGGGGAATGGCTGTAGCAATAATTGTTCGATCCTACACGTTCGGTCAGTTTCGATTATGAGCCTCCAATGCAGAAAACCGTACGAGAGCGACTAGAAACACGGCGAGATAGAGGGCAAGCATGATTAAGGCCAGGGCTTTCCCCTTCGGATAGACTGTCTGGTCATCATGCTGCTCCGAGCTCGAGATGGAGATCGAAGGTTCCTTCTTCGCAACCTCTGTTGATTTCTTTTCTTGCTCACCGGTCGGACGCTCTTCGGCCATTCCGAACGACGTTTGAAGACTGTTCGAATCTCACGTGCTTATGTGTTTTTTCCAATGCTTGGAGGGCAAAGGTCTTGCTTTCTGGACTTCCACTCGTTATTCTGTACGTATATACTCTGAATAGAACAATTGTGAGCAAATGGAAGGACTGATGCGGATGAATGCATGATGAAATCCACCGAATGGGACGGGCCGAATTTTCGGAGGCGGGATACCGACTGATGCGGATGAATGCATGATGAAATCCACCGAATGGGACGGGCCGAATTTTCGGAGGCGGGATACCGTGCGCAATAAGTTGCGTGACCTGCCTGTAGCTAAGTCACAGATAAGGTACATGTACTTTGGCAAGACTTAGGTAAGCTCGGTAGTTTTCATGCATCTTTATTCTGCTAATAATATTTCCCGGTTGTTGAGAACCCTAGTCTGCGGAATGATAATACCTTGATCAATGAAGATGTTGAACCATGGTTATGTAAGGTAGTGTGCAATTTTGAATCAATCCAAACATCTGCCATTGATACTTCTCGTTCGTCAATATCTCTGTAGTCCAAAAGTTTGGCCTGAAACCATCGTTAGCAATTCAGATAACTTGACAGACATATAACCCTCTATACCAGACTTACTCTGTGAGTGTACTAAATCAGACAAATGTTGACGGCGAGGACCTGTCCCCCAACTGTGTCATTTCCACCCGTTGTCACATATATTGTGTTCTCCGCCTGTTTGGACCCTCGTCCAAACTGTGCCGACGTAGGCTCTGTCATTTCTATGTTCTGGCCGTTTCCTGTGATATTCCTCTGTTTTCCTTCTACAGTAATCTCATTCAACATGTTCCCATGAGTCGCAATCCATGCGGTACCTTCCCAATCCATGTCGAAATCATCATATATCGCAGGTAAATTTATTCTCGCAAGTACCTCCACCTCTCCAGCTGCACTGCCGTCAGCATTAAGAGGGACACGGCCGTAAGCCCCTTGAGCTGAATTGAGGTAATAAAGATGTCCGTCAAAGGTACGAAGGCCGTTGATCCCTATGGGGATTATGCTGGAATTGGCGAAGAGAGGACTTTGGATGGCAACGCTGTATTCACCCGAGGTCACATTCAGCCTTCCTACGGCCCCTAGAGCCGAATCGGCGGCAAGAACAATATCGGGTGATCCCTTCAGAGTCGTTAACCCGTTCAGGGCAGCAGCTTCGGGTATCGAAGCAATAATCTTCACCGTTGGTTGAGGATGATTGAAATCGACCGACCAAATGGAAAAAGATCCTGGTGTCCCCTGAAATGTCTCACGCGACCAATTCCCAGCGACGACAGCGAAGACGTCTGGGGCCGTTTCGACTATACCTGTCAGACTGGTAACACCAGGGATTCGGGGCAGAGGTGTCGGGGGTGCATTGCGAGCATTAGGATTCATGTCGTATACGATTGGTTGGTTTGAAACCGTAAGAACGAGGTGGCCATTTGAGCGAGCGGCAAGATTCTCTAGGGCAACATGACCTTTGAATTGGTAGATCAATTGGACAGCAGAGGATGGTGCTGCAGCAGCTTCGGTCTCTATGACAGGGCCGCCGACGGATTGTAAGACCAATTGATTAGCCGGGAATGAGAATGACGATGGAAGTGTGAGAACATTGAAAGGAGCAAGAAGCAGTATCAGAAGTAATCCGAGCATTTTCAGAAAGATTCTGAGCGGGCAGTGTGGTAGGAATAATGGTAATGGATAGGACAATCTTATGATTAATTCAGTAACAACGTTTTGTCTGTTACCCTTGGGGCTCGTTGGGGTTATAAGCATTGAGCACCCGTCCCCGCACACGCTCGACCCCGCTTTGCCTTCTCCACCATCTGATGGCAGAACCATCCACTAGATTGCTGAGGTATCAAAATTTCTCGGAGTGCCGTAAAAGCTTGTTATGTCGTGGAAACGATCCCGATTCGCACTTCATGTAGCACTGCATACAACAAATCATTCCTTGATCGCTCGAAAACTCTACCCAATCGAAGTACTTGATGTTTCACCGAACATGGGTATCGGCCTAATGACCAATTCGAGGGGACAACAGAAAGCTTGGTACTTGCTGCTCACCTCCTAGTGTAGATAGACTCGCATTGTCGAGGCAGGCTTACACATTTCCAAAAGCAGGAGAACGCAACAAGGGAAAGCACCACGCAACTTGAATGTAGTCAGTTAGTGTTCTGTCTCACGTGCTACCGGTTGTGGTACGGAGAATGACACCAAATGTCTTGAATCCGTGGCATACTAGTTAAGCCGTTTCTGTCCACTTCGCACTTAGTGCCCTTAGTTTAATGTATTACGAACACAATACACACTTTTATTTTGCAAGCTTTATAGCAACTCCAATAACTCCAACTTCTTTTAACTAATAGCAACTATCTATTTAGACACTAATACTAGCATTCAAGCTCCCATTATAACTGCTATCAGGGCTATAGCCTTACTTCCGATCCTTATATCGCTGCTAACGTTCCGTAGGGATATATAGAAGTATATCAGATCATTCGCCTTCCTCCCTTCCTTCCCTATACTCATTCTACTGTATAATTCTATAACTTTCAAATGCTAAGTTAGCAATATAACGTAGGAGGCGTTCAATCCACAATTGGATACGCTTCTAAATAAGTTCTTTTTCCTAGTAGCGCGTCTAGACCTTAGTCAGAATCGCCCTGGTCCGCGAGCAGTCTTTGCGAGTTATATGTTACGAACCGTGCGTACCGGTATCGTATATGGATTATTCTCAATGGGGATGGAGGTGCTAGATGTGCAAGAGAGTGAAACAGGCTTCAATTGATGCTAAGCGGGTCTGGTATATAATTAGGTAATATATGTTCAGTGTCTAGCCTTAGAGATCTATCGCATGTAATCAAGTACAACAGATAAGGTAGTAAGTTGAGCACGATACTCCAAGTGGTGAGCAACGCTCTATATATATAGGCACAAGAACGGAGCCGTGTTCGACTCGATCATTTCATGATCTAAATGAACCGAGTCGAACCAAGCCCATGACAGGCACTACGCCTTCCGGGCGCATCCGTGGTCATATGTTACGAACCATGAGTACTGGTATCGTATTATGGATTGTTCTCACTGGGATGAAGGTGTAATAGAGCAAGAGTATGAAGCAGGCTTCAAGTGATACTAAGCGGTCTGGTATATAATCAGATAATATATGTTCAGTGCCTAGCCTAAGAGATCTATCGTATGTAGTAAACAAGCAAGTAGGAAGTTGAGTACGATACTCTAAGTGGTGAGTAGTGCTCTGTATATATAGACATACAAAAGTCTGCTAAGCCCTCCATGATCGCTTTGATCGCACTGCGCTTATTGCGCTTACCGCTTAGTATGCAAAGCCTTTAGGGTCTTATCCGAGTCGGGCATTATCTAGTCCGACTTGTACCATGATGGGTGCTACGCCATAAAGGCGTATCTCTGGTTATAGCTCCTGGTCTTAATATTAGCTCCCTCTCTGTGAGGTATGCTCCCCGTCAGCGGGCCGTTATCGTTCCGTGAGATAGGCTCCTCGCTGACGGACTGTCGCTGCGCCCTGGGAACTGCGTCCCGCTGGCGCTACGATGTTGGACTGCGGCTCAGCTTCCCGCTATTGCTACGCTACTGTATATAAAGGTATTCAAAGACGTGAAGTGGTCATATTACTGGCACAGTGTAGGTGATTCTGTATTAGAACTAATCACTAAGGATCCTCAGGAAAGAAGTAGGTAGACCGCTCCTTAAGCTTCTTCCTACGGGTAACACATAGCCGCTATCAGGCAGCTAGCGCACCACTGAGAGCCTAGCTCCTGACAGCTGCCAAGTCGGTCGAACATCATCCCGATCCACGCCAGCGCTCCGCGCGCTAGAAGACATCGGAACAGCTTCACTAACAAGGCAGACCCCTTCCAACATGACAGTTGGTATTATACTCTCCTAGATTTCTCGTCCCGAGAAACTATCCATCCTTTATACTACCCCGTCGTACTAAATATTCAAATAAACCATCTGTTCGTCGGACGGAACTGGCTAGTAAGCTATCTGAATTCGTGATAAGGCCGTGTTCCCGATACGTTGTCAGCGGCAAATAGTGCCTGATAGGCGACGACTCTGATAAATATTCTAACTGCGTTGCTAGTAGTAGGAAATACGACCTTATAGTATCGCCCCTTAAAATACGTTATCTTAAGAAGCGGCGTAACGAAATATAGTAGGAGTTATCTAATACCCTAGCGAGGGTAAGTTGGCTATAGAAATAATTTGAAGCGATAGAAAATAAGAAGAAGTTAATAGTTGAACGTAAACTATAGAATATTAAGAAGTTAGAAGAGAATTAGTATATTACTCCTATATCTTCTAGTAATCTAATATTTAATATCTTGTCTAAGTAATTCGATCTCCTAAGCAGGTGTTACGAACCGTGCGTTCCGGTATCGTATATAGATTGATTCTCAATAGGGATGGAGGTATAACAGAGTAAGAGAGTAAAGTAGGCTTCAAGTAATACTAAGCGGGTCTGGTATATAATTAGATAATATATATATTTAGTGTCTAGCCTAAGAGATCTATTATATATAATCAAGTATAAGGTAAGATACGAAGTTGAGTACGATGCTCTAAGTAGTAAGTAGTACTCTATATATATAGATATACGAAAGTCTGCTAAGCTCTTTATGATCGCTCTAATCGTCCTGCGCTCGTTACGCTCATTTCTATAATTACTTTGATCGTACTACGCTTATTACGCTCATCGCTTAGTATAACAAGCCTTCAGGGTCTTATCCGAGTCGAGTATAGCCTAGTCCGACTTATACTATAATGGGTGCTACGCTATAAAAGCGTATCCCTGGTTATAGCTCCTGGTCTTAATATTAGCTCCCTCTCCTAGATTTCTTATCCCGAGAAACTATCTATCCTTTATACTATCCCGTCGTACCAAATATTCTAGTAAACCAACCGTCCGTCGAACGGAACTAGCTAGCGAGCTTTCCGAATTCGTAATACGACTGTACTCCCGATGCGTTACCAGCGGCAAGTAGTACCTTATAGGTGAAGAGTCCGATAGATATTCTAACTATATCGGTAGTAGTAGGAAATATAACCTTATAGTATTACCCCTTAAAATACGGCGTGTTAAAAAACGGCGTAACGAAATACTATAGGAGTTATCCGACTCTATAGCGAAGTTAGATTATCTTTAGAAATAATTAGAAGCGGTTAAGAAGGAGAAGAAATTAATAGTAGATCGCGAGCTATAAAATATTAAGGAGCTAGAGGAGGATTAACGCGTTACTCCTATTCCTTCTAACGATTTAATATAGAATATCTTATCTAAATAATTCGATTTCCCCGGCGAGCTAGAAGTCCCTGAGAGCTTCGACTAGTCTTCTCTTATCTCCGATAGAACTCTTATAGATATTCCTTACAGTTCCCTACAAGGTTCCTAAGAGGCTCCTAGATACTCTCCGTCTTATCGTACCCTTTCTATATAACTAGATAGAACTAATTCCTTCTATCTAGGATCCTCTCGACTTTATACTCTATTTCTTCTTCGATATTATAATAAAACGTCTCTTATAGCGATATATTAGAGTCTACTAGTTCTAAGAGTAAGATATAGAATATCGGATATACTTTGGCGTCAGGTAGTAGTTAGAGTTTATAGTTAATAGGTCCTTTTACCTATTTAATTAAGAATAGTCCGATCTTAATATAATCTAGTTTCTTACTTAGTCTTATTATTCTTATATTTTTTATTAGGAGATATACTTTATCCCCCTCTTTTAGCTAAGGAATATTCTTTCTTTTCTTATTAACCTACTCCTTTAACTTACTATTCGAGCTTTTAATAGATCTTTATATATCTATATATAAATTCTTTAGCTCCTCTATCTTAACTAAGGCTTTTTCTATATTAGGCCCTTTCCTTAGATCTAGAAATATATTCGTATTCTTCTCGTAGTTAGTAAAGAATAGGATTAGTCCTATTATATCTAACCTCTTATTATTATATACTAGCTATACTATTAGAAGTAGTGAAATCTAGTTATCTTGCTTCTAGTTTATATAATATCTTAAATATACTTCTATTATCTAATTTACACGTTCTATTTATCTATCCGTCTATAGGTAATACGCTATTAATATCCGAAGTTTCGTTCTAATTACTACTACAAGCGTTCTCTAGTAGTTAGAAGTAAATAATTTATCTCTATCGGATATTATCGATTTGGATATACTATAATCCCTTATTAGTTTATCTAATAGTATAAAGGCTAACTAATCTACTTTATAGGTTTCTTTAAACGATATTATAATTATATACTTTATTAGTTTATCTATAATAACTATAATTAAGTCGAAGGTATCCTATATAGCTAGATCTTTTAAAGGTAGTAGCTTAACTATAAAGTCTATTATAATATTATCCTATAGTAACTTCGGTACGGGAGTAAATTATATTTATCCGTACTTGGCGTATTATACCGCCTTATTCTACTAGCACTCGATATATTCTCTAATATATTATTTAACGCGTGCCCGAAGCTTCGGTACCGCGTATCCTCGTCCTAGGAGTTCTATAGTCTTAGATACTCCTAGGTATCCTTATAGAGGGTCGTTGTAGTAATCCCTAATTACTTCTTTAACGTATATATTAGGCAAGTAGGTCCTTGTTAGAACTAGCGGTTCTAATAGAACTATCGTAGAGGACGAGAGGACTTGGAATAGGACAGGCAGATTAAGCGATAAGCGTAGTGCAATCAAGGCGCTCAAGAATAATGAGCGTAATGAGCGTAGTGCGATTAGTACGCTCATGAAAGGCTTGGTAGGATTTCCTATTGCTATATATAGGAGTACTTACTTACTACTTAGAGTATCGTACTTAACTTCTATTTATATCTAGTATCGTACTATATATAATAGATCTCTTAGGCTAGGTACTAAATATATACATTATCTAATTATATACTAGACCCGCTTAGTATTATATAGAAGACTATTTTATACTTTTATTAGCTATACCTCTATCCCTATTAAGAATCAATCTATAATACGATATCGAAACGTATAGTTCGTAATACTTTAAGTACCCTTAAGGATAAATACTATACTAAGAGACCCTAGAGTACCTACCCTAAGCTCCTTAGGAGGGAGTAGATAATAACGCCTAACTATTGACAAAGGACTTAGTAGATATATTAAGATAGCCTAGCTAGAGAGAGAGATAAGCTCGAAGGATAGCTATTCTAGGTATTACTTTACTTAAAGTTTTAAGGAGACTTTATACCTATATAATAATATCTAACCTTCGCTATTATTTACTTAAGTAGAAGAGCCTAAAAGTAGGTTAATCTATTCCTAAAGAAATATATAGAAGACGATAACGAGGACGGCGAAATCAAATAGTAGATAGAGAGTATAGCTATATCTAGACTTGAAATCCGCTATATATTCGGTCTATTAAACAAGATTAATATAGTAATATAAACTATTTAGTACTTGACTTAGAAGAAGTCTATATCGGAATATTCGACTTAGTTTTAGTAGTACGTAGTAAGGACTAACTAGGACGATAATATATTAATAACTATATATCGGAGAGGTCTTAAGGATAATATTAAAGACGAACTTATAAGATCGAGGATTATTATTAATATCCTAGATAAGTTAATTAAGGAAGTAATCGAAATTAATAATAAGCTATTTAAGAGGACTATAGAGAAAAGGTATAATAGAGGAGTCGGCGGAATAGAATACTCAAGCTTTTTTGCTAAATCGAAGAGCTATTACCTAGGATATAATAAATACCACCTCTATAGATATACGCCTATAGAACTAGACTTTACGGAGAACAAAGGGAAGTAAGTCTTTAGAGGGCCTATAAGGGGTAAGAAGTAGTAAAGGGGCAAGAAAATACTAAAGTATTATAGCTATAGTAAACCGGACTACTTTACTAGAGACTACAAGTCGAAAAATATAGTATATCAATAGTAGCTGAATATACTAGAGAAAGTATATACCTAGGACGATATAGACGATATACCTAAGGAGATTCTACTAGTATAGGGTAAAGTCGAAGAAGATACTAGTTCCTAGTATAATAGGATAACGTAAGAAGAACTTAATAAAGAATCCGAAAATAGCGATAACGATTTTATAAGGAAATTTAATACGCGTATTAGGGAACGATATAAGGACGACCTAAATACTAAAGACGGTAGTAAGGCTTAAGAAGAAGAATTAGAGTAGAATTAGGAAGAAAGCGAAATAGACCTAGAGTAGAAAGAAGCCCTTAGTATATTAGAAGCTAAATAGGAAGAAGTACGACTACTAAAGAGAATAATACCTAAAACTACTACGTTTAAGGAAGAAGAAGAAAGCTCTAAGGAATATATATAGCTAGACTATCGGATAGATCGGAATTACTAAGGCTATAAGAACGTACTATAGGAAGAATATATATCGCTTCACTACGTATAGTATAGTACGCCGAGGAATATAGCCAAGGGACTAATAAGGGTACTATCCTACGGATATAACTTTTACTATAACTATTAGGAAGATAGATATCTATAGCACCTCGCAACGAAAAGAATTTACTAGTACTTCCTAGAATATAACAAAAAATAGTTAAAGAAGATTATTAGAGAGTTAAACTATAACCCAAGCGCTAAAGAGTACTATTTAGTAGAATAGTACGCCTATCTATATAATAACTACGAGAAGTATATATAGTCGAAGTTAAAGGTAGGATTCCTACTCCTATAAGCGAGAAAAGAGTAATCCCTTATAGTAGAGGTAGCTATAAGGAGATTAATATATTAACCCCCAAATAATATCTATGTTCCGCGCAATATAATATATATATAAAGATACCGGTAATTGTCGATAGATAGCGGACCGTTGCGATAATAGATTCTAGAGCTACTAGAAACTTTATTTTACGAGACTTAGTATAAATAACTAGATTACTAACGCGAAAGAAGTTACGGTAGTACGACCTTTAGATAGCCGATAGGTTAATACTATTAATAGGAAAGGTAGACGAAGAGATATATTCGTTACCTATTACAATTCAGCGCTACTATAAGGAGATTACCTTTAATATTATTAGAATAGCTACTTATTATATAATTTTAGGAATATCTTAGTTAAAAAAGTATAACCTAATAATTAATTAGGCTCGAAGAGTACTCAAGATAGAATAATCCGGAAAGATTACTAGGATTATACTTACGTATCGGTAGCGTTCGATAGTAGATAAGAAGTTAAACCGAAGACCGGTCGAGGTATATATTACCTCAGCTTCGAATAGTAAAGACGACCTCTAGTAGAGAGGGTCCGACTCTATAGTTACTAGTATAGATTAGCGAGATAATAAAGTAAGAGTAAAGAAAAGAAAAGAGGAATCGACATATCCTCTATCCCTTAAGAGTATAATATATAGGTATATTTATTCAAGGAAGAGACGAATATAAAAGTATTACCTAGATACTAACTATAGGATTATAAGATCGAACTCGAATCTAGTAAATAGCCGATATTTAGACCTATTTACGTATTATCGGAAAAGGAACTTAAGGTACTTAGCGGGTATATTAACGAGAATCTAAAGAAAGGATTTATTCGGGAATCTAAATTACTAGTAGATTATCCTATCCTCTTTATACTAAAGAAGGACGGAAGCTTAAGACTATACGTCGACTATCGAAAGTTGAACGATATTACTATTAAGAATAGATATCTATTACTAAATATAGAGGAGCTATAGGATCGGCTTAGCAAAGCAAAGATATTTACTAAACTGAATCTTAGAGGCGTATATAATTTAATTCGAATAAAGGGAGGCGAAGAATAGAAAACTACCTTCCGGACAAGATATAGCCACTACGAGTATCTAGTAATACCGTTTAGGCTTACTAATATACTAGTAATCTACTAAGTACTTGTTAATAATATTATACGAGTATATTTAGATCGAATAGTAATAGCGTACCTCGATACTATACTAATTTACTCTAAAAACGAGGAAGAATATATTCTATATATATAGGATATCCTTAGATACCTATTATAAGCGGGACTTCTCCTTAAACTAGAAAAGTACGAATTCTATAGAGAATTAGTTATCACGGCCTAATCTAGTGGTAGTAGAACGGTGGCTATCAATGAAATAATATGGATAAAATACTAATACTAAGGAAAGAAGGCTATATGGGCGCGCGAGGAATCTATATAGGCGTACGGCGGCAAGCCTCTGAGCTAGGCCCAATGAGGTATACGTATACATGGCCAGCCCGTGACATTACCCCCCTTCTACTAGGCATCGTCCCGATACCTGCAGCCAATTAGGATTTCGCAGGCCTGGCGCTAGCGGAGGCTCGTGAAAGATTTCAGCCAATTAGGTGCATAGGTGGTGGCTGCTCCCAGGAATTGCGAAATGGGCATGTCGAATACTGAACTTGCGACAGCAGAAAACGGTGGCGTTCAGATACCAAGCCAGCTGGTTATCAGGGGCAACTATGGTATACAGCGACTGAAGGCCGGCCTCAGGTATCAAAAGATATATACTATTACGGTGGAATAGCGGCCGGTAGTTGGAAGAAGGTAAAGGATATATAGTATTATATGAAAATATATAAACATTTAAAATCGGTAATAGTAATTATTAAATGATGGCGTTTATAAGTCTTGGCGCCCGTGCTTTAGCTAGAATAGACTAGCTTGTTGAATCGAATAGATAAGCAAGCTGCTTCGGGGCAGACATACTAGATATAGGGCTATATAGAGCTGGTATCTACTACTATATAGGACGGCGTATATAAGGTGGTTATCAGCGGTGTTTCAGCGCGATGAGGGACGGTTAGTATCAGGGATTAGATATATAGAGGTGCGGTTATATATAGCGGAACCTAGGCGGAGCTCGCCTGGAAGAAGGAACGTTAACTAGGTACTGGCGCAGGATAGCTTATTAAACGAGGTCTCTATAATAGTAGTATAGATTTGTATAGCGTCAGGCGGAGAGGTGTTCCACTAAATGAAGAAAATGGATTTTTTGGTGTTAGTATTTTAGGTATTTTGGTACTTCTATCCCCCTTTTTAGCAAGGTAGCGTCCGCGATACCTGCTAGATATATATATCTTTTCTGATCCTGTATATATATAGCTATCTCTTTTGGCTTATTGGATAGCGGAGGTAGCGGAGGTAGTCGTCTTTATTAAGGTAGTCGAAGCTGCGGAAGCGGTAGCGGAATTCATAGATTTGGCGGTAGTAGTATAGCCAGATTGAGTAGAACAGTGAAATTCGATAGGGCGGCCGACTTTAGTAGAATTAGTAGATCTGGTAGTAGAGGATTTAGTAGTAGTAGAACGTTATCTAAATAGTCGAGATAAATCACTCATCCTAAGGTATAGAGGTATATACTTGTTGGTAGCTCTTAGAGGTATATATCTTATATAAAGGTCTTTGACGGTAAAGTAATCCTTAATAGCTTTATAAGCTGGCGGTAGAGGCGAAATCATTCGATATCTCGGAGGTAGCGTAGCTAGTGGAGTCGCTAGCGTAGATGGCTACTTCTAAGGTAGAGGTAATATAGCTATAGGATTAGCAGCTAAGCACTTAGTCCGCAAATGCTCGTATAGCTGGTTTCTAGAGGTAAAGATCTGGTCGCAACGCTTGTATATAGGCTTATTATAATTGCTTTCTTACGTATAATATATAAGGCGGGCCATCGATGAGAATGCAGCTGAGTATAGCTTGTAATAGTAGTATTCGGGTGCTTGGCTTGATTCCATTGGCTATAGAGCTACTTGCGGAGCTACTTGCGGGAATTAAGCTTTCATGGCTTGCATATATTTGGATAGATCCTAATAACTTCTCGATTGGTTGAACTAGGTAAGGGCTCCGCCGTGGAGGCACTTGGGAAGAAGCGCTAGGGTATTAGCTTCTAGGAATTATAATCGAGATTGCTCGATATGGTTATAAAAGGCGTTTATATTATAAAAAGGTATAGATTAGGAAAGTTATATTGTAGCGAAAGATCTAGAAATCCGATATCTTTTAGTACTGGCTTTAGCGATAGCTTTAGCGGGGATATACACGAAGATAACTTTAGTAGTCTCTTTTAGAATATTAGGCAGCTCTCTAAGTAGATTAGATACTTAATCTCAGGATTATCTTCTGGTTCCCAATCGTATAAGCGGGTATTATATATCCGATAGACAACGTTATCTATATAGCTGGCTATAGGTATATAGCTGAATCTAGCTTCTACAAGATCTTCTAGAGTAGGAGAGGTATACGGCCATGAGGCGAATAAGGCAAGACATTTAGTATATATCGATATCTTAATAGATTCGGTAGTAAGGAGTAGCGGCAGGATAGCTAAGTCGACGGCTTAGTAAAGAGATCGATCTAGCGGTAATACGTTGGGTGATAGGGTCGGTAGGTAGTTGGATGGTTAGATGGCTAGATGGCTGGATAGCTGGATAGTTAGATAGTTAGCTCGTGTTTCGAGGGTTATATAGGTAGTTTCGATAAAGATAATATATAGGATAAAGTATAGGATTTGGTTTAATTGCGAGCTCGGTTTTTTGGTAGTATTATTAGGAATATCGCGTTTACTACCGGCCTAATAGTAGCTAGTAGGATGTATATAAAGATACACCCCGGTAGCTTGTTTAGAGTATTAGTATTATATTACGGCCTAATCTAGTAGTAGTAGAACGGTGGCTATTAATGAAGTAATATGGATAAAATACTAATGCTAAGGAAAGAAGGCTATATAGGCGCGTGAGGAATCTATATAGGCGTGCGGCGACAAGCCTCTAAGCTAGGCCCAATAATATATACGTATATATGGCCAGCCCGTGATATTAGTAGAATTTATAGAATTTATAGTTAGTATAAAAGGTATTAGTATAAGCCCGGAGAAAATCAAGGCTATTACTAAATAATCTATACTATAGGATATTAAAGTAGTATAAAGCTTCTTAGGATTTACTAATTTTAATAGGAAATTTATCGAAGGCTACTTAAAGAAAGTACTACCTCTAATAGATATTATAAAGAAGAATATTGGATTTATATAGGGAAAAGACTAATAGAAATTATTCGACACGTTGAAAAAAGTATATATAGATCTACTAGTACTCTATACCTTTTAGGCTAACGTAGTAGCCCGTATTAAAATAGATACCTTAGATCTTTTAATTAGAGTATACCTATATTAAATAAAAGACTTAAAATAGTATCTAGTTACCTATTATTCAAGGAAGATATTAGTAGTAGAATAGAATTATAATATATACGATAAGGAGCTACTTGCCGTAGTATATATATTATAGAACTAGCGAGTATACGTAGAAAGCTACTCGGATCTAACTATCTTTACGGATTATAAGAACCTTCTTAACTTTATAACGATAAAGGAGTTAAATAGAAGATAGGTTCGATAGTTAGAGCTATTAAGTTAATATAAATTTAAGATAATCTATACCCTAGGAAAAGATAATAGTTAAGTAGATACCTTTAGTAGACGATTAGACTATATAGAAGAAAAGAATATTATAGAGTAACTAATCCTAAAAGAAGAAGCGGACGGATCGTTAGTACTATACTAGGTATTAGCTATAACCCTTCGTATATCGGGACCCGATATAACTAATAGGATCGTAAAGGCCTATAATAACGATATATTTATAATAAATCTAAAGGAGAATTAACGGGGTTTAGTATTACTTAAATACTAGGATAAGACCTACTTGCCTAATATATACGTTGAAGAAGTAATTAGGGATTACTATAACGACCCTTTATAAGGTTACCCTAGAGTATCTAAGATAATAGAACTCTTAGGACGAGAATACGTAGCGCTAAGGCTTCGAGCGCGCGTTAAGTAGTATATTAAAGAATATATCGAGTACTAGTAGAATAAAGCGGCACGGTATACTAAGTATAGACAAATATAGTTTATATCTATACTAGAGTTACTATAGAACGATATTATAATAGACTTTATAGTTAAGTTACTACTATTAAAAGATTCGGCTACGTAAGATATCTTCAATTCAATTATAGTTATTATAGATAAACTAACGAAATATACGATTATAATACTATTTAAAGAGACCTATAAGGCGGATTAGTTAGCCTTCGTACTACTAGACAAGCTAATAAGAGATTATAGTATACTAAAGTCGATAATATCCGATAGAGATAAGTTATTTATATCTAACTACTAGAGGACGCTAATAGTAGTAATTAGAACGAAGCTTCGGATATTAATAGTATATTATCTATAGACTAATAGATAGACTAAACGCGTAAATCAAATAATAGAAGTATATTTAAGATACTACGTGAACTAGAAATAAGATAACTAGGTTTTACTACTTCTAATAGCGTAACTAGCGTATAATAATAAGAGGTTAGATATAATAGGACTAACTCTATTCTTTACTAACTTCGAAAAGAATATAAATATATTTCTAGATCTAAGAAAGGGACCTAATATAGAAAAAGCTTTAGTTAAGGTAGAAGAGCTGAAGAATTTATATAGAGATATATAAAGATCGATTAAGAGCTTAAATACTAAGTTAAAGGAATAGGCTAATAGGAAAAGAAAGAATATTCCTTAGCTAAAAGAGGGGGATAAAGTATATCTTTCTTCTAATAATAGATTATAAGGACTTTCGGAGCAATTCCGCACTTGTAGCCAATGAGATCGGCCCTATATTCCTTCCCCCCTGATAGTACGCTTTTCGGCCTAGCGCCTTCAACTACCAAAACTTGAATACGTACCGCAACTTCTTCGCAGTACTTCCCCGCGCCACATACACTATATGATATCGAGATGATTTCATAAGTTTTGGATTCAATCATTAGCTTGCTTGCGCATCAAGAATTTTTAGAATCGGCCCATTTACGCAATAGTTATGAGCAAAAGAAGCGTTTTCGCCATGTTTTGCAGGCAGCGCGAGCTCGGTAGCAGATGCCAAGCATTGAGCTTGGCGCCCCCGGACCCTGGAATATCAAAAGTTGAATGCGCACCGTAACTTCTTCGCAGTGATGCCCCGCGCTACATACGTCATATGATATCAAGATGATTTCATGAGTTTTAGAACCAAGCATGTGCTTTCTAATACTGTCAATTTTTTCAAAATCGGTCTACTTACGCAAAAGTAATGAGCAAAAGAAGCGTTTTCGCCATGTTTTACAGGCAGCGCGAGCTCGGTAGCAGATGCCAAGCATTGAGCTTGGCGCCCCCGGACCCTGGAACATCAAAAGTTGAATGCGCACCGTAACTTCTTCGCAGTGATGCCCCGCGCTACATACGCTATATGATATCCAGATGATTTCATGAGCTTTAGAACCAAGCATGCGCTTTCCAACGCCGTTCGAATTTTGAAATTTGGTTAGAATTTCGCTAAGGAAAGCTCAAAAAACATGTTTTTGCCTGCAGAGTTCCCTAAAGCTACCCCCGCAGCCGCCCCGGAAGTACTAATATACTAAATCCTTAATAACTTTTGTCCTATTAGGATTAGGGCTTAGCTTTATATATTAAAAATATATAGTATATATATAGCTTTATAACTCTACTTAAATTTCCTAAATCGAGTATAAGATAAGCGAGATATAGCCATTTTTACGGTAATATTCTGTGAAGATTACGGGTACTTACTTGTCTCCTAATAAAAAATATAAGAATAACGAGACTAAGCAGGAAACTAGATTATATTAAGATTAGACTATTCTTAATTAAGTAGATTAAAGGACTAGTTAACTATAAACTCTAACTACCGCCTGACGCTAAGGTATATCCGATATTCTATATCTTACTCTTAGAACTAGTAGACTCTAATATACTACTATAAGAGATATTCTATTATAATATTAAAGAAGAAATAGAATATAAGGTTAAGAGGATCCTAGATAGGAAGAATTAGTTCTATCTAGTTAAATAGAAAGGATATAATAAAACGGAGAATATCTAGAAGCCTCTTAGGAATCTTGCGGGGAACTATAGGGAACGTCTATAAGAGTTCTATTAGAGATAAGAGAAGACTAGTCGAAGTTCTCAGGAACTTCTAGCCCGTTAGGGAAATCGAATTACTCGGATAAGATATTAAATATTAAGTTATCGGAAGAAGCAGGAGCGATATATAGCTTCTCTTCCAATTCCTTAATATTTTATAACTCTCGGTCTACTATTTTCTTCTTCTCTTTCTTAATAATTTCGAACTATTTATAGAGACGAGCGAGCCTCGCTTAGGTATCTATTATATTAGACTATATTTCGCTGCGATACTTTTCTATATAACGTATTTCAAGGACCGATACTATAAGGTCGCATTTTCTACTACCGTTAACGTAGTTAGAATATTAGTCGGAATTAGTACCTACAAGGCACTACTTCCTAGTAGCGGTACATCGGGAGTAGGGGCGTATTACTATTTCGGATAACTTACTAGCCAACTCCGTTCGGCGAACGGCTTGTTTATTTAATCGTTTTGTATAGCGGGGTAGTATAAAGGATAGATGGTTTCTCGGGACGAGAAATCTAGAGGAGGGAGCTAGTATTAGAACTAGCGGTTCTAATAGGACTGTTGCAGAGGACGAGAGGACTTAGAACATCGCGCTTTCCCAAAAGATTATGTTATTAGCGTCACAGCTAGTTTTGCGCTGTCAGCAGGCCGTATGGCGATCAGGGTCTATATCCCATGTCAATTGCGGGCCGAGAAATCAGCAGGATCAGCAACTCCGGTTACTGTCAGTAACTCCAAGCTAACCAAGCAGCAACCAAAAATCATCCCCGAAGACATGCGACCGCGCGCAATGATTACGATACTGCGACGCCGCAACTAAACCCCCAGGGTAGCTACGAACATCACCCCCGCGAGAATTTGGGCCCAATCGCACGATTCCGGGGTCCGTTTTCAGCTGGTGTTGATAGGGCTCTAGGGGAGTCGCTGCCGTCGATGGCGACGATCATAGAAAATCAACATTTTGCTTAGTCATTAATCACGTGATTCGCTGAATGCTTGCTGATCCTGCTGATCCTGCTATTAGCAAGCCGGAGTTGCTAAATGCGCTGAAATCGCGCTGTTAGCGGGCGCTATTTGCTGATTGCGCTGAAATTGACCCATTAGCGGGCGCTATTTACTGATCCTGCTGATAGGCTAATTTCAGCCCTATCCGCGCGTCTAGCAAATTAGAAGTTCTTCGTAAGATTTGGGAAAGCGCGATGAATAGAATAGGTAGGTTAAGCGATAAGCGTAGTATAATCAAGGCGCTTAAGAATAATAAGCGTAATAAGCGTAGTGTAATTAGTACGCTTATAAAAGGCTTGGCAGGATTTCCTATTACTATATATAGGAGCATTTACTTACTACTTAGAGTATCGTGCTTAACTTCTATTTATATCTAGTATCTTACTATATACGATAGATCTCTTAGGCTAGGCACCAAATATATATATTATCTAATTATATACTAGACCCGCTTAGTATTATATAGAAGACTATTTTATACTCTTATTAACTATACCTCTATCTCTATTAAGAATCAATCTATAATACGATACCGGAACGTACGGTTCGTAATAGTCCTATCCTAGTATCTAAGTAATACTAAATCCTACTAACTCTTTTGTAGATTTATTACGAATATATCGTTGTTATAGGCCTTTATAATCCTTTCTATTATATTAGGTCCTAATATATAAAGGGTTATAGCTAATATCTAGTATAGTACTAATAAACCGTCCGCTTCTTTCTTTAGGATTGGTTGTTCTATAATATTCTTTTCTTCTATATAGTTCGATCGCCTACTAAGGGTATCTACTCGACTATTATCTTTTCCTAGAGTATAGGTTATCTTGAACTTATATTAACCTAATAGTTCTAACTATTGAACTTATCTTCTATTTAACTCTTTTGTCGTTATAAAGTTAAGAAGATTCTTATAATCTATAAAGATAGTTAGATTCGAGCAGCTTTCTATATATATTTACTAGTTCTATAATATATAAACTACGATAAATAGCTCCTTATCGTATATAATATAGTTCTATTCTACTACTAATATCTTCCTTGAATAATAGGTAACTAGATACTACTTTTAGTCTTTTATTTAATATAGATATACTCCGATTATAAGATCTAAGGTATCTATTTCGATACGGGCCGATTTATTAGCCTGAAAGGTATAGAGTATAGATAGATCCGTATATACTTTCTTTAATATATCGAATAATTTCTATTAGTCTTTTCCCTATATAAATCTAATATCCTTCTTTATAATATCTATTAGAGGTAGTACTTTCTTTAAGTAGCCTTTAATAAACTTCCTATTAAAGTTAGCGAATCCTAAGAAACTTTATACTACTTTAATATCTTATAGTATAGGCTATTCCGCTATAGCTTTAATCTTCTCTAGGCTTATACTAATACCTTCTATACTAACTATAAATCCTAGAAATTCTACTAACTATCGATAAAACTTGCACTTTTCTAGTTTAAGGAGAAGTTTCGCTTGCGATAGATATCTAAGGATATCCTATATATACTTGATATATTCTTCCTTATTCTTAGAATAAATTAGTATATTATCGAGGTACGCTATCGCTATTCGATCTAAGTATACTCGTATAATATTATTAATAAATATTTAGTAGGTTACTAGTGCGTTGGTAAGTCTAAATAGTATTACTAGATACTTATAGTAGCTATATCTCGTTCGGAAGGTAGTTTTCTATTCCTCGCCTTCTTTTATCCGAATTAAGTTATATACGCCTCTAAGATCTAGTTTAGTAAATATCTTTGCTTTGCTAAGCCGATTCTATAGCTCTTCTATATTTAGTAATAGATATCTATTCTTAATAGTAATATCGTTTAACTTTCGATAGTCGATATATAGTCTTAAGCTTCTATCCTTCTTTAGTATAAAGAGGATAGGATAATCTACTAGTAATTTAGATTCCCGAATAAATCCTTTCTTAAGGTTCTTGTTAATATATCTACGAAGTACCTTAAGTTCCTTTTCTAATAATATATAAATAGATCTAAATATCGGCTATCTACTAGGTTTGAGTTCAATCTTATAATCCTATAGCTAGTATCTAGATAATACTTCTATATTCGTCTCTTCCTCGAATAAGTACGCCTACTTACTATATTCCTAAAGGACGGAGAGTATATCTATTCCTCCTTTAACTCTTACTTTCTTATCCTACTAAGCTCTACTAGTAATTATAGAGTTAGACTACCTTTTAGTATCGTCCTTATACGAAGCTAAGGTAATATATACCTCGACTAGTCTTCGGTTCGACTTCTTATCTATTATCGTCCGCTATTAATATATAGGTTCGATTTTAGTAATATAGCCAAATTATCTAATCTCGAGTACTCCTCTTATCTAATTGATTATTAGGTTATACTTCTTTAACTAAGGTATCTCTAAAATTACGTAATAGGTAGCTATCCTAATAACGTTAAAGGTAATCTCCTTATAGTAGCGCTGAATTATAATAGGTAATAAAAGTATCTCTTCGTCTATCTTTTCTATTGATAGTATTAACCTATTAGCTATCTAAAGGTCGTACTATTATAACTTCCTTCGAGTTAGTATCCTAGTTATTTATACTAAGTCTCGCGAAATAAAGTTTCTAGTAGCTCTAGAATCTATTATTACAATGGTTCGCTATCTATTAACGATCACCGATATTTTAATATATATATCGTACTACGCGGAATACAAATATTATTTAGGGGTTAATATATTGATCTCCTTATAGCTACCTCTACTATAAGGGATTACTCTTTTCCCTATTCGAGAAGGAATTCTATAAGTTCTTTCTATCTTATATATTTTTGATATTTCTTATAGAGGTATATATACTATTCTATTATATAATATTCTTCTATATTTAGATTATAGATCAATTCCCGTCGTAGGTTATTTATCTATATCTATCCGTTCTCTAGGAAGTACTAATACTTTCGCTTTTAAGCTAGATACTATTTATATAAGTCCTTGATACAATATATCTACCGTTAGAAACCGTATTCTTTAGATAGTTCGCCTTCTGCGTATTGTCTTACTAGTTCGTATATTAGATATAACCGATCTATATAGTATTTCCAATATATTCGCTAGTGAGCCGGGTAAAAGATATTATTTCGGTAGTCCTTTTCAATTTCTATACTAGCCTATAGTAACTTTATTCTTTACTTATTTACTTCTTACTTCCCTTTCCCTTTAGATATAATAAGTCTAGGTTTAGGTTCTATCGGTAGTTCCTTAGAGTTTCCTTCTCCCTTAGATATAGTAGATCTAGGTATCGATCTCCTTAGTAGTCGTATATCTTTATACTTAGCTTCTAACGTGCTAAGGGCTTCTTCCTACTCTAGGTCTATTCCTTCTTCTTCCTAATCCTATTTAGATTCTCCTTAAGTATTACTACTATCTCTAATACTTAGGTTTTCTTCTTATTAGTCTCTAATTTAAGAGTTAAATTCATCTATAAATTCGTCCTCGTTATTAGATTCCTCGTCGAGTTCGTCTTATACTATCCTATTATACTAGGAGTCGACGTCTTCTTCGACTTTATCCTATACTAGTAGTTTTTTCTCAAGCGTACCGTCTATATTATCCTAGGTATATACTCTTTCTAGTACATTTAGCTACGGTCGATATACTATATTTTTCGACTTATAGTCTCTAGCGAAGTAGCTCGGTTTGCTATAGCTATAATACTTTAGTATTTTCTTTCCCCCGTACTACTTCTTACCCCTAGTAGGCCCTCTAAAGGCTTGCTTTCCTTTCTTCTCTATAAAGTCTAGTTCTATTAGTATTAGTCCGTAGAGGTCGCGATAGCTCTTCGATTTAGTAAAAAAGCTTAAGCGTTCTATTTCGCTAACTCCTCCGTTATACTTCTTTTCTATAACTCTTTTAAATAACTTATTATTAATCTTAATTACTTCTTTAATTATCTTATCGAGAGTATTAATAATATAACTCGTTCTTATAAGTTCGTCCTTAATGTTATCCTTTAGTCCTCTTCGGTATATAGTTATTAATATATTATTATCCTAATCTATCTTGGCTATATATTATTAAAACTAAGTTGAATACTCTAATATAGACTTCTTTTAGGTAAGATATTAGATAATATATACTATCGTATTAACTTTGTTGGATAGTCCGAATATACGGCGGATTTCAAGCCTGAACCTAGCTATACTCTCTATCTATACTTTGATTTCTATATTATTATCGTCCTCTAGTTCTTCTATATACTTCTTTAGGAACGGATCCACCTATTTTTAGGCTCTTCTATATAGGTAGATAATTGCGAAGATAGGACGTCGTTATATAGATATATATTCTCCTTAGAATACTAGATATAACGTTACCTAAAATAGCTATCCCTCGAGCTTATCTCTTTCTCTATAGTATAAGTCGGGCTAGGCTATCTTAATATATTTACTAAGTCCTTTATTAATCGTTAGTTATCGTTATCCTCCTAATAAACTTAGGGTAGTAACCCTAGAGTCTCTTAGTATAGTACTTATCCTTAAGGCTACTAAAAGTATTATAAACCGTATATTCTAATATCGTATATAGATTAATTCTTAATAGGGATAGAGGTATAATAGAGTAAGAGGGTGAAGTAGGCTTCAAGTAATACTAAGCGAGTCTAGTATATAATTAGATAATATATATATTTAGTATCTAGCCTAAGAGATCTATTATATATAATTAAGTATAAAGTAAGATACGAAGTAGAGTACGATACTCTAAATAGTAAGTAGTACTCTATATATATATATATATACGAAAGTCCGCCAAGCCCTTTATGATCGCTCTAATCGTACTACGCTCGTTACGCTTATTTCTATAATCGCTTTAATCGTACTACGCTTATTATACTTATCGCTTAGTATACTAAGCCTTTAGAGTCTTATCCGAGTCGAGTATAGCCTAGTCCGACTTATACTATAATAGACGCTACGCCATGAAGGCGTATCCCTAGTTCTAGCTCCTAGTCTTAATAGTAGGATAGAAATCCCTAAGGGCTTCGACTAGTCTTCTCTTATTTCTAATAGAACTTTTATAGATACTCTCTATAGTTCCCCGCAAGGTTCCTAAAAGGTTCCTAGATATTCTCTATCTTATTATACCCTTTCTATTTAACTAGATAGAACTAATTCCTTATATCTAGGATTCTCTCGACCTTATAATCTATTTCTTCTTTGATATTATAGTAAAATATCTCTTATAGCGGTATATTAGAGTTCGCTAGTTCCAAGAGTAAGATATAGAATATCGGATATACTTTAGTATTAGGTAGTAGCTAGAGTTTATAGTTAATAGGTCCTTTTATCCGTTTTATTAAGAGTAATTCGACCTTAATATAATCTAGTTTCTTATTTAGTCTCGTCGTTCTTATATTTTTTATTAGGAGGTATACTTTATCCTCCTCTTTTAGCTAAGGAATATTCTTTCTTTTCCTATTAACTTATTAGCTTAACTTATTATTTAAGCTTTTAATAGACCTTTATATATTATTATACAAGTTCTTTAGCTCTTTTACCTTAACTAAGGCCTTTTCTATATTAGGTCCTTTTCTTAGATCTAGAAATATATTTATATTCTTTCCGTAGCTAGTAAAGAATAGTATTAGTCCTATTATATCTAACCTTTTATTATTATACGCTAGTTATACTATTAGAAGTAGTAAAACCTAGTTATCTTATTTCTAGTTCACGTAATATCTTAAATATACTTCTATCGTTTGATTTGTATATTCTATTTATCTATTTATAATACTAACGATTATATTAGACGGGGTCTACCTTGTTAGTAAAGCTATTCTTATATCTCCTAGTGCGCGGAGCGCTAGCGTAGATCGGGATAATATTCGATCGACTTAGTAGCTATTAGAAGCTAGGCTCTTAGTAGTACGCTAGCTGCCTAATAGCGGCTATATATTACCCGTAGAAAGAAGCTTAAGAAGCGGTCTACCTACTTCTTTCCTAAGGATCCTTAGTAATTAGTTCTAATATAGAACTACCTATACTATACTAGTAATATAACTACTTCACGTCTTTGAATACCTTTATATATAGTAGCGTAGTAATAGCGGGAAGCTAAGCTATAGTCCGATATCGTAGCGCTAGCAGGATATAGTTCCTAGAGCGTAGTAATAGTCCGCTAGCGAGGAGCCTAGTTTATAGAGCGATAACGGCCCGCTAACGGGGAGTATACCTTATAGTTCTAATTACTCCAACCTTTAAGGCTAAAGGCCCGGAGTAGGATATTATAGTAAGATAACCGCGCCTTTTAGAGGAACTAGAAATAGAAACTCCGCGCCCCGATAACACGCCGATAGCGGAGTCCTCGGACTCGACCCTTTTATCTTCGATACTCTAGTAGAGGATTACCTAACTTAAGGTAGAAAAACAGCGCTTATTAGAAGAAAAACGCGTATAGAAGTTAGAAGCTCGGAACGTAGAGCTTTAACTAGGAGCTAAAGCTAATATAGAAGACTTTAATAGGCTTAGCGATAGCGAGGCGCTATTAGTCTTACTGGCGGTAAAGATAATACGCTCTAAAAAGATATAACTCTATTATAGGAATAGCGAAGGAGAATATATCCGCTAGTTCGCTAATATCGAAATCAAATTCCTTCTAAATTCTAAATATTTTACTACTAATAGGGCGAAAATTCTCTACTATATATAGTATCTAGAAGGGGATATAGTAATATAGTAGCGCTAATACTTTCGGAAGGAATAGCTAGATAATTATTCTTTTAAGAACTTTTCTTAGTTTCTCTTAGATTTAGTAGTAGACCTAGTAAATTACTAACTACTTACCTATAAGCGCTTAAATAGCGCTAAGTAATAGTAGAGATAGAAGGTTTTCGTCTTTAAGGCTTATCTAGAAGAACTAGAAAGCTATATTACCCCTCTATTAGAAGAGTTTCGGGTAAATAGCTTTTTAACTAAACTCCGCTCTAAATTAAAGTCTAAAATCCTAAGTAGCGACAGTATCCCGACGACGCGTAACTATCTCTTAGTACTTACGATTATATAAGAAAAGAACCTTAAGCTTAATATATTAACGCCTAGGTCTAGTAGTAAGGGTAGGCCTTTAGAATAACGAGTATCTAGTACTCTAACTAAGTCCGCTAGCGGAGAGCTAGTAGGATATCAGCGAGGTAGTAAGAAGAGACGAGATTCTAAGTCTTATCTAGTATCTAAGGCTAACTCTAACTACTATAATAATAGTTACTATTATTATAGTAAGACGGGGTATTAGAAACTAGAATACCCCTATAGAGATAATCTAAGCTTTACCTCTATTAATTCGATATAGTTAAAAAAAGATAGTACCCTACCGCCTCTAAGTAAGTAGGGAAAGATAGATAAATAGAAGCCTTAGAACCTCTTTACTTTATAGGATAAGTAATCCTCCTAGGTAGTTAATAGCCTACTAAGGAGCTGATTAACTCTAGAGTAACGATTAGCTTAGTCTCTTAGCGGTTCGTAGTACAATATAATTTATAGCTAGAATACGCTATCTTGCCGACGCCGGTATAGCCGAGTAGATAAGGTACCTTTTATTATAGGGCGTTTTAGTTAGGCTATATAGCTACTAATAACTAGGGGTAAGAAAAGGAATATAGTTCCTTATTCTACGCCGTAGACTAGGAGGGTCCCGATTTAATTATCGAGATACTAGCGCTTTATAAGTTAGGTATTATAGTTAATATACTAGCGCGCTAATAGCGGTACTAAATAAATCCTAGGCTAATATAGCTAGATAGACTAACCGAATTTAGCAAAATTTTGTAATAGGAATAGAAAGTATTCGCTATAGTTTACGCTAGCGCCGTAATAGCGGAGTAACCTTAGACTAACGAGTTTAATATAACCCTTCCTCCTAAATTACGGGAGTTTAAAGATATCTTCTTAAGTAAGAAAGTAAGGATCTTACCTAAATAAAAGTAGAGAGACTATACTATTAAGTTAGACGGTAGGGAGCTACCTTATAGTTCTATCTATAATCTATTAAGGATAGAGCTAATAGAGCTTCGGTAGTACCTTAATAATATACTAGGAAAGGAGTAGATTCGCTACTCCGTTTCGTCGGTAGGAGTACCTATACTTTTTATACCGAAAAAGGATAGGAGGCTACGTCTTTATATAGATTATTAAGGGTTAAATATAGTAACGATTAAGAATCGGCACCTATTGCCCCTAATTACCGAGACGCTAGACCTTAAGGATATATATTATCGTATCCGAATTAAGTATAGCGATGAATAAAAGATAGCGTTCCGTACGCGTTATAGTTACTTTTGTCACGGCTTGGCCTTTACTTACTATTGGTACCGATACGCGTAGTATAGAGTATAGTTATCGAATATGGTTATCGAACGTTCGATCACCGCTTATAGCTAGCGGCTTGGCGCGTCTCCAAGGCGCGCAGGCTTTATATATCTATCTTCTCTCCTTAGATATATTCTTCTACTTATACTTCACCCCTATCGACTCGCTCTAGGCAGGCCCCTGATATTAGAATATATCTCTTCCTTATCCCGCCCTCGTAAGCTTGTCAGCGAGGTTAAATAAACGGTAGGGCTCGTAAGCCAGTTAGCGAGTCTAAACAAACGATATAGAAGGTCCCTAAGTCTATACTGCAGGAGTAGTCACTAAGTCTATACTACCCGATTTGCATCGATAGGGTTGAAACGCGATTAGCTATAGGATAGTAAGAGCTCTACGAAGTATACCAGAAAGAGAAAGGTATACCAGTCTACCTATAGCCAATACGAGTTACTATATTAAAGAAAGACACCCCTATACTAAAGAATCGACTATATATACTATGGTACGAAGCCTACCAGGCGAACCTACACCCCGAGATACCGAGTAACAGCGCGACGATATCCTATAACAAGTACAAGTATACCGACGCGTATTAGTTATCCCTCAAGATGCGTCTACCGGTACTAAAAATGCTGAGACTCTATAGGATATCAGTAATATACCTTAAGTATAGTACTAGGCTAGGTATTAGCCGGCTCAGCTACTATAATCCCTCGAAGAACTCCGTTAGGAGCGTAACGCTACCCTCTCTTATATTAAAGAATAGAGTAATATAGTTAATAAGGTCGATCGAGCTAACGACGCTGCTATATCGGTATAATACTAGAGGAAAGTAGCTTAAGAGAAGGTCCGAACGCTATAATCGCGGAATATAGACCTAGAAGATCAGAATACTCGCTAGGAGGAACGTATTAGCGAGTTAGAAGCGGATATATCTCTCTAGCGCTAGGAGACTCTAAGTTTAACCGTTAGCGGATCTAAGACTTGTATACTAAAGATACCCGACCTACCGCTATATTGCGAGATAGATAGCGACCTTGCTATTAAGGACTAGACGTAGTAAATTTATAATAAGCTTATAATTAATAAGGATCACTTTAAAGATAACGCTACCTAAGCGATCTATATTATCTTTTATATAGGAGGTACTATATTAAAGTATATCCAAGCCTATCGAACGAATAATCCCGAGTATTTCACGAATCTAGAAGAAGTCTTTAGCACGTTAAGCGATATTATAGAGAATCCGAATAAGAAGGACGATATACGCCGTAGTTTTAAGACGCTAAGATAGAAGGCTACCGATACCTTTACTATCTTCTTCTCCTAGTTCTATATATATACTAACTACCTAAAGCTAGACGAGGAGACTATAATCGATAAGTTAAAGGATAAAGTTAACCTTCGCCTATAAGACGCGATTATAGCTACCCTTTATAACTTCCGCACCTTAAAGGAGCTTAGTAACTTATATTAGCGGGTGGATAATTAATAGCGCTATATAAGCGAGAAGCGTGAGCGAATAGTATCGGCTTTAATACGCTCGTTAACTCGGACTCCGCTAGCTATAAATCAGCGTACCTTACCTATATACGTCCCCCCTACGAAACGATAATCTATTAAACCTACTATCGTTATCGTACCTTACTATCCTATATTACCTTATAAAGACGGACCTCTAACCAAGTTATAAGACTCTAAGCGATGCTATATTTATGATAAAGAAGGGTATTTCGCTATAGACTACCCTAAGAAGAGGAAGGAGACCGTTTAAAGGATACGAGACGAAGTAGACGAAGGAGAGGAGAAGAAGAGACCTAGCGATATTAGCGAGACGGAAGACTACTCGGAGTCGGAAAACTAGAAGTCCTCAGGGAAGTCGCCCTCGAGGATCTACTATTCTTATTATCAATAGATATCTATAATCTATATAGCAGAAGATCATTTATATACCCTATTATATTACTTACTTAAGGAAAAGAATACTAATCTAAAGCCCTTACTAATACTAGTACTACTATAAATTCATTTATCGATAAAAAAGAAGCGTAACTACTTTCTAAGTATCTTAATATCGTCTCTATACCTCTCGCTAAACTATATTACCTCTATAGATATAACGGCAAGATACGAAAGAAACCCGTTACCTATACTATTTACTCTTCTATAAAGGTCTATAACCATCTTGAGTCAACTATACCTATATTTATTACCAGCCTAGATAACCAATATATTATTCTCGGTAAGCTATAGATAAATAAGTATAAGATCCTACTAGATATATCCGATAATCGTATCGTCTTCCTACCTGGTCGCTGTAACTATATTAGGGCCCCTCAAGCTCTTATTAAGCCTCCTACCAAGAAGGTAGATTAGACGATAAATATTCCTACGAATCCTCCGCCCCCGCTACCTAAGAAACTCGAGGTACTAGATATCGCCGAAATTAGTATACCTGCTTTCTATATATAGGCGAGGAATTAAAAGAAGTATAATATCTAATATTTCTCTATAACGATAGCTAAGATAGAGAAAGTAATCCGGAATAGATCTAGGCTAGATTAGATTAATAAAGTGTCGGAAAAAGCAGAGGAAATAGTCAAGTAGAAGCTTCTCTAGGAATACTATAACCTAATTAATATCTTTGACCGGAGTAAGGTAAAGGAACTCCTACCGTACTAGTTATATAATTATAAGATCGAGCTGGAACCTAGAAAGAAGCCCCCTCAAAGTTGCTTATATTTAATATCTAGATTCAAGCTCTAAAAGGTAAAGGAGTACTTAGACGATAACCTTAAGAAGGGCTTTATCTTACCTAGCACGGCTCCCTACGCGTTACTAGTTCTATTTATCTAGAAGTACGATAGAAGTCTCCGTTTCTACGTCGACTATCGGAAACTTAACGCCCTTACAATTCGGAACTACTATCCGATACCGCTTATCGAAGAAATACTTTCTCGCGTTATTAGATATAAATATCTTACTAAGCTAGATATTATTGCCGTATTCAATAAACTTCGGATATATCCTAGTAGTAAGGATCTTACGATGCTTACTACCTCCTTCGGAGCGTTTAAATACTATATCCTACTATTTAGTCTAACTAGTAGACCTACGTTCTATTAGTACTATATAAATAATACCCTCTTCGAATACCTTAACGACTTCTGCTAGGTATACCTAGATAATATCCTAATCTATAGTAAGACGGAGAAAGAATATAAGGAATATATACGAAAGGTCTTACTAAAGCTTCGGGATATAGAATTACAAGTTAATATCGAAAAATACAAATTCTATATTCAAGAAATAACCTTCCTCGGCCTGATCGTATCAATAGAAGGTCTATATATAGACCCTACTAAGGTTAAGGTTATTACTAACTAGGAATCTCTAACTTATCTAAAAAGGTTTTGTAACTTCTACCGCCGATTTATTAAGGATTTCTTAAAAATAGTTAAGCTACTAGTATTACTTACTAGAAAGGATTGTATATTCTAATAGTTCGAAGTATATTAGGCGATCTTTAAACGTCTTAAGAGTATAGTTACTAGTACCCTAGTACTTCGATATTATAATAGATCGCGACTAGTAGTACTCAAGACGAATTCATCTAATTACGTTAATAGCGGAGTCCTATCCCAAGCTAACGATGACGGAGTACTCTATCTAGTTGTATTCTATAGTAAGAACTTATTACCTACGGAGTATAACTATAAGATCTACGATAAGGAGCTACTTACGATCATCCGCTACCTAGAATACTAGCGTCCTAAATTAGAATCAACTAATATCCCTATCCAAATATTCACCGACTATAAGAGCCTTGAATCTTTCTTCTAATAATAGATTATCGCGACATTCGGAGCAATTCCGCACTTGTAGCCAATTAGAATATCTCTTTAGAGCTGTATTTCCTCTCTCAGCTAGCGCCTTCAACTACTAAAAGTTGAATCCGCTGCGCACTTCTTCGCAGTAATGCCCCGCGCTACATACGCCATATGATATCGAGATGATTTCATATGTTTTGGAGTTAATCATTAGCTTGCTTGCGCATCAAGAATTTTTAGAATCGGCCTATTTACGCAATAGTTATGAGCAAAAGAAGCGTTTTCGCCATGTTTTGCTTGCGCACCGTAACTTCTTCGCAGGACTTCCCCGCGCCACATACATCATATAATATCGAGATGATTTCACAAGTTTTGGAACCAAGCATGCGCTTTCCAACACCGTCAAAATTTTCAAAATCAGTCTACTTACGCAATAGTTATAAGCAAAAGAAACGTTTTCACTATGTTTTACAGGCAGTACGAGCTCAGTAGCAAATACCAAGCATTAAGCTTGGCGCCTCCGGACCCTGGAACATCAAAAGTTGAATACGCACCGCAACTTCTTCGCAGTAATGCCCCGCGCCACATATGTCATATGATATCGAGATAATCTTTTCAGTTTTGGAACCAAGCATGCGCTTTCCAATACCGTCGAAATTTTCAAAATCGGTCTATTTGCGCAAAACTTATAAGCAATATTCGCACATGGCGATATGGCGACGGATTGCCTATTCGCACATGGCGATATGGCATAGGATTGCCCATTCGGCACATGGCGATATGGCACTGGATTGCCTATTCGCACTGTTGGCTATATGGCACCGGATTGCCTATTCGCATATGGCAATATGGCGATATATTGCCTATTCGCACATGGCGATATGGCACCGGGTGGCTCATTCGCACATGGCGATATGGCGACGGATTGCCTATTCGCACATGGCGATATGGCGCTGGATTACCTATTCTGCACATGGCGATATGGCGCTGGGTTGCCTGTTCGCACATGGAAATATGGCACCGGATTGCCTATTCGCACATGGCGATATGGCGGTAGATTGCCTATTCGCACAGTTGGCGATATGGCACCGGATTGCCTATTCGCACATGGCGATATGGCGGCAGGTTGGCTGTTCGCACATGGAGATATGGCACCGGATTGCTCTATTCGCACATGGCGATATGGCGGTAGATTGCCTATTCGCACATGGAGATATGGCACCGGATTGCTCATTCGCATATGGCGATATGGCGGTATGCTGCCTATTCGTTCCGGGGGCATTCCAATGGCTTCCGGGGGCGAAAAGTATCCTGGAACCATCCAAACCATATAAAGCTTCAAAGATTATTTCTGCATCCTAGAGCTATCTAAATAGCTAGCTCTTATATATACCAAAACCGTTGCTATTATATAAAGTTATAGATAAGCTTATAATTCAATACTATAGATAGATTACTCTCTAATTTCGCTTAAATTTTCTAAATAGAATATAAAATAAGCGAGATATATCCGTTTTACGGTAATCTTCTGTGAAGATTACGGGCACTCACTTGTATTTTATATAAATAAAGGAGCTAACTCGCTATCAAGCTCGATAGGCAGAGAAATTAGCTAATTTCAACTTTAAAATTATATACCGGAGTGGCAGCTCTAATAGTAAAGCAGACGCTCTAACGCGTATACCGAATTTAGTCCCTATTAATAACTAGGATGAGTGTCGAAAGTATTAATACTATGCCTTACTATCTCCTAAGTATTTTAAGAAATACTTAGAATTAACTAATACGCGCTTCTCTAGGGATAGAGAAGTTGAAGAAGGGGTAGCGGCAGCGATATTATATCGGACGAACAGATTAACGCGCTGACTAATTAGAATTTACCTCTATATATAAGAGTTACGCTAGTAAACAAGGAAGACGATAACTATAGATATATCCGTGATACTCTAGAGAAGGATCCGTCCCGGATATTCGAAACGATTAATTTAAACCATTGCTCTAGCTATAATAACGCACTCTTCTACAAGGATTATCTTTAGGTTCCAGCGGTGCCTGAGCTCCGCGCGGACCTAATCAAGGAAAGCTATAACTAACCCGTATACGGCTACCCGGGTAGGAATAGGACGCTTGAGCTAGTAAAGAGATAGTTCTACTGGCGCGGTATGAAAGATAAAGTTGCTTACTATATCTGCAATTACTATATCTATTAACGAAGTAAAACTCCCTAGGACTAATATAATAGACTGCTATAAGCCTTGCCTATACCGGAATAACGCTAGTAAGATATCTCTATAGACTTTATCACCGGTCTTCTCGTCTCGGAGGGATTTAATACTATATACGCGATCGTGGATCGGCTGTCTAAGGAGCGTTATTATATTCTATATATAGCGACGGACCGAGGTATATCTATAGAAGCTACGGCTAATATCTTTATAAGATATATCTTCCGCTCTTATAGTCTCCTAGAGTCGATTATCTCCGACCGAGGGCCCTAGTTCGTATCCTTGGTATAGAAGGTGCTGTGTTAACGGCTAAGGATCAATATTAGGCTATCTACTATATTCTATCCTAAAACTGACGGTTAGACGGAGCGGGCCAATTAAGACGTCGAGCGTCACCTAAGAACGTACTACTCGTATATATAAAATGATTGGGTCCGACTCCTATCTATAGCCGAATTCGCGGATAATAACTCTATTACTAGTGCTATAGGAGTAACTCCATTCTTTGCTAATAAAGGTTTCTACCCTTAGATATCCTTCTCTCTACCTATAGACGCTAGATCTATAGCTTGTAAGCGTATCTAGTATACTAAAGCGAATGATATCGCGGACTATATATCGAGAGTCCTTGACTTTATAACCAAATAATCCGTTATAAGCCGTAGGAGAATAATAGATTAAGCTAATAAGAAGAGGTTCGATATTATATACGAGGAAAGAGATATAGTATTTCTATCTAGTCGGAATATAAATACTAAACGTCTAAGTAGGAAACTGGATGACAAGATACTAGGACCGTTTAGGGTGTCCGAGAAGGTTGGATTATTATACCGCCTAGAACTTCTGTCAAGTATATAGATATATAACATCTTCTACTCTAGTCTACTACGAAAAGCGGCTATAGACCCTTTACCTAGTTAGCGAACTAAACTACTAAGGCCTATTATAGTAGATAACTAAGAAGAGTAGGAGATTGATAATATCTTGGATACTCGACTATTCGGTCGTAATCGATATCTATAATTCCGGGTCCGATAGAAGGACGAGTAATAACCGGACCGCTAATAGTACTACGCGGACGGTAACGAATTTGGCAACGCTTAGGATATTATCGACGACTTCTATACGCGTTACCCAGACAAGCCTAGTAATCCGAGTCGGCTATAGTCGTCTTGCCTTCCGTATTAGGGACGATACTTACTTGAAGGGGGGTAGTATCACGGCTTGGCTTTTGCTTACTATTGGTACCGATACGCGTAGTATAGAGTATAATTATCGAATATAGTTATCGAACGTTCGATCACCGCTTATGGCTAGCGGCTTGGCGCGTCTCCAAGGCGCGCAGGCTTTATATATCTATCTTCTCTCCTTAGATATATTCTTCTAGTTATACTTCACCCCTATCGACTCGCTCTAGGCAGGCCTCTAACAACTTTGAATATCTTATTATACTATTTAGATTAGCGAATACCTCTACTACTTTCTAAGCGTATATTAATCGGGCCTTTATAGGCCTAGTCGATATAATATATATAGTATACTTAGATAACATCTTGGTTTTCTCGGAAAACCTAGCGGATTATAATAATCTACGGGGATTTATGAAGCTAAAAGAGTTGACGCTATAGTAAGCACGCTAGGCGCTAAAGCTCGTAGCTTATAACTCCGAGATAATCTATAGAGCGGGCAAAACCAATCCCGCTGATCCTCCTTCTAGATATCTAGATTATATAGGAGCCTCGCTATTGAATACTAAGCTATTACCAATATTATAGAATAAGCTAGCACTTTAGCTCGCGGAGGATACAAGTATATATAAGCGCGCCGACGAGGCGGCGCTATAGCTAGGGTCGCAAGTTATAGATATTTAGGTAGTTATACTAAGGAAAACCGTTAGAGATCTTGAGGAAGGGAATTATATAGATACCCGAAGACTACTTAAGTCGCTAATTTCTGATTTATAACGCTATAATAAGTAGGTTAAGAAATATAGACGAGATAGCGTAGAGTTAGAGGGGCGCCGGTACCTTCTAGATTAAGATTGGTCTTTCGATAATAAGAACCTCCTTTAGTATAAGAGGTAACTATATATCCCTAAATATAGTACTTTAGGATAATAAGTAATTGGTAAATACTATAATAACCCCCTAGTAGAATACTTTGGAGCCGAAAAGATACTGGAGCTTCTATAGCGCAAATACTACTAGTATAGTATCGCAGAGCAATCGCAGAACTATATATATACGTACGATATCTATTAAAGGGTCAAAATAGCTAGATATCGTCCTTATAGCGAATTATAATTATTACTATTACTAAAAAGTCTATAGTAGGAATTAACTATAGATTTTATAACGGGATTACCTCCGAGTAAACAGGGCGGCGTTATATATAACTCGATTTTGGTAGTAGTAGATAGATTTACCAAGATGGCTCGTTATCTATCTACTACTAAAACTATCGTCGTCGCCGAGCTAGCGGACCTCTTCTTTAATAAAGTTATCTACTAATATAGTATACTAACTAGTATTATAAGCGATAGAGGAGCTATATTTATAAGTACGTTCTAGTTAGCGGTTTACTATTATACGAAGATTAAGCGGTATATAAGTATCGCTTTTTACCTATAGACGGATAGTTAGATAGAACGCCAAAACTAGATATTAGAGTACTTCTTGCGGACGTTTACGAATTTAGAATAAATAAATTAGGCAAAGCTCTTGCTCGTAGCTGAATTTACTTATATAAATAGCCTCTATAGCTCTATTAGCTACTCGCCGTTTTTTATAGGATACGGTTATAACCTCGAAATTCATTAGGAAGCCGGGGACGGTTCCCTAAGGGGGGAGATACTATTAGTAAAGGAACGGGTAGAGCGGTTATAGTACTATCGGAAAATAATTAAGGAGTATATAGTACGCGGAAGGAAGCGTAGGAGAAAATCATCTTAATTGAATATAACTATAAAACCTCGTAGTTATATTATCGAGCTATCGGTATAATAGCTTTTGAATTATAAGCGCCTAATACTAAATACTAGTATACTAAAAGGAAAAGTAAGAATATAATCTAAGAGGATCGAGCCTAGAAAGTTAGTATAAGCGCTAGTAGCGGAGTAATATTACTTACCCTCTTCGCTACTCTTATAACTCTCCTCCTCTCTCTTCTCTTCTCTCTCCTTACTATCCTCCTCTCCTCTATCCTCCTCTCCTTCTACTTCTCTAATATAGTACCTCGAATAATATTACTCCGAGGTCGGCTTATAGGTAGCTATATAACTTAGTATATAGCGATAGTATATAGTATACTAGAGCTTACCTTCTCTTCCTCTATCTTCCTCTACCTCCTCTTTATTATCCTCCCTACTTTCTCTAAACCCTTTCTACTCCTCTTCCTCTTCCTCTTTCTCTTCCTCTTTCTCTTCCTCTTTCTCTTCCTCTTTCTCTTCCTCTTCTTCTTCTTCTTCCTCCTTACTCTCTTCTTCCTCCTCCTTACTCTCCTCTACTATACTCGCCTCTATACTTATAATATATAGCCTTTCTACCTTATCCTAGAAGAAATTAGTTAGTATATATATAGTATATAAGGTATATAAGCGGAGTTAAGAAAAGCGATATAATAGAAGGATAGAGAAGGAAAGAATAGGATATAACTTACCTTCTACGACGAGTTAGCGGAGCTAACTTACAGATTTAGATTTCTTACTAATACTTATACCCTCCCCTCTAGGTTAGCTACCTACTAAGCTAACCGATAGCCTAATATAGCGAGGGTTATACTATAGTCCTTATACTACTAAGTAATCTACCGAAGTAGGTCCCTAATATACTAGACTAACGGGCGTAACACGCCCGCCGCTACTATGCTACTAGCTAATTTAGTAGAGAGCGCCCGGGCCTCTACCCTAAACTCTAGTAGTATCTTTAATATTAGCGGAATATAGATAGAATATTAAGTAATATCTATACTATAATATAACGGTTTACTCTATATTATACCCCTTTATACTAAGTATTAGGAGGTACTAGCCTATAGTAGCACTAGATTTATACCCGAAGGCACGTACTTATATACGAGATCCGCTACTACGAATATCAGTAGCGTTCTAATAATAGAGCTCTTATATATTAAATTATACTTACTTCTACTACTACTACTATTATTAACTATTAAGATATTAATATCTTTCTTCTAATAACAGAATAGGTTTTAATGCCTATTTAGGCAACTAATACCAAATCGGGTAGTTATAGGATGCTTGGCATCAACTATCAAACTGTGGTTGAATCCGCTACGCACTTCTTCGCAGTAATGCCCCGCGCCACATACACCATATGATATCGAGATGATTTCATAAGTTTTGGAACCAAGTATACGCTTGCATGCGCATCAAGAATTTTTAGAATCAGCCTATTTACGCAATAGTTATGACCAAAAGAAGCGTTTTCGCCATGTTTTGCGGGCAGCGCGAGCTCGGTGGCAAATGCCAAGCATTAAGCTTGGCGCCCCCGGACCCTAGAACATCAAAAGTTGAATGCGCACCGTAACTTCTTCGTAGCAATACCTCGCGCCACATACATTATATAATATCGAGATGATTCCATAAGTTTTAGAACCAAGCATGTGCTTTCTAATACCGTCAAATTTTTCAAAATCGGTCCATTTGCGCAAAAGTTATGACCAAATGAAGCGTTTTCGCCATGTTTTGCGGGCAGCCCAAGCTCAGTGGCAAATGCCAAGCATTGAGCTTGGCGTCCCCCGGACCCTGGAACATCAAAAGTTGAATGCGCACCGCAACTTCTTCGCAGCAATGCCCCGCGCCACATACGTCATATGATATCGAGATAATTTCATGAGTTTTGGAACCAAGCATGCGCTTTCCGAGGCCATTCGAATTTTGAAATTTGGCTAAGATTTGGCTATGAAAAGCTCAAAAAACATGTTTTTGCTTGCGGAGTTCCCTAAAGCTAACCCCCGCAGCCGCCCCCGAAACACTAATATACTACATCCTTAATAAGTTTTGCCCTATTGGGATTAGGGCTTAGCTTTTTATATATAAAATGTACTATATATAGAGGAATTTCTAATACCGCTTAACTTTTCTAAATCGAGTATAAAATAAGCGAGATATAGTAGTTTTTACGGTAATCTTCTGTGAAGATTACGGGCACTTACTTATTATTTTATAATAACTCTACGATAGCTTAGCTTACTTAGGAATCGAGAATTATTTTAATAAGATAATCTATTATTAATTAGAGTCTATACCTACTAAAGGAGTATTAGATTATAGGGTATATACTATAAATAGTAGGAGTTATAAAGGAAGAAAGTAAAAGGAAGAAAGTAAAAGGAAGAAAGTAAAAGGAAGAAAGTAAAAGGGGAATCTATAGAGTTTTTAATATTGTAACGGCGGTTAGCTAATATTATATAAGATTTACTTCGAAATAAATTTACCTTATAATCTCGTTACTATAGTAGTAAATATATTTATATTATTTCGGAGCCTATATAAAGTAGAGACTCTTTTCCCTCCTTTTTCCTATTAGGTTTTAGAAGGTTTTTAATAAGCTCTATATATAACTATCTAGCCCTACTATCGATATACGCTACGAATACGCGCCGCTATAGGTTTATACTAGAGGGCTAGTACTTAAGAGGGGAGATAATTATAATACTAACTATTGTTACGAACACGTTGCGTGCTGTATATCGTATATAGATTGATTCTCAATAGGGATAGCGGTGCAACTAGATAAGAGTATAAAGTAGGCTTCAAGTGATGCTAAACGGGTCTAATATATAATTAGATAATATATATTCAGTGTCTAGCCTAAGAGATCTATCGTATATAGTAGATACTAGATGAAAATAGAAGTTAAGCACGATACTCCAAGTGGTAAGTAGTGCTCCGCATATATAGATATACGAAACCCATACCAAGCATTCTTGATCGCACTGATCGCAATACTATCATTGCTATCGTCGCTTAGCATGCCAAGCCTCAGGGTCCTATCCGAGTCGGATACCGATTCGTCGACTCGAACCATGACAGGCGCTACGCTCCTTAAGCGCATCCCTGATCATGTTTCCTGATCGTAACATTAGCTCCCTCTCCTAGATTTCTCGTCCTGAGAAACCATCCATCCTCTATACCAGCCCAACGTACTAGACGATCTACTAACCCTTCTATCCGATCGAAGGAGCTGGCTACTAAGCTATCCGAGTTCGTAATACGACTATATTCTCGATGCGTTGCCAGTGGCAAGTAGTGCCTAATAGGTATAGGTTCCGATAGATATTCTAGTTATATAAGTAGTAGTAGGAAATATAACCTTATAGTGTCGCTCCTTAAGATATATTATATTAAAAAGAGGCGTAATAAAATACTATAGGAGTTATCTGACTCCGTGGCTAAATTTAGTTATCTTTAAAAATAACTCGAGGCGGTAGAAGGTGAAAAGAAGTCGATAGTTAAATATAAGCTATAGAATATTAAGGAATTGGAGGAGGACTAGTATATCACTCCTACGTCTTCCGACGACCTAATATTTAATACCTTATCCGAGCGATTCAATCTTACCGGCAGGCTAGAAGCCCCTGAGAACTTCGACTAGTCTTCTCTCGTTTCTAATAGAACTCTTATAGATATTCCCTATAGTTCCCCGCAAGGTTCCTAAGAGGCTTCCAGGTATTTTCCGTTTTATTATACCCTTTCTATTTAACTAGGTAGAACTAATTTCTCCTATCTAGGATCCTCTCGATCTCGTACTCTATTTCTTCTTTAATATTATAATGAAATATTTCCTATAAAGGTATATTAGGGTCTATTAGCTCTAAGAGTAAGATATATAATACCGGATATACCTTGGCGTTAGGTAGTAATTAAAGTTTATAGTTAATCGATCCTTTTACTCGTTTAATTAAGAATAGTCTAACCTTAATATAATCCAGTTTCTTACTTAGCCTCGTCGTTCTTATATTTTTTATTAGGAGGTATACTTTATCCCCCTCTTTTAGCTAAGGAATATTCTTTCTTTTCTTATTAACTTATTCCTTTAACTTACTATTTAAGCTCTTAATAGATCTTTATATATTCTTATATAAATCTTTTAGCTCTTCTATCTTAACTAAAGCCTTTTCTATATTAGATCCTTCCCTAGATTATAGAAATATATTTATATTCTTTCCGTGATTGGCAAAGAATAGTATTAGGCCCGTTATATCTGACTTCTTGTTATTATATACTAGCTATACTATTAGAAGCAGCGAAACCTAGTTATCTTACTTCTAGTTTATATAATACCTTAATTATACTTCTATTATTTAATTAGTACGCTCTATTTATCTATTAGTCTATAGATAATATACTATCGATATCTAGAGTTTCGTTCTAATCGCTACTATTAGCGTTCTCTAGTAGTTAGACGTAAATAATTTATCTCTATCGGATATTATTGATTTAGGTATACTATAATCCCTTATTAGCTTGTCGAGTAGTACGAAAGCTAGCTAATCTACTTTATAGATTTCTTTGAATAGTATTATAATCGTATACTTAGTAAGTTTGTCTATAATGACTATAATCGAGTTAAAGATATCCTATATAGCTAGATCTTTCGAAGGTAGTAGTTTAACTATAAAGTCTATTATAATATCATCCTATAGTAATTCTAGTATAGGAGCAAACTATATTTGTCTATACTTGGCGTGTCGTGCCGCCTTATTCTACTAGTACTTGATATATTCTTTAATATATTATTTAACGCGCGCTCGAAGCTTCGGCGCCGTATATCCTTGTCCTAGGAGTTCTATCGTCTTAGATACCCCCGGGTAACCTTATAAAGGGTTATCGTAGTAATCCCTAATTACTTCTTTAATATATATATTAGGCAAGTAGGTTTTATCCTAGTATTTAAGTAATACTAAATCTAGTTAATCCTTTCTTAGGTTTACTGCGAATATATCGTTATTATAGGCCTTTACGATCCTATTAGTTATATTAGATCCTAATATACGAAGGGTCGCTGCTAATACCTGGTATAGTACTAGCGATCCGTCCGCTTCTTTCTTTAGGATTAGTTATTCTATAATATTCTTTTCTTCTATATAGTCTAATCGCCTACTAAGGGTATCTACTTAACTATTATCCTTTCCTAGGGTATAGGTTATCTTGAACTTATATTAACCTAATAGTTCTAACTATCGAACCTATCTTCTATTTAACTCCTTTATTATTATAAAGTTAAGGAGATTCTTATAATCTATAAAGATAGTTAGATCCGAGTAGCTTTCCGCGTATACTCGCTAGTTCTATAATATATATACTACGGCAAGTAACTCCTTGTCGTATATATTATAGTTCTATTCTACTACTAATATCTTCCTTGAATAATAGGTAACTAGATACTATTTTTAGTCCTTTATTTAATATAGGTATACTCCGATTATAAGATCTAAGGTATCTATTTCGATACGGGCCGGTATATTAGCCTAAAAGGTATAGAGTACTAGTAGATCTGTATATACTTTCTTTAGTATATTAAATGATTTCTATTAGTCTCTTCTCTATATAAATCTAATATCCTTTCTTATAATATCTGTTAATAGTAGTACTTTCTTCGAGTAGCCTCCGATAAATTTCCTATTAAAATTAGTAAATCCTAAGAAACTTTATACTACTTTAATATCCTATAGTATAGGCTATTTAGTAATAGCCTTAATCTTTTCTAGGCTTATACTAATACCTTTTATACTAACTATAAATCCTAGAAATTCTACTAATTCCTTGTAGAATTCGCACTTTTCTGGTTTAAGAAGAAGTTTCGCTTATAATAGATATCCGAGAATATCCTATATATACTCTATATATTCTTTCTTATTCTTAGAATAAATTAGTATATCGTCGAGGTACGCTATTACTATTCGATCTAAGTATACTTGTATAATATTATTAATAAGTACTTAGTAGGTTACTAGTACGTTAGTGAGTCTAAACGGTATTACTAGATACTTATAGTAGCTATATCTCGTTCGGAAGGTAGTTTTCTATTCCTCGCCTTCTTTTATTCGAATTAGATTATATACGTCTCTAAGATCTAGTTTAGTAAATATCTTTGCTTTCCTAAGCCGATCCTATAGCTCTCCTATATTTAGTAATAGATATCTATTCTTGATAGTAATATCGTTTAACTTTTAATAGTCGACGTATAGTCTTAAGCTTCTGTCCTTCTTTAGTACAAAGAGGATTAGATAATCTACTAGTAATTTGGATTCCCGAATAAATCCCATTTTGAGGTTCTTATTAATATACCCGCGAAGTACTTTAAGTTCCTTTTCTAATAATACGTAAATAGGTCTAAATATCGGCTATTTACTAGGTTCGAGTTCGATCTTATAATCCTATAGCTAGTACCTAGGTAATACTTCTATATTCGTCTCTTCCTCGAATAAGTATACCTACTTACTATATTCCCGAGGGATAGAGGGTATATTAGTTCCTTCTATAACTCTTACTTTATTATCCTACTAACCTTTACTAGTAACTATAGAGTCGGACTACCTTTTAGTACCGTCCTTATATAAAGCTAAGGTAATATATACCTCGACCGGTCTTCGGTTTAACTTCTTATCTACTATTAAACGCTACTAATACGTAGGTATAATCCTAGTAATATTGCCGGATTAATCTATCTTAAGTACTCCTCGAGCCTAATCGATTATTAGGTTATACTTCTTTAACTAAGGTATTCCTAAAATTATATAATAGGTAGCTATCCTAATAATATTAAAGGTAATCTCCTTATAGTAGCGCTGAATTATAATAGATAATAAAAGTATCTCTTCGTTTACCTTTCCTATTAATAGTATTAACCTATTAGCTATCTAGAGGTTATACTACTATAACTTCTTTCGAGTTAGTATTCTAGTCGTCTATACTAGATCTCGTGAGATAAAGTTTCTAGTAGCTCTAGAGTCTATTATCGCAACGGTCCGCTATCCGTTAATAATTACCGGTATCTTTATATATATATCGTATTACGCGGAATATAGATATTATTTAGGGTTTAATATATTAATCTCCTTATAGCTACCCCTACTATAAGGGATTACTCTTTTCCCGCTTATAGGAGTAGGAACTCTACCTTTGACTTCGACTATATATACTTCTCGTAGTTATCGTATAGATAGGCGTACTATTCTATTAAATAGTATTCTCTAGCGCTTAGGTTATTATTTAATTTATAAATAACTCTCTTTAACTATTCCTTATCGCGTCCTAGGAAGTATTAGTATATTCTTTTCGTCGCGAGGTACTATAGATATCCGTTTTCCTTATATTCGTAGTAATAGCTATATCCGCAGGGTAGTATTCTTACTAGCCCCTTGGCTATATTCCTCGGCGTACTATACTATACGTAGTAAAGCGATATATATTCTTCCTATAGTATACTCTTATAACCTTAGTAATTCCGATCTATCCGATAGTCTAGCTATATATATTCCTTAGAGCTTTCTTCTTCTTCCTTAGATATAGTAGTTTTAGATATTATTCTTCTTGGTAGTCGTATTTCTTCCTATTTAGCTTCTAACGTATTAAGGGCTTCTTCCTACTCTAGATCTATTTCGCTTTCTTTCTAATCCTACTTAGACTTTTCTTCTCGAGCCTTACTACTATCTTTAGTATTTAGATTATTCCTATATTATTCCCTAATACGCGCGTTAAACTTCCTTATAAAGTTATTATCGCTATTTTCGAATTCTTTATCGAGTTCTTCTTATATTATCCTATTATACTAGGAACTAATATCTTCTTCGACTTTATCCTATACTAGTAGAATCTCCTTAGGCGTGCCGTCTATATTATCCTAGGTATATACTTTCTCTAGTATATTTAGCTACGGTCGATATACTATATTTTTCGACTTATAGTCTCTAGCGAAGTGGCCCGGTTTACTATAGCTATAATACTTTAGTATTTTCTTATTACCCCCTTACTACTTCTTGCCCCTAGCTAGCCCCCTAAAGGCCTATTTACCTTTCTTCTCCATAAAGTCTAGTTCTATAGGCGTATACCCGTAGAGGTCGCGTTCTTTATATCCTAGTGTTACGATTAGGAAATATAATTAGGGATGCGCTTATAGAGCGTAGCGCCCGTTATAGTTCGAGTCGACGAGTCGGTATCCGACTCGGATAGACTCTAAAGGCTTAGTATATTAAGCGATGAGCGTAGTAGTCGCAATAAGCGCAGATGCGATTAGTACGATTAGTGCGATTAGGAAGGCTTGGTATATTAAGCGATAAGCGTAGTAGTCGCAATAAGCGCAGATACAATCAGTGCGATTAGTACGATCAAGAATGCTTGGTATAGATTTCGTATATCTATATATACGGAGTACTACTTACTACTTAGAGTATCGTGCTTAACTTACTATTCAATTATTTACTATATACGATAGATCTCTTAGGCTAGGTACTAAATATATATTATCTAATTATATACTAGACCCGCTTAGTATTACTTAAAGCCTACTTTACCTCTTATATAGTAATACCGCTATCCCTATTAAGAATTAATCTATATATAAAGACTAGTATATACGGTTTATAATACTTTAAGTACCCTTAAGGATAAGTACTATACTAAGAGACCCTAGGGCTAATACCCTAAGCTCCTTAGGAGGGAGCGGATAATAATAATAGAGACGCCCGACTATTAATAAAGGAACTAGTAGATATATTAAGATAGCCTAGCCCGACTTATACTATAGAGAAAGAGATAAGCTCGAGGGATAGCTATCTTAGGTTAGTTTATACCTGGCTTTTCAGGGGGACTATATACCTACTTAGCGATATCTAACCTTTACTATTACTTACTTACGTAGAAGAGCCTAGAAGTAGGTTAACCTATTCCTAAAGAAGTATATAGAAGAACTAGAAGACGATAATAATACGGAAATCAAGTAGTAGATAGAGAGTATAGCTATATTTAGACTCGAAATCCGCCGTATATTTAGACTATCTAATAAAGTTAATATAGTAATATAAACTATCTAGTACTTAACTTAGAAGAAGTCTATATTAGAGTATTTAACTTAGTTTTAATAGTATATAGCGAAGACTAACTAGGATAATAATATATTAATAACTATATACCGAAGAGGTCTAAAGGATAATATTAAGGACAAACTTATAAGGTTAGGGGTTATTTTAGATACCCTTAATAAACCAATTAAAGAAGTAATTAAAATTAATAATAAGCTATTTGAAAGGACTATAGAGAAAAGGTATAATAGAGGAGTTAGCGGGATAGGATACTCGAGCTTTTTTACTAAATCGAAGAGCTATCGCCTAGGATATAAAGAACGCGACCCTTATAGACTAGTACTAATAGAACTAGATTTCACGGAGAAGAAAGGTAAATAGGCCTTTAGAGGGCTAGCTAGGGACAAGAAGTAGTAAGGGGGTAGAAAGAAAATACTCACGTATTATAGCTATAGTAAACCGGGCTACTTTACTAGAGACTATAAGTCGAAAAATATAGTATATTAATAGTAGCTAAACGTACTAGAAAAGGTACGAGACTAGGATAGTAATTCTAGTAGAATCTTACTAATATAGAATAAAGTCTATAGTTAGTAACTAGATAGAGAATCTAACTTAGGAGATAAGGAGTTCTCCGATAATAGCTTCACGGATAAAGCTAATACTCGGATAGGGAAGCTATATATTAGGGATAGTAGTAATACCTAGGGAAAGTAACCTAAGAAGGATTAGGATAAGGAAGAATCGGAATAGGAGGTTATAATCAAAAGGAAAGAACTACCGGTAATACCTGAACCTAGATCTACTATATCTAAGGAGAGAAAGGAATACTTAGAGGAAGAAAGGCTAAAAGAATTCTAGAACGATTTTAGTATCTTAGACTTTAGGAGTAACTACTATTACCCTGAATATAAGGAAGTCTACTAGAGATAGTATATAGAGAATAGTTACGACTATTATAGAATTAACCGTAGAAAGGAACTAGGAGTTCTAATAAAATTATCCTATAGTAATTACTAGTACTATAAGTATAAGGACGATAGGTATCCTTAGTACTTAGTAAGAAAATAATAACTAAGTTACTTTCCGCGCAAGAAGGACGAAGAAGAGGCTTACTATTAAAACTAAATAAGATATTAGAGTCTAGAAGCAAACTAATACTACCTATAGTAATAGTATATATATTTATATAACGACTACAAGAAATATAAGTTCGAGAAATAACTTATAGGATTCCTCCCTATATAGGGAAAAGAGTAATCCCTCGTAGTAGGGGTAGCTATAAGGAGATTAATATATTAACCCCCAAATAACATCTATATTCCGCGCAATACGATATATATATAAAGATACCGGTAATCGTTAACGGACAGCGGACCGTTGCGATAATAGATTCTAGAGCTACTAGAAACTTTATCTCACGAGACTTAGTGTAAATAACTAGAATACTAACTTAGAAGAAGTTATAGTAGTATAGCCTTTAGATAGCTAACAGGTTAATACTATTAATAGAAAAGGTAGACGAAGAGATACTTTCGTTACCTATTATAATTCAGCGCTACTATAAGGAGATTACCTTTAACGTCGTTAGGATAGCTACTTATTATATAATTTTAGGAATACCTTAGTTAAAGAAGTATAATCTAATAATTAATTAGGCTCAAGGAGTACTTAAGATAGATTAATCCGGTAATATTACTAGGATTATACCTATATATTAGTAGTATTTAATAGTAGATAAGAAGTCGAACCGAAGACCGGTTAAGGTATATATTACCTTAGCTTTATATAAGGATAGTACTAAGAGGTAGTTCGACTCTATAGTTACTAGTAAAGGTTAGTAGGATAATAAAGTAAGAGTTAGGGGAGGAACTAATATACCCTCTATCCCTTAGGAATATAGTAAGTAGGCGTACTTATTCGAGGAAGAGACGAATATAGAAGTATTACCTAGATACTAGCTATAGGATTATAAGATCGAACTCGAACCTAGTAAATAGCCGATATTTAGACCTATTTACGTATTATTAGAAAAGGAACTTAAGGTACTTCGTAGGTATATTAACAAGAACCTTAAAAAGGGATTTATTCGGGAATCTAAATTACTAGTAGATTATCCTATCCTCTTTATACTAAAGAAGGATAGAAGCTTAAGACTATATATTAACTATTGAAAGTTAAACGATATTACTATTAAAAATAGATATCTATTACTAAATATAGGAGAGCTATAGAATCGGCTCGGGAAAGCAAAGATATTTACTAAACTAGATCTTAGAGGTATATATAACTTAATTCGGATAAAAGAAGGCGAAGAATATAAAACTACCTTCCGAACGAGATATAGCTATTATAAGTATTTAGTAATATCGTTTAGACTTACTAACGTACTAGTAACCTACTAAATACTTATTAATAATATTATATAAGTATACTTAGATCGAATAGCGATAGTATACCTCGATAATATACTAATTTATTCTAAGAATAAGAAAGAGTATATCGAGTATATATAGGATATCCTCGGATACCTATTATAAGCGAAACTTCTTCTTAAACTAGAAAAGTACGAATTTTATCGAGAATTAGTAGAATTTCTAGGATTTATAGTTAGTATAAAAGGTATTAGTATAAGCCTAGAAAAGATTAAGGCTATTACTAAATAGCCTATACTATAGGATATTAAAGTAGTATAAAGTTTCTTAGGATTTACTAATTTTAATAGGAAATTTATCGGAGGCTACTTAAAGAAAGTACTACTATTAATAGATATTATAAGAAAGGATATTAGATTTATATAGAGAAGAGACTAATAGAAATCATTTAATATACTAAAGAAAGTATATACGGATCTACTAGTACTCTATACCTTTTAGGCTAATATACCGGCCCGTATCGAAATAGATACCTTAGATCTTATAATTAGAGTATACCTATATTAAATAAAGGACTAAAAATAGTATCTAGTTACCTATTATTTAAGGAAGATATTAGTAGTAGAATAGAATTATAATATATACGATAAGGAGTTACTTGCCGTAGTATATATATTATAGAACTAGCGAGTATACGCGGAAAGCTACTCGGATCTAACTATCTTTATAGATTATAAGAATCTCCTTAACTTTATAATAATAAAGGAGTTAAATAGAAGATAGGTTCGATAGTTAGAACTATTAGGTTAATATAAGTTTAAGATAACCTATACCCTAGGAAAGGATAATAGTTAAGTAGATACCCTTAGTAGGCGATTAGACTATATAGAAGAAAAGAATATTACGGAATAACTAATCCTAAAGAAAGAAGCGGACGGATCGCTAGTACTATACCAGGTATTAGTAGCGACCCTTCGTATATTAGGATCTAATATAACTAATAGGATCGTAAAGGTCTATAATAATAATATATTCGCAGTAAACCTAAGAAAGGATTAACTAGATTTAGTATTACTTAAATACTAGGATAAAATCTACTTGCCTAATATATATATTAAAGAAGTAATTAGGGATTACTACGATAACCCTTTATAAGGTTACCCGGGGGTATCTAAGACTATAGAACTCCTAGGACGAGGATACGTAGCGCCGAAGCTTCGAGCGCGTATTAAATAATATATTAAAGAATATATCGAGTACTAGTAGAATAAGGCTATACGATATACTAAGTATAGATAAATATAGTTTACTCCTATACTAGAGTTACTATAGGATAATATTATAATAGACTTCGTAGTTAAACTACTACCTTCTATAGCCCGGAAAGATATAGGATATCCTATAGGATATCCCAAGGGTTAGATATAGGATTCCGGTATAGGATGGGATTAGAAGATCCTAAATCCTATATCTTTTAGGAGATATAGGATAGGATCTTAATAGGATATCCTACGGTATAGGATATTAGTAGGATTAATCTATAGTATAGGATATTTATAGGATATCCTAGTAGCGGATAAGATAATATTTTATATCTTGATTATATTCTTTTTAATCTTGTAATAACTAGACTAATAACTAGAATAATAACTATAAAACTTATTATAATTTCTATCGCTTACGCCGTAAGATAGCTACTATTCCTAATTACTTCTAGGCCTCTTATTATCAAGTATCCTTATTCCTATTCTCCTCCCTAGAAATTTTACTAAGTACCCCTAAACCTTCTACTCTAACCCTATTTAATAACTATACTTCTATATTATCTTTTAGCCTCTTTAGCGTATTTAGATCTATTAACGTCAACCCTCTTTAACTATACAAACGTCTTTTAGCTCGCTATTACTAATAACTTATTAGTAAAATCTTTAGAGGGTAGAGCTTCCTTACTATATTATTCCCCCGGTTTTCGTCGTTATTACTAATATAGATAATATAATTATCCGTCGCCTAGGTTTCGCGTATATTACTATCGACCTTCTTTTCTTCCTGCGATATACTTAGGTTACTATCTAGGTTAAGCCTAGCCTATTCTAATTAATTCTGCTGGTTTTTAGTATAAAGAACTATTATTAGTATACGGAAGATCGTAGATAAATAGTATTTTTAACTCCTATAATACTGCCTAGTAATTAAGAAGTATCGCTTATAGGTAACGCCTACCGCTCTAGCCGCAAGGATATTATAAGCTATATAGGCAACGGTAGGGTATTAAGGCTCCAAGATCTTCTACTACTCTAAAATTAGCTTGGACTTTAAGTGCTCGAAGGATACTATTAAAGAATTATAATTAGTAACTAATAACTAGAATAATAACTAGAATACTCATAGTACTTTTTGTACTATATAAGCTAGTCTTCTCTAATATTATTTGGTTCTATATAAATACTCTCGTCTAGAACGTTATCAAGCGTATTAGCCGACTAATCTCTTAATCGCTCAGCCCTTTATACTTGGCTATTACTATCGAGATTTTTATAATTCTCGAACATTTATTAGAGCGCTTTCTAATAGACCTCCGCCTATAGCTCTTAATATGGTTTAACCTTCTAGCTATTACCTTTGAATATAGTATCCCCGTAACTTGGGCGTAGAAGTGTCGCTTGCCTATATAGGTATCCTAACCCTGATTGCGTATAGCTATAGTATAAAGTTAACTTCTCCCGAGCGGCCTTAAGAGCCCTTAGAAGTTCGATTTTCTAAATAACCCGTTTATATCTTAGTCGCTAGATTTCCTTCTCGATATAGTTAAAAAGCCTATTATAGATATTAAAGATATAATAAATTATTACTTCCTTCCCTTTACTTATCAGCTTTATAAAAATATAGAAAGGCTTAGTAAGCTAGATTAGATATTCAACCTATAACTATTCCTCGTTATTTAGTTTCAGGTAGTTACCTAATCTCTCCTCGAAATAATAGTTTATATCTTAACGAAGTAAATAGGCTTATATTAGTATATAACAAGTTAAGTCCTATTGAGTTTTAACATCCTAGAAAAGCTTAAGGGGTCGTTTTTATTAATACCTTTCCTTATTAGAAGCTAGTTAGTCTATAGGGACTAGTACGCTATTATCCCTAAGCCGCTCTCGCTATATATTATTAAAGGCCTCCTTATACTGACTACTTATATTAATATAAACTATAGTCTTTCGAACCTTCTTCTAATTAGTAGATAGTAACTAGAAAGATAACTAGAAAGTCTTTACCTTGGCTAAGGTTATTAGGAGACCTCTACTTATTACCTAAATATTCTCCTACTCTTTATCTTTAATCTAGTTTCTTTAGAATTCCTTATTAATAGGATTAATATAAACTTTCCTAAGGAGTTCCTTTAAAGCTAGTTAGATAATATATACTATATATAGGACGTATTATAGAGACTACGCAGGCTTATCTTCTCCGAGGTCGAGGTAGTTATTAAAATTAGTTTCTAGAAGGTATAAAATCAGGTCGTAATAGAGTATACTATTATTACTAGTATTATCCGTTATAAGGGCGAGGAGATAATCTTAAAGCTTATATTTTATAAGGATTGGGTTAATAATTTAACTAAGTCTTATACTAGTATATTAACCTTCGATATATTCAAACCTAAGGAGACTTTTATACTACCTCTAATTCTTATTAATAAAGAAGCTAATAATTACTATATATAACTAACGATTTAATACCGACTAGTAATCTAGGGTTAAGGAGACCTTAGAATTATTATAAGGTAGGTCCTTAAGAAGACCCTTTTTAATCTCCTCGACCTTTCTTATAAGGTAATTCCTTATTATAGATACTAACTCTAAATATAGATTTTAATCAAGATATCGGAAGAGTCGCAACGTCTCAGGGTTATTAGCGATACTAAATAGTATACCGGTAGCTATTATCTAACGACGAAATTATTCTAGGAAGTCTTCCCGTATAAGGGTATAGCCGTCTAATAGTAGTCTAGTAAGCTAGTTCTATTTCCTCTAAAAAAAGGGTTAGACTATTATATATATATTCTAGTTATTATTATAGTTATTAAGGGCTCGAGATTAACTTAAATATAAGACGTATATAATTTTAGTACCCTTCAATAATTATTATCTACTATAAATTACTAAGACCTAACTTCTTAATATATCCCTTTGAGGTAAGATATATTTTTATCCCGGTTATTCTATACCCTATCAAAGGGTAGGTAATTACTTCGTCGCAGTAGCGGTAGATAATATATAGCTCCCTATTAGCGATAAGGGTATACTCCCGAAAATAGTCCTATTTATCGCTCTTTCTTATCGTTGAGCCCTAGTTAATATTAGAATATTAATACTTAGTTTTACCAGAATTCCGTACAGCCTATACTATTTTATCCTACTAAGTTATCTACTACTCCTTTTTAGTAAGGTCAAAGATAAAGTAGCCTTTATTATTACCTTTGCGCTTAAAATTAATACTCGCTAGAGTACTAGAAGAATTCTTATTAAAGAACGGAGTTAAAATACTACTAGATTAGATAATTAATAATATCTCGAAATAGTAAAGCTTATTAAGGAGAATTAGGGGTAGTTCGAGAGATTCTTATCGGAATTAAGATTAAATATAATAGCTTAAGAGGGCGAAGGAACTATAGGAGCTCTATATATATAAGCTATAAGTTTCGACGTAATTCTTAATTATAAAGTTTTCTACTAAACCGAGCTTTTATATTTATAGTTATAGTTCTAGCTATTACCTAGTTAATACGAAACCCGCTTATCTAATTTAGTATCAAGTATTAGCTCTAATATTCTAGCGTTATTTACTAACTAACTAATATTAATCTCCGAGACCTTCTTATAGTAACCTCTCGGTCCCCTACTTTTCCCCTTATTAAAACAAAAACCTTAGTATATTATTAATACTTTTAAATAGCAGTTCTATAGGTTCCTAATAACCTGCCGAGCCTAAACCTAAACCGATAAGCCGTACAATACTTGATACCTACTATAATATCCAACACTCTAGAATAGTATCGGAATCGGGGCCTTAAGCTGGCCCTATATTTCTATAAGGATCTAATAGTGGCTTAGTATCTCAGCTCAGCACTAATAGTAGGCTAGGAGCCTAACCAAATCCTAGGGAGAATAATAATAGTCGATCTACCGACGGAAATCAAGCTCTACGGAAACCTTCGCAGACTCAAAAGTTATAGAGCCGTAAGTAAGGCACGAAACGTCGACTAGTATAGAAGACTAAAAAACGATTACCTCGGTTATATAAATTTAAAGCTAGCAGTAAGTCTAAATTACAAGTAAATTATACTTTAACTAAAATACTATTACAGCTCGCGTATTACTAGAAATTCGTCGGCTATAGAAATCAACAGAGCTAGTTATCTCGCGACTAGTGTTTAGTCGGCTTATAAGGGAAATATTATTAAATCTTTCACGAGAGCCGCTTCGAATATAATCCTCTACTTTAAATATACTTTAAGAAGCTATAGAGGCTAAGTTTACTAACGAGTTTAGTAGTATATTAATCTTTAGGAAAAAGTTCGAATTGAAAAGAAAGTTAATAAAGTACTAGTAGCGTAACTATACGTATACTATACAAAAAGAGTTACTTTATAAGCGAAAGATATAGTACTTATTAGAAAGCTATAATATGAAATATCTTTATAGATAGGAGTGTATAGTAACTTAATATATTCAGTTTTGCTAAAAGTATTTTGATTTAGTAGTAGCGCTTCTTTTAATAACTATAATAATAACTAGAAAATTATCTAGAGTGCGAAGCTTAGATATTAGTAATATACTACTATTTATAAAAGAAATAGAAGTATATCTCGTAGTAAAAGAGCTAGTTTATCTATAGAAGGTGCAAGATAATAGAAATCCCGAGGAATCTAATTACTATAGCCTTGAATAATTAAAAGATAAGCCTCCCTTACATTCTCCTTATCCGTATCCGGCTTAAAGTTATACGTACCCCGCTTGTAATTATCTGGCCACTAATAGGCTAGTCCTAGGAGCTTAACTTTATTAGGGTTATTATAGTCTTTAAAACGCCTATCGTTAATATAGCTTGCTATATTTCGCTATACCGCTCGCTCTTAACAAGTAAAAAAGTTATAGGGAGAGGGAAGCGGCTTAGTATAGACTTTGCTATTCTAAACGAGTTAGTATACTAATCTTATAGAATAATAAGTCGATAGATTTAAAATTATATACTTTAATTACTAGGGGAAATAGACTACTATAGTAGCAGCGAGGGTAGTATCCAAGATTAGCGCATCCTTCCAAGTATACTAACTTATTTAGTAGGCTTCGGATCGAGTAGCGCTATATATTCTAGTATTTAACGAAAATTAAGACTTTGTAGTTATATATATAATTTTTCGAAACCCTACTATACTCCTCTAAGAGCTCCTAATCGGTAGGCTAGTTATCACGTAGAGTCCTATATTTTCTATAATCGATAATAGTATCTTACTCACGCGCAGCTAAGAGTATTAGATCTATAGACCTATTATATTAGTATACTAGAGCTAATAGTTATTATAGGGGTATAGTATACCCTTTTCAGCTTCTTCGTCATCTATATTACTCTATACCGGGTCTCTATTATTATTAATATTACTATTATTATCTATATATACGACGACCTTTAGAGTCACCTACAATAATAGACGATATACTACTACGGTAGTATAGATACTATTTATAATTCTAGAATAATATTAGATAACTAGAATAATAACTAGAATTAGGAAGACTAACCTCTTGTCTTTAACTTCCTATCTAAGCTTCGCCTTTCGCTTTATCCTCTCCTCCTCTATAGCGTTTTAATATATATCTAATAATATATATTTCCTAATTTAATATCTAATTACCGTATTATCCGCTTTCTTTATATTCTCTAACTCCTTTTCCTTATCTATAAAAGTATCTATATAATATCTTAATCTCTTAGTATTTATATTCTTACTTAAATTATCCGGTACCTTATATTTCGGCTATATACTACGGGGTCGACTAATATATCCACGTCGAGATCGAGTTTTAAAGGTTTTATCGCTAGGCTTAGAATTATTACTATTAAGGGCTTCTTCTTTAATAGCTACGAAAAGATTAAAATAAGCGTATAAGAGATAGAATAAAAACTTATATAATTATCTATAAGACTAAACTCTACCTTCTATCCCCCTATTATCGGAATTATTATATTATATTTCGCTATAGTATTAGTTAATTCTAGGTATTATTATAGTTAGAAGTACTAATATATACTTATCGCGACCTATATTTACTATCTTATAGAAATTAGCTAAGGAATTTGAAAAAAAGGGTAGAAGATTAGATGAAATTTATTATATTAAGGGTAGTTTAGCTACTAAACCCGATTAGGTAGTAATATCCTTGTTTACCCTTACTAGCGTTATATTACCTACTACTAGTATAAATATTAACTAGAATAAAGTAAATACGTCTACTAACTAGAATCATGACTATAATTAACTATAGAATTTCCTAATAATATATCAGTAAATAGCGTTTGAAAAAAGACTTTGAGTAAAACTTTTTAGGTAGTAAACGAATATATATAGCGTATAATATAATAGTAGGAAGTTAAGTAGAAATAAGAATTTCGATATTTACTATTCTATAATCTATAATAAAATAATCTTGTAATATTAAACTTTTATCTTTATAACCACCCTAGAATATTACTAGTAAATATCTACTTTCTAGTTAAAACATCCCCTTATTCGTTCTAATCCTTGATTATAGTACCTACTATCGGCAAAAAAGTCTCGATATCAAGGACGATTCCTACTACCCAACGACGACGCCAGGAAGTATATATTTTTGCGGAGTTTTCTTGAATCTTTTATAGCTAATATACTAGTATAGGCAGCGCGCAAGAGTACAGCGCGTAAGACTATTATATCTATTCCTGCGACCGGCCTTCCTAGATTCGGCTTAAGAGCTAGTCGTAGAAAGAGTAGGGTTAAGTTAGGAAGTAGGTCTTTCTAGTTATTATTCTATCTACTATATACGACTAATAGCTATTTATAGCCAAAGCTCTCCGTGAAATCCGCTATTTCTAGAAATCCTAAGAATTACTTATTCCTAAAGTACCGTTCGGTTATTTAGTATAGGAGGTTTCGATAGATATATAGAGAGAATTTAGGGCGTTATAAGGATATTTTAGGTATTAAAGGTCTACGATAGAAGCTCTATAAGAAGTAGTACAAGCTTTTATAGTACGTTTTCTCGAAGGTAAGACTACTACTTCTATATTATTTCTATTATAAACTCTAATATATAGCTCTTAAAATAGACTATAACCTATATACTATTTACGCTAAGCGTGTTATATTATAGTAAAAAGATATTCAGCTATATAAACGCCTTATATAGCCATTTAGAGTCCCTTTAGTATACTAGGCTAGTTAGGATAAGATAGGGTATAAAGTTTAATAAATATATAGCTTGAATAAAATATTTAGTTTGAATACTCTATATAACTTACTCTCCTCTACTCTTATAGAACTATAACTTTAGAAATATACTTTACCTAAGTTCTAGTTATTATTCTAGATATTACTTTTTAGTATTTATATAAAGTATTATCTTATCCGCTACTAGAATATCCCGAAAATATCCTATACTATAGATTAATCCTACTAATATCCTATACCGTGGGATATCCTACTAACATCCCATACCTCCTACTAATAGTATAGGATTTTAGACCTTAATACTATACTATACCCCGGGATGGGTAAGAGAGCCAATATCCCATACCATCCTATATCTTTCCGGGCCATACTACCTTCGAAAGATCTAGCTACGTAGGATACCTTTAACTCGATTATAGTTATTATAGATAAACTTATAAAATATATAATTATAATACCTTTCAAGGAGATATATAAGATAGACTAGTTAGCCTTTATACTACTCGACAAGCTAATAAGGGATTATAGTATACTAAAGTCGATAATATCCGATAGAGACAAGCTATTTACTTCTAACTACTAGAGAACGCTAATAGTAGTAATTAGAACTAAACTTCGGATATTAATAGTATATTACCTATAGACTAATAGATAGATAGAACGTGTAAATTAAATAATAGAAGTATACCTAAGATATTATATAAACTAGAAGTAGGATAACTAGGTTTCACTACTTTCGATAGTATAACTAGCGTATAATAATAAGCGGTTAGATATAATCGGACTAACCCTATTCTTTACCAACTATAGAAAGAATATAAATATATTTCTATAACTAAGGGAGGGACCTAATATAGAAAGAGCCTTAGTTAAGGTAGAAGAGCTAAAGAATTTATATAAGGATATATAAAGGTCTATTAAGAGCTCTAATAAGAAGTTAAAGGAATAGATTAATAAGAAAAGAAAGAATATTCCTTAGCTAAAAGAGAGGGATAAAGTATACCTCCTAATAAAAAATATAAGGATAATAAGACTAAGTAAGAAACTAGATTATATTAAGGTCGGACTATTCTTGATTAAACGGTTAAAAGGACTAGTTAACTATAAACTCTAACTACTACCTAACGCTAAAGTATATCCGGTATTCTATATCTTACTCTTAGAGCTAGCGGACTCTAATATACCTCTCTAAGAAATATTTTACTATAATATTAAGGAAGAAATAGAGTTCGAGGTTAAGAGGATTCTAAATCAGGTTAATTAGAAATATCTAGTTAAATAGAAAGGGTATAACGATACCGAAAACACCTAGGAACCTCTTAAGAACCTCCGGAACTACTAGGACCTTCTATAGGAGTTCCGGGAATAATTAGGAAGGAGGACTAATTAGTTCCGGCTAGGAAGCCAAATTATTCGGACGAGACGTTAAATATCTAATTATTAGGAATATTTAGGATAGACTACTAGTCTTCTTCTAACTCCTTAATATTCTATATCTCTTAGTCTATAATCTTCTACTTTTTATTTTCAAGATATTTATACTATATCTAAAGGTATATTAGCGTAGTCTAAAGACGTATAGATTCCTCTATTAATTTTCGTATATAATCCTTAAGCTCTTCGCGTATATTTTTTAACTATAACTATACTTCCTTTTATTCCGTCTTAATACGATATATTTTAAGGGGTAATACTATAAGGTCGTATTTCCTACCGCTACCCACATAGTTAGAATACCTATCGGACCCTGTATCTATTAGGTACTATTTGCCGCTGGTAATATATCGGGAGTATAGCCGTATAATAACTTCGTTTAGCTTACTAGCCAATACCGTTCGGCGGATAGTCGGTTTATCTAAACGTTTAGTACGTTAGGGTAGTATAAAGGATAGATAGTTTCTCAGGACGAGAAATCTAGGAGAGGGAGCTAATATTACAATCAGGAAACATGATCAGGGATACGCTTATAGAGCGTAGCGCCCGTTATAGTTCGAGTCGACGAGTCGGTATCCGACTCGGATAGACCCTGAAGGCTTGGTATATTAAGCGATAAGCGCAGTGGTTACAATAAGCGTAGATACGATTAGTGCGATTAGTGCGATTAGGAAGGCTTAGTATATTAAGCGATAAGCGCAGTAGTCGCAATAAGCGCAGATACGATTAGTGCAATTAGTGCGATCAAGAATACTTGGCATGGATTTTGTATATCTATATATACGGAGTACTACTTACCACTTGGAGTATCGTACTTAACTTGCTATTTAATTGTTTACTATATACGATAGATCTCTTAGGCTAGGCACTAAATATATATTATCTAATTATATACTAGACCCGCTTAGTATTACTTGAAGCCTACTTTACCTCTTGTATAGTAACACCGCCATCCCTATTGAGAATCAATCTATATACGAAGACCGGTACGTACGGTTCGTAACATCTAGGCGATAGCTCCTTGATTTAGCGAAAAAGCTTAAGCGTCCTATTCCGCCGACTCCTCTATTATAGCTTTTCTCTATAGTCCTTTTAAATAGCTTATCGTTAATTTCGATTACTTCTTCGATTAGTTTATTAAGGGTATTAATAATAATCCCTGACCTTATAAGCTCGTCTTTAATATTATCCTTAAGACCTCTCCGGTATATAGTTATCAATATATTATCGTCCTAGTTAGTCTTTACTATATATTACTAAAATTAAGTCGAGTACTCTAATATAGATTTCTTCTAGGTTATATACTAGATAGTTTATATCGCTGTATTAACTTCGTTCGACGGACCGAATATATAGTAGATTTCGAGTCTAAATATAGCTATACTCTCTATCTATTATTTAATTTCGCCGTCTTCGTCGTCGTCTTCTATATACTTCTTTAGGAACGGATTAACCTACTTTTGGGCTCTTCTATATAAATAAGTAATAGCGAAGGTAGGATATCGTTATATAGGTATAAGGTCTCCTTAGAACTTCAAGTAAAGTAATACCTAGGATAGCTATCCCTCGAGCTTATCTCTCTCTCTATAGTATAAGTCGAGCTAGGCTATCTTAATATATCTACTAAGTCCTTTATTAATAGTTAGGCGTCGTTATCCGCTTCCTCCTCCTAAGGAGCTTAGGGTAGGTACCCTAGGGTTTCTTGGTATAGTACTCATCCTTAAGGGTGCTTAAAGTATTACGAACACGTTACGTGCTGTATATCGTATATAGATTAATTCTTAATAGGGATGGAGGTACAACTAGACAAGAGTATAAAGCAGGCTTCAAGTGATACTAAGCGGGTCTGGTATATAATTAGATAATATATATTCAGTACCTAGCCTAAGAGATCTATCGTATATAGTAGATACTAGATGAAAACAGAAGTTGAGCACGATACTCCAAGTGGTAAGTAGTGCTCCGCATATATAGATATACGAAACCCATGCCAAGTATTCTTGATCGCACTGATCGCAATACTATTATTACTATCGTCGCTTAGCATGCCAAGCCTCAGGGTCCTATCCGAGTCGGATACCGATTCGTCGACTCGAACTATAACGGGCGCTACGCTCCTTGAGCGCATCCCTAATCATGTTTCCTAATCGTAACAACTATTATATTGGAAGGGATCTACCTTATTAGTAAAGCTATTCTAATATCTCCTAGTACGCAGAGCGCTAGCGTAGATCGGGATAATATTTAATCGACTTGGTAGCTATTAGGAGCTAGGCTCTTAGTAGTACGCTAGCTACCTAATAGCGGCTATATATTACCCGTAGAAAGAAGCTTAAGGAGCGGTCTATCTACTTCTTTCCTAAGGATCCTTAGCGATTAGTTCTAATATAGAACTACCTATACTATACTAGTAATATAACTACTTCACGTCTTTGAATACCTTTATATATAGTAGCGTAGTAATAGCGGAAAGCTGAGCCGCAGTCCGATATCGTAGCGCTAGCGAGATATAGTTCCTAGGGCGTAGTAACGGTCTACTAGCGAGGAGCCTAGTTTATAGAGCGATAACGGTGTTACGACCCACGCCCGAGCGTTTACCTAATGGTGCGATAACCAGGTATAGGTGTAGATATCTTATGCTTCTATAGGAGAGGAGTTACTCAGGTAGAATAGCAGTCTTCGTGTGTGTAGGTAATTAATGCGTTCTATATTAATAACTAGTAAAGTATAGTATAAGGAGTACCAGGAAGATTAACCAAGTAATGGTTTACCAAGTTGAATATACTATTCTAAATAACGGGTAAAGCCCCGTATATATAGATATAAGAAATCCTGCCAAGCATTCTTAATAGTATTGCTTGTATTGCGATCACTACGATTATTATTCTTGATAGTATTACTCGTACTGCGACTATTATGATTATCGCTCTACCTATCTATCCTGTTCGAAGTTATCTGTCCTTCGCGATAGTCCTGTCAGAACCCCCTGGTTCTAATACTAGCCTCCCCTTCCAGATTTCTCGTCCCGAGAAACTATCTATCCTTTATGCTACCTATCTATACCAAAAGATTATCTAACCTAGCTATCCGATTAAAGGAGCTGGCCAGTAAACTTTCCAACTTCGTTATACGACCCTGCTCCCGATATATTACTAATAGTAAGTAGTACCTTATAGGTGCTGATTCCGATAGATATTCGAGCTATATTACTAGTAGTCGGAAGTGCGACCTTATAGTATCGCCCCTTGAAATATATCGTATTGAAAAACGGCGTAACGAGTTACGTAAGGAAGTTACTAATACGCTTACGAAATTAGTACGCCTCTAGGTATAATTAAACTTAGTCGAGAAAGAGAAGAAGAATATAGTAGACCGAGAGTTATAGAATATAAGGGAGTTAGAGGAAGACTAATGTACCGTCCCTAAGTCTTCCGATAACTTAATATTTAATATCTCGTCCGAGTAGTTCGATCTCCCTAACAGGATAGAAATCCCCGAGAGCCTCGACTAGTCTTCTCTTCTCTCTGATAGAACTCTTGTAGACGTTCCCTATAGTTCCCCGCAAGGTTCCTAAGAGGTTCCCAGGTACTTTCCGTTTTATCGTACCCTTTCTATTTAACTAGGTAGAACTAATTTCTCCTATCTAGGATCCTCTCGACCTTATACTCTATTTCTTCCTTAATATTATAATAAAACGTTTCTTAGAGTAGTATATTAGAGTCTACTAGCTCTAGAAGTAAGATATGGAATACTGGATATACTTTGGCGTCAGGTAGAAGCTCGAGTTTATAGTTAACGGCCCCCTTTACCTTCTTAATTAAGAATAGTCCGACCTTAATATAATCTAATTTCTTACTTAGTCTTATTATCTTTATATTTTTTATTAGGAGGTATACTTTATCCCCCTCTTTAAGCTGAGGAATATTCTTTCTTTTACTATTAACCTATCCCTTTAACTTATTATTAGAGCTCTTAATCATTTTTTATATATCCTTATATAAATTCTTAAACTCTTCTACCTTAACTAAGGCTTTTTCTATATTAGGTCTATCCCTAGCTTATAGAAATATATTCGTATTCTTTCCGTGATTGGTAAAGAATAGTATTAGACCCGTCGTATCTGATCTTTTATTGTTATACGCCAGTTATACTATTAGAAGCAGTGAAACCTAGTCGTCTTATTTCAGGTTTATATAATATCTTAAGTATACTTCTATTATTTGGTTTATACGTTCCGTTTATCTATTAGTCTATAGATAGTATATAGTTAATATCCGAAGTTTAGTTCCAATCGCTCTAATCAGCGTTTTCTAGTAGTTAGAAGTAAATAACTTATCTCTATCGGATATTATCGATTTAGGTATACTATAATCCCTTATTAGCTTGTTAAGTAGTATAAAGGCTAACTGGTCTACTTTATATATCTCCTTGAATAGTATTATAATTGTATACTTCGTGAGTTTATCTATAATAACTATAATTGAATCGAAGATATCCTATATAGCTGGATCTTTCGAAGGTAGTAGTTTGACTATAAAGTCTATTATAATATTATCCTATAGTGATTCTAGTATAGGCGCAAATTGAATTTGCCCGTACTTGGCGTATCGTATAGACTTGTTCTACTGGTATAGAATACATTCTTTAATATATTGTTCAACGCGCGTCCGAAGCTTCGGCGCTATATATCCTCGTCCTAGGAGTTCTATAGTCTTAGATACTCTAGGGTGACCTTGTAGTAGGTCATCGTGGTAATCCCTAATTACTTCTTCAATATATATATCAGGTAAGTAAGTTTTTTCCTGATATCTAAGCAATACTAAATCCGGTTAATCCTATCGTAGCTTTGTTGCGAATGTATTGTTATTATAGGCCTTTACGATCCTATTAGTTATATTAGGTCCTGATATATAAAGGGTTATTACTAATACCTGATATAGTACTAATAATCCATCGGCTTCTTGTTTTAGGATTGGTCGTTCTATAATATTCTTCTCTTCTATATAGTCCGATCGCCTGCTAAGCGTATCTACTCGACTATTATCTTTTCCTGGGGTATAGGTTATTTTAAACTTATATTATCCGAGTAGTTCTAACTATCTAACCTATCTTCTATTTAACTCTTTTATTATTATAAAGTTAAGAAGATTCTTATAATCCGTAAAGATAGTTAGGTCTAAGTAGCTTTCTACGTATACTCTCTAATTTTAAAGTATATATACTACAGTAAGTAGTTCTTTGTCGTATATATTATAGTTTTATTCTACTACTAACATTTTTCGTGAAAAGTAGGTAACTGGATACTACTTTTAGTCCTTTATTTGATAAAGGTATACTCTAATTACGAGATCCGAGGCATCTATTTCGATACGAGCCGGTTCGTTAGCTTAAAAGGTATAGAGTACTAGAGGATCTGTATATACTTTTTTTAATGTGTCAAACGACCTTTATTATTCTGGTCCCTATATAAATCTAATATCTTTCTTAGTAATATCTATAAGTAGAAGTACTTTCTTTAAGTAGCCTTTAATAAACTTCCTGTTAAAGTTAGTAAATCCTAAGAAACTTTGCACCGCTTTGACGTCCTATAGTATAGGCTATTCCGCTATAGCTTTAATCTTTTCTAGGCTTATACTAATACCTTTTATACTAACTATAAATCCTAGGAACTTAATAGAGTCCCTATAAAACTCGCACTTTTCCGGTTTAAGGAGAAGCCCCGCTTGTAACAGGCATTCGATAACGTCCTATATATACTTAATATATTCTTCCTTATTCTTAGAGTAAATCAAGATATTATCGAGGTACGCTATTACTATCCGATCTAAGTATACTCGTATAATATTATTAATAAGTACTTGGCAGGTTGCTAGTACGTTGGTAAGTCCAAACGGTATTACTAGATACTCGTAGTAGCTATATCTAGTCCGAAAGGCAGTTTTCTATTCTTCGCCTTCTTTTATTCGGATTAGATTATATATACCCCTAAGGTCTAGCTTTATAAATATCTTTGCCTTGCTAAGCCGATCCTATAGCTCGCTAATATTTGGCAAAGGGTAACGATTCTTAATAGTAATATTATTCAACTTTCAATAGTCGATATATAGCCTTAAGCTTCCGTCCTTCTTCGGCGCGAAGAGGATTAGATAACCTACTAGTAATTTAGATTCCCGAATAAATCCTTTCTTAAGGTTCTCGTCGATATACCCGCGAAGTATAGTAAGTTCCTTTTCCGATAATATATAGATAGGTCCAAATATTAGCGCCCTGCCTGGTTCGAGTTCGATCTTATAATCCTATAGCTGGTACTTAGGTAACGCTTTTACGCTCGTCTCTTCCTCGAATAGGTATACCTACTATTTATATTCCCGAGGGATTATAGAAGGTTCGTCTTTTCCTTTAATAGCTCTCTCTTTAGTATCCTACTAACCCTTACTAGTAACTAAGGAGTCGAGCCTTCTCTCTTAGAAGTCGCTCTTATCGTTTAAGAATAAAGTAATATATACTTTAACTAGTCTTCGGTTCTTTCTCTTATCTATTATCGTCTACTATCGACTAATAGGTCTAATACTAGTAACATTTCTAGATCGTCCGAATTTAAGTACTTTTATCTTCCAGTTAATTTCTAGGTTATATTTATTTAACTAAGGCATTCCTAAAATAATATTATAAGTAGCTATCCTAACTATATCGAATATAATCTCCTCGTAGTATTACTAAATTATTACTAGTAGGGAGCGTATCTCCTCCTCTACTTTTCCTGTTGAGAATACTAACCCGTTAGCTAGGCGTAGCTCGTAAGATAATTTCTTCTTTTGGGTTAGTAGGCTGTTTAAGTCTACTAACCTCCTTAAGATAAAATTTCCTATAGCTCCGCTATCTATTATCGCTACGGTCCGCTATCTATCGATATTTACTAGTATAATAATATAAGTGTGGTATTAGGCGGAATATAATTGTTGTTTAGGGAATAATATATTAATCTCCTTATATTTCCCCGTAGTATAAGAGATCATTCTTTTCCCTATAATAGTAGGAAGCTATATACTTCCTTTATACCTTTATACGGAATATATTTATTATATAGGTAGCTATACTATAGTACTTAGTTATAAGCTCCTCTCCTAAAGACTCTAAGTAAGTTATTTCTTTCTTTTTCCTACTTCTCTATAAAGTATAGGAAGTAGTAATACTTCCTCTTACTTGCAAGATACTACTAGTATCTATCTTCCTTATACTTATACTACTATATCTCCCTATAGTAAGCTTTCTTAAGTAGGGGTACCGTGTATTCTTCCGCCAGACGGCCCCTTTCCTCCCTATATACTAAATAATCGGGTAATATATACTTAGTATATAGAATCTCGCTATATTACTAATATTCCCTATTATATCGATAGTCTTGTATAGGTTCGTCCTATTTAGGTTTTATAGATAATTACTTATTTAATATACCTTATACTTTATTTTCGATTTCGTCGAAGAGTTTATATTTATCTTTATCCGATTAAGGTTCTTTAACTTCTAGTAATTTTCCTTCTACTTAGGATATAGTAGATCTAGGTTCGGGTATCGATGCTAGTCTCTCTAGACTAGCTCTCCGTTATTCCTAATCCGTCTTATATTATTAAGATCTATTACTATCCCTATAGTAGTACCTCTATACTTCTTCGTTAAATTCTAATTCGAAGGTATTATCTTCCGAATCCTAATCTAACTCTTCTATATTATAGAGTGGCCATATTTCTTTGGAGTTTTCCTCGTTATCTAGAGGCCCTCCTTCTATTACGTTAATCTACAGTTAGTATACTATATTCTTCGACCTGTAGTCTTTAGCTATATAGCCCAGTTTGCTATAGCTATAGTAAGTAATTACTTTCTTTCCCCCGTACTGCTTTTTCCCTTTAAAGTTTCCTTTCTTCTTTCCTATCTAAATAAAGTTAATCTCTATTAGTACTATACTATAGTAAGTATTATATTCTCCGTAGTCTTATCAGTAATTCCTTATTTTTAAAAAGAATCCCTTATATTAGGTTCCGCTAACTCCTCCGTCATACTATTTCTCTATAGATTATTTAAATAGCTTATTATTAATCTCGATCGTATTTTTAATAAGTCTATCTAGAGTATCAATTACTCCTCCGAATCTTATAAGCTCGTCTTTAATATTATCTTTAAGGCCTTGATAATATATTATTATTAGTATATTATCGTCCTAGCCTATTTTAGTAGCGTATATTTGAAACTAAGTTAAAAACTCTAACGCTAACTTCTTCTACTTTATATACTAAATAATATATATTACTATATTTACCTTGTTAGAAGGTCTGAATATACAGCGGATTTTAACTATAAACTTTAGTATACTTTCTATCTATAACTTAACGTCGCTGTCTTCGTTATTATCTTCTATATATTTCTTTAAGAAAGGTTCGACCTATTTTTAGGCTCGTCCTCTTAGGTATAATATAGCGAAGGTAGTATATCTAGTTACTAGGAGTAAGTCTCCCTGGAATAGAAGGTATAGTTATACTTGTATAAGCTATGGCTCAAGCTTGTCCCTGTCTCCGTAGTACAGGTCTAGTACTATAACCTTAATCCTTTTTCCAGATCCTTCGTCTATAGTATAGCATCTTTGGCTAGTAACTATTAAGGTACTTAGGGTAGGGTTTCTGCCTGAAGTTATTAAAGAACTTATCCTTTAGGGTATTCAAAGTGTTACGACCTATACCCGAGCGTTTACCTAATAGTGCGATAACCAGGTATAGGTATAGATGTCTTATGCTTCTGTAGGAGAGGAGTTACTCAGGTAGAATAGCAGTCTTCGTATATATAGGTAATTAATGCGTTCTATATTAATAACTAGTAAAGTATAGTACAAGGAGTACTAGGAAGATTAACCAAGTAATAGTTTACTAAGTTGAACATACTGTTCCAAACAACGGGCAAAGCCCCGTATATATAGACATAAGAAATCCTGCCAAGCATTCTTGATAGCATTGCTCGTATTGCGATCACTGCGATCATCATTCTTGATAGCATTGCTCGCACTGCGACCATTACGATCATCGCTCTACCTGCCTGTCCTATTCGAAGTCATCTGTCCTTCGCGACAGTCCTGTTAGAACCCCCTAGTTCTAACAAACGGCCCGCTGACGGGGAGTATACCTTATAGATATAGAACTTAATAGCGGTATTACTAATATGAGAAGTATACCCGGCTAGAATAAATATACGATATTCGCCTTTCTAACCAATAGCAGTCTCTTTGGTAAAGTACTATTCAAGCCACGTTAGTCCTAGCTTGTTATTAGTCTAACCGTTCTCGTTAACTATAATATATCCTTCTTTTAGAACTTCGTGCCAGGCCTTCTACTATTATTTTGCCTTGAAGATAATCTAGAGCTTAAGAATTCTCCTATCTATAGAGATATACTTAATAAGAGATATCTAGTCGCAGTTACCGTACTAAGTTATAGTAGGTTTTTTTTCGTACTTAGAGATTATTACCCGAAGTTTAGTAATAATCCCTTATATAAAGCCTTTTTTATCTATATTATAGATATTCTTATCTTCTATCTAGTACTATCTCTTAATACTTTTATAGAGCTCGAACTAGCTATAAAGAGTCTTCGGTTCCTAGACTATTACTCGTTCTTTATCGAGAGGAGGAATATAAATAGATCTGATATTAGGGTAGCGACGTAGAAATTTTTGGATCTAATTGACTCCTAAAGGCTCTAAATCACCCTTCTTTTAAAGTAGTTCTATTACTATAAAACGTGTCTATTTAATACGCGGTAGCCAACTCCAAGCCTATAGATATGTAACGGGGTCTAGGCATGCGTGACTGATACAACTGGTGGATTTGCTACTAGATAGACTGAATCATGAGGAACTTAGGTAGGAGTCCCTAGAGACAATACATTTATCGAGGGAGATTGCACCCTCGTATCAAGCCGATCTACTATACAACTTGCGCTATCGTATAGCCGTACCAGAGGGATAGTCTCCCGAACCTGATCTAGCATCTCTATAGTCGGCCCTTATAATTATCCTCCCTTTTCTAAGACGAGCTCCTATAAGGTAGTAAGCGTAGGAAGAAGAATAATAGTAATCAGCTACCCCTACCGGAGCAGCTTTACAGTACGCCGATACCCTATTATATAGATATTATACTAATACGCTAGTAATTATCAGACGACTACTAAGCAGACAAGATCCGACTCGAAGTCCGAGTCGATTAGTTAGATCGATATCTTTCGAAATTTAATTCTTTCGTCTTATACGACGCCTTAGTCTTATTAAAACTATAAAAACCTCTCTAGTAGGTAGGAAAATAGATAAAAGAGTACTATCGTTTATAGTATTACTACGGATATTAACGCTCTCTTCCCCCTTGCCCTTATTCGTAGATATAGATCTCTTTAGAATATATCGTTATAGCCTCCTTCCGGTGGCTACCGATTCTACTATAGGCCTATTAGGGTATTCCTTATAAAACTTTCCTAATAGCTTCTATAGATAAGAGACCCTCTCGAAGGGTTTCTAAGTATCCTCTAAATTAGGATAACCTTCCTAATAGATTTAATAGTATAGGCCTCCTGCCTTACTATCCTTATCGGGTTCGAAAATTATACTATCTATAACGCTAGCGATAATACAGTCCTATATATCGCCCTTATCGAATTCTATATCCTCTAGGCTTTAGCTTATCTCCCTCTACTTTAAAGAGTCCTTTTCTAGTAAGGATATATAGAATACGTTATAAATTCGCCAGCTATCTAGTAGCTTTAGTTAGTACGACTATAAGCTGATAACGTCTATAATAAGGAATAGACCGAATTTCTTAAACTCTAGCTTCCTATTTCGCTTTATCTTTATATACTTAGTATTTAACTAAATATAGTCGCCGACTTTATAGTCTCGTAACTTCCGATATCTATTAGCGAACTCTGCTTATAATTACTATATAGCCAAGATAGTATCCTTATATACGCCTATTAGTATAAATAAGTATTTTACGTTATTAACTACGACGCGAGAATAAGATTTCGGATCGATTTTCTCGTCCTAAGATATCCTTAGACTATAGCTAAGGTTAGCCTCGAATAGTAATATACTAGTAGTAGAGTTCTTTATATTATTATAAGTAAACTCCGCTATAGGTAACTACTATACCTAGTTATCCTACTCCTAGCAGACGAATACTCGTAAGTATTATTCTATAGTACTATTCTATCGCTTAGTCTAGCTATCGGTCTAAGGGTGAAAAGCTATCGAGAGGCGATATCTCACCCCTAGGAAATACGCAAGGCTAGACTAGAACTAAGAGGTGAACAGCGACCTACAGTCCGTTACTATAGAGTCCGGTAATCTATAATAGCGAACTAGGTTCTTAATTAGTACCTAGGCAAACCGCTTAGCGTCGAGCGTCTTATCTACTACTATATAATATAATATCTTTATAAGACGATCTACGATTATAAGGATCGAGTTATACGTATACCTACGCCAATCTTTCGATAGGGGTAGCCTAGTTACGAAGTCTAATAATATATCCTTCTATTTATAAATAGGGACTGGCAAGAGTATTAACTTACTATACGGTTTGTGCCTTAACGACTTAGTTATAGCGTATATAGAGTATATAGCGACGTATTCGCTTATATCCTTGGCAAGCTTTAGCTAGAAGTACTTGTATTAAATAAGTGCTTAAGTCTTCTTAGTACCGAAATAGCCTACTAGCGGACTATCATAATAGTATTCTATAACGACGTCTCGTAATACCTTAGGAATATATATTCGTCCCTCGTAGTATAGTCTACCTCTAGCGAGACTATAGGGTTAGCTACTTAGGCCGCTTAGAGAGTTAATTATAGATTTCTTCAATTATTCTATAATATTCCTTATATAATTATCCTCGAGAGTTAACTCTTTAAGTTAATTATTAAAAGACTAATCCTTAACGGAGTTACCTATAGGGTCTTCGATTATAATAGTAGCTTATATTTAGGCCTACTATCTATATATACCGGGTACCCTATTAGTACCAGTAATAAGTATCTAAAAGTAGCCTGCTATAAAAGCAGACCGCCCTATAGTATAGAATCCTTATAGGGTATACTTCAGCTTATTAAGTAGATAATAGTTCTCTTATTCGATAACACTATTATCCTACTTATAGTCAGTGATCCGACTTAGTAGGTCCGCAGGATTATATTTCCCCTAACGATATTCGATAGTAAAGTCGTAGCGACTTAGTTCTTACGCCCAACAAATCTAACGACTATTTAGTCGTATAGTATTTATAAATCTCTTAAGATTATAATAATCTATTAAGACCTGAGTCTTATACCTGCTACCCTCGTAGTAGTAGCGCCAGTATTTAAATAACTCGATAATAGCTAATAGTTCTTTATTATACGTATCGTACCGGGTCTCTACCGGAATTTATTTACGTAAGTAGTATACTACTAGGTACCAAACTTCGCTATATAACTGACTCAGGATACTACTAATGGTATAGCCCGATGTATTAGTCTCTACCCGTATTGGTAGTTCCGGGTTAAAGTGCCTTAGTACTAGTACGGTAGTAAAAGCTATCTTTAAATCTTTAAAGGCCTTCTTTACCTCGGGTATAAGTATAGCCCGGAAAGATATAGGATATCCCATAGGATATCCCAAGGGTTGGGTATGGGATTCCGGTATAGGATGGGATTAGAAGATCCTAAATCCTATATCTTTTAGGAGATATAGGATGGGATCTCAATAGGATATCCCACGGTATGGGATATTGGTGGGATTATCTAATAGTACGGGATATTTTCGGGATATCCCAGTGGCGGATAAGATAAGACCTATACTTGGAATTTCTAGTCATTATTCTAGTCATCAAAACTTCAAATATTTTTTTGAATATTCTATAATATAGGATATTCTAGTAGGAAATATAGAATTATAGAATATTCAAAAAAATATTTGAAGTTTTGATGACTAGAATAATGACTAGAAATTCCAAGTATAGGTCTTATCTTATCCGCCACTGGGATATCCCGAAAATATCCCGTACTATTAGATAATCCCACCAATATCCCATACCGTGGGATATCCCATTGAGATCCCATACCTCCTACTAATGGTATGGGATTTCAGACCTTGATACTATACTATACCCCGGGATGGGTAAGAGAGCCAATATCCCATACCATCCTATATCTTTCCGGGCTATAGGTATAAGAATAAACGGACTCTTAGAGCTCTTTTCGTTTATCTTAGTACCTCTAGATATAGTAATTATATCCCTCTACACATTGAAGACTACTCAGGTATACAAGTCTATATCTTTAGTAGCTACTCGAGCGTACGAGTCTATATCTAGGATGCCTTTAGATACAATATTTGTATCCCTCTACACTATACCTCTAAATATAATATCTACACTTCTCTATATATTAGAGACTACTCGGGTATACGAGTCTATATCTCTTTTAGGTAGTAATATCTTTATTAACTCCGTTAGAGAAGCCGTAATATAACTAAACCCCTTAATAAACCTGCGATAGAAATTCGTATACGGTCTTCCTCTATACTTACCCCTGTAGGGGCGATAATATAGCCTAGGAAGTATACCTTGTCTATACCGAAATAACACTTCTAAAGATTAATAAACAGGCTATACTATCTTAATTTGTCTAGAACCTACTTTATAGCCTCGACGTACTTAGTACTAATATCTTATATATAAATAAGAATATTATTAAGGTAAACAATATAAAAAATATCTAGCTTTTCGGCTAATACTTAATTAATATATACTTAGAACGTTATAGGGGCATTTATAAGCCTAAATAGTAAGACTTAGTACTTAAAGTAACTATAACGTATTCTAAACGTAGTCTTCTACTTATTACCCTTCTTAATATAAAGGTAGTAATATATAGCAGTTAGATCTAATTAAGTATACCTCTTAGCTAGGGCTAGGCGATTAATAGATTCTCTGACGAGGGGAAGAGGATACCGATTCTTGATCGTAATTATATTCAGTCCTCAATAGTCTATATAGAGGCGCAGACCTCTATCGGGCTTTCGTACAAAGAGGATTAGTAACCCCGCCAGCGATATAGATAGCTATATAAAGCCGTTAGCAAGGTTACTCTTAATATAGCCTCGTAAGGTCTCGAGCTCTACCTTATTTAGGTTATAGATAGGACTATAGGGTAGCTATTACTCGTCCATAAGGTCGATAGCGTGATCTACAGATCCGTGCTCTAGTAACTCTATAGTACTACTATCCGAAAAGACGTTAGAGTACTCGCTATACTCCGGCGGTATTTATACTATCTTAGTAGCAGTACTACTTACCTAACTAATATATACGCGACGATCCCTATAGACCGGAGGCTCGTTAGTATTTACTACTTGACGCGTATATATAATAAAATAGTATACTTCCTTACTAATAGCAAGCCGAGTAAACTCCTTCGGATCTATAATATCTACTCGACAAGTAGTTGTAAGAGCTACTACCGCAGTATAGATCCTCTATCGGAATAACTTCTTAATCTAATTAATATCTAGATTCGCTATAGTTAGCTATAGTATACTAAGAATTATTTAGGTATTAATATCTATAGCGAGAAAGGTATCCTGAAAGTAGCGGACTTAGCCTTGTTCATCCTCTTGCTGGAATTCGATATAGTATATCTCGTAGGTCTTTACTGTCTCTCTATAGATCGTACTTAGCCTAATATTAGTATTAAGTACCAGTAAACCCATCTTCTAGGCGCTTATACAGTTAATAATATTTACTTTAGTACTACTATCTACTAGTATACTAAAAGTCTTAGTCTTACCCTTTATATTTAGTACTAGGGTATTACTAATAAAGATACTATCTATCTTTAACAGTTCCTTGATTCGCTAGGTTATAGTATGAACCTTTACCGCCTATACCCTTATATTAATAACGGGTTCTACCTTAGTAGCTAGCGGGGTATTCGATTTAACGTTCGACTCAGTATTCGATTCAATATTCGACTTAGTATTCGACTCGATATTTAACTCGATATTCAACTCGATATTCGACTCGATATTCTAACTCAGACTAGCGTTACCTGATAAGATATCTATTAGCTCGGATTTATCGACGGGGGGAGTCGTTATAATTACTCCTTATATAGGTATAGCGGTTAGAGCTATTACTATACCTACTTGTTTTTTACTATATCGAGTATTACTTAGGTATTATATAATATTTATTCCTTTACTATATAATCGCGTATCTTATATCTAGATAACCCGTATTTAAAGTATACCTAATCTTTCTATCGGCGGTCCCGGATATCTTTAGATAATTTATCCTTCTATATAACAAAGGGAGGCTTATTACCTAAGTCCTTCTTACTATTATAACCCTTCTTCTAATTATAATTGGCTATTCGGTTAGATTTATTATCCTTCTTCGAAACTTAGGGTTTCGTAGACCCTTTAGGACAAGACTTATCTCTCTATCTATCCTTCTATATATATATTCTTACCATTTTCTTATATTAGTAAACCTAATATAATAGTTCGTATATAGTCTTTGGCCTAGGAATTAGCTCGTCTAGCTTTATCCTATACTCCTAAAGTAGTTATACTCGGAAGTAGTCAAAGAATTATTAATTAGTAAAAGATTATTCCCTATTAAGGGCCCTAAGGCGAATATATAGCTTGTATATATAGTTATAATACTTATTAACCGAATCGCCCTTTCGCTGCCTTATATTTACTAGTTTCTAGCTACCTTCGATATACGCCTCGTCTTTATCGCCCTCGAGGAACTCGTATAATAATATCTTAAAATATATCTACGAGTTAGCCCCTATCGGGAACTATAGTAACTAAGACTTCTAGTTAGTCTTAGCTCTATCCTCTAGGAAGCCTATAGCGTAAGCGACTTTCTTCCTTATTTCCTCCCTTTAATATACTTAGCCCGCTAGTATCTCGCCTTTAGGGTCTTCTTATTTAAAGCCCTTAGTATTAAACTAATACTTATATTTATATAGAAAGTTATCCAGTTCCTCCGGGGTATTACCCTTATATAGCTTTAGGTCTTTTATCTTTAAGCTTAGGATCGATCTCTTTACTATCCCTTACGTCTTAAAACTTAATAAAGCCTATCAACGGTATATCTGATAGGCCTGAAATACCGTATACTCCTCGGTATTCACCTATATTATACTAGTACCGGCTTCTTCGCCCGTGTCGGCTCCTCTAAGCGTACTATCGCTAGGATCCGATCTAAGTTATTATCTTACTCCTGCTGAGGAAGCTATTATAACTTATAGTTAACTGTTCGATTCGATATTCGATTCGAATTTTAACTGACTAGCTCAACGCCGGCGTTAATCGGTAGGTAGGTAGCGGTGACGGTAGTTATAGCGTTGGTCGGTTATTAGACGGGTATACTCCCCTTACTATTATATCGATAATAGCGAGAGTTTAAGGATTTAGAAATATAACGGGGTCTAGGTATACGTGACTGATGTAACTGGTGGATTTGCTACTAGATAGACTGAATCCTGAGGAACTCAGATAGGAGTCCCCAGAGACAACACATTTATCGAGGGAGATTGCACCCTCGCATCAAGCCGATCCACTATGCGACTTGCGCTGTCGCATAGCCGCACCAGAGGGATAGTCTCCCGAACCTGGTCTAGCATCTCCATGGTCGGCCCTTACAAGATATAGGATCTATCTCTCGATTACTATCTCTTCTTCCGAGGTAAGGCGTTAGAATCTCTGGTATTTAACCTCAGCTGACGCCCCTCTATTAACTCGTTTATTGAGAGTCTAAGGGAGAATACCGTGCTTTTAAGCAATCTTTCGTACAGAGATCTTCTTGTCAGTAACCATCCAAGCCTTATATACTTGCTCGAGACGCTCGCCATCAGGGATCTCGATATCCTAGGGGTTGGCTGAGGGTGGGAGGGGGCGTTTAGGTATCGTAGACGTGATTCGGGATGTGATCTAAGGGGTTATTAGTGTTGAATAAGTCGAAATCTGCAATAAAAATCGATTGTTGCATACAAATTTTGAAATTTTGCCCTATAGGGCTGATAACTGAGGGGGTTTGACAACTGAGGGGGTGAACCCTTCTATCTTGGCGCTATTAATCTATTCTAGCGTATTTTACTATCCCGAACGAGCGCGAGCCTCAAGGTAGGATCTCTATAACTCTGCTATCTCAATGAATAAGCTTCTTACGACTCTTCATAAAACGTGCCCTCCAACCAACAGCTCTTGGCTGACGCCGTCTTCACAAACGTAACGGCCCGAGTTTGTTCGCATGCCCTTGACCGTTCATCACAATGACCGCCCCTACGAGCAAGCCTACTGAAGTCAGAAACAGTCTACATTTCCCACATAATCTTCCTTGACGCTCTAGATGTTTGAGAAAAGAAGGGGACTGCATCTCCAGAGTCCAAGCCAATCAGCAGCACCTGGTGGCTTCGTTCCCTCACAATCACAGCTGTCAAGCTATGCAAGCGCTGGCGAGCCCATCATGGCAACGTCCTTTTCCTCTCCAAGAAGCTCTGTATCAAGTACGGCTATTTCACACTCTTCTACGAAGCTGCTGCGATGCAATTCATTGCCCGATATGCCTCAATACCAGTGCCAAAAGTCTACTGTGCCTTTACACGCAAGGCGCAGACATATATTGTGATGGAGAGGATACAGGGAGAGACACTCGGCCAGGGCTGGTCATCGCGGACGAAAGAGTCAAGGGAATACGTTTTGAGACAGCTGAAAGAAGTGGTCTGGGAGATGCGGAGCATACCTACCCCCAAGATCGTTGGAGTCGCAAATGTAGATGGTGGTTCGCTCTACGACTGTCGGCTTCCTGGGACGCCTGGCACTCGCGGCTCGGACCATTCAAGGACGTCTCGGACTTCCATCGATATCTGAAACGG